>JAQNBH010000009.1:11264934-12464934 GCA_028752905.1 Cladorhizidae sp. MBARI D1340-BT2
CAATCGATATTTTCAACAGTACCTAATATCCATAATACTAATACTTATGAGTGTCCTGGTGCTCAAGGAAGGGGGGAGGGAGGGGAGGGGACCAAAGATCATTCCTCAGCTCGCCATAACAGTTCCTTTCTCCTCTGCCACCACTTCCCTACCCAATACATAACAAACTCGCCCACCTCCTCCATCACTGCATCACTTACTCCCTTCCACACCTTTCCCTAACAGCAATGCCACCTTTCCATCCTCTTCTATATCCAGCACTGTCCAGCCCTTACAATTCTGTGCACCAGTACCAGCCAACCCCTCTCAAATTCCTCACACATTACCAAGAAATGTTCCACATTTTCACCTGCTCTACTATCACACATCCCTAGTTATCCCACATCGCTTCTTATCCTGTAGCAACCCAGCTGGTGCAATCCTCAGTCTAAATTGCAACTGTACACCTTCCTGACCCTGCATGGACCTCGCATCCAATTTATAAAACTTGAAGTGTTTTCCTCCTCCCAATCCTTCACCTTCATTTCCCCCTTCCACTTAGTAGTGACCCAACCTCGTTTTTTATCTCATATTTTCTCCAGGTCTCACATTCTTCCTACCATCCTATTCCTCCATCCTCCCTTAGTCAACTATAATCTGCTCTGTAACACCTCCAATCTCTTATGACCATTCATCTCTTCCCTCCTCTACTCCACCTTCTTCCACCCGAATCTCCCCATATTGCCACTCCAGCTACTGTATTACTTGTCCCCAACAATCTCCTACTCACTCTCATCTGTGCCGACTCTAAATTCTTGTAAGCTTCGTCCTCCACCACATCGTTTAGTCGCTAACTTTTCAACCAATGTCTACGATGACATTATGACCAGCCACAACTTGGATCATTTAATATAATAAATACACCTATATTATGCATACCTAAAACAAAGCAGACACTAAAACGTCTAAATGAATCCATCCACCTCTACAGTATTGTAACTGGGGGGAGGCGACTAGGTCATTGAAACCCGCGTTGCGGAACGTTAGGTAAAGGATTCGTCGTCTCTCTCTCTCTCTCTCTCTCGTCGCTCGCGCGCGGTTGCGTTTCTAGATGGCTTCATGTGTACCATGTACGTTTCACGTCAGTCTCCCGTCGCGCATTCTCATTTTCTCGGCGGTGAGATGAATGTGCTTGTGGTGATGGTCGTGCTGCTGTGGCAAGATGTGTCAGCTTCCGTGGACAGCAAGTCTCTCCTCTGGCCTATCCCCAAGCAGGTGACGCCTTTAAGCAGCGATGTGAGAATGCTGGACCCTGACAATTTCAAATTCGTCACCGTCATCACCAGTGACATAATCAACAAAGCTCTCCAACGTTACAAGGGGCTTATCTTCAAGAGCCCTACACCTTTCTATCCTGATGGAGCAAGCCAAAATGTCCAGGAGAAAATGCAAACACTGACAGTGACAGTAAACAGTGCTGACGAAACTCTGGATCAGAACACTGATGAATCTTGTGAGTTCCTTCCAGTTATACGTGGGGGGGGGGAAGGGACAATAATGATCAAGTCTGGGTGACAATTGCTTTCGTACACTCATTCTCCAGCAAATTATGTATTTAAGTGATTTGTCAACTGCATGTCTAAATAGTGCACTCGGAGTCAACATGCTCTGCGTACACTCGTCCCCTGCATACACTCATTCCCCAGCAAATTATGTATTTAAGTGATGCGTCAACTGCATGTCTAAGTAGGTACACTGGGAGTCAACATGTTCTGCATACACTCATCCCCCAGCAAATTATGTATTTAAGTGATTTGTCAACTGCATGTCTAAATAGTGCACTCGGAGTCAACATGCTCTGCGTACACTCGTCCCCTGCATACACTCATTCCCCAGCAAATTATGTATTTAAGTGATGCGTCAACTGCATGTCTAAGTAGGTACACTGGGAGTCAACATGTTCTGCATACACTCATCCCCCAGCCAATTATGTATTTAAGTGATGCGTCAACTGCATGCCTAAGTAGTGCACTGGGAGTCAACATTTTCTGCATACCTAGCAAATTATATATTTAAGTGATGCGTCAACTGCATGCCTAAGTAGTGCACTGGGAGTCAACATGCTCTGCATACACTCATCCCCAAGCAAATTATGTATTTAAGTGATGCGTCAACTGCATGCCTAAGTAGTGCACTGGGAGTCAACATTTTCTGCATACCTAGCAAATTATATATTTAAGTGATGCGTCAACTGCATGCCTAAGTAGTGCACTGGGAGTCAACATGCTCTGCATACACTCATCCCCAAGCAAATTATGTATTTAAGTGATGCGTCAACTGCATGTCTAAGTATATAGGTGCACTGGGAGTCAACATGTTCTGCATACACTCATCCCCTAGCAAATTATATATTTAAGTGATGTGTCAACTGCATGTCTAAGTAGGTGCACTGGGAGTCAACATGTTCTGCGTACACTCATCCCGCAGCAAATTATGTATTTAAGTGATGCATCAACTGCATGCCTAAGTAGTGCACTGGGAGTCAACATGCTCTGCATACACTCATCCCCCAGCAAATTATGTATTTAAGTGATGCGTCAACTGCATGCCTAGGTAGTGCACTGGGAGTCAACATGCTCTGCATACACTCATCCCCTATAGCAAATTATGTATTTAAGTGATGCGTCACTGCATGCCTAAGTAGTGCACTGGGAGTCAACATGTTCTGCATACACTCATTCCCAGCAAATTATATATTTAAGTGATATGTCAACTGCATGTCTAAATAGGTACACGGTATTTTTCTAGATACTTTAGTGATGGCGATGGCCGATAAAAAGTTGCACAATTAATACCTGCTGCACATATTTCTAGCATCCGACCACAACACCTGCAGGAGGTCATGTGCTTGTCACCTCTAAAGTTTGGGGGTTGTGTAGATGATAAAAGTGTAAAATGTGATGTTGAAAATAAATGCTGTTATGTTGAAATGGACATGGTAGTCGTGTATTACACATGGGTTAATAATTTTCCTTCTCCTCCCACAGATATGCTGGATACTAAAGAAGGGATCCTCGTCGCAAATACTGTGTATGGTGTGCTCAAAGGTACGTAGTAACCATTGTACACACTCTGCCATGCGTTACTATTGTAATACAATCACTGTGTATTGGATTGACGTCAGAAAATGAGCCTAGAATTAATTATACTCGCCCCATGTCTACTCCCTAATGTGCGCACACCAAATGCATATATATATTTGCTCGGTAGAAATAAAAGCAAAAGTTGGATTGACTTGTCAAAAAAAAAAAAAAAAGTTTGCCAAATGTCGACCACAAACTTTTAGAAAACCCTTTACCAAATATTAAACCATGTGAGGATCTTATAAATGTTTGTGGCCCATGTTGGTAAATACTTTCTGTCCAACATGATCTGTCTTGTTTCTACTCTATAAATAGAATAGTGGAACAGCCTCCTTCAAGAAGTTTGTTCAAGATGACTCCAGAACTCACCAGCCAATAGTAGATGCTATTCTTTGTTACTAAGTACACACACACATGCACACACATAATTACACATGTGGGTCGCAAGTAGTTGACCTGGTTGGTTTTTACTGCTAGCTATTGCATCAAGAGTGAGCTCCAACTGTTAGCTATTGCAACAAGAGTGAGCTGCAACTGTTATCTATTGCAACAACAGTGAGCTCCAACAAGAGTTGAGCTCCAACTGACTGTTTGCTTCTTTACAATGAAAACGTGCAACAGCTGCTCTCAACATTCCACACGAACATGAGTGCGTTTATTTTGTTGACTATCCTTTACCATTTTCATGTCATATCAATGCACATCTTTGACTAAACTTTGCCTTCATTTAGACAGCCATTTGCTACCACATCAACACGCCCACCCATGATTGCATCACAATGCTCATGTTCATAGTGAACATGAGTACAGTATTATGAAACGTATACAAGCATAAATATACATTGTGAATGAATGGCTCACAAGACACTACAAGTCTAGACTAGTAACAGAGAATGCAGTGCCTGCTATCACCGGTGAGTCAGCCAAACTGTACAATGAAGACATCGAGAAACTGCCTTTGCATCAAATATAGCTGGCCTGGAAGGAATAGTAGATAACCACAAAAACAAGGGTACTTTTACCTGATCAAGCGCTGGTGATCTATTACTCCATTCTTGTAAAATGATTGAGCTCATTCCTGACTGGAGCGTGTCCTTGAATATATTCTATGCATAGCTAGGCAGCTAATAGTATTGTAATTGAGGGTGTATAGTAGTCCTTAATTGATTAGACGATTTGGAGTCTTCTGGTTCTAAAATTGCTATGAATAGACTTATGATATAGAGTTATGGAGGTGGCAGAAAAGAGATGATTATTATTATTATTATTTTTTTTTATTTATTTTTTTTTATTATTTTTTTATTTTATTATTACTATATTATTACTATATTATTATTATTATCATCATCATCATCATCATCATCATTATTATTATTGTTTTATATTAAAAAAAATTATCACGATTTCTATATTACTGTGTATACATGCATACGTCTCCAATCACATACATAATATCATATAATTACAGGGTTGGAGACTTTCAGCCAGCTCGTCTACAAAAATACCAACGATCAGGTGCAGTTGAACATTGAGGTTGTGCTATGCACACATGCCATGCTCGTGCTTGCTTATGCCATAATGTTGCCGCTCAAGACCTCCGCTATGTTGGGATCCTCTTTCCATTGCGAGTGTGAATCCAGAACGTTTTTAGCCCTGTATATATATTTGCTTGCTGGAAATATTGCTATGGCATTTCACTGTCGCAACAATGGCCGTGAAGTTGCTTGGCCCTCTCAACCCATGGGTCTGCACATATACAAGAACAATTTATTGAAAATAAAATACAACTATTTGATTGATTGAGGGAGGGAAACAAAGAGTTGACTCATGAAGACCCCAACCAGTTGGATGACCCTTTACCGTTTATATACACCATGCATGCAGATATTTGTTTTTAAATGGTAAAGGGTCATCTAACTGTACATAGACAGAACTTTGATTACTTTACTTTTTTGACCGTCAATCCAGTATGGTCGGTTGTTTACAGAATTCTTCAAGTTTGTGGCAGGGGAGAACTCACCAGATGAACACTCCTATTTATATACTACAGTGCACCTCCTAATCCAACAAGCCTCATTAATATAGTAGGCTTGCCTGTTCTAAGTGAATAGGTTTGCACATATCAACCCAAACAGCGTTTGTGGTGTGTATACAAGTTTTGTGATGTGTACAAGTAAATATATATTTCTATGGTTGACAATATTACAGTGTTCACTATTTAAAACCCAGCCTACGTTAGTATACTGTACTAGAACCAAGTGACCACCATTAATCAGAAGAAGCTAACATAGTTTCTTGTAATACACTGTAGTTGCATGCACACATGTAGTTGCATGCACACATGTAGTTGCATGCACACATGTAGTTGCATGCACACATGTAGTTGCATGCACACATGTAGTTGCATGCACACATGTAGTTGCATGCACACATGTAGTGGCATGTGCACATGTAGTTGCATGCACACATGTAGTTGCATGTACACATGTACTTGCATGCACACATGTAGTTGCATGCACACATGTAGTTGCATGCACACATGTAGTTGCATGCACACATGTAGTTGCATGCACACATGTAGTTGCATGCACACATGTAGTTGCATGCACACATGTAGTGGCATGTGCACATGTAGTTGCATGCACACATGTACTTGCATGCACACATGTAGTTGCATGCACACATGTAGTTGCATGCACACATGTAGTTGCATGCACACATGTACTTGCATGCACACATGTAGTTGCATGCACACATGTAGTTGCATGTACACATGTAGTTGCATGCACACATGTAGTTGCATGCACACATGTAGTTGCATGCACACATGTAGTTGCATGCGCACATGTAGTTGCATGCGCACATGTAGTTGCATGCGCACATGTAGTTGCATGCGCACATGTAGTTGCATGCGCACATATAGTTGCATGTGCACATGTAGTTGCATGCGCACATGTAGTTGCATGCACACATGTAGTTGCATGCGCACATGTAGTTGCATGCGCACATGTAGTTGCATGCGCACATGTAGTTGCATGCACACATGTAGTTGCATGCGCACATGTAGTTGCATGCGCACATGTACTTGCATGCGCACATGTAGTTGCATGCACACATGTACTTGCATGCACACATGTAGTTGCATGCGCACATGTAGTTGCATGCGCACATGTAGTTGCATGCGCACATGTAGTTGCATGCGCACATGTACTTGCATGCACACATGTACTTGCATGCACACATGTAGTTGCATGCACACATGTACTTGCATGCACGGATGTACTTGCATGCACACATGTAGTTGCATGCACACATGTAGTTGCATGCACACATGTACTTGCATGCACGGATGTACTTGCATGCACACATGTAATTGCATGCAACATGCTGCATGCACACATGTGGTTGCATGCACACATGTAGTTACATGTGTGGTTGCATGTGCACATGCGGTTGCCAGTCCAAACACCCTATTAGGTACAGGTCTATTCGGATTAGCTAGGGAGGTTGCACTGTAAATTGTTCTACACAAGTCCACACATCCCACACATTGGACAGTCCAAGCCTCCTGACACTTGGCAAGAGTGGCACAGGAGAATTCCAGAACTCACCAAACTTAGTGGTTGCTATTCTATACCCCTCAAGTTTTGTTTGAGGAGGAATATTCATTAGTGAATCAACGGACCTCTCAGTTCAAGTCCAGCTGCGTAGCAAAGCTTGGTTTCGCTCTTACCTGTTTCTTCTTATAAAGCAGCACATCATGGGCATCGACTTTATGCCTTTCTCGGCAGTCAAGAAAGAAACAAATAAGTGGCTGCAGGGGTATTGGAACACGTGGAGTTCTCTGGTACTAAAACTGTTATGATTGTGCACAAGTTGTGTGAGGGAGAGCAAGCAAGTAGGGGATGCATGGATGGCAAGTTGTGTGAGGGAGAGCAAGCAAGCCGGGGATGCATGGATGGCAAGTTATGTGCGGGAGAGCAAGCAAGCATGGAGATGCATGGATGGCAAGTTGTGTGAGGGAGAGCAAGCAAGCAAGCAGGGGATGCATAGATGCAAGTTATGTGAGTGAGAGCAAGCAAGCAGGGGATGCATAGATGCAAGTTATGTGAGGGAGAGCAAGCAAGCCGGGGATGCATAGATGTGAGGGAGAGCAAGCAAGCAGGGGATGCATAGATGCAAGTTGTGTGAGGGAGAGCAAGCAAGCCGGGGATGCATAGAGGCAAGTTGTGTGAGGGAGAGCAAGCAAGCCGGGATGCATAGATGCAAGTTGTGTGAGGGAGAGCAAGCAAGCCGGGGATGCATAGATGGCAAGTTGTCTGAGGGAGAGCAGGCAAGCATGGGGATGCATAGATGGCAAGTTGTGTGATGGAGAGCAAGCAAGCATGGGGATGCATAGATGGCAAGTTATGTGAGGGAGAGCAAGCAAGCAGGGGATGCATAGATGCAAGTTGTGTGAGGGAGAGCAAGCAAGCCGGGGATGCATAGATGCAAGTTGTGTGAGGGAGAGCAAGCAAGCCGGGGATGCATAGATGCAAGTTATGTGAGGGAGAGCAAGCAAGCAGGGGATGCATAGATGCAAGTTGTGTGAGGGAGAGCAAGCAAGCCGGGGATGCATAGATGCAAGTTGTGTGAGGGAGAGCAAGCAAGCCGGGGATGCATAGATGCAAGTTGTGTGAGGGAGAGCAAGCAAGCATGGGATGCATAGATGTGAGGGAGAGCAAGCAAGCATGGGGATGCATAGATGCAAGTTATGTGAGGGAGAGCAAGCAAGCAGGGGATGCATAGATGCAAGTTGTGTGAGGGAGAGCAAGCAAGCCGGGGATGCATAGATGCAAGTTGTGTGAGGGAGAGCAAGCAAGCCGGGGATGCATAGATGCAAGTTATGTGAGGGAGAACAAGCAAGCCGGGGATGCATGGATGGCAAGTTATGTGAGGGAGAGCAAGCAAGCAGGGGATGCATAGATGCAAGTTGTGTGAGGGAGAGCAGGCAAGCATGGGGATGCATAGATGGCAAGTTGTGTGAGGGAGAGCAAGCAAGCAGGGGATGCATATATTGGATTGGTCTGTCAAGGCACACTCACGTTAACCACAACCACCCTTTACCATTTATAATCGTATACACCAATCTGATTATATTGGTTTTGCTAGGGTCATCATACTTGTTGTGGTGAGCATGGGTATGATCTTGCTTCCTTCAGGTCAATGTGGTGAGCATGGGTATGATCTTGCTTCCTTCAGGTCAATGTGGTGAGCATGGTTATGATCTTGCTTCCTTCAGGTCAATGTGGTGAGCATGGGTATGACCATGCTTCCTTTAGGTCAATGTGGTGAGCATGGGTATGATCTTGCTTCCTTCAGGTCAATGTGGTGAGCATGGGTATGATCTTGCTTCCTTCAGGTCAATGTGGTGAGCATGGGTGTGATCTTGCTTCCTTACGGTAAATGTGGTGAGCATGGGTATGATCTTGCTTCCTTCAGGTCAATGTGGTGAGCATGGGTATGATCTTGCTTCCTTCAGGTCAATGTGGTGAGCATGGGTATGATCTTGCTTCCTTCAGGTCAATGTGGTGAGCATGGGTATGATCTTGCTTCCTTTAGGTCAATGTGGTGAGCATGGGTATGATCTTGCTTCCTTCAGGTCAATGTGGTGAGCATGTGTATGATCTTGCTTCCTTCAGGTCAATGTGGTGAACATGGGTATGATCTTGCTTCCTTTAGGTCAATGTGGTGAGCATGGGTATGATCTTGCTTCCTTTAGGTCAATGTGGTGAGCATGGGTATGATCTTGCTTCCTTCAGGTCAATGTGGTGAGCATGGGTTTGATCTTGCTTCCGGTCAATGTGGTGAGCGTGGGTATGATCTTGCTTCCTTCAGGTCAATGTGGTGAGCATGGGTATGATCTTGCTTCCTTCAGGTCAATGTGGTGAGCGTGGGTATGATCTTGCTTCCTTCAGGTCAATGTGGTGAGCATGGGTATGATCTTGCTTCCTTCAGGTCAATGTGGTGAGCATGGGTATGATCTTGCTTCCTTCAGGTCAATGTGGTGAGCATGGGTATGATCTTGCTTCCTTCAGGTCAATGTGGTGAGCATGGGTATGATCTTGCTTCCTGTAGGTCAATGTGGTGAGCATGAATATGATCTTGCTTCCTTTAGGTCAATGTGGTGAGCATGGGTATGATCTTGCTTCCTTTAGGTCAATGTGGTGAGCATGGGTATGATCTTGTCCTTTAGGTCAATGTGGTGAGCATGGGTATGATCTTGCATCCTTCAGGTCAATGTGGTGAGCATGGGTATGATCTTGCTTCCTGTAGGTCAATGTGGTGAACATGGGTATGATCTTGCTTCCTTTAGGTCAATGTGGTGAGCATGGGTATGATCTTGCTTCCTTTAGGTCAATGTGGTGAGCATGGGTATGATCTTGCTTCCTTCAGGTCAATGTGGTTAGCATGGGTATGATCTTGCTTCCTTCAGGTCAATGTGGTGAGCATGGGTATGATCTTGCTTCCTTCAGGTTAATGTGGTGAGCATGGGTATGATCTTGCTTCAGGTGTTTGTTTGTTTGTTTGTTTGTTGCTTCTATATAATAATTGAACATTGGAGGACCGAGCTCTACAAAGTCCAACTCAGAGTTTTATTGTTGTTGGACGTCACATATCAGCACACACCATATCTTGTTGCTATTGTTGACTGTACCCATGTAGGGTTAGCTTCAGCCATCTTCAAAGACTTGGTAAATAGTTTTCCATGAGCAAGAACTACACAAACTGAGTGGAGCAGATATAGATAGATCGATGCATATAGAGATAAGTACATAGATAGATGCATAGATACATAGATAGATACATAGACAGATACATAGAGATAGAGATAGATAGATAGATAGATAGATAGATAGATAGATAGATACATAGATAGATACATAGATAGATACATAGATGCATTTAGAGATAAGTACATAGATACATAGATAGATGCATAGATACATAGATAGATACATAGATGCATATAGACATAATACATAGATAGATACATAGATACATAGATAGATACATAGATGTATATAGAGATAAGTACATAGATACATAGATAGATACATAGATACATAAATAAGCCACACTGGGTGTAGATTTGTACACCTCAGTAAAGTGTTCAAGCCACACTGGATGTAGATTTGTTGTTCTACTACACCTCAGCAAAGTGTTCAAGTCACACTCGGTGTAGATCTGTGTTCTACTACACCTCAGCAAAGTATTCAAGTCACACTGGGTGTAGATCTACTACCTCAGTAAAGTGTTCAAGTCACACTGGGTGTAGATCTGTGTTCAACTACCTCAGCAAAGTGTTCAAGCCATGCTGGGTGAGCTGATAGTCGCCAAGGCACCTCTTAGACGACTAACAAGCTGGCAATAGTTGAGATGTGTTTTGTTGTTGTGTGTGTGTGTGTTATTTTGTGGCAGAGGGTGTTGTTCAAACCTAAGGGGGTTCCAGAAAACTCCCTGAACAGCCAGTTCTCTCTCATTGTAGACAATTATCACTTGCCTATAGCTAATTGAGCATGGGCAAACCACCATTAAGTACCAGCTGCAATTGAAGGCTGGGCTTGTTGACAGGTGTAGATGGGTGATTTAGCAGGTTAATAGGTGAAAACACCACTATTCTGAGGTAACTGCATGTGTACGTGTGCATGTGTGAGGTTCAAAGTGCGTGGACATTGAGCTTTGCATGCGCTCTTTTTGCAGTTTCTGATCAACAGTGTGATGATAAGTGACGCTCCTCGCTTCAAGTTCCGGGCGACAATGATTGACACTTCACGCCACTTCCTCCATGTGGCGGTCATCCTGGACCACTTGGTAAGGGTGGCTTAGTAAGAAAGGGATGGGGGAGGGGCTAGGGAAAGAGGTGGAGGGGTGGAATAGAGGAGGGTGAAGGGAATTGTGGAGGAGAGTGGATGGGGATAAATGAGGAAGGTGAATTTCTATTAGAGACAAATCTTTTACTGTGTGTGTGTGTCTCTCTTCTCTATCTTGTCTGCAGGATGCCATGTCTTATAACAAGTTCAATGTACTCCACTGGCACATTGTGGATGACCAGTCCTTCCCCTACACGAGCACCAAGTACCCCAACCTCATTGCCGGGGTATGCACATACCTTGTACATAGCTATGAATCTCATAGTATTCACCCTGTGGTGGGGTCTTGTACATAACTATGAATCTCATAGTATTCACCCAGTGGTGAGGTCTTGTACATAGCTATGAATCTCATAGTATTCACCCTGTGGTGAGGTCTTGTACATAGCTATGAATCTCATAGTATTCACCCTGTGGTGAGGTCTTGTGCAATCTCATAGTATTTCAGAATCTCGTAGTATAATTCATCCTGTGCTGGAGTATGCACATACCTTGTACATAACTATGTATCTCATAGTATAATTCATCCTGTGCTAATACACACTAAATCACACCTCTGGTGCAAGAATAGTCACCAGGAGAAGTTGGACGGATTGGTTTTAATCTTATGAAGGTATGTGGGGACACTCAACCTCCCCTCATCCAGACACTCCCCATCTGGGCACGCCCATCTTCCAGGCACCCTCGCATTGCACAATCATGCCACATGTATCGCACGTAGCACTAGAGTTCACAGAAGTGTCACTTGTTTTGACAGTTTTTGTCGACTGATAGCGAGTCTTGCTTGGATTCTAGTTAGTTTCTTGTTTATAGCGTACTTGAAGGTGTGAGACAGGGAGCAACACGGAAGGCTGCCTGCAACAGTGATGGTGAGAGCAAAGGGGAGGAGCTATGGAAGACCATCGTTCAGTCACACTCGGGTGTTTGATGTTCTAGAACTCACCGCTGTGGCTCGAAATCGTCTTCTTGTGAAAATAAGGCACTACACTACAGCTCGGATAGGACAGGAATAGCTGAGCAGATCTCTATCATTTTTTTATTTAATGAGTGTGTTCTCATTGTTTTCAGTCAGTGTACATGTACAGTATGTACACAGACTATGTATGTGCATGTACTTTATACATGTAGGGATGCAAAGTTCCAGGCCAATCATCAATATTGTGCAAAATGTTGAGATACGGCCATTTCTGAGTTTTTGGCAGTGCCCAGTCTGATAAGAGGTTTAAGTGCATTGGCATAACAGAAGTGAGAGTGTTTATGTTCCATCTCTTATGGAAACCTCTCTGTCAGTTCTAAGGACTTGCTATAATAGTGTGGACTGTTTACTCTTTAGTAACCTGTTTGTTAGTTTTAGGACTGCCTTTGATCATTCCATGTGCCCACCCACGTACCCACATCACCCCCTGCACACACCACCTCACCATCCTCATGCACACACCCTCCCACACTTCCACACCACTCCATGGAAAAATAGAGTGGTCAGGTTGAACTTTTGAACCTAGCCAGCCCTAAGTGGGAAGGGGTAAGGAATTACAAACTAAGACAAATGTAGGACTTGAGTAGTATACTCTTCCCTAGTATACTGTTCCCTAATATACTATTTCCTTGCGCACACGGATCATTGGTATTTAGTTTATCAGTAAACCTCTGACCCCATGCACTCACATCCCCATGTCATCCTGTCCCTCCTTCCCGACGCCATGACGCTGATGTGTGAAGGCTTACAGCAAAGACCACGTGTACAGCCATGACGATATCGCCATGGTGATTGGGTACGCCAAGGACAGGGGAATCAGGGTCATCATGGAATTTGATACCCCGGTAAGAACAACAATATTGTGTTTATGGTTGTTGCTTTTTATTATTGTTGTTGTTGTTGTTACTTAACTCCAATTACAGGGTCATACTCTGTCTTGGGGTAAAGGGCAGCCTGATCTACTCACTAAGTGCTATAACTCGGAAGGAAAACCGACTGGGTATGCGTTGGCATGGCCACAACAATTAAAAGTGTTGTTGGCTATTTCTTTTGGTCCCTTATAATAAAATGCAAAAGTTTGCCAGACTTGCTGCAAGCTATTAACTTTTGTGCAGCTCTTTTGGCCCCATCAATCCTATCCTGGATACCACATGGACATTTCTTGACGGGTTATTTGATGAACTGGCTCACATACTTCCAGACCCGTACATTCACCTGGGAGGAGATGAAGTCAGCTTTAGTTGCTGGTGAGGCTCCCAGTCCACTGTCGAATCACAGGCGATAGCAATTCTCTTGCTTCTTATATTTTCACAGGAAGAGCAACCCTCAAATTCAGAAGTGGATGCAAGAGAAAAACTACACGGACTATAGCAAGCTGGAACAGTACTATGAAACCAGGTGATGTCATTAATGATTTATCATCATCGTCATCATCATCATCATTATTATATCCACTTTAGGCTACTCAAGTTAGCTGCTTCTAAAGGGAAGAAGTATATTGTCTGGCAAGAGATCTTTGACAATAAAATACAGGTAGAGTCAACATGATTATTGAGATTGCTTTGGCCCTCTCATTTTAGAAGACTGGATCTGCATCAGTGTACATGTGTTGGAGGGAGGAGGGGCTGGAGGGGGGAGGGGCATGCAGACAATTTCACAATCCTCTACCTTGCAAACGCACAATACTGCATGAGATTAATTCAGCGACATCTGGAGTGGGCCCTTAGTGTTTCTTGTGCGAATAGTCTTGAGGTGGTCATATTACTCAGTGACTATCTGGAGGGTGTGGTGATCCTTCAGGTCCAGCCCGACACGGTGATGAATGTGTGGAAAGCACATTGGCAAAGCGATATGTTTAAAATAACTGAGGCAGGACTGGACGTCATCCTGTCCTCGTGCTGGTACCTCAATATCATCAGCTATGGCCAAGACTGGACTAAAGTGAGAAAGAACGGCCTTCTTATGGCACATTTGATTGACAAGTCTATTGTTATTCATTGCATTCCAGTACTACATGTGTGACCCGCAAGAATTTAATGGTGAGCACATCTGCTATGGCCGCACCGATCTCTTCATGTCCTTGTTGCTGATGTTGTGTGCTCTCTTCATGTCCTTGTTGCTGATGTTGTGCACTCTCTTCATGTCCTTGTTGCTGATGTTGTGTGCTCTCTTCATGTCCTTGTTGCTGATGTTGTGTGCTCTCTTCATGTCCTTGTTGCTGATGTTGTGCACTCTCTTCATGTCCTTGTTGCTGATGTTGTGCACTCTCTTCATGTCCTTGTTGCTGATGTTGTGCACTCTCTTCATGTCCTTGTTGCTGATGTTGTGCACTCTCTTCATGTCCTTGTTGCTGATGTTGTGCACTCTCTTCATGTCCTTGTTGCTGATGTTGTGCACTCTCTTCATGTCCTTGTTGCTGATGTTGTGTGCTCTCTTCATGTCCTTGTTGCTGATGTTGTGCACTCTCTTCATGTCCTTGTTGCTGATGTTGTGTGCTCTCTTCATGTTCTTGTTGCTGATGTTGTGCACTCTCTTCATGTCCTTGTTGCTGATGTTGTGCACTCTCTTCATGTCCTTGTTGCTGATGTTGTGCGCTCTCTTCATGTCCTTGTTGCTGATGTTGTGTGCTCTCTTCATGTCCTTGTTGCTGATGTTGTGCACTCTCTTCATGTCCTTGTTGCTGATGTTGTGCACTCTCTTCATGTCCTTGTTGCTGATGTTGTGCACTCTCTTCATGTCCTTGTTGCTGATGTTGTGTGCTCTCTTCATGTCCTTGTTGCTGATGTTGTGCACTCTCTTCATGTCCTTGTTGCTGATGTTGTGCACTCTCTTCATGTCCTTGTTGCTGATGTTGTGTGCTCTCTTCATGTCCTTGTTGCTGATGTTGTGCACTCTCTTCATGTCCTTGTTGCTGATGTTGTGCACTCTCTTCATGTCCTTGTTGCTGATGTTGTGTGCTCTCTTCATGTCCTTGTTGCTGATGTTGTACACTCTCTTCATGTCCTTGTTGCTGATGTTGTGCACTCTCTTCATGTCCTTGTTGCTGATGTTGTGTGCTCTCTTCATGTCCTTGTTGCTGATGTTGTGCACTCTCTTCATGTCCTTGTTGCTGATGTTGTGCACTCTCTTCATGTCCTTGTTGCTGATGTTGTGTGCTCTCTTCATGTCCTTGTTGCTGATGTTGTGCACTCTCTTCATGTCCTTGTTGCTGATGTTGTGTGCTCTCTTCATGTCCTTGTTGCTGATGTGCACTCTCTTCATGTCCTTGTTGCTGATGTTGTGCACTCTCTTCATGTCCTTGTTGCTGATGTTGTGCACTCTCTTCATGTCCTTGTTGCTGATGTTGTGTGCTCTCTTCATGTCCTTGTTGCTGATGTTGTGCACTCTCTTCATGTCCTTGTTGCTGATGTTGTGTGCTCTCTTCATGTCCTTGTTGCTGATGTTGTGTGCTCTCTTCATGTCCTTGTTGCTGATGTTGTGCACTCTCTTCATGTCCTTGTTGCTGATGTTGTGTGCTCTCTTCATGTCCTTGTTGCTGATGTTGTGCACTCTCTTCATGTCCTTGTTGCTGATGTTGTGTTCTCTCTTCATGTCCTTGTTGCTGATGTTGTGTGCTCTCTTCATGTCCTTGTTGCTGATGTTGTGCACTCTCTTCATGTCCTTGTTGCTGATGTTGTGCACTCTCTTCATGTCCTTGTTGCTGATGTTGTGCACTCTCTTCATGTCCTTGTTGCTGATGTTGCATGTCCTTGTTGCTCATGTTGTGCACTGTGTTCCACTATCCTGACCAAACGTGTATGAAGAAGAGTCGAGTTACCATATGCAAAATAGATTTTAAAGACTCAATTTTAAGAAATATATCTTGTCCTCTTCTTCCCTTCCTCTTTCCCCTCACCCTCCGATCCTTCTCCTTGATTCCTCTGCCTCCTTTCTCCCCTTTGTCCTCCCCTTTCCCCCTTCTCCTCCATCCACTCCTCATCTTCCTTCTCCACCCCCTCTCCTTCTCTTCTGATTCTCCCCCCCCCCACCTCCTCCTCTTCCTCTGATTCTCTTCCGCTGATCTTCCTCCTTCCCCCATACCCTCCTCTTTGCTTCCCTCTTCCTCATCCATAATTTGTTGTTGTTGAATCTTAAATTCTTCTGCCCCAAGGGTCTGATGCTCAGAATGAGCGGGTGATAGGAGGCGAGGCTTGCTTGTGGGGCGAGTATGTGGACGCCACCAACCTCCTTTCTCTGTTTTGGCCGCGAGGTTGCACGGTGGCCGAGAGACTCTGGAGTCCCAGCTCTTACAAGAACACTGACGCTGCTTACCCCAGGCTTAACAACATGCGATGCAGACTTGTGAGGTATGATAGGATTAGTTGACAGCACTGAGCTAGGAGCACGCGTGCTCTTTAAGGCTCACGGATGCTGTAGTCCAGGTGCTTTGTAGTCAACAGAGAGAGTGCAGTGCATGTGCATAATACATGTTTGCATTGCTCTAACTGTACACTTCTCAATAGCAAGTAAGTCCTTGCCATCTCAATAATTCTCATGCCGAGAAGCCAACTTCTGCGTAGTCTCCAATTAATCGCCCCTTCCCCCCCCCCCCCCCCCCCCCATGAAAAGGGTGCGATTTGTGATTAGCTGTTCTGTAGCTCAATTGCTGTGTTTCTGTGAGCAGGCACACTTCCCTGGCAACATTGTACACAGCTTGTGAGGCAGATATTGGGCTGAAGGAATCATTTGTTAACTGCAATAATATGACGTGGCATAAGCATTGAACTTCAAGTAGAAAATATGTGTTGCATGCCCTACACACCTGAAGTCTTGATTCTTTGTCGTTGATGAGTTTCCGTAGCCCCCATTAACCTACTAAAATTTAAAAGCAAGACGTGGAGAAGAGTATAAAACAAATGCTTGCTCGCCACTCGCAAAGAGAGCTTCAAAAAGTGCTGGAAATGTCTCTCCTAAATAATTTCAAGTTCAGGGAAGTGTTACATGTCCCCTCGTGATGATGCTATCTTTTTTTTTTTGACTGCTTCTGCATAGCCACCTTGTGTTAGTAGTCCCCTTGTTTCCAGTGCAGCAATTCTCCAACTGCCACAAAGCTGTGAGCATGCTAGCAAGCTTGGCGTAGCAATCTCATGCGTGGCTTTCCATTGGTTCCTCTTCAGACGTCGAACGACGTGAAGCTGTTTTCATGTAGATTATTTTAAGGTTTAACCGATTGACACCATAAGTGTGTTAAGTATTCAAGGTTTAACTGATTGACACCATAAGTGTGTTAAGTTTTCAAAGTTTAACTGATTGACACCATAAGTGTGTTAAGTATTCAAGGTTTAACTGATTGACACCATAAGTGTGTTCACAAACATAATTGTTAACGCATTATTTTTATTTTTGTAACCTTTGCATGCCGAGTGGCTGTCTTACGACTTTACCCGGGAGGGGGGTTGACGGGGTAACAAGCATAATGAAACATAGGGCCGATGATTGCAACTGCCATCATGAACATTTTGGCTATAAAAACAACAACACACAAATAATTGGTAAAGTATCAACACACACCTTGCATATTATGCTGAAATAGCCTGGGACAGAAAAGATGGAGGAAAAGTATTAATGCACTTACGACTTGCACTTACCTTTATACCTTTATACAATTCACAGTGTTATCACTTCACTTTTATTCATTATAGCCGGGAAATACCTGCACAGCCATTACGCCCGGGCTACTGTGCTTACGAATGGTTTGGCAAGAGGAAAAACTGAAATACGTGTGTACTTATGAACCTGCAGAAACTTTAAGGACTTAGCCAATACTTTTGTATTAAGGTTTCCATATTGTAGAATATTATATGAACTGTTTATATTTGCTGTCAACAGTGAGTAACTAGATGATAAATATTATTATGAACTGTGTCCAAGTGAACTGCGTCCAAGTTGTATATATTTGCTGTCAGTGAGGGAACCACAAATTTCATGGATACATATACTCCTCACAGCCATCTGGGTTGTCTTTCTGAGTTGCCTTTCACAGTGTGGTGGAACTGGATGCGTCTGAGGGTTAGTAGTTCTTTTGTGAGTTTTTGTTGGATGGGGAGGCAAACTCCAACAAGCTAAGGTCTGCCAGGAAAGTGGATGATGATATCTAAGCACAAAGGAGGCAGGGCTTGGTAGGTTGCTCGGACTTAGCGGCAACCTCCTCCAGCAGTTCTTCGATGAATTCACGAGTCTGCTCTTTTGAAAGGTCGTTACAAGCTCTTTTGAGTAGCCGACAGAGGGGGCGTGAGGACTGGTATAATCTGGTTGGTGTAGTCTGATGGCAGATTCTTGCCTTCCTTTCTTCCCTTGCCCCAAAGATAAGGAAGGTCAAGGTTTAACAACACCAGGATAGGGTAGGTGGGGCCTCTGCTGCCTTCAAGAGGTACGCTGGACCTCTAGTCCTATTGGCTTGCAATGTCTGTGGGCGGTATCCTTAACTCACTGCTATAATTCCGCATGTCTAATTCCGCATGTCTAAGTGGGGCATCAGGTGAGGCCTGGTGCCGTGTCTAAGTGGGGCATCAGGTGAGGCCTGGTGCTGTGTGTCTAAGTGGGGTGTCAGGTGAGGCCTGGTGCTGTGTGTCTAAGTGGGGTGTCAGGTGAGGCCTGGTGCTGTGTGTCTAAGTGGGGCATCAGGGTAGGCCTGGTGCTGTGTGTCTAAGTGGGGTGTCAGGTGAGGCCTGGTGCTGTGTGTCTAAGTGGGGTGTCAGGTGAGGCCTGGTGCTATGTGTCTAAGTGGGGTGTCAGGTGAGGCCTGGTGCTGTGTGTCTAAGTGGGGTGTCAGGTGAGGCCTGGGTGCCGTGTCTAAGTGAGGTGTCTAGTGAGGCCTGGTGCTGTGTATCTAAGTGAGGTGTCAGGTGAGGCCTGGTGCTGTGTGTCTAAGTGGGGCATCAGGTGAGGCCTGGTGCTATGTGTCTAAGTGGGGTGTCAGGTGAGGACTGGTGCTGTGTGTCTAAGTGGGGTGTCAGGTGAGGCCTGGGTGCCGTGTCTAAGTGAGGTGTCTAGTGAGGCCTGGTGCTGTGTGTCTAAGTGAGGTGTCAGGTGAGGCCTGGTGCTGTGTCTAAGTGGGGCATCAGATGAGGCCTGGTGCTCTGTGTCTAAGTGGGGTGTCAGGTGAGGCCTGGTGCTGTGTCTAAGTGGGGCATCAGGTGAGGCCTGGTGCTGTGTGTCTAAGTGGGGCATCAGGTGAGTGTTATATATATAATACAGCAGTACACACACATGGCATATAATATACATCAGTACACACACATGGCATATAATATACATCAGTACATGCACATGGTATATAATATACATCAGTACATGCACATGGCATATAATATACATCAGTACATGCACATGGTATATACTATAAATCAGTACATGCACATGGCATATAATACACATCAGTACATGCACATGACATAATATACATCAGTACATGCACATGGTATATAATATACATCAGTACATGCACATGGCATATAATATACATCAGTACATGCACATGGTATATAATATACATCAGTACATGCACATGGTATATATACATCAGTACATGTACATGGCATCTAATATACATCAGTACATGCACATGGCATATAATATACATCAGTACATGCACATGGCATATAATATACATCAGTACATGCACATGGTCATGCACCTGGTATATAATATACATCAGTACAATGCACATAGCATATAATATACATCAGTACATGCACATGGTATATAATATACATCAGTACATGCACATGGTCATGCACCTGGTATATAATATACATCGGTACAATGCACATGGCATATAATATACATCAGTACATGCACATGGTATATAATATACATCAGTGCATGCACATGGTATATATGGTGATGAAGCCTGCAAGAGTTTAGTATCATCAGCAAAATGAAAAGTCATGGAAATGTCATTTACAAGGATTAGAAATAACAGAGGACAACAGTGCTTCCTGTGTCACACCTCATCGTACTGGAAGAACTTCCTTCAGTAACAAGGTGAGGTTTACCTGATAAATATGCTCCGAGCCAATACCAGAGAGGTCTGGTTATGCCGTGGATAGTTTGTAAAGCAACTCCAGATGTGGAATAGTATCAACTGATTTACTAAAATCAAGGAAAATTGATGTGTTTGTTCTCAATTAATTCACAAATGTAAGAGAATGAGGACAGCAATTGCAATAAACAGGAGCAATTTCTTAAATAGCGGTATAAGTTCTTTGAAAGGAGGGGTAGAGAAAATCATTATAAATGATTTTTTTTCAAGGACTTGTTAGTAGACAAAGTAGAGATATTGGTCTGTAGTTTTTAACATTATAATATGAACTTCAGGCATGGAACAAGATTGGATGCAGGTGTTGAGTAGTTATAGGTGCCAATAGAAACTCAGCACATACCTTTAGGATAAGTGGACTTATCTGATCAATGCCAGGAACTTTAGCAGTGTCTAAGGTTGATAAAGTCATAAAGACTTCATAGGCATCAATGGTAATATGACAGTAATTGGTCGACTGGAGGAAGATAAAATTCACTTTTGGTAAAGATGGAGTTGAAGTAGTTAAATATAAAGGCTTTATCTTGTGGATGATATACTACTACCTTTGACTTGTGAATAACAGGATATGATGTGCAGTTTGGTTTAAGATAGAGCTTACTTGGGTTAGAGATGGAAGTAGCGGCAAGTTTTTGTTCATATGCTGGCTTGGAAGAGACAATAAGAGTCGTCTCTAATCTGAGGAGCTTTAAGAATTGATGGCTGATTGGGTTAAGTTTGTGATGATGGCAAAGTGAGCGACATTTGTTGATCATGTGCCTGATTTTTGCATTAAAGCACGTGGGTGAGGAAGATTTTGATATCCGTATCACGGGAACAAAAAGATGACAGGCACGAGAGACTTCTTTGATGCAGGACCAGATTTCATTTACATTGTTGAGAAGGAGGCAGTGATCAAAGTCAATCTAAAAAAGGTGGGACACTAAGCCATCTAAGTCTGCTTCAGAATAGTTCAGTCAACTCAGAGAGGGGGAAGAACAGGAGTGAGCTTTGAAGTGGAGAGATAGAACGAGATTAAATGGTAGTCAGAAATATTTCTACCACCAATTCTAGAGTGCTGCTTTGAAAAGGAGCACAATGTGTTGGGGGCTGGGGCCACTGGGGGAAAGGGGGGCAGAGCTGCCCTCTTCTTGTGCCACTCTCCCCACCCCAGCCACCCACCCACCCGCTAAATACGGGCCTGGTTATTTATGTTTGTTGTATGATTACTTTCAGCTGACATCAAATACTCTCTAAAGATTTTAGGTGCCAACGAAATACTGAATAAATTTCGGTTGAAATGTTGCAAAAAGCTGAGAATCCTAAAGTTTGTTTGTTGTTGCCTTTTGTTGCTGTTTTAAAGGAAGATTAAGTGAAGAGCTCATCCTGTAAAGGAGAGACAAACAAAAATCCAACAAAAGTTTGGCACCATATGCCCCTATTGGACATAGAAACAATTTAGAAGTGCCTACTGGTATTTACTGTTTGTCACTGGGTTTCTTGCAACTGTTGACATACCAATGGCACTAAACAACCAGATTTTAAAAAATTCATACCCTGTAGGTGCCAGAAAAACAGTCATACCTTCTTGTGGTACTTGGCGGAAACAACACTAAGCTGGCTAAATTAACAAAATTAATTTTCAAAATTCAATTAGATATTAATACACTCACACACACACATACATGTCACACCACTATCAGCACAAACATTCCAACCATCAGCCTACAAACTACGACAACAATACACACAAACATCAGATAATATCATTAGGACCATTTGACATGCACATCCATGGCATGCATACCACATTCTAATAATGTGGATAATCTAAATACAGCACACATAGTTTGGGTATTAGTTATCTCATTACATTTGCATGTTCTCCACCTTTACACACTTTGCAGTAAGTGGATTAAACTTAATTAATTGACAACCAATTAACAGATAATTTCTATCATAATTTATAACTAACAACAACAACAATAACATTAAAAATAATACTAACAACAATGACAATGATGATGATAATAATAAATACCAACAACACCACGGTGTTCTTAGGCTGTCATTGGGGAACATGTCTTATGCCTCCCTTTTTTCACTCTTGGTATATGTGATTATCTTTTTCTTTTCTGATAAACTGCATTAGAAATAAACTAAGTAATATACACACATATTTGATATCCTAGATACTTGCAATATAATTAGTGGCCAATAAAAGATTATGGCACCATCATGTCCATGGGGAGAGGAGGTGGGGGGTCTGGGAAGCAACAAAAAAGTATGCACTACCTAGCTTCATAATCTCTACATTTCTTTCTAAGTAGTCGACTAGCCGTAGAGGAACCACTGCCATCTGAACAGAGAAGCAGTTTATAGCTGTAACACACCTGCCATGGCAACTCATAATTGTTACAGAAGATATATTGAAAGGATGTGAAGTTGTCATCTGGGTCCTTGACTTTAAAAAAACACAGTACATTTACATTTTCTGTGTGCTTAGTGCAGGAAGGAGAAAATCCCTTCTCACAACCAAACCCTGCAGCTGCCTGTTCTGATGACCACATAAACTCCCCCTTCTGAAAATTCTGGCAACAGGCCTGTACCATGTTTCAGGCTGAGAACGGGACTGGCCAGATTTTTGAAGGACAAGAGGAGATGGCAGTTATATATTGCAGATAAACATGTGCCAACGGAATTTTGAATATGAGAAACTGTATATAGAAACAACCTCACCATGCAGAGAAATACACACACTCATGGTTGAGCTGTATTAATAAACAAACAGGGGGAAAAACAGAAAAGAAAAAATTTCTCAACCTCCCCTTCCCAAATCTACACACAGTCGGCATGTGTATATATGTGAGCATCTGTCTCAACTCAAACCTATTGTCTAGTTTACTTATCTGCTCTGGATGCTGATAAGCAAAACATCATCTGTCTTAGGTCAGTAGTAGAAAAGGCTTATTATATTTTACAAACTTTCTTACATTGTGACCCGCTTGTTAATTGTTTTGATTCTCACTGTCTCTCTATATGGTTCTTTGGAACTTGAATTGTAAGCAGTTAAAATCTCTTAAAATTGCTGACAACAGCATCCTAAGAAGAATCTGGAAACTCCGAAGATAACACCATACAAGGATCTTGCACAAAATAGCTGTTGTTTAGAGCATAGCAGCAAGGTTTTGTCTCTCTGTGATTGTGCTCTAATAATGTTTTTTTTATGATCTCCTCAATAATTTTTGTAGACTTGTATGATTACTTTCAGCTAACATCAAATACTTTAATTAAGGAAAGCTGATTTTAAGAGAATCCTTGGAAAAAATTATACTCGAGTTCTTGAAGGTGTATTCTGAAGATTATGTTTGTGATTACTGATGCTGTCCATAATTTACAATTACGTAAACTTAATTTTTTCCGCATGATGTGTTTTGTGACAACTTGCTGACAAATAATATGCTTCAATATTTATCTTTAAATCAGCTTTTTGGTTTTGAAAACCAAAAAGCTGATTTAAAGAAATTTTAAAGCATAAAGTAACAATTCTCTTCAATATATATAAATGTTTACATTTTATTTTCCCCCTTTTTCATGACTTACTTTAAAATATCTTACTCCTCCATTGGTGTGTATCATGAAAATATTGTTGTTGTTATTGTTGTTGTGGTTATTGTTGTCAATGTTATTATTTATTATTATTATTATTATTATTATTATTATTATTATTAGTATTATTATTATTGTTGTTGTTGTTAATATTGTTATTATTGTTATTATTGTTATTATTGTTATTATTGTTATTATTATTGTTGTTGTTATTATTATTATTGTTGTTGTTGTTGTTATTGTTGTTGTTATTATTATTATTATTATTATTATTATTATTATTATTATTATTATTATTATTATTATTATTATTATTATTATTATTATTATTATTATTATTATTACTATTACTATTATTATTATTATACTACTGACTTGTCGGGGTTCCTGATGATGAGATTGATGACCATAAGCAGATAAACTTGCACCAACAGTATTTAAATACGAGATGCTTGGACAGTCTTTCAAATCAGCCACATTCTCATCCTTGACTATCCTATAACATTTGTTGCCTTTTACTGGAGTGACCATTTTCTAGAATATTTTGTTACAGCATTAGAATTAGGTATATACTAGCTGTAAAATATTCTGTGATCTAGGAAAGCTCTTTAGTTCGAATACTTGGGAGTTTGATTGTTGATGACGGAGCAAGTAGAAGGGTGGTAGGTAGAGTTAAGTAGAATGGATGTGCCAAGTGGTAGAGGTTGAAAAAGGAAGGTTGGTTTGAGAACTCCTGGCTAGGTCAAGCCTAAAACATACAGCCAGACCATGGTGGACTTGCAGCTAAACAAGTTATAGGAAGCTAGAGTTATGTAAAAGAGGCTGGGAAGAACGTTGCTAGGTGGGGGCTAATTAATAATACGGCTGGAGAAGCCGTAGGCCTATTGGGCGATCTAGGGTGGAGAAAGCTGAAGGAAAGGAGAGACGAGAAGGACTACTGAATGGAAGGAGACTACAAGGGCTGGAGGTAGGCAGGTTGATCAAGTGGGTATCAAATAAACTATGAAGAAACTGAGAGATAAGGATGGTGGGAGGAGAATCAGATATTTTTTAATAAGCCGAAGTTGAAGGAAAGGTGGGGGACAGTGCTCGAGTGGAAGAGGAAGGTGAAGAAAAGAAACGAGTTTGAATAGGATGATGAAGTAAAGAGCAAGAGTAGTTTGAGTTGGTATAGAGGAAGATGAAATGGTATGCAAGGTCCATGAAAGAGATAAAATTACATCTCAGGCTGAGCATGGGATCGACCAACTTGAAGGACAGGAAGAGGTGTCAGTCAATGGTAGATGTTTTCTGTATGATGGTGAAGAAGCAGAAAATGCGGGGCACTTATTGATTGACGTAGACTATTTGATTTGATTTTTGATTGAGAGAGGAGAGCAATTAATAAGTGGCTGGAGGAGTTTCACTCTGTGGGTAAGGCGAATGACACTCTAGGATGGAGAAGTGGTGGCAAAATTGGAAGGAGTTGCCATGGGGTGGTGGGTATGTTTACTAAGGTGGATGTTATGGATTCCCCCCACCCATCACCAGTTAGATTGAAAACTTGGTATTTTCATGTATGGCATGTATTTTTGTGTGTTTCTATATTCTATCTATGCACTTTACGTACCAGTTTAAAAAAACATGAATGGATCACCCACCTGACTTTATGCTACTTACACAAAATTAGCGCAGGGTGTCCCATCTGCACATGCCTGTTCTATCGCATGGCTATTAATTTTAATTTGTAGTCTGTTAAAATTACTAGTTTCTATATTCCTTGTTCACTTTCCGAAGTGCGGTGGAAACCCTGTCAGGCTAATTGTTGAGGGGAAAAAACAATGCTAAATAAAATTGGCGTTTTATGTGACACGCTACTGAAATGTGCCCAAGATTCTGTTCCTGTTTTCACTATTATCATTAGCTATTGAAATTAAATGGTTTTTAGTAAACTCTTTTGGCACATGTAGGATCATCAAACGATCGAACCTCTTTTGCCACACGATTGACCTCAAGTATGAATGTACAAATGTAGCTAATTAAAAACAGACTTTATAATAATTAGTACATTCATTAACATTATCGTACAAAACTCAGTTTCTTAATGCCAGCAGTCATCTCATGCACAACAGTTATCCCTCATTCGAATGATTTCACTCAGCATGTCATGGCTTGTACATTTGCCCATCTTCTATTCAATAATACTGCCACGGTAAGTGTAATAGGCAAAATTGGAGAAGAGTTGTCATCCCCTTGAAGATTAGCTTGATCTTTGCTTGGCACCAATAGTCAGAGAAGCTTTCAAATAGAATTTAATTTTGTAGAACAAAGTTGCTACAAAGCGCGTTGGGTGGACGGCATCCTTTTTTAGGTGATGATACGACACTCCATAACATTCTGCCATAGGTGGGAAGATCATAGGGTACTACATCTTTCTTTAGACCCCAGTAAGAATAAATCTGGTTTAGCAGAAATCTTCCCAAAATACCTCAAGGTTGTATCACTTGGATGGTCCTTCAAACCTCCATGGTTCTCTCAATTTTATCGAGTGCTCTGCAGGCATAAAATAAAATCCTGGGTTATATATATAATTCTTCATCTTTCTAAGGTGTCTTTCAGACTGAAATAAAATCCTGGAATATGATTTCCTCATCTTTCTGAGTCTGTTCTTGATGTCCTTCAGACTGCTGTGCTTCTTTTTCTATTCCTTTGGAGTGGTGGACAACATTGGTGGACTTCTTTTGGCATCAAGTCTAATGTCAAGGCTGCCTTTTAATAGGGTTGTGAAAGTGTTGGCTACTTCTGTATGACATCTCATCTGGTGAACTGGGGTAATGATTAATGATATTCTTCATCAACAAATTCCTTGTTGAAGCTCCGATGTGGAGGTAGATTCACTTAACTGTGGAAGAGGCAAACTTCTATATTTCCCAGATCAAGGCCTCTGCTGCTTACCATTATCTCTCCCTCCAACTACTGATTTTATGATTTATTCTTGATACTGCTGAGCCTATGCCACCACACATACTACAGCACAGTGTATGACTATGTAAGGGTAACTAACACAAATAACAATCGATATTTTCAACAGTACCTAATATCCATAATACTAATACTTATGAGTGTCCTGGTGCTCAAGGAAGGGGGGAGGGAGGGGAGGGGACCAAAGATCATTCCTCAGCTCGCCATAACAGTTCCTTTCTCCTCTGCCACCAACAATACATAACAAACTCGCCCACCTCCTCCATCACTGCGTCACTTACTCCCTTCCACACCTTTCCCCAACAGCAATGCCACCTTTCCATCCTCTTCTATATTCATCCAGCCACTGTCCAGCCCTTACAATTCTGTGCACCAGTACCAGCCAACCCCTCTCAAATTCCTCACACATTACCAAGAAATGTTCCACATTTTTCCCTGCTCTACTATCACACATCCCTAGTTATCCCACATCGCTTCTTATCCTCTAGCAACCCAGCTGGTGCAATCCTCAGTCTAAATTGCAACTGTACACCTTCCTGACCCAGGCCCGTAGGAAGCAAATGTAAACCTGTACGGCAACTAAGCCACACCCACAATGGGAGTGGCTTTACTTGCTACTGGAATAAACACACCCAACTTATACTCTATCTAACAGCACTCCTTTTGGAGCTACAGCAGGATTCATACAGACATTTTTGTTAGGGGGAGGGGGTTAGATGTTTGATTCTGAAATATATATTAATCACTCATGAATAATAATTATAACAATCATCTGCAGGGCTTTGCACAGGATATAGAGGGATTCGGGGGGGGGGGGAGGGGGGGAGGAAAAATGTGTACCTAATTGGCAGACTGTGCAGGGTATTCAAGGGTAGGGGGATCTGGGGGAAGCAAGAGCTTCTTCCCAAACTGCCTGAACAACATCATAATTGGAAATGATGCTGTTCAGTGAGGACGCCCTGACTGTTCACCTAGTGGGACAGAGGGTTCTAAAACCAGTTGTTCCAGGACTAATTTCTGCTTTAATCTTGTTAAACAAGCCTTCTCGCCGAGGTGAGTATTTAAGCAGTTTAGATATTTCAAAAGTAGTATCTAGAGTATTCCTCAGAATTTGATTATTCTTGATGGTATCTCCAGCAGCTAAATTTAAAGAATGACCATAGCAATGGACTCGTGACTCTTCTCCACAAATTTGAGTAGAAGTCCCATCCCTTATACCACACATGTTTGCAGCACCATCATAGCATTGAGCACGACAGTTATGAATGCTAAGACTCATACGACACATCGCATCCTTCAAACTACCAACCAAGACATCTGCTTTTATGGACTCAACATGGTCAAGGCCATAGAAGTCTTCATGGGGTTGAAAATCATCATCAACCCACCGAAAGCAAATAACGAATTGCTCCTTATATTGGATGCATCCGACACTTCATCAGCCATCAGGGCAAAATACTTGGCTTGCTGGATAGAACTGGCTATATCTCGAAGAATATGTAATGCCATTATTTTAATAACTTTATTTTGTATTTGGGGACTAGTATATTTATCAGTTTTCTTACTTAACATGGCCGATATTGCAGGATCGTCCAATGCACGATGATGCATTAATTGCATGAAGTTACTGTCAACTTCATCAGCAGCACCACGAAAAGCTATTCCTTTTCTAGCTAGGAATTTAATATTCTGAGCTATCTTGATAAGGTACTCTCTGTTCACGGCTTTTTGCAAAGCATGTTGAGAAGATAACAGATAACATACTTCCAACATCACTAGTCGTACCTGGTATAGTGATCACTAAATCGGTAGCTGCTTTATGAGATTTTGTGCTGTCATGTTTGTTGAAACATCGAGTTCTATCCTTCCAGTTACTGAACCCAGACAAAAAGGTTGAGTCCTGCATGTTTCCTTATCATCTTCAGTTTACCTAATATATATACTAGCTGTGAAATATGGAATGATTGCTGCCAATATGAGTGGCAGCTAGGCCTACTAGCACAAGCTGTCCCACTGTATCTTACCTGTTTGGATTGCTTGCACACACGTGAAACAATAAGCCAAGTCTTGACTGGAATCGTAGTGAAGCCATTTCCATTGGTTGAACCAAGCGCTCTGAAAAGAAAGAAAGGCCGAAAGATCGCTTAGGAAAACTAAAGTTAGTTGGTTGAGTCGGATGATCGGGAAGCTTAGGACAATTGGGTAACCTGGAAGCCATGCTGAAAAGACGAACTCTGACTATCTTTAATTAAATATTAATTTAATAATTTTTATCCATTGCATGTTTAGGCTACTAGTCACATAGGTAGGCTAGTTGTCCTTCAGTGTACTTCTATTCATGTCTCACCTCGATTGTCTCAATTATGTGATACTGTAAAGTTATTAAAAAAAGTTTAAAAAAATAAAATAAAAAATAAAACAATGGGTGTGGTTTTCGTGAAGGAGGCGTGTTCGGTCCAAACCTATACGGCAACTGCATGGACCTCGCACCATTCTTTGCCAATTTATAAAACTTGAGTGTTGCCGTTTACTTCCTCCTCCCAATCCTTCACCTTCATTTCCCCCTTCCACTTAGTAGTGACCCAACCTCGTTTTTTATCTCATATTTTCTCCAGGTCTCACATTCTTCCTACCATCCTATTCCTCCATCCTCCCTTAGTCAACTATAATCTGCTCTGTAACACCTCCAATCTCTTATGACCATTCATCTCTTCCCTCCTCTCCTCCACCTTCTTCCACCCGAATCTCCCCATATTGCCACTCCAGCTACTGTATTACTTGTCCCCAACATTGAACAATCTCCTACTCACTCTCATCTGTGCCGACTCTAAATTCTTGTAAGCTTCGTCCTCCACCACATCGTTTAGTCGCTAACTTTTCAACCCGCAAAAACAATGTCTACGATGACATTATGACCAGCCACAACTTGGATCATTTAATATAATAAATACACCCATACCTAAAACAAAGCAGACACTAAAACGTCTAAATGAATCCATCCACCTCTACAGTCTTGTACTGGGGGAGGTCATTGAAACCCGCGTTGCGGAACGTTAGGCCGTCCGTCTGTCTCTCTCTCTCTCTCTCTCTCTCGTCGCTCGCGCGCGGTTGCGTTTCTAGATTACCATGTACGTTTCACGTCAGTCTCCCGTCACGCATTTACATCAACGACTCATTTTCTCGGCGGTGAGATGAATGTGCTTGTGGTGATGGTCGTGCTGCTGTGGCAAGATGTATCAGCTTCCGTGGACAGCAAGTCTCTCCTCTGGCCTATCCCCAAGCAGGTGACGCCTTTAAGCAGCGATGTGAGAATGCTGGACCCTGACAATTTCAAATTCGTCACCGTCATCACCAGTGACATAATCAACAAGGCTCTCCAACGTTACAAGGGGCTTATCTTCAAGAGCCCTACACCTTTCTATCCTGATGGAGCAAGCCAAAATGTCCAGGAGAAAATGCAAACACTGACAGTGACAGTAAACAGTGCTGACGAAACTCTGGATCAGAACACTGATGAATCTTGTGAGTTCCTTCCAGTTATAACACTGATGAATCTTGTGAGTTCCTTCCAGTTATACATGGGGGGGGGGGGGGGAAGGGACAATAATGATCAAGTCTGGGTGACAATTGCTTTCGTACACTCATTCCCCAGCAAATTATGTATTTAAGTGATTTGTCAACTGCATGTCTAAGTAGGTGCACTGGGAGTCAACATGCTCTGCCTACACTCATCTCCCAGCAAATTATGTATTTAAGTGAAATTATGTATTTAAATGATGCGTCAACTGCATGTGCACTGGGGGTCAACATGGTCTGCGTACACTCATTCCCCAGCAAATTATGTATTTAAGAGATGCATCAACTGCATGTCTAAGTAGTGCACTGGGAGTCAACATGTTCTGCATACACTCATCCCCTAGCAAATTATGTATTTAAGTGATGCGTCAACTGCATGTCTAAGTAGTGCACTGGGAGTCAACATGCTCTACATACACTCATCCCCCAGCAAATTATGTATTTAAGTGATGCGTCACTGCATGTCTAAGTAGGTGCACTGGGAGTCAACATGTTCTGCATACACTCATTCCCAGCAAATTATATATTTAAGTGATACGTCAACTGCATGTCTAAGTAGGTACACGGTATTTTTCTAGATACTTTAGTGATGGCGATGGCCGATAAAAAGTTGCACAATTAATACCTGCTGCACATATTTCTAGCATCCGACCACAACACCTGCAGGCGGTCATGTGCTTGTCACCTCTAAAGTTTGGGGCTTGTGCAGATGATAAAAGTGTAAAATGTGATGTTGAAAATAAATGCTGTTATGTTGAAATGGACATGGTAGTCGTGTATTACACATGGGTTAATAATTTAATTTTCCTTCTCCTCCCACAGATATGCTGGATACTAAAGAAGGGATCCTCGTCGCAAATACTGTGTATGGTGTGCTCAAAGGTACGTAGTAACCATTCTCTACACTCTGCCATGCGTTACTATTGTAATAGAAACTCACTGTGTATTGGATTGATGTCAGAAAATGAGCCTAGAATTAATTATACTCGCCCCATGTCTACTCCCTAATGTGCGCACACCAAATGCATATATATATTTGCTTGGTAGAAATAAAAACAAAAGTTGGATTGACTTGTAAAAAAAAAATTTTTTTTAAGTTTGCCAAATGTCGACCACAAACTTTTAGAAACCCCTTTACCAAATATTAAAAAAGCCATGTGAGGATCTTATAAATGTTTGTGGCCCATGTTGGTAAATACTTTCTGTCCAACATGATCTGTCTTGTTTCTACTCTATAAATAGAATAGTGGAACAGCCTCCTTCAAGAAGTTTGTTCAAGATGACTCCAGCCAATAGTAGATGCTATTCTTTGTTACTTTTAAGTACACACACACATGCACACACATATTTACACATGTGGGTCGCAAGTAGTTGACCTGGTTTGTTGAAGGTCTTTGCTGCTAGCTATTGCAACAAGAGTGAGCTCCAACTGTTAGCTATTGAAGAGTGAGCTCCAACAAGAATTGAGCTCCAACTGACTGTTTGCTTCTTTACAATGAAAACGTGCAACAGCTGCTCTCAACATTCCACACGAACATGAGTTGACCTGGTTTGTTGACTGCTAGCTATTGCAACAAGAGTGAGCTCCAACTGTTAGCTATTGAAGAGTGAGCTCCAACAAGAATTGAGCTCCAACTGACTGTTTGCTTCTTTACAATGAAAACGTGCAACATGTTATGCCATATCAATGCACATCTTCGACTAAACTTTTCCTTCATTTAGACAGCCATTTGCTACCACATCAACACGCCCACCCATGATTGCGTCATGCTAATGTTCATAGTGAACATGAGTACAGTATTATGAAACGTATACAAGCATAAATATACATTGTGAATGAATGGCTCACAAGACACTACAAGTCTGGACTAGTAAGAGAATGCAGTGCCTGCTATCACCGGTGAGTCAGCCAAACTGTACAATGAAGACATCGAGAAACTGCCTTTGCATCAAATATAGCTGGCCTGGAAGGAATAGTAGATGACCACAAAAACAAAGGTACTGTTACCCGATCAAGCGCTGGTGATCTATTACTCCATTCTTGTAAAATGATTGAGCTCATCCCTGACTGAGCGTGTCCTTGAATATATTACTAGGCAGCTAATAGTATTGTAATTGAGGGTGTATAGTAGTCCTTTAAGTGACTAGATGATTTGGAGTCTTCTGGTTCTAATATTGCTATGAATAGACTTATGATATAGAGTTATGGAGATGGCAGAAAAGAGATGATTCTATTATTATATTATTATTATTATTATTATTATTATTATTATTATTATTATTGTTATTGTTATTGTTATTGTTATTGTTATTGTTATTATTATTATTATATTATTATTATTATTTTTTATTATTTTTTATTTTATTATTATTACTATAATTATTATTATTATTATATTATTATTATTATTATTATCATCATCATCATCATTATTATTGTTTTATATTAAAAAAAATTATCACTCTTTCTATATTACTGTGTTTACATGCATACGTCTCCAATCACATACATAATGTCATATAATTACAGGGTTGGAGACTTTCAGCCAGCTCGTCTACAAAAATACCAACGATCAGGTGCAGTTGAACATTGAGGTTGTGCACACATGCCATGCTCGTGCTTGCTTATGCCATAATGTTGCCGCTCAAGACCTCCGCGATGTTGGGGTCCTCTTTCTATTGCGAGTGTGAATCCAGAACTTTTTTAGCCCTGTGTATATATTAGCTTGCTGGAAATATTGCTATGGCATTTCACTGCCACAACAATGGCCGTGAAGTTGCTTGGCCCTCTCAATCCAGCAGGCCCATGGGTCTGCACATATACAAGAACAATTTATTGAAAATAAAATACAACTATTTGATTGATTGAGGAAGGGAAACAAAGAGTTGACTCATGAAGACCCCAACCAGTTGGATACCCTTTACCGTTTATATACACCATGCATGCAGATATTTGTTTTTAAATGGTAAAGGGTCATCTAACTGTACATGGACACAACTCTGATTCCTTTACATTTTTGACCGTCAATCCAGTATGATCAATTCAGTATGGTCGGTTGTTTACAGAATTCTTCAAGTTTGTGGCAGGGGAGAACTCACCAGATGAACACTCCTATTTATATACTACAGTGCACCTCCTAATCCAACAAGCCTCATTAATATAGTAGGCTTGCCTGTTCTAATTGAATAGGTTCCCAAACTGTGTTTGTGGTGTGTACACACGTTTTGTGATGTGTACAAGTAAATATATATTTCTATGGTTGCCAATATTACAGTGTTCACTATTTAAAACCCAGCCTATGTTAGTATACTGTACTAGAACCAAGTGACCACCATTAATCAGAAGAAGCTAACATAGTTTCTTGTAATACACTGTAGTTGCATGCACACATGTAGTGCTACATAAATTATTACAACTACAGTACAAATGATACATTTGAGTAGTCCCAACAATGCCAGTCCAAACACCTTATTAGGTACAGGTCTATTCGGATTAGCTAGGGAGGTTGCACACTAAATTGTACTACACAAGTCCACACATCCCACACATTGGACAGTCCAAGCCTCCTTACACTTGGCAAGAGTGGCACAGGAGAATTCCAGAACTCACCAAACTTAGTGGTTGCTATTCTATACCCCTAAAGTTTTGTTTGAGGAGGAATATTCATTAGTGAATCAACGGACCTCTCAGTTCAAGTCCAGCTGCGTAGCAAAGCTTGGTGGAGTCACGTTTCGCTCTTACCTGTTTCTTCTTATAAAGCAGCACATCATGGGCATCGACTTTATGCCTTTCTCGGTAGTCAAGAAAGAAACAAATAAGTGGCTGCAGGGGTATTGGAATACGTGGAGTTCTCTGGTACTAAAACTGTTATGATTGTGCACAAGTTGTGTGAGGGAGAGCAAGCAAGTAGGGGATGCATAGATGGCAAGTTGTATGAGGGAGAGCAAGCAAGCCGGGGATGCATATATTGGATTGGTCTGTCAAGGCAGTACTCATGTTAACCACAACCACCCTTTACCATTTATACCAATCTGATTATTTTGGTTTTGCTAGGGTCATCATACTTGTTGTGGTGAGCATGGGTATGATCTTGCTAGGTCAATGTGGTGAGCATGGCTATAATCTTGCTAGGTCAATGTGGTGAGCATGGGTATGATCTTGCTTCCTCTAGGTCAATGTGGTGAGCATGGGTATGATCTTGCTTCCTTTAGGTCAATGTGGTGAGCATGGGTATGATCTTGCTTCCTGTAGGTCAATGTGGTGAGCATGGGTATGATCTTGCTTCCTGTAGGTCAATGTGGTGAGCATGGGTATGATCTTGTCAGGTTAATGTGGTGAGCATGGGTATGACCTTGTTTCCTTTAGGTCAATGTGGTGAGCATGGGTATGATCTTGCTTCCTTCAGGTCAATGTGGTGAGCATGGGTATGATCTTGCTTCCTTTAGGTCAATGTGGTGAGCATGGGTATGATCTTGCTTCCTTCAGGTCAATGTGGTGAGCATGGGTATGATCTTGCTTCCTTTAGGTCAATGTGGTGAGCATGGGTATGATCTTGCTTCCTTCAGGTCAATGTGGTGAGCATGGGTATGATCTTGCAGGTCAATGTGGTGAGCATGGGTATGATCTTGCTTCCTTTAGGTCAATGTGGTGAGCATGGGTATGATCTTGCTTCCTTCAGGTCAATGTGGTGAGCATGGGTATGATCTTGCTTCCTTTAGGTCAATGTGGTGAGCATGGGTATGATCTTGCGTCAATGTGGTGAGCATGGGTATGATCTTGCTTCCTGTAGGTCAATGTGGTGAGCATGGGTATGATCTTGCTTCCTTCAGGTCAATGTGGTGAGCATGGGTATGATCTTGCTTCCTGTAGGTCAATGTGGTGAGCATGAGTATGATCTTGTCAGGTCAATGTGGTGAGCATGGGTATGATCTTGCTTCCTTTAGGTCAATGTGGTGAGCATGGGTATGATCTTGCTTCCTTTAGGTCAATGTGGTGAGCATGGGTATGATCTTGCTTCCTGTAGGTCAATGTGGTGAGCATGAGTATGATCTTGTCAGGTCAATGTGGTGAGCATGGGTATGATATTGCTTCCTGTAGGTCAATGTGGTGAGCATGAGTATGATCTTGTCAGGTCAATGTGGTGAGCATGGGTATGATCTTGCTTCAGGTGTTTGTTTGTTTGCTTCTATATAATAATTGAACATTGGAGGACCGAGCTCTACAAAGTCCAACTCAGAGTTTTATTGTTGTTGGACGTCACATATCAGCACACACCATATCTTGTTGCTATTGTTGACTGTACCCATGTAGGGTCAGCTACAGCCTCCTTCAAGGACTTGGTAAATAGTTTTCCAGGAGCAAGAACTACACAAACCGAGTGGAGCAGATATAGATACATCGATGCATATAGAGATAAGTACATAGCTACATAGATAGATGCATAGATACATAGATAGATACATAGATGCATATAGAGATAAGTACATAGATACATAGATACATAGATAGATACATAGATGTATATAGAGATAAGTACATAGCTACATAGATAGATGCATAGATACATAGATAGATACATTGATAGATACATAGATGCATATAGAGATAAGTACATAGATACATAGATACATAGATAGATACATAGATGTATATAGAGATAAGTACATAGCTACATAGATAGATGCATAGATACATAGATAGATACATAGATAGATACATAGATGCATATAGAGATAAGTACATAGATACATAGATACATAGATATATACATATATGTATATAGAGATAAGTACATAGATACATAAATAAGCCACACTGGGTGTAGATTTGTACACCTCAGTAAAGTGTTCAAGCCACACTGGATGTAGATTTGTTGTTCTACTACACCTCAGCAAAGTATTCAAGTCACACTTGGTGTAGATCAGTGTTCAACTACCTCAGCAAAGTGTTCAAGCCATGCTGGGTGTCTTTTCAGAGCTGATAGTCGCCAAGGCACCACTTAGGCGTCTAACAAGCTGGCAATAGTTGAGATGTGTTTTGTTGTTGTGTGTGTGTGTGTTATTTTGTGGCAGAGGGTGTTGTTCAAACCTAAGGGGGTTCCAGAAAACTCCCTGAACAGCCAGTTCTCTCTCAGAGAGGCAATTATCACTTGCCTATAGCTAATTGAGCATGGGCAAACCACCATTAAGTACCAGCTGCAATTGAAGGCTGGGCTGGTTGACAGGTGTAGATGGGTGATTTAGCGGGTTAATAGGTGAAAACACCACTATTCTGAGGTAACTGTGTACGTGTGCATGTGTGAGGTTCAAAGTGCGTGGACATTGAGCTTTGCATGCGCTCTTTTTGCAGTTTCTGATCAACAGTGTGATGATAAGTGACGCTCCTCGCTTCAAGTTCCGGGCGACAATGATTGACACTTCACGCCACTTCCTCCATGTGGTGGTCATCCTGGACCACTTGGTAAGGGTGCGTTAGTAATAAAGGGATGGGGGAGGGGCTAGGGAAAGAAATGGAGGGGGTGGAATAGAGGAAGGGTGAAGGGAATTGTGGAGGAGAGTGGATGGGGATAAATGAGGAAGGTGAATTTCTATTAGAGGCAAATCTTTTACTGTGTGTGTGTGTCTCTCTTCTCTATCTTGTCTGCAGGATGCCATGTCTTATAACAAGTTCAATGTACTCCACTGGCACATTGTGGACGACCAGTCCTTCCCCTACACGAGCACCAAGTACCCCAACCTCATTGCCGGGGTATGAACATACCTTGTACATAGCTATGAATCTCATAGTATTCACCCTGTGGTGAGGTCTTGTACATAACTATGAATCTCATAGTATTCACCCTGTGGTGAGGTCTTGTACATAGCTATGAATCTCATAGTATTCACCCTGTGGTGAGGTCTTGTAGATAGCTATGAATCTCATAGTATTCACCCTGTGGTGAGGTCTTGTACATAGCTATGAATCTCATAGTATTCACCCTGTGGTGAGGTCTTGTACATAGCTATGAATCTCATAGTATTCACCCTGTGGTGAGGTCTTGTGCATAACTATGAATCTCATAGTATTTCAGAATCTCGTAGTATAATTCATCCTGTGCTGGAGTATGCACGTACCTTGTACATAACTATGTATCTCATAGTATAATTCATCCTGTGCTAATACACACTAAATCACACCTCTGGTGCAAGAATAGTCACCAGGAGAAGTTGGACGGGTTGGTTTTAATCTTATGAAGGTATGTGGGGACACTCAACCTCCCCTCATCCAGACACTCCCCATCTGGGCACGCCCATCTTCCAGGCACCCTCGCATTGCACAATCAGCCACATGTATCGCACGTAGCACTAGAGTTCACAGAAATGTGACTTGTTTTGACAGTTTTTGTCGACTGATAGCGAGTCTTGCTTGGATTCTAGTTAGTTTCTTGTTTATAGCTTACTTGAAGATTACTTGAAGGTGTGAGACAGGGAGCAACACGGAAGGCTGCCCGCAACAGTGATGGTGAGAGCAAAGGGGAGGAGCTATGGAAGACCATCGTTCAGTCACACTCTGGTGTTTGATGTTCTAGAACTCACCGCTGTGGCTCGAAATTGTCTTCTTGTGAAAATAAGGCACTACACTGCAGCTCGGATAGCAGGAATAGCTGAGGCAGATCTCTATCATTTATTTTTTAAATGAGTGTGTTCTCATTGTTTTCAGTCAGTGTACATGTACAGTATGTACACAGACTATGTATGTGCATGCACTTTATACATGTAGGGATGCAAAGTTCCAGGCCAATCATCAATATTGTGCAAAATGTTTAGTTTTTCCAGATACAGCCATTTCTGAGTTTTTGGCAGTGCCCAGTCTGATAAGAGGTTTAAGTGCATTGGCATAACAGAAGTGAGAGTGTTTATGTTCCATCTCTTATGGAAACCTCTCTGTCAGTGGCTCTTAAGGACTTTCTAGTAATGGTGTAGACTGTTTAGTCTTTAGTAACCTGTTTGTTAGTTTTAGGACTGCCTTTGATCATTCCATGTGCCCACCCACGTACCCACATCACCCCATGCACACACCACCTCACCATCCTCATGCACACACCCTCCCACACTTCCACACCACTCCATGGAAAAATAGAGTGGTCAGGTTGAACTTTTGAACCTAGCCAGCCCTAAGTGGGAAGGGGTGAAGCATCAAAGGAATTACAAACTAAGACAAATGTAGGACTTGAGTAGTATACTCTTCCCTAGTATACTGTTCCCTAATATACTATTCCCTTGCACGCACGGATCATTGGTATTTAGTTTATCAGTAAACCTCTGACCCCATGCACTCACATCCCCATGTCATCCTGTCCCTCCTTCCCGACGCCATGACGCTGATGTGTGAAGGCTTACAGCAAAGACCACGTGTACAGCCATGACGATATCGCCATGGTGATTGGGTACGCCAAGGACAGGGGAATCAGGGTCATCATGGAATTTGATACTCCGGTAAGAACAACAATATTGTGTATATGGTTGTTGCTTTTTATTATTGTTGTTGTTGTCGTTGTTACTTAACTCCAATTACAGGGTCATACTCTGTCTTGGGGTAAAGGACAGCCTGATCTACTCACTAAGTGCTATAACTCGGAAGAAAAACCGACTGGGTATGCGTTGGCATGGCCACGACAATTAAAAGTGTTGTTGGCTATTTCTTATAATAAAATGCAAAAGTTTGCCAGACTTGTTGCAGGCTATTAACTTTTGTGCAGCTCTTTTGGCCCCATCAATCCTATCCTGGATACCACATGGACATTTCTCGACGGGTTATTTGATGAACTGTCTCACATACTTCCAGACCCGTACATTCACCTGGGAGGAGATGAAGTCAGCTTTAGTTGCTGGTGAGGCTCCCAGTCCACTGTCGAATCAAAGGCGATAGCAAGTCTCTTGCTTCTTATATTTTCACAGGAAGAGCAACCCTCAAATTCAGAAGTGGATGCAAGAGAAAAACTACACGGACTATAGCAAGCTGGAACAGTACTATGAAACCAGGTGATGTCATTAATGATTTATCATCATCGTCATCATCATCATCATTATTATATCCACTTTAGGCTACTCAAGTTAGCTGCTTCTAAAGGGAAGAAGTATATTGTCTGGCAAGAGATCTTTGACAATAAAATACAGGTAGAGTCAACATGATTATTGAGATTGCTTTGGCCCTCTCATTTTAGAAGACTGGATCTGCATCGGTGTACATGTGTTATAGGGGGGAGGGGCTGGAGGGGGGAGGGGCATGCAGACAATTTTACAATCCTCTACCTTGCAAACGCACAATACTGCATGAGACTAATTCAGCGACATCTGGAGTGGGCCCTTAGTGTTTCTTGTGCGAATAGTCTTGAGGTGGTCATATTACTCGGTGACTATCTGGAGGGTGTGGTGATCCTTCAGGTCCTGCCCGACACGGTGATGAACGTGTGGAAAGCACATTGGCAAAGCGATATGTTTAAAATAACTGAGGCAGGACTGGACGTCATCCTGTCCTCGTGCTGGTACCTCAATATCATCAGCCATGGCCAAGACTGGACTAAAGTGAGAAAGAACGGCCTTCTTATGGCACATTTGATTGACAAGTCTATTGTTATTCATTGCATTCCAGTACTACATGTGTGACCCGCAAGAATTTAATGGTGAGCACATCTCCTATGGCCGCACCGATCTCTTCATGTCCTTGTTGGATGTTGTGCACTCTCTTCATGTCCTTGTTGCTGATGTTGTGCACTCTCTTCATGTCCTTGTTGCTGATGTTGTGCACTCTCTTCATGTCCTTGTTGCTGATGTTGTGTGCTCTCTTCATGTCTTTGTTGCTGATGTTGTGTGCTCTCTTCATGTCCTTGTTGCTGATGTTGTGTGCTCTCTTCATGTCCTTGTTGCTGATGTTGTGCACTCTCTTCATGTCCTTGTTGCTGATGTTGTGCACTCTCTTCATGTCCTTGTTGCTGATGTTGTGCACTCTCTTCATGTCCTTGTTGCTGATGTTGTGCACTCTCTTCATGTCCTTGTTGCTGATGTTGTGCACTCTCTTCATGTCCTTGTTGCTGATGTTGTGCACTCTCTTCATGTCCTTGTTGCTGATGTTGTGCACTCTCTTCATGTCCTTGTTGCTGATGTTGTGCACTCTCTTCATGTCCTTGTTGCTGATGTTGTGCACTCTCTTCATGTCCTTGTTGCTGATGTTGTGTGCTCTCTTCATGTCCTTGTTGCTGATGTTGTGCACTCTCTTCATGTCCTTGTTGCTGATGTTGTGCACTCTCTTCATGTCCTTGTTGCTGATGTTGTGCACTCTCTTCATGTCCTTGTTGCTGATGTTGTGCACTCTCTTCATGTCCTTGTTGCTGATGTTGTGCACTCTCTTCATGTCCTTGTTGCTGATGTTGTGCACTCTCTTCATGTCCTTGTTGCTGATGTTGTGTGCTCTCTTCATGTCCTTGTTGCTGATGTTGTGTGCTCTCTTCATGTCCTTATTGCTGATGTTGTGCACTCTCTTCATGTCCTTGTTGCTGATGTTGTGCACTCTCTTCATGTCCTTGTTGCTGATGTTGTGCGCTCTCTTCATGTCCTTGTTGCTGATGTTGTGCACTCTCTTCATGTCCTTGTTGCTGATGTTGTGTGCTCTCTTCATGTCCTTGTTGCTGATGTTGTGCACTCTCTTCATGTCCTTGTTGCTGATGTTGTGTGCTCTCTTCATGTCCTTGTTGCTGATGTTGTGTGCTCTCTTCATGTCCTTGTTGCTGATGTTGTGTGCTCTCTTCATGTCCTTGTTGCTGATGTTGTGAGCTCTCTTCATGTCCTTGTTGCTGATGTTGTGTGCTCTCTTCATGTCCTTGTTGCTGATGTTGTGCACTCTCTTCATGTCCTTGTTGCTGATGTTGTGCACTCTCTTCATGTCCTTGTTGCTGATGTTGTGCACTCTCTTCATGTCCTTGTTGCTGATGTTGTGCACTCTCTTCATGTCCTTGTTGCTGATGTTGTGTGCTCTCTTTATGTACTTGTTGCTGATGTTGTGCACTCTCTTCATGTCCTTGTTGCTGATGTTGTGTACTCTCTTCATGTCCTTGTTGCTGATGTTGTGTGCACTCTTCATGTCCTTGTTGCTGATGTTGTGCACTCTCTTCATGTCCTTGTTGCTGATGTTGTGTGCTCTCTTCATGTCCTTGTTGCTGATGTTGTGTGCTCTCTTCATGTCCTTGTTGCTGATGTTGTGTGCTCTCTTCATGTCCTTGTTGCTGATGTTGTGCACTCTCTTCATGTCCTCGTTGCTGATGTTGTGCACTCTCTTCATGTCCTTGTTGGATGTTGTGTACTCTCTTCATGTCCTTGTTGCTGATGTTGCATGTCCTTGTTGCTCATGTTGTGCACTGTGTTCCACTATCCTGACCAAACGTGTATGAAGAAGAGTCGAGTTATGCAAAATAGATTTTAAAGACTCAATTTTAAGAAATATATCTTGTCCTCTTCTTCCCTTCCTCTTTCCCCTCACCCTCCGATCCTTCTCCTTGATCCCTCTGCCTCCTTTCTCCCCTTTGTCCTCCCCTTTCCCCCTTGTCCTCCTCCATCCCCTCCTCATCTTCCTTCTCCACCCCCTCTCCTTCTCTTCTGATTCTCCCCCCCTCCCCTCCCACCTCCTCCTCTTCCTCTGATTCTCTTCCGCTGATCTTCCTCCTTCCCCCATACCCTCCTCTTTGCTTCCCTCTTACTCATCCATAATTTGTTGTTGTTGAATCTTAAATTCTTCTGCCCCAAGGGTCTGATGCTCAGAATGAGCGGGTGATAGGAGGCGAGGCTTGCTTGTGGGGCGAGTATGTGGATGCCACCAACCTCCTTTCTCTGTTTTGGCCGCGAGGTTGCACGGTGGCCGAGAGACTCTGGAGTCCCAGCTCTTACAAGAACACTGACGCTGCTTACCCCAGGCTTAACAACATGCGATGCAGACTTGTGAGGTATGATAGGATTAGTTGACAGCACTGAGCTAGGAGCACGCATGCTCTTAAAGGCTCACGGATGCTATAGTCCAGGTGCTTTGTAGTCAACAGAGAGAGTGCAGTGCATGTGCATAGTACATGTTTGCATTGCTCTAACTGTACACTTCTCAATAGCAAGTAAGTCCTTGCCATCTCAATAATTATCATACCGAGAAGTCAACTTCTGCGTAGTCTCCAATTAATCACCCTTCCCCCCCCCCCCCCATGAAAAGGGTGTGATTAGCTGTTCTGTAGCTCAATTGCTGTGTTTCTGTGAGCAGGCACACTTCCCTGGCAACATTGTACACAGCTAGTAAAGCTTGTGAGGCAGATATTGGGCTGAAGGAATCATTTGTTAACTGCAATAAAATGACGTGGCATAAGCATTGAACTTCAAGTAGAAAATATGTGTTGCATGCCCTACACACCTGAAGTCTTGATTCTTTGTTGTTGATGAGTTTCCGTAGCCCCCATTAACCTACTAAAATTTAAAAGCAAGACGTGGACAAGAGTATAAAACAAATGCTTGCTCTCCACTCGCAAAGAGAGCTTCAAAAAGTGCTGGAAATGTCTCTCCTAAATAATTTCAAGTTCAGGGAAGTGTTACATGTCCCCTCGTGATGATGCTATCTTTTTTTTTTTGACTGCTTCTGCATAGCCACCTTGTGTTAGTAGTCCCCTTGTTTCCGGTGCAGCAATTCTCCAACTGCCACAAAGCTGTGAGCATGCTAGCAAGCTTGGCATAGCAATCTCATGCGTGGCTTTCCATTGGTTCCTCTTCAGACGTCGAACGACGTGAAGCTGTTTTCATGTAGATTATTTTAAGGTTTAACCGATTGACACCATAAGTGTGTTAAGTATTCAAGGTTTAACTGATTGACACCATAAGTGTGTTAAGTTTTCAAAGTTTAACTGATTGACACCATAAGTGTGTTAAGTATTCAAGGTTTAACTGATTGACACCATAAGTGTGTTCACAAACATAATTGTTAACGCATTATTTTTATTTTTGTAACCTTTGCATGCCGAGTGGCTGTCTTACGACTTTACCCGGGAGGGGGGTTGACCGGGTAACAAGCACAATGAAACATAGGGCCGATGATTGCAACTGCCATCATGAATGGTTTCTTCCGGCCATTTTTGGAAGCCTTGCAGCGGAGCAAAGTTGCAGAGGCACCTCAAATCACCTTTTGAGAAAAGGAGGTGCTCTCCTGGATGGATTTCTTTGCTGTTAGTTTGTAGATGTTAGTTTGTAGACAATATATAAGCACTTTTTAGCTTTTGTTTCCTTCCCTCAATGAAGCTGATTTTTTTATAGCCAACTGCACATGAGCATTCTAATGTTTATCAACAGTTTTGAAAAGTTTTTTTTTGAAGAAAAAAGTTTTAGCTATGAACATTTTGGCTATAAAAACAACAACACACAAATAAAATTGGTAAAGTATCAACACACACCTTGCATATTATGCTGAAATAGCCTGGGACAGAAAAGATGGAGGAAAAGTATTAATGACTTGCACTTACCTTTATACAATTCACAGTGTTATCACTTTTATTCATTATAGCCGGGAAATACCTGCACAGCCATTACGCCCGGGCTACTGTGCTTATGAATGGTTTGGCAAGAGGAAAAACTGAAATACGTGTGTACTTATGAACCTGCAGAAACTTTAAGGACTTAGCCAATACTTTTGTATTAAGGTTTCCATATTGTAGAAATTATATGTACTGTTCCAAGTTGTATATATTTGCTGTCAACAGTGAGTAACTAGATGATGAATATTATTAGAACTGTGTCCAAGTGAACTGTGTCCAAGTTGTATATATTTGCTGTCAGTGAGGGAACCACAAATTTCATGGATTCATATACTCCTCACAGCCATCTGGGTTGTCTTTCTGGAGTTGCCTTTCACAGTGTGGTGGAACTGGATGCGTCTGAGGGTTAGTAGTTCTTTTGTGAGTTTTTGTTGGATGGGGAGGCAAACTCCAACAAGCTAAGGTCTGCCAGGAAAGTGGATGACGATAGCTAAGCACAAAGGAGGCAGGGCTTGGTAGGTTGCTCGGACTTAGCGGCAACCTCCTCCAGCAGTTCTTCGATGAATTCACGAGTCTGCTCTTTTGAAAGGTCGTTACAAGCTCTTTTGAGTAGCCGACAGAGGGGGCGTGAGGACTGGTATAATCTGGTTGGTGTAGTCTGATGGCAGATTCTTGCCTTCCTTTCTTCCCTTGCCCCAAAGATAAGGAAGGTCAAGGTTTAACAACACCAGGATAGGGTAGGTGGGGCCTCTGCTGCCTTCAAGAGGTACGCTGGACCTCTAGTCCTATTGGCTTGCAATGTCTGTGGGCGGTATCCTTAACTCACTGCTATAATTCCGCATGTCTAAGTGGGGCATCAGGTGAGGCCTGGTGCCGTGTCTAAGTGGGGCATCAGGTGAGGCCTGGTGCTGTGTGTCTAAGTGGGGTGTCAGGTGAGGCCTGGTGCTGTGTGTCTAAGTGGGGTGTCAGGTGAGGCCTGGTGCTGTGTGTCTAAGTGGGGCATCAGGTGAGGCCTGGTGCTGTGTGTCTAAGTGGGGTGTCAGGTGAGGCCTGGTGCTGTGTGTCTAAGTGAGGTGTCAGGTGAGGCCTGGTGCTGTGTGTCTAAGTGGGGCATCAGGTGAGGCCTGGTGCTATGTGTCTAAGTGGGGTGTCAGGTGAGGACTGGTGCTGTGTGTCTAAGTGGGGTGTCAGGTGAGGCCTGGGTGCCGTGTCTAAGTGAGGTGTCTAGTGAGGCCTGGTGCTGTGTGTCTAAGTGAGGTGTCAGGTGAGGCCTGGTGCTGTGTGTCTAAGTGGGGTGTCAGGTGAGGCCTGGTGCTGTCTCTAAGTGGGGCATCAGGTGAGGCCTGGTGCTGTGTGTCTAAGTGGGGTGTCAGGTGAGGCCTGGTGCTGTGTCTAAGTGGGGTGTCAGGTGAGGCCTGGGTGCCGTGTCTAAGTGAGGTGTCTAGTGAGGCCTGGTGCTGTGTGTCTAAGTGAGGTGTCAGGTGAGGCCTGGTGCTGTGTCTAAGTGGGGCATCAGGTGAGGCCTGGTGCTGTGTGTCTAAGTGGGGTGTCAGGTGAGGCCTGGTGCTGTGTCTAAGTGGGGCATCAGGTGAGGCCTGGTGCTGTGTGTCTAAGTGGGGCATCAGGTGAGTGTTATATATATAATACAGCAGTACACACACATGGCATATAATATACATCAGTACACACACATGGCATATAATATACATCAGTACATGCACATGGTATATAATATACATCAGTACATGCACATGGCATATAATATACATCAGTACATGCACATGGTATATACTATAAATCAGTACATGCACATGGCATATAATACACATCAGTACATGCACATGACATAATATACATCAGTACATGCACATGGTATATAATATACATCAGTACATGCACATGGCATATAATATACATCAGTACATGCACATGGTATATAATATACATCAGTACATGCACATGGTATATATACATCAGTACATGTACATGGCATCTAATATACATCAGTACATGCACATGGCATATAATATACATCAGTACATGCACATGGCATATAATATACATCAGTACTTGCACATGGTATATAATATACATCAGTACATGCACATGGTCATGCACCTGGTATATAATATACATCAGTACAATGCACATAGCATATAATATACATCAGTACATGCACATGGTATATAATATACATCAGTACATGCACATGGTCATGCACCTGGTATATAATATACATCGGTACAATGCACATGGCATATAATATACATCAGTACATGCACATGGTATATAATATACATCAGTACATGCACATGGTCATGCACCTGGTATATAATATACATCGGTACAATGCACATGGCATATAATATACATCAGTACATGCACATGGTATATAATATACATCAGTGCATGCACATGGTATATATGGTGATGAAGCCTGCAAGAGTTTAGTATCATCAGCAAAATGAAAAGTCATGGAAATGTCATTTACAAGGATTAGAAATAACAGAGGACAACAGTGCTTCCTGTGTCACACCTCATTGTACTGGAAGAACTTCCTTCAGTAACAAGGTGAGGTTTACCTGATAAATAGGCTCTGAGCCAATACCAGAGAGGTCTGGTTATGCCGTGGATAGTTTGTAAAGCAACTCCAGATGTGGAATAGTATCAACTGATTTACTAAAATCAAGGAAAATTGATGTGTTTGTTCTCAATTAATTCACAAATGTAAGAGAATGAGGACAGCAATTGCAATAAACAGGAGCAATTTCTTAAAAAGCGGTATAAGTTCTTTGAAAGGAAGATTAAGTGAAGAGCTCATCCTGTGAAGGAGAGACAAACAAAAATCCAACAAAAGTTTGGCACCATATGCCCCTATTGGACATAGAAACAATTTTGAAGTGCCTACTGGTATTTACTGTTTGTCACTGGGTTTCTTGCAACTGTTGACATACCAATGGCACTAAACAACCAGATTTTAAAAAATTCATACCCTGTAGGTGCCAGAAAAACAGTCATACCTTCTTGTGGTACTTGGCGGAAACAACACTAAGCTGGCTAAATTAACAAAATTAATTTTCAAAATTCAATTAGAGATTAATACACTCACACACACACATACATGTCACACCACTATCAGCACAAACATTCCAACCATCAGCCTACAAACTACGACAACAATACACACAAACATCAGATAATATCATTAGGACCATTTGACATGCACATCCATGGCATGCATACCACATTCTAATAATGTGGATAATCTAAATACAGCACACATAGTTTGGGTATTAGTTATCTCATTACATTTGCATGTTCTCCACCTTTACACACTTTGCAGTAAGTGGATTAAACTTAATTAATTGACAACCAATTAACAGATAATTCCTATCATAATTTATAACTAACAACAACAACAATAACATTAAAAATAATACTAACAACAATGACAATGATGATGATAATAATAAATATCAACAACACCACAGCTGTCATTGGGGAACATGTCTTATACCTCCCTTTTTCACTCTTGGTATATATGATTATCTTTTTCTTTTCTGATAAACTGCATTAGAAATAAACTAAGTAATATACACACATATTTGATATCCTAGATACTTGCAATATAATTAGTGGCCAATAAAAGATTATGGCACCATCATGTCCATGGGGAGAGGAGGTGGGGGGTCTGGGAAGCAACAAAAAAGTATGCACTACCTAGCTTCACAATCTCTACATTTCTTTCTAAGTAGTCGACTAGCCGTAGAGGAACCACTGCCATCTGACAGAGAAGCAGTTTATAGCTGTAACACACCTGTCATGGCAACTCATAATTGTTACAGAAGATATATTGAAAGGATGTGAAGTTGTTATCTGGGTCCTTGACTTTAAAAAAACACAGTACATTTACATTTTCTGTGTGCTTAGTGCAGGAAGGAGAAAATCCCTTCTCACAACCAAACCCTGCAGCTGCCTGTTCTGACGACCACATAAACTCCCCCTTCTGAAAATTCTGGCAACAGGCCTGTACCATGTTTCAGGCTGAGAACGGGACTGGCCAGATTTTTGAAGGACAAGAGGAGATGGCAGTTATATATTGCAGATAAACATGTGCCAACGGAATTTTGAATATGAGAAACTGTATATAGAAACAACCTCACCATGCAGAGAAATACACACACTCATGGTTGAGCTGTATTAATAAACAAACGGGGAAAAACAGAAAAGAAAAAATTTCTCAACCTCCCCTTCCCAAATCTACACACAGTCGGCATGTATATATATGTGAGCATCTGTCTCAACTCAAACCTATTGTCTAGTTTACTTATCTGCTCTGGATGCTGATAAGCAAAACATCATCTGTCTTAGGTCAGTAGTAGAAAAGGCTTATTATATTTTACAAACTTTCTTACATTGTGACCCGCTTGTTAATTGTTTTGATTCTCACTGTCTCTCTATATGGTTCTTTGGAACTTGAATTGTAAGCAGTTAAAATCTCTTAAAATTGCTTGACAACAGCATCCTAAGAAGAATAAGAAGAATCTGGAAACTCCGAAGATAACACCATACAAGGATCTTGCACAAAATAGCTGTTGTTTAGAGCATAGCAAGGTTTTGTCTCTCTGTGATTGTGCTCTAATAATGTTTTTTTTATGATCTCCTCAATAATATTTGTAGACTTGTATGATTACTTTCAGCTAACATCAAATACTTTAATTAAGGAAAGCTGATTTTAAGAGAATCCTTGGAAAAAATTATACTCGAGTTCTTGAAGGTGTATTCTGAAGATTATGTTCGTGAGTACTGATGCTGTCCATAATTTACAATTACATAAACTTAATTTTTTCCGCATGATGTGTTTTGTGACAACTTGCTGACAAATAATATGCTTCAATATTTATCTTTAAATCAGCTTTTTGGTTTTGAAAACCAAAAAGCTGATTTAAAGAAATTTTAAAGCATAAAGTAACAATTCTCTTCAATATATATAAATGTTTACATTTTATTTTTCCCCTTTTTCATGACTTACTTTAAAATATCTTACTCCTCCATTGGTGTGTATCATGAAAATATTGTTGTTGTTATTGTTGTTGTGGTTATTGTTGTCAATGTTATTATTTATTATTATTATTATTATTATTATTATTATTATTATTATTATTGTTAATATTGTTATTATTGTTATTATTATTGTTGTTGTTTTTTTTTTTAATATTATTATTATTATTGTTATTATTGTTGTTGTTATTATTATTATTATTATTATTATTATTATTATTATTATTATTATTATTATTATTATTATTATTATTATTATTATTATTATTATTACTATTACTACTATTATTATTATACTACTGACTTGTCGGGGTTCCTGATGATGAGATTGATGACCATAAGCAGATAAACTTGCACCAACAGTATTTAAATACGAGATGCTTGGACAGTCTTTCAAATCAGCCACATTCTCATCCTTGACTATCCTATAACATTTGTTGCCTTTTACTGGAGTGACCATTTTCTAGAATATTTTGTTACAGCATTAGAATTAGGTATATACTAGCTGTAAAATATTCTGTGATCTAGGAAAGCTCTTTAGTTCGAATACTTGGGAGTTTGATTGTTGATGACGGAGCAAGTAGAAGGGTGGTAGGTAGAGTTAAGTAGAATGGATGTGCCAAGTGGTAGAGGTTGAAAAAGGAAGGTTGGTTTGAGAACTCCTGGCTAGGTCAAGCCTAAAACATACAGCCAGACCATGGTGGACTTGCAGCTAAACAAGTTATAGGAAGCTAGAGTTATGTAAAAGAGGCTGGGAAGAAAGTTGCTAGGTGGGGGCTAATTAATAATACGGCTGGAGAAGCCGTAGGCCTATTGGCCGATCTAGGGTGGAGAAAGCTGAAGGAAAGGAGAGACGAGAAGGACTACTGAATGGAAGGAGACTACAAGGGCTGGAGGTAGGCAGGTTGATCAAGTGGATATCAAATAAACTATGAAGAAACTGAGAGATAAGGATGGTGGGAGGAGAACCAGATATTTTTTAATAAGCCGAAGTTGAAGGAAAGGTGGGGGACAGTGCTCGAGTGGAAGAGGAAGGTGAAGAAAAGAAACGAGTTTGAATAGGATGATGAAGTAAAGAGCAAGAGTAGTTTGAGTTGGTATAGAGGAAGATGAAATGGTATGCAAGGTCCATGAAAGAGATAAAATTACATCTCAGGCTGAGCATGGGATGTGTCAGTCATGTACTGATGGTAGATGTTTTCTGTATGATGGTGAAGAAGCAGAAAATGCGGGGCACTTATTGATTGACGTAGACTATTTGATTTGATTTTTGATTGAGAGAGGAGAGCAATTAATAAGTGGCTGGAGGAGTTTCACTCTGTGGGTAAGGCGAATGACACTCTAGGATGGAGAAGTGGTGGCAAAATTGGAAGGAGTTGCCATGTGGTGGTGGGTATGTTTACTAAGGTGGATGTTATGGATTCCCCCCACCCATCACCAGTTAGATTGAAAACTTGGTATTTTCATGTATGGCATGTATTTTTGTGTGTTTCTATATTCTATCTATGCACTTTACGTACCAGTTAAAAAAAACATGAATGGATCACCCACCTGACTTTATGCTACTTACACAAAATTAGCGCAAGGTGTCCCATCTGCACATGCCTGTTCTATCGCATGGCTGTTAATTTTAATTTGTAGTCTGTTAAAATTACTAGTTTCTATATAGAATTCCTTGTTCACTTTCCGAAGTGCGGTGGAAACCCTGTCAGGCTAATTGTTGAGGGGAAAAAACAATGCTAAATAAAATTGGCGTTTTATGTGACACGCTACTGAAATGTGCCCAAGATTCTGTTCCTGTTTTCACTATTATCATTAGCTATTGAAATTAAATGGTTTTTAGTAAACTCTTTTGGCACATGTAGGATCATCAAACGATCGAACCTCTTTTGCCACACGATTGACCTCAAGTATGAATGTACTAACTAAAAACAGACTTTATAATAATTAGTACATTCATTAACATTATCGTACAAAACTCAGTTTCTTAATGCCAGCAGTCATCTCATGCACAACAGTTATCCCTCATTCGAATGATTTCACTCAGCATGTCATGGCTTGTACATTTGCCCATCTTCTATTCAATAATACTGCCACGGTAAGTGTAATAGGCAAAATTGGAGAAGAGTTGTCATCCCCTTGAAGATTAGCTTGATCTTTGCTTGGCACCAATAGTCAGAGAAGCTTTCAAATAGAATTTAATTTTGTAGAACAAAGTTGCTACAAAGCGTTGGGTGGACGGCATCCTTTTTTAGGTGATGATACGACACTCCATAACATTCTGCCATAGGTGGGAAGATCATAGGGTACTACATCTTTCTTTAGACCCCAGTAAGAATAAATCTGGTTTAGCAGAAATCTTCCCAAAATACCTCAAGGTTGTATCACTTGGATGGTCCTTCAAACCTCCATGGTTCTCTCAATTTTATCGAGTGCTCTGCAGGCATAAAATAAAATCCTGGGTTATATATATAATTCTTCATCTTTCTAAGGTGTCTTTCAGACTGAAATAAAATCCTGGAATATGATTTCCTCATCTTTCTGAGTCTGTTCTTGATGTCCTTCAGACTGCTGTGCTTCTTTTTCTATTCCTTTGGAGTGGTGGACAACATTTGTGGACTTCTTTTGGCATCAAGTCTAATGTCAAGGCTGCCTTTTAATAGGGTTGTGAAAGTGTTGGCTACTTCTGTATGACATCTCATCTGGTGAACTGGGGTAATGATTAATGGAATTCTTCATCAACAAATTCCTTGTTGAAGCTCCGATGTGGAGGTAGATTCACTTAACTGTGGAAGAGGCAAACTTCTATATTTCCCAGATCAAGGCCTCTGCTGCTTACCATTATCTCTCCCTCCAACTACTGATTTTATGATTTATTCTTGATATTGCTGAGCCTATGCCACCACACATACTACAGCACAGTGTATGACTATGTAAGGGTAACTAACACAAATAACAATCGATATTTTCAACAGTACCTAATATCCATAATACTAATACTTATGAGTGTCCTGGTGCTCAAGGAAGGGGGGAGGGAGGGGAGGGGACCAAAGATCATTCCTCAGCTCGCCATAACAGTTCCTTTCTCCTCTGCCACCACCAATACATAACAAACTCGCCCACCTCCTCCATCACTGCGTCACTTACTCCCTTCCACACCTTTCCCCAACAGCAATGCCACCTTTCCATCCTCTTCTATATTCATCCAGCCACTGTCCAGCCCTTACAATTCTGTGCACCATACCAGCCAACCCCTTTCAAATTCCTCACACATTACCAAGAAATGTTCCACATTTTCCCCTGCTCTACTATCACACATCCCTAGTTATCCCACATCGCTTCTTATCCTCTAGCAACCCAGCTGGTGCAATCCTCAGTCTAAATTGCAACTGTACACCTTCCTGACCCAGGCCCGTAGGAAGCAAATGTAAACCTGTACGGCAACTAAGCCACACACACAATGGGAGTGGCTTTACTTGCTACTGGAATAAACACACCCAACTTATACTCTATCTAATAGCACTCCTTTTGGAGCTACAGCAGGATTCATACAGAAATTTTTGTTAGGGGGGGGGGGGGGGAGGGGGTTAGATGTTTGATTCTGAAATATATATTAATCACTCATGAATAATAATTATAACAATCATCTGCAGGGCTTTGCACAGGATATAGAGGGATTTGGGGGGGGGAAGGGGGGAGGAAAAATGTGTACCTAATTGGCAGACTGTGCAGGGTATTCAAGGGTAGGGGGATCTGGGGGAAGCAAGAGCTTCTTCCCAAACTGCCTGAACAACATCATAATTGGAGAATGATGCTGTTCAGTGAGGACGCCCTGACTGTTCACCTAGTGGGACAGAGGGTTCTAAAACCAGTTGTTCCAGGACTAATTTCTGCTTTAATCTTGTTAAACAAGCCTTCTCGCCGAGGTGAGTATTTAAGCAGTTTAGATATTTCAAAAGTAGTATCTAGAGTATTCCTCAGAATTTGATTATTCTTGATGGTATCTCCAGCAGCTAAATTTAAAGAATGACCATAGCAATGGACTCGTGACTCTTCTCCACAAATTTGAGTAGAAGTCCCATCCCTTATACCACACATGTTTGCAGCACCATCATAGCATTGAGCACGGCAGTTATGAATGCTAAGACTCATACGACACATCGCATCCTTCAAACTACCAACCAAGACATCTGCTTTTATGGACTCAACATGGTCAAGGCCATAGAAGTCTTCATGGGGTTGAAAATCATCATCAACCCACCGAAAGCAAATAACGAATTGCTCCTTATATTGGATGCATCCGACACTTCATCAGCCATCAGGGCAAAATACTTGGCTTGCTGGATAGAACTGGCTATATCTCGAAGAATATGTAATGCCATTATTTTAATAACTTTATTTTGTATTTGGGGACTAGTATATTTATCAGTTTTCTTACTTAACATGGCCGATATTGCAGGATCGTCCAATGCACGATGATGCATTAATTGCATGAAGTTACTGTCAACTTCATCAGCAGCACCACGAAAAGCTATTCCTTGTCTAGCTAGGAATTGAATATTCTGAGCTAGCTTGATAAGGTACTCTCTGTTCACGGCTTTTTGCAAAGCATGTTGAGAAGATAACAGATAACATACTTCCAACATCACTAGTCGTACCTGGTATAGTGATCACTAAATCGGTAGCTGCTTTATGAGATTTTGTGCTGTCATGTTTGTTGAAACATCGAGTTCTATCCTTCCAGTTACTGAACCCAGACAAAAAGGTTGAGTCCTGCATGTTTCCTTATCATCTTCAGTTTACCTAATATATATATATACTAGCTGTGAAATATGGAATGATTGCTGCCAATATGAGTGGCAGCTAGGCCTACTAGCAGAAGCTGTCCCACTGTATCTTACCTGTTTGGATTGCTTGCACACACGTGAAACAATAAGCCAAGTCTTGACTGGAATCGTAGTGAAGCCATTTCCATTGGTTGAACCAAGCGCTCTGAAAAGAGCGATAAGAGATATTGGTTCGGCCGAAAGATCGCTTAGGAAAACTAAAGTTAGTTGGTTGAGTCGGATGATCGGGAAGCTTAGGACAATTGGGTAACCTGGAAGCCATGCTGAAAAGACGAACTCTGACTATCTTTAATTAAATATTAATTTAATAATTTTTATCCATTGCATGTTTAGGCTACTAGTCACATAGGTAGGCTAGTTGTCCTTCAGTGTACTTCTATTCATGTCTCACCTCGATTATCTCAATTATGTGATACTGTGAAGTTATAAAAAAATTTTAAAACAATGGGTGTGGTTTTCGTGAAGGAGGCGTGTTCGGTCCAAACCTATACGGCAATTGCCGTTGCGGCTCCTACGGCCATGTGACCCTGCATGGACCTCGCACCATTCTTTGCCAATTTATAAAACTTGAGTGTTGCCGTTTACTTCCTCCTCCCAATCCTTCACCTTCATTTCCCCCTTCCACTTAGTAGTGACCCAACCTCGTTTTTTATCTCATATTTTCTCCAGGTCTCACATTCTTCCTACCATCCTATTCCTCCATCCTCCCTTAGTCAACTATAATCTGCTCTGTAACACCTCCAATCTCTTATGACCATTCATCTCTTCCCTCCTCTCCTCCACCTTCTTCCACCCGAATCTCCCCATATTGCCACTCCAGCTACTGTATTACTTGTCCCCAACAATCTCCTACTCACTCTCATCTGTGCCGACTCTAAATTCTTGTAAGCTTCGTCCTCCACCACATCATTTAGTCGCTAACTTTTCAACCCGCAAAAACAATGTCTACGATGACATTATGACCAGCCACAACTTGGATCATTTAATATAATAAATACACCCATACCTAAAACAAAGCAGACACTAAAACGTCTAAACGAATCCATCCACCTCTACAGTCTTGTACTGGGGGAGGTCATTGAAACCCGCGTTGCGGAACGTTAGGCTGTCCGTCTGTCTCTCTCTCTCTCTCTCTCTCTCGTCGCTCGCGCGCGGTTGCGTTTCTAGATTACCATGTACGTTTCACGTCAGTCTCCCGTCACGCATTTACATCAACGACTCATTTTCTCGGTGGTGAGATGAATGTGCTTGTGGTGATGGTCGTGCTGCTGTGGCAAGATGTATCAGCTTCCGTGGACAGCAAGTCTCTCCTCTGGCCTATCCCCAAGCAGGTTACGCCTTTAAGCAGCGATGTGAGAATGCTGGACCCTGACAATTTCAAATTCGTCACCGTCATCACCAGTGACATAATCAACAAAGCTCTCCAACGTTACAAGGGGCTTATCTTCAAGAGCCCTACACCTTTCTATCCTGATGGAGCAAGCCAAAATGTCCAGGAGAAAATGCAAACACTGACAGTGACAGTAAACAGTGCTGACGAAACTCTGGATCAGAACACTGATGAATCTTGTGAGTTCCTTCCAGTTATAACACTGATGAATCTTGTGAGTTCCTTCCAGTTATACGTGGGGGGGGGGGGGGGGGGGGGGGAAGGGACAATAATGATCAAGTCTGGGTGACAATTGCTTTCGTACACTCATTCCCCAGCAAATTATGTATTTAAATGATGCGTCAACTGCATGTGCACTGGGGGTCAACATGGTCTGCATACACTCATTCCCCAGCAAATTATGTATTTAAGAGATGCATCAACTGCATGTCTAAGTAGTGCACTGGGAGTCAACATGTTCTGCCTACACTCATCCCCCAGCTAATTATGTATTTAAGTGATGCGTCAACTGCATGTCTAAGTAGTGCACTGGGAGTCAACATGCTCTGCATACACTCATCCCCCAGCAAATTATGTATTTAAGTCAGGCCTGGAGGAAGCTAAAAATTATTAGTAGGGCCAAAATTGCTTAGGAAGCCAAGGGTATAATACAACAATGCCATGTTTTTAGGTCAAGAATAAAGTTTGTATACATGACAAAACTTATTAAAATTTCCCAAACATCTTTCTCCTGTTATCACACTCGCCAACAAATTCACTAGCTATATCTATCTTACTAAGAGAATCTGTATGTTCCTTGTGTACATGCAGTACCATTAGATTATTTAATCTTTTCTGTGTCATGGAGCTACGAAGATAATTTTTCACTCTTCGTAAGGCACTAAAAGAATGTTCTTAAGTAGCATTTGTTGCTGGCATTACCAACAGGAGTTGCATGATGCGGCATACTTGGCCGAGTAGCTCTCTTTGGCCTGCATTGAGGGATTGAAAGTAGTCCCTGATATCAAATATCGTAACATCAGCCCCATTTCCTTCAGCAGTACGTTCAAAATCAATAGCAAAGGTAAGCAGTTGAGAACTTAGGAGAACTTGGTTGAAATCATCTTTATAAAATGAGCAAACAAATTCTATTTCATCTTCAAAAGCTTCCCTTTTAGCTGCTTTTCTCAAAAGCTTCTCCAGGTTGCAGTAAACATTGTAACCAGGTTGTTCAAAGCGACTCTTCAGGCAATTTGTGATGTTGTCAATAGCTTCATAGTACTGCTGTCGAAAATAGAGCTTAGCAGACATGTGAAAATCACCAAGTGCTAGATTCCCCAATTTCATAACGCCGTGGTGTCTTCCGTTGACGTGGAAGTTGTGGATCACTCACATCCACCAATTGAGCAAATATGTTAACTTTCTCCCAAAAACAATCATACAGTTGTTCTGTACGAAATGAATTTAGAGTATCAATTACCATCTTGCCAATATGCTGACCTTCTGCAGCAGATATGGTCTTCTTCTGTAATGCTGCACTCAGGTTGTCTGTATGTCGAAACAGCATTTCACCCAAGTATACACCAAAAAGGAAGTCAAAAGATTTCATCTGTGAAGAAACTCCAATAATTCTGGCCTTTGTTTCAGTATCCCTCGCCAAATCAAGTGCTTCATCCCATGTTGACTGTAGAACAGAGTAATTGTTGATGATACTGTCCAGGGAATCAGCCCTTACAGTCCACCTAGTGGGACAAAGTACTCTAATGCCTGCTGATGTAGTCATATCACTAGCTTGCTTCAAGTCTCGAAATAGACATTCACGCCTAGGTGAGAATTTAATTAACTTTGTGATTTCATATGTCACATCAAGTGCATCTCGCATGAGCTTCGTCTGTTTTACTGAATCACTTACTGCTAGATTAATAGTGTCCATAGCAGTGGGTAAAAACTGCACGGGGTTCCAGATCAAGGATCCTTTTTGCGACACCAGATTTTGCTCCCCTCATGGTGCTAGCTCCATCATAGCACTGGCCCCGAAGCTTGCATAAGGGTAAATTCAGCCTAACCATGGAATCCTTAATAATACTTGTCAGTGTTTCAGCATCAATACGTGGAACTTGGTATAAGCCTATGAATTCTTCAAAAACCTCGAACTGTTCATTAACGTGACGGAAAACAATGGTTGCCTGCTCATTATTGGAAATATCTGTTGCCTCATCGATCATAACAGTGAGGAAAGGGGACTGTTGAAGTAAAGCTGTAATATTTCTGAGAATATTATTAGCCATAACACCAAGAATGTCATTCTGAATTTGATGTGAAGTATATTTGCAAGACTTGCGATTCAACCATTCAATCATTTCAGTATCATCTTCACCATTCATCTTCAGCAGTTGAAGAAAATTTCCATCTCCTTCATCCCCATCACCTCTCAGAGCTAACCCTTGTCTAGCCAAATATCGAATGCTAGACACAATCTTTAGAAGCATTTTGCGATTGTACTCTCTTTCTTTGGCATGTTGTTGTACAAGTTGCTCCCCAACATCCTTTGTCGTAGCTGGAATTCTGATGACTACATCAACTGCTTCTCGATGACAGTCACTTAGTTGATGTTTTTGGAATAAACTGGTTGCATTTTTCCAATTACTAAATCCTGTGGATGTCTGTATAATGAAAATTTAGTGATTTACTAAATGATACACACACACAGCAAAACTATTGAGAGATACTTACGAAGGCTGGTGCAGCTTTAGAAGACCTCATTTTCCCATGTTTAAAGCCTGTCACATAAGTGTGGCAGTAAACAACATCTTTTAACTCATCGTAGTGTAGAAATGGCCATTGCTTGAGCCAAGTGGATTGAAATGATCGACAAACAACACTCTTCACCCCAAAAGATCGCTTGGGGAATTTAAAATTAGTGGACTGTCAGTAGGAAGTTCTGGGACCTCAGTGAAACTTGAAAGAGCAGCCATTGTAACAAGAGCACATGGTACAGCACATGACCAGAATATTCTAGAACTAGCAGCTGGCATCCTAGTGATTGCATGCCAGCTGGCACATTAATTTACAAGCAATTAACACTTACACACGGGGGCAATTGTAAACGTCACAATCATTGTACGTGCGTTATACTCAAAAATTTTATTACTTAATTAATTACATCAATCCAAAAGTCACACCTATAAAACAAACCGGAAGTAGTCACCTGGGTGCGGCATTGTTTTTTAAAAAAATGGTCGATCGCATGGGGAAGAAACGGTCTGTTGTTAGTTGCTCCTACGGCATATTTACTACTCCAAAATTGACCAAACAACAGAGACAGGTCCAGGGAACATTGGTTATCTCAGCAAACTGTAAGTATTCGATAGCCAGTTTAAAAAAACCCATCGTATTGACGCTATTGTTGTACCTTTGTTTAGAAACTAGTCATGGTAGCTTCTACGCTACTTTTGTATGTTAGTCGGCTGCTTAGACTATGCAAAGTATGCTAGATTTGTCTGTATGCTGTGTGGTAGCTATAGTATTGGCAATTTAGGTTGGTGGGAGCTATTTTTGTTACATTGTGTACTAAAACTTACCTGGATATATAGCTAGAACAAGATTGTTAGCAGCAAAAATCCATTTGAATACCTTGCTAGATCAAGTACAATGTTTTATAAGATAATTGAATAACAATATAGTCATTGAATAACAATATAGTCATGAGTTCACTGTGTTGCTCTTGGTTTCTTCAGGATCTTGGCTGTGTGGTACTCTTTGAAGCACTCTTCTGGATGTAGAGGTGGGTGGTCAGAGCAAGTCTGACAGTAGTACACTGAGCCTGAGCGAACCGTAAGTGGCCTGTTTACGATCAGAATTTGTGTATTAATATTTGTTTCACGCACTACTAGGTCAAAAACCTTGTCTGCAAAGAACAGGTGAAGAAATATCCTTGGGCTCAACATCATCATCTAGCAAATTTTAACCAGGAGTTTCTACGCTCGGTGGGGCTCATAATGTTGTCAACGTCTTTGCACCTGACAAGCCCACTTCCACTCGTATGGCCAGTTTCCACATCCATTTCCCCATCAGTCTCATCTACACTACTGCTGCCATTAGCATCTTCCATTTCTTCCCGGCCATTCTTCCACATCATAAAGTTCATCTTCCTTCCAATATCATCTAGTTCATTTCTTCCACATCATCCAGTTCACTGTCACTTTCAAAGTCATTCTCAATATCAGAAAGAGCCTCCAATACTGCCTGCAGATCCATATTTGTGTTTGTTTTGGATAAAAATACACACCATGTTTCTTATTTGCATCTGGCAATGAACCACGAAATATAACGCCTGTTTTTTGTTTTTTTTTGTTATTCATGGAGATGGTGATGCCTTCCCAAGTTTGATTATAAACCCATCAACCTTACCTAGTAAGTACAGACTATAAAACAGACAATCCACGGAGCTATGCAACAAGAAATATCATGTCACAGATGCTGTGACACACGCACTGCCAGCGGTAAATTGCTTGTCACGGATGCTGTGACACACGCACCCGTGGGGTGGATTGTTGTGTTACAAACGCCGTGACAAACGCAGTGTAAGAGTTATCAAGGCTGGCTGTTAATTAGCTTGCATGCTTCACAAACTTTGGACCGCACAACCCAATAATGATCTACTTGAAGGCCAAATAATGATATACTTGAAGACCACACAACCCAATAATGATCTACTTGAAGACCACACAACCCAATAATGATCTACTTGAAGACCACACAATCCAATAATGATCTACTTGAAGACCACACAACCCAATAATGATCTACTTGAAGTCCACACAACCCAATAATGAGTCTTCAAGTAGATCATTATTGGGTTGTGTGGTCTTCAAGTAGATCATTATTTGGCCTTCAAGTAGATCATTATTGGGTTGTGTGGTCTTCAAGTAGATCATTATTGGGTTGTGTGGCCTTCAATAAGTTAGCTCATGGCACCAGTTGGGAGTGTAGTAATACATGACATTCTGAGAGTTTTTGATGCATGCACTGGCTACTCTAAAAATTCAAACTCAAGATCAACAAAATATTAATTCAAGTAAAGAGCCAAATATTGGTAGGGCCGAAGCCCTACCTGCCCTATAGGCTCCTCCGGGCCTGTAAGTGATGCGTCAACTGCATGTCTAAGTAGTGCACTGGGAGTCAACATGCTCTGCGTACACTCATCCCCCAGCAAATTATGTATTTAAGTGATACGTCAACTGCATATCCAAGTAGGTACACGGTATTTTTCTAGATACTTTAGTGATGGCGATGGCCGATAAAAAATTTGCACAATTAATACCTGCTGCACATATTTCTAGCATCCGACCACAACACCTGCAGGAGGTCATGTGCTTGTCACCTCTAAAGTTTGGGGGTTGTGTAGATGATAAAAGTGTAAAATGTGATGTTGAAAATAAATGCTGTTATGTTGAAATGGACATGGTAGTCGTGTATTACACATGGGTTAATAATTTTCCTTCTCCTCCCACAGATATGCTGGATACTAAAGAAGGGATCCTCGTCGCAAATACTGTGTATGGTGTGCTCAAAGGTACGTAGTAACCATTGTACACACTCTGCCATGCGTTACTATTGTAATACAATCACTGTGTATTGGATTGACGTCAGAAAATGAGCCTAGAATTAATTATACTCGCCCCATGTCTACTCCCTAATGTGCGCACACCAAATGCATATATATATTTGCTCGGTAGAAATAAAAGCAAAAGTTGGATTGACTTGTCAAAAAAAAAAAAAAAAGTTTGCCAAATGTCGACCACAAACTTTTAGAAAACCCTTTACCAAATATTAAACCATGTGAGGATCTTATAAATGTTTGTGGCCCATGTTGGTAAATACTTTCTGTCCAACATGATCTGTCTTGTTTCTACTCTATAAATGGAATAGTGGAACAGCCTCCTTCAAGAAGTTTGTTCAAGATGACTCCAGAACTCACCAGCCAATAGTAGATGCTATTCTTTGTTACTAAGTACACACACACATGCACACACATAATTACACATGTGGGTCGCAAGTAGTTGACCTGGTTGGTTTTTACTGCTAGCTATTGCATCAAGAGTGAGCTCCAACTGTTAGCTATTGCAACAAGAGTGAGCTGCAACTGTTAGCTATTGCAACAAGAGTGAGCTCCAACAAGAGTTGAGCTCCAACTGACTGTTTGCTTCTTTACAATGAAAACGTGCAACAGCTTCTCTCAACATTCCACACGAACATGAGTGCGTTTATTTTGTTGACTATCCTTTACCATTTTCATGTCATATCAATGCACATCTTTGACTAAACTTTGCCTTCATTTAGACAGCCATTTGCTACCACATCAACACGCCCACCCATGATTGCATCACAATGCTCATGTTCATAGTGAACAGTATATTATGAAACGTATACAAGCATAAATATACATTGTGAATGAATGGCTCACAAGACACTACAAGTCTAGACTAGTAACAGAGAATGCAGTGCCTGCTATCACCGGTGAGTCAGCCAAACTGTACAATGAAGACATCGAGAAACTGCCTTTGCATCAAATATAGCTGGCCTGGAAGGAATAGTAGATAACCACAAAAACAAGGGTACTTTTACCTGATCAAGCGCTGGTGATCTATTACTCCATTCTTGTAAAATGATTGAGCTCATTCCTGACTGGAACGTGTCCTTGAATATATTATATGCATAGCTAGGCAGCTAATAGTATTGTAATTGAGGGTGTATAGTAGTCCTTAATTGATTAGACGATTTGGAGTCTTCTGGTTCTAAAATTGCTATGAATAGACTTATGATATAGAGTTATGGAGGTGGCAGAAAAGAGATGATTCTATTATTATTATTATTATTATTATTTTTATTGTTGTTGTTGTTGTTATTATTATTATTATTATTATTATTATTATTATTATTATTATTATTATTATTATTACTACTATTATTATTATTACTATTATTATTATTATTATTATTATTATTATTATTATTATTATTATTATTATTATTATTATTATTATTATTATTATTATTATTATTATTATTTATTTTTTAATTATTTATTTTTTTTATTTTTTTATTATTACTATATTATTATTACTATATTATTATTATTATCATCATCATCATCATCATCATTATTATTATTGTTTTATATTAAAAAAAATTATCACGATTTCTATATTACTGTGTATACATGCATACGTCTCCCAATCACATACATAATATCATATAATTACAGGGTTGGAGACTTTCAGCCAGCTCGTCTACAAAAATACCAACGATCAGGTGCAGTTGAACATTGAGGTTGTGCTATGCACACATGCCATGCTCGTGCTTGCTTATGCCATAATGTTGCCGCTCAAGACCTCCGCGATGTTGGGATCCTCTTTCCATTGCGAGTGTGAATCCAGAACTTTTTTAGCCCTGTGTATATATTTGCTTGCTGGAAATATTGCTATGGCATTTCACTGTCGCAACAATGGCCGTGAAGTTGCTTGGCCCTCTCAACCCATGGGTCTGCACATATACAAGAACAATTTATTGAAAATAAAATACAACTATTTGATTGATTGAGGAAGGGAAACAAAGAGTTGACTCATGAAGACCCCAACCAGTTGGATGACCCTTTACCGTTTATATACACCATGCATGCAGATATTTGTTTTTAAATGGTAAAGGGTCATCTAACTGTACATGGACAGAACTTTGATTACTTTACTTTTTTGACCGTCAATCCAGTATGGTCGGTTGTTTACAGAATTCTTCAAGTTTGTGGCAGGGGAGAACTCACCAGATGAACACTCCTATTTATATACTACAGTGCACCTCCTAATCCAACAAGCCTCATAAATATAGTAGGCTTGCCTGTTCTAAGTGAATAGGTTTGCACATATCAACCCAAACAGCGTTTGTGGTGTGTATACAAGTTTTGTGGTGTGTACAAGTAAATATATATTTCTATGGTTGACAATATACAGTGTTCACTATTTAAAACCCAGCCTACGTTAGTATACTGTACTAGAACCAAGTGACCACCATTAATCAGAAGAAGCTAACATAGTTTCTTGTAATACACTGTAGTTGCATGCACACATGTAGTTGCATGTGCACATGTAGTTGCATGCACACATGTAGTTGCATGCGCACATGTAGTTGCATGCACACATGTAGTTGCATGCGCACATGTAGTTGCATGCGCACATGTAGTTGCATGTGCACATGTAGTTGCATGCGCACATGTAGTTGCATGCACACATGTAGTTGCATGCGCACATGTAGTTGCATGCACACATGTAGTTGCATGCACACATGTAGTTGCATGTGCACATGTAGTTGCATGCGCACATGTAGTTGCATGCACACATGTAGTTGCATGCACACATGTAGTTGCATGCACACATGTAGTTGCATGTGCACATGTAGTTGCATGCGCACATGTAGGTAGATGCACACATGTACTTGCATGCACACATGTAGTTGCATGCGCACATGTAGATGCATGCACACATGTAGTTGCATGCGCACATGTAGTTGCATGCACACATGTAGTTGCATGTGCACATGTAGTTGCATGCGCACATGTAGGTAGATGCACACATGTACTTGCATGCACACATGTAGTTGCATGCGCACATGTAGTTGCATGCACACATGTAGTTGCATGCACACATGTAGTTGCATGCGCACATGTAGTTGCATGCGCACATGTAGTGGCATGTGCACATGTAGTTGCATGCGCACATGTAGGTAGATGCACACATGTACTTGCATGCACACATGTAGTTGCATGCACACATATAGTTGCATGCACACATGTAGTTGCATGCACACATGTAGTTGCATGCACACATGTAGTTGCATGTATACATGTAGTTGCATGTACACATGTACTTGCATGCACACATGTAGTTGCATGCACACATGTAGTTGCATGCACACATGTAGTTGCATGCGCACATGTAGTTGCATGCACACATGTAGTTGCATGCACACATGTAGTTGCATGCACACATGTAGTTGCATGCACACATGTAGTTGCATGCGCACATGTAGTTGCATGCACACATGTAGTTGCATGCGCGCACACATGTAGTTGCATGCGCACATGTAGTTGCATGCGCACAACTACTGTACAAATGATACATTTGAGTAGTCCAGTCCAAACACCCTATTAGGTACAGGCCTATTCGGATTAGCTAGGGAGGTTGCACACTAAATTGTTCTACACAAGTCCACACATCCCACACATTGGACAGTCCAAGCCTCCTTAGACTTGGCAAGAGTGGCACAGGAGAATTCCAGAACTCACCAAACTTAGTGGTTGCTATTCTATACCCCTCAAGTTTTGTTTGAGGAGGAATATACATAGATAGATACATAGATATATAAATAAGCCACACTGGGTGTAGATTTGTACACCTCAGTAAAGTGTTCAAGCCACACTGGATGTAGATTTGTTGTTCTACTACACCTCAGCAAAGTATTCAAGTCACACTGGGTACAGATCTGTGTTCAACTACCTCAGCAAAGTGTTCAAGCCATGCTGGGTGTCTTTTCAGAGCTGATAGTCGCCAAAGGCACCACTTAGACGACTAACAAGCTGGCAATAGTTGAGATGTGTTTTGTTGTTGTGTGTGTGTGTGTGTTATTTTGTGGCAGAGGGTGTTGTTCAAACCTAAGGGGGTTCCAGAAAACTCCCTGAACAGCCAGTTCTCTCTCATTGTAGACAATTATCACTTGCCTATAGCATGGGCAAACCACCATTAAGTACCAGCTGAAATTGAAGGCTGGGCTGGTTGACAGGTGTAGATGGGTGATTTAGCGTGAAAACACCACTATTCTGAGGTAACAGTGCATGTGTATGTGTGCATCTGTGAGGTTCAAAGTGCGTGGACATTGAGCTTTGCATGCGCTCTTTTTGCAGTTTCTGATCAACAGTGTGATGATAAGTGACGCTCCTCGCTTCAAGTTCCGGGCGACAATGATTGACACTTCACGCCACTTCCTCCATGTGGCGGTCATCTTGGACCACTTGGTAAAGGGTGGGTTAGTAAGAAAGGGATGGGGGAGGGACTAGGGAAAGAGATGGAGGGGGTGGAATAGAGGAGGGTGAAGGGAATTGTGGAGGAGTGGATGGGGATAAATGAGGAAGGTGAATTTCTATTAGAGGCAAATCTTTTACTGTGTGTGTGTGTCTCTCTTCTCTATCTTGTCTGCAGGACGCCATGTCTTATAACAAGTTCAATGTACTCCACTGGCACATTGTGGACGACCAGTCCTTCCCCTACACGAGCACCAAGTACCCCAACCTCATTGCCGGGGTATGCACATACCTTGTACATAGCTATGAATCTCATAGTATTCACCCTGTGGTGAGGTCTTGTACATAGCTATGAATCTCATAGTATTCACCCTGTGGTGAGGTCTTGTACATAACTATGAATTTCATAGTATTCAGCCTGTGGTGAGATCTTGTACATAGCTATGAATCTCATAGTATTCACCCTGTGGTGAGGTCTTGTACATAACTATGAATCTCATAGTATTCACCCTGTGGTGAGGTCTTGTACATAACTATGAATCTCATAGTATTCACCCTGTGGTGAGGTCTTGTACATAGCTCATAGTATTCACCCTGTGGTGAGGTCTTGTACATAACTATGAATCTCATAGTATTCACCCTGTGGTGAGGTCTTGTACATAGCTATGAATCTCATAGTATTCACCCTGTGGTGAGGTCTTGTACATAGCTATGAATCTCATAGTATTCACCCTGTGGTGAGGTCTTGTACATAGCTATGAATCTCATAGTATTCACCCTATGGTGAGGTCTTGTACATAGCTATGAATCTCATAGTATTCACCCTGTGGTGAGGTCTTGTACATAGCTATGAATCTCATAGTATTCACCCTGTGGTGAGGTCTTGTACATAGCTATGAATCTCATAGTATTCACCCTGTGGTGAGGTCTTGTACATAGCTATGAATCTCATAGTATTCACCCTGTGGTGAAGTCTTGCACATAACTATGAATCTCATAGTATTCACCCTGTGGTGAGGTCTTGTACATAACTATGAATCTCATAGTATTCACCCTGTGGTGAGGTCTTGTACATAGCTATGAATCTCATAGTATTCACCCTGTGGTGGTGAGGTCTTGTACATAGCTATGAATCTCATAGTATTCACCCTGTGGTGAGGTCTTGTACATAGCTATGAATCTCATAGTATTCACCCTATGGTGAGGTCTTGTACATAGCTATGAATCTCATAGTATTCACCCTGTGGTGAGGTCTTGTACATAGCTATGAATCTCATAGTATTCACCCTGTGCTGAGGTCTTGTACATAGCTATGAATCTCATAGTATTCACCCTGTGGTGAGGTCTTGTACATAGCTATGAATCTCATAGTATTCACCCTGTGGTGAGGTCTTGTACATAGCTATGAATCTCATAGTATTCACCCTGTGGTGAGGTCTTAACTATGAATCTCTTAGTATAATTCATCCTGTGCTGGGTTATGCACATACCTTGTACATAACTATGTATCTCATAGTATAATTCATTCTGTACTAATACACACTAAATCACACCTCTGGTGCAAGAATAGTCACCAGGAGAAGTTGGACGGGGTTGGTTTGAATCTACAATGGCTTTATGAAGGTATGTGGGGACACTCAACCTCCCCTCATCCAGACACTCCCCATCTGGGCACGCCCATCTTCCAGGCACCCTCGCATTGCACAATCATGCCACATGTATCGCACGTAGCACTAGAGTTCACAGAAGTGTGACTTGTTTCGACAGTTTTTGTCGACTGATAGCGAGTCTTGCTTGGATTCTAGTTAGTTTCTTGTTTATAGCGTACTTGAAGGTGTGAGACAGGGAGCAATACGGAAGGCTGCCCGCAACAGTGATGGTGAGAGCAAAGGGGAGGAGCTATGGAAGACCATCGTTCGGTCACACTCTGGTGTTTGATGTTCTAGAACTCACCGCTGTGGCTCGAAATTGTCTTCTTGTGAAAATAAGGCACTACACTGCAGCTCGGATAGGACAAGAATAGCTGAGGCAGATCTCTATCATTTATTTTTTAAATGAGTGTGTTCTCATTGTTTTCAGTCAGTGTACATGTACAGTATGTACACAGACTATGTATGTGCATGCACTTTATACATGTAGGGATGCAAAGTTCCAGGCCAATCATCAATATTGTGCAAAATATTGAGTTTTTCCAGATACGGCCATTTCTGAGTTTTTGGCAGTGCCCAGTCTGATAAGAGGTTTAAGTGCATTGGCATAACAGAAGTGAGAATGTTTGTGTTCCATCTCTTATGGAAACCTCTCTGTCAGTGGCTGTCTAGTAATGGTGTGGACTGTTTACTCTTTAGTAACCTGTTTGTTAGTTTTAGGACTGCCTTTGATCATTCCATGTGCCCACCCACGTACCCACATCACCCCATGCGCACACACCACCTCACCATCGTCATGCACACACCCTCCCACACCACTCCATGCACAAGGAGGTGTTAGGAAAAATAGAGTGTCATGTTGAACTTTTGAACCTAGCAAGCCCTAAGTGGGAAGGGGTGGGGCATCAAAGGAATTACAAACTAAAACAAATTAGGACTTGAGTAGTATACTCTTCCCTAGTATACTGTTCCCTAATATACTATTCCCTTGCACGCACGGATCATTGGCTTCTTGCATATTTAGTTTATCAGTAAACCTCTGACCCCATGCACTCACATCCCCATGTCATCCTTCCCGACGCCATGACGAAGGCTTACAGCAAAGACCACGTGTACAGCCATGACGATATCGCCATGGTGATTGGGTACGCCAAGGACAGGGGAATCAGGGTCATCATGGAATTTGATACCCCGGTAAGAACAACAATATTGTGTATATGGTTGTTGCTTTTTATTATTGTTGTTGTTGTTGTTACTTAACTCCAATTACAGGGTCATACTCAGTCTTGGGGTAAAGGGTCACCAGTTATGTTAAATGTTATTGTTACTTAACTCCAATTACAGGGTCATACTCTGTCTTGGGGTAAAGGGCAGCCTGATCTACTCACTAAGTGCTATAACTCGGAAGGAATACCGACTGGGTATGCGTTGGCATGGCCACGACAATTAAAAGTGTTGTTGGCTATTTCTTATAATAAAATGCAAAAGTTTGCCAGACTTGTTGCAGGCTATTAACTTTTGTGCAGCTCTTTTGGCCCCATCAATCCTATCTTGAATACCACATGGACATTTCTCGACGGGTTATTTGATGAACTGTCTCACATACTTCCAGACCCGTACATTCACCTGGGAGGAGATGAAGTCAGCTTTAGTTGCTGGTGAGGCTCCCAGTCCACTGTTGCATCACAGGCGATAGCAAGTCTCTTGCTTCTTATATTTTCACAGGAAGAGCAACCCTCAAATTCAGAAGTGGATGCAAGAGAAATACTACACGGACTATAGCAAGCTGGAACAGTACTATGAAACCAGGTGATGTCATTAATGATTTATCATCATCATCATCATCATCATCATCATCATCATCATCATCATCATCATTATTATATCCACTTTAGGCTACTCAAGTTAGCTGCTTCTAAAGGGAAGAAGTATATAGTCTGGCAAGAGATCTTTGACAATAAAATACAGGTAGAGTCAACATGATTATTGAGATTGCTTTGGCCCTCTCATTTTATAAACCTGGATCTGCATCAGTGTACATGTGTTATAGGGGGGAGGGGCTGGAGAGGGGGGAGGGGCATGCAGACAATTTCATAATCCTCTACCTTGCAAATGCACAATACTGCACGAGATTAATTCAGTGACATCAGGAGTGGGCCCTTAGTGTTTCTTGTGCGAATAGTCTTGAGGTGGTCATATTACTCAGTGACTATCTGGAGGGTGTGGTGATCCTTCAGGTCCAGCCCGACACGGTGATGAATGTGTGGAAAGCACATTGGCAAAGCGATATGTTTAAAATAACTGAGGCAGGACTGGACGTCATCCTGTCCTCGTGCTGGTTCCTCAATTACATCAGCTATGGCCAAGACTGGACTAAAGTGAGAAAGAACGGCCTTCTTATGGCACATTTGATTGATAAGTCTATTGTTATTCATTGCATTCCAGTACTACATGTGTGACCCGCAAGAATTTGGTGGTGAGCACATCTCCTATGGCCGCACCGATCTCTTCATGTCCTTGTTGCTGATGTTGTGCACTCTCTTCATGTCCTTGTTGCTGATGTTGTGCACTCTCTTCATGTCCTTGTTGCTGATGTTGTGTGCTCTCTTCATGTCCTTGTTGCTGATGTTGTGTGCTCTCTTCATGTCCTTGTTGCTGATGTTGTGTGCTCTCTTCATGTCCTTGTTGCTGATGTTGTGCACTCTCTTCATGTCCTTGTTCCTTTATGTTGTGCGCTCTCTTCATGTCCTTGTTGCTGATGTTGTGCACTCTCTTCATGTCCTTGTTGCTGATGTTGTGCACTCTCTTCATGTCCTTGTTGCTGATGTTGTGCACTCTCTTCATGTCCTTGTTGCTGATGTTGTGCACTCTCTTCATGTCCTTGTTGCTGATGTTGTGCTGATGTTGTGCACTGTGTTCCACTATCCTGACCAAACGTGTATGAAGAAGAGTCGAGTTATGCAAAATAGATTTTAAAGACTCAATTTTAAGAAATATATCTTGTCCTCTTCTTCCCTTCCTCTTTCCCCTCACCCTCCGATCCTTCTCCTTGATCCCTCTGCCTCCTTTCTCCCCTTTGTCCTCCCCTTTCCCCCTTCTCCTCCTCCATCCCCTCCTCATCTTCCTTCTCCACCCCCTCTCCTTCTCTTCTGTTTCTCCCCCCCTCCCCTCCCACCTCCTCCTCTTCCTCTGATTCTCTTCCGCTGATCTTCCTCCTTCCCCCATACCCTCCTCTTTGCTTCCCTCTTCCTCATCCATAATTTGTTGTTGTTGAATCTTAAATTCTTCTGCCCCAAGGGTCTGATGCTCAGAATGAGCGGGTGATAGGAGGCGAGGCTTGCTTGTGGGGCGAGTATGTGGATGCCACCAACCTCCTTTCTCTGTTTTGGCCGCGAGGTTGCACGGTGGCCGAGAGACTCTGGAGTCCCAGCTCTTACAAGAACACTGACGCTGCTTACCCCAGGCTTAACAACATGCGATGCAGACTTGTGAGGTATGATAGGATTAGTTGACAGCACTGAGCTAGGAGCACGCGTGCTCTTAAAGGCTCACGGATGCTATAGTCCAGGTGCTTTGTAGTCAACAGTCTCCAATTAATCACCCTTCCCCCCCCCCCCCCCCCCCCCCCATGAAAAGGGTGTGATTAGCTGTTCTGTAGCTCAATTGCTGTGTTTCTGTGAGCAGGCACACTTCCCTGGCAACACTGTACACACCTAGTAAAGCTTGTGAGGCAGATATTGGGCTGAAGGAATCATTTGTTAACTGCAATAAAATGACGTGGCATAAGCATTGAACTTCAAGTAGAAAATATGTGTTGCATGCCCTACACACCTGAAGTCTTGATTCTTTGTCGTTGATGAGTTTCCGTAGCCCCCCCATTAACCTACTAAAATTTAAAAGCAAGACGTGGAGAAGAGTATAAAACAAATGCTTGCTCGCCACTCGCAAAGAGAGCTTCAAAAAGTGCTGGAAATGTCTCTCCTAAATAATTTCAAGTTCAGGGAAGTGTTACATGTCCCCTCGTGATGATGCTATCTTTTTTTTTTTGACTGCTTCTGCATAGCCACCTTGTGTTAGTAGTCCCCTTGTTTCCGGTGCAGCAATTCTCTAACTGCCACAAAGCTGTGAGCATGCTAGCAAGCTTGGCGTAGCAATCTCATGCGTGGCTTTCCATTGGTTCCTCTTCAGACGTCGAACGACGTGAAGCTGTTTTCATGTAGATTATTTTAAGGTTTAACTGATTGACACCATAAGTGTGTTAAGTATTCAAGGTTTAACTGATTGACACCATAAGTGTGTTAAGTTTTCAAAGTTTAACTGATTGACACCATAAGTGTGTTAAGTATTCAAGGTTTAACTGATTGACACCATAAGTGTGTTCACAAACATAATTGTTAACGCATTATTTTTATTTTTGTAACCTTTGCATGCCGAGTGGCTGTCTTACGACTTTACCCGGGAGGGGGGTTGACGGGGTAACAAGCACAATGAAACATAGGGCCGATGATTGCAACTGCCATCATGAATGGTTTCTTCCGGCCATTTTTGGAAGCCTTGCAGCGGAGCAAAGTTGCAGAGGCACCTCAAATCACCTTTTGAGAAAAGGAGGTGCTCTCCTGGATGGATTTCTTTGCTGTTAGTTTGTAGATGTTAGTTTGTAGACAATATATAAGCACTTTTTAGCTTTTGTTTCCTTCCCTCAATGAAGCTGATTTTTTTATAGCCAACTGCACATGAGCATTCTAATGTTTATCAACAGTTTTGAAAAGTTTTTTTTTGAAGAAAAAAGTTTTAGCTATGAACATTTTGGCTATAAAAACAACAACACACAAATAAAATTGGTAAAGTATCAACACACACCTTGCATATTATGCCTGGGACAGAAAAGATGGAGGAAAAGTATTAATGCACTTACGACTTGCACTTACCTTTATACCTTTATACAATTCACAGTGTTATCACTTCACTTTTATTCATTATAGCCGGGAAATACCTGCACAGCCATTACGCCCGGGCTACTGTGCTTACGAATGGTTTGGCAAGAGGAAAAACTGAAATACGTGTGTACTTATGAACCTGCAGAAACTTTAAGGACTTAGCCAATACTTTTGTATTAAGGTTTCCATATTGTAAAATATTATATGAACTGTTTATATTTGCTGTCAACAGTGAGTAACTAGATGATAAATATTATTATGAACTGTGTCCAAGTGAACTGTGTCCAAGTTGTATATATTTGCTGTCAGTGAGGGAACCACAAATTTCATGGATACATATACTCCTCACAGCCATCTGGGTTGTCTTTCTGAGTTGCCTTTCACAGTGTGGTGGAACTGGATGCGTCTGAGGGTTAGTAGTTCTTTTGTGAGTTTTTGTTGGATGGGGAGGCAAACTCCAACAAGCTATGGTCTGCCATGAAAGTGGATGACGATAGCTAAGCACAAAGGAGGCAGGGCTTGGTATGTTGCTCGGACTTAGCGGCAACCTCCTCCAGCAGTTCTTCGATGAATTCACGAGTCTGCTCTTTTGAAAGGTCGTTACAAGCTCTTTTGAGTAGCCGACAGAGGGGGCGTGAGTACTGGTATAATCTGGTTGGTGTAGTCTGATGGCAGATTCTTGCCTTCCTTTCTTCCCTTGCCCCAAAGATGAGGAAGGTCAAGGTTTAACAACACCAGGATAGGGTAGGTGGGGCCTCTGCTGCCTTCAAGAGGTACGCTGGACCTCTAGTCCTATTGGCTTGCAATGTCTGTGGGCGGTATCCTTAACTCACTGCTATAATTCCGCATGTCTAAGTGGGGCATCAGGTGAGGCCTGGTGCCGTGTCTAAGTGGGGCATCAGGTGAGGCCTGGTGCTGTGTGTCTAAGTGGGGTGTCAGGTGAGGCCTGGTGCTGTGTGTCTAAGTGGGGTGTCAGGTGAGGCCTGGTGCTGTGTGTCTAAGTAGGGCATCAGGTGAGGCCTGGTGCTGTGTGTCTAAGTGGGGTGTCAGGTGAGGCCTGGTGCTGTGTGTCTAAGTGGGGTGTCAGGTGAGGCCTGGTGCTATGTGTCTAAGTGGGGTGTCAGGTGAAGCCTAGTGCTGTGTGTCTAAGTGGGGTGTCAGGTGAGGCCTGGGTGCCGTGTCTAAGTGAGGTGTCTAGTGAGGCCTGGTGCTGTGTGTCTAAGTGAGGTGTCAGGTGAGGCCTGGTGCTGTGTGTCTAAGTGGGGCATCAGGTGAGGCCTGGTGCTATGTGTCTAAGTGGGGTGTCAGGTGAGGACTGGTGCTATGTGTCTAAGTGGGGTGTCAGGTTAGGCCTGGGTGCCGTGTCTAAGTGAGGTGTCTAGTGAGGCCTGGTGCTGTGTGTCTAAGTGAGGTGTCAGGTGAGGCCTGGTGCTGTGTCTAAGTGGGGCATCAGGTGAGGCCTGGTGCTGTGTGTCTAAGTGGGGTGTCAGGTGAGGCCTGGTGCTGTGTCTAGGGGCATCAGGTGAGGCCTGGTGCTGTGTGTCTAAGTGGGGCATCAGGTGAGTGTTATATATATAATACAGCAGTACACACACATGGCATATAATATACATCAGTACACACACATGGCATATAATATACATCAGTACACACACATGGCATATAATATACATCAGTACATGCACATGGCATATAATATACATCAGTACATGTACATGGCATATAATATACATCAGTACACATATGGCATATAATATACATCAGTACATGTACATGGCATATAATATACATCAGTACACACACATGGCATATAATATACATCAGTACATACACATGGCATATAATATACATCAGTACATGCACATGCCATATAATATACATCATACATGCACATGTTATATATATACATCAGTACATGCACATGGCATATAATATACATCGGTACATGCACATGGCATATAATATACACAGTACATGCACATGGAATATAATATACATCAGTACATGCACATGTTATATATATACATCAGTACATGCACATGGTATATAATATACATCAGTACATCCATATAATATACATCAGTACATGCACATGACATATAATATACATCAGTACATGCACATGTTATATATACATCAGTACATGCACATGGCATATACATGCACATGGCATATAATATACATCAATACATGCACATGGTATATATACATCAGTACATGCACATGGCATATAATATACATCAGTACATGCACATGGCATATAATGTACATCAGTACATGCACATGGTATATACTATAAATCAGTACATGCACATGGCATATAATACACATCAGTACATGCACATGACATTATATACATCAGTACATGCACATTGTATATAATATACATCAGTACATGCACATGGCATATAATATACATCAGTACATGCACATGGTATATAATATACATCAGTACATGCACATGGTATATATACATCAGTACATGTACATGGCATCTAATATACATCAGTACATGCACATGGCATATAATATACATCAGTACATGCACATGGCATATAATATACATCAGTACATGCACATGGCATATAATATACATCAGTACATGCACATGGTATATAATATACATCAGTACATGCACATGGTATATATACATCAGTACATGTACATGGCATCTAATATACATCAGTACATGCACATGGCATATAATATACATCAGTACATGCACATGGCATATAATATACATCAGTACTTGCACATGGTATATAATATACATCAGTACATGCACATGGTCATGCACCTGGTATATAATTTACATCAGTACAATGCACATAGCATATAATATAATCAGTACATGCACATGGTATATAATATACATCAGTACATGCACATGGTCATGCACCTGGTATATAATATACATCGGTACAATGCACATGGCATATAATATACATCAGTACATGCACATGGTATATAATATACATCAGTGCATGCACATGGTATATATGGTGATGAAGCCTGCAAGAGTTTAGTATCATCAGCAAAATGAAAAGTCATGGAAATGTCATTTACAAGGATTAGAAATAACAGAGGACAACAGTGCTTCCTGTGTCACACCTCATCGTACTGGAAGAACTTCCTTCAGTAACAAGGTGAGGTTTACCTGATAAATATGCTCCGAGCCAATACCAGAGAGGTCTGGTTATGCCGTGGATAGTTTGTAAAGCAACTCCAGATGTGGAATAGTATCAACTGATTTACTAAAATCAAGGAAAATTGATGTGTTTGTTCTCAATTAATTCACAAATGTAAGAGAATGAGGACAGCAATTGCAATAAACAGGAGCAATTTCTTAAAAAGCGGTATAAATTCTTTGAAAGGAGGGGTAGAGAAAATCATTATAAATGATTTTTTTTCAAGGACTTGTTAGTAGACAAAGTAGAGATATTGGTCTGTAGTTTTTAACATTATAATATGAACTTCAGGCATGGAACAAGATTGGATGCAGGTGTTGAGTAGTTATAGGTGCCAATAGAAACTCAGCACATACCTTTAGAATAAGTGGACTTATCTGATCAATGCCAGGAACTTTAGCAGTGTCTAAGGTTGATAAAGTCATAAAGACTTCATAGGCATCAATGGTAATATGACAGTAATTGGTCGACTGGAGGAAGATAAAATTCACTTTTGGTAAAGATGGAGTTGAAGTAGTTAAATATAAAGGCTTTATCTTGTGGATGATATACTACTACCTTTGACTTGTGAATAACAGGATATGATGTGCAGTTTGGTTTAAGATAGAGCTTACTTGGGTTAGAGATGGAAGTAGCGGCAAGTTTTTGTTCATATGCTGGCTTGGAAGAGACAATAAGAGTCGTCTCTAATCTGAGGAGCTTTAAGAATTGATGGCTGATTGGGTTAAGTTTGTGATGATGGCAAAGTGAGCGACATTTGTTGATCATGTGCCTGATTTTTGCATTAAAGCACGTGGGTGAGGAAGATTTTGATATCCGTATCACGGGAACAAAAAGATGACAGGCACGAGAGACTTCTTTGATGCAGGACCAGATTTCATTTACATTGTTGAGAAGGAGGCAGTGATCAAAGTCAATCTAAAAAAGGTGGGACACTAAGCCATCTAAGTCTGCTTCAGAATAGTTCAGTCAACTCAGAGAGGGGGAAGAACAGGAGTGAGCTTTGAAGTGGAGAGATAGAACGAGATTAAATGGTAGTCAGAAATATTTCTACCACCAATTCTAGAGTGCTGCTTTGAAAAGGAGCACAATGTGTTGGGGGCTGGGGCTACTGGGGGAAAGGGGGGCTGTTGGGATCCCCCCCAACATTGCAGCAAACCTTGACCTCAACCCTTGCCAAATCTGTGTAACTGTTAATTAAGTACGTGTTAATTACTTGAACTATTATGTATGATGCAACATGGTGGCAAACCTCCTGACTGTCTGTGTGGAAACACCTGATTGGTCAGAGGTTACATCGTGATTCATGGACATTCCAATATATGTATGTATGTATGCTCTGAGATAGCCAGACTAGTTAGACTGCTCTAAGACATCAAGACTCTGCTTGTAAGTCATTTGAAATATAATAAATCTTTACCTATATTCCTATTGAGAACACAGCCTTACAACAAGGCTGTATCAGAACCAGTCCAGAATAGACGTGTTGACGCTTGCCTAGTGTGCCTAGTGGTGAGCGCCTAACATCTGGTGGCAGCGACCGAGACGAACTCAGCCTTCGAAGCAGACTCGCCCACACCTCAGACCAGACTACCTCTTCACCCAACAGACCGCAGACCCAGTGCCTACTCCCTCGCGAACAGCTACAAAGGACAAGCACTTACTACCTAAGACCTACAGACTTATCAGCAAATTTTGACCCTGAACCACCTCAACACGGACAGTAAGCCATCTTGCTCTGTCTAACTTTGTTTTTCTCAGCCCTCTCAGAAAGCATTCACAATCGTTTAACAGAGAACGGAATCGGTACCTGGATGCAATCAACACAGAGATGGATGAGAAATTTGACTCCAGAATTGTGACACGGTCACAAGCCCATACCCAATCCAGCTCCTACGATAACCACCTCGAAACTGGAATGGCAGACAATATTAGAGATGAACACTCTATGGAACAAGACCCCCTTCAGCATCAGCCAACTGAAACATGCCATGTCTCATGGACAGAGCCAGCGGCAGCTGAAGCAGTCGCCCAAGCAGCAACTCCTGCCATTGACCCTACTCTTCTTCGTATCCTAGAGCAGATCCAAATACAAAATACAGCCTTCCAACAAGCCCAACAGCAGACCAATGAGACATTAGCAAAGGCTATAGGCAGGCCTATCACAGTGGCTCAGCAGACTAAACCACCTACTCTCCCACCAATCTCCAGTGGACCTCAAGGCCAACAAGACATTGCCCGCTTTGAGGCACACATGAAAACATATGGAGTGAACAAAAGTACCTGGGCCACTGAATTAAGAGCTCTACTCAGAGGAGACTTGACTAACTTGGCTATGTCAATGCCCACAGAAGAGCTAGGCGATTATGATGCCCTCAAGCGACAACTGTATGCCCATATGGGTGTTTCGAAATCAACACAGTTCAATAACTGGTTCAACCCCAAGATCAACCCAACAGAGACCATCACACAGGTGGGTTACAGAACAGCTGAAGCAGCAAGAACCTGCACCAAAGATTGCACCTCTGTCAAAGAAGTCATTGATCTCATTACCAGGGAAATCGTTTATAAACAATTGAACCCGAGAATAACCACCCATGTGAGGGCCCAGAAACCCTCATCCTTGCAGGACCTGTTGAGCATTGCTGACGAATATGTTTCTGACAGTGGCAGAGGAAGGGAATCTGCCTGGAATAGGAACACTGTGAACCCTCAACCCACCTACCAGAAGCCATATAGGCCATTCAACGGTCACAAGTCTCAGCAACAACAACCTCAAGCTCAACCCCAGACCCAGTCTCAGACCCAGTCTCAGACCCAGCCTCAGATCGATCAACCCAAGCCACATCCTCCCTTCCAGCAACAGGGCGGAGTCAGACCACCCACTAACACTTCAGCACAGCACTGTGGTTCAGATGGGAATCAATTCAAGCCACAGCATAAGCTTGCAAAGTACTTTGACAAAGAGAAAGGACCTTTGTGCTTTAACTGTCAGAAGTGGGGTCACCTCGGAGCTGTGTGTCCCGACAGGAATGTGCTTGCCGTCTCCACAGACGACCAGGACAACACCTCCCCAGCACCTACCTTCATGCCCAAGCTGTTCTTGGTAGGCAGCATCTTCGGCAAACCTGTCAGATTCCTTCTAGACTCTGGAGCGGACCACTCTCTCATCAACTCTAGCGTCATAGAACAATTTAAGCAGTGGAATCTACCAGTTCCAGAACCATCAGGATCCATCATGACCCGATGTTTTCGGGGTAAGTCAGAGGCTAATCTAACAGTTGATCTCCCATGTCTCCTTCCAGGTTCTGAAGTCTCTGTCAACATGGCAGTGACTGACAACCTTGACCATGATGCCCTCCTGGGCAGAAATTTCAGAAATATCCGTGCACTCATTCACCAGGCCACAGCAGCAGATCCCCAAAACATCTTAGCCGTCCAGACAAGAGCCCAGACCCAGACAGAAGCTCGACAAGACCTTGCTGATCAAGCTGACCAGGCCCAAGATGGGCTCGAACCCAACTCCCTTGAAGATCTGCTAGGACCCGACTACGATTTCCCAAGGACGAACATGTCGCACCAGACAGACCCAGACAGCGACACTGACTCCAGTGGAGAAGCAGACATGCAGCAGAATAACACAGCCAATCTCATCCAGGACCAAAGAGCAGACGACACTCTGAAGGATCTCTGGAAGTCAGCAAACAAGGAAGACTCAACATTTGTGACCAACAAAGGAGTCTTGATGCGCAAGACAAAAGACAAACTTGGTGAACCCTATACCCAGGTCGTCGTGCCGAAATCGCGACGACTAGAAGTACTGAAGCTGGCTCACTCGGCCCCAGCCTCTGGACATACAGGAGCTAACAGGACCAAGTTCAAGGTCCTAAAGAATTTCTTCTGGCCTGGCATCGGAAAAGAGACAACACAATTCTGCAGATCTTGTGAAAGATGCCAAAAGACTGCCAAGAGGACCAATAACCATGCCCCTCTCACTATTACCAACCCGCCAATTTGTCGACCATTTCAGAAAGTGGCTATTGATATCGTGGGGCCACTCCCCCTCACTCGTAGCAAGAACCAGTTCATTCTTAGTTACATTGATGTTGGATCAAGGTATCCAGAAGCCATCCCCCTCAAGAAGACAACAGCTACAGAAGTAGGGAAGGCCCTAATGAAAATTATTTCCCGGCTATCAGTACCAGAGGAATTTCTCTCTGATAGAGGATCAAACTTCCTCTCTGCGGTTCTGAAGGAAGCCTTCAAGTTCCTTGGAGTTCATCACTCAAAAACGGCACCTTACCGCCCCCAGTCTAATGGAGCAGTAGAGCGCTTCCATCACTCTCTGTTCCAGATGATTAGGAGCAGCTCACAAGAAGGACAAGAATGGGACGAACTCCTCCCCTGCCTACTCTTCGCTTGTAGAGAAGCTCCATGCTCCACCACTGGCTTCTCTCCCTTTGAACTGGTGTTCGGCAAGCACGTCTGTGGGCCTCTAGACATCCTACGGCAGAGCTGGACGCCTAACAGTCGCTCTCCTCAACTTGCTACAGACTGGCTTCTCAAACTTAGAGATGACCTACACAAGATGAGGAAGTTAGCAGCAGATCAGCAGACCACAATCCAAGAGAGGACAAAGAGATGGCACGACCAGACCACCAAGACAATCACATTCAGCCCAGGAGACCTCGTCCTTGTCTTTACCCCAGTCATCACCGGGACCAAAGCCTCAAAACTCCAGGACAGATGGGAAGGCCCTTTCGAGGTGGTAGAACAAGTATCCCCAGTGACCTACCGTGTCGACACCCAAGACAGAAGGAAAAGCATCAGAACTGTGCATGTCACAGCAATGAAGGTATGGTTACCGCCAGTACATGACATTGCATTTCTCTCTGTTGAGCACACAGAATGTCCAGACCTACCAGACTATCACTCAGATGAGAACCACCCTTTTCCAGACGGTCAAGACCACCTCTCGCAAGAGCAGCTAAGATTCTTCAAACGACTCTGGGATGACTTCCCGACCGTGACCTGTGCCAAACCAGGAAGAACTCGGGCTGCAACACACCACATCAAAGTCGGAAATGCCTCACCAGTGCAGCTTCGACCTTATGCCATCCCCCACAGCAGACGGGATGCTTTTAAGGAGGAGCTTCAGAAGCTCATTGAGGCAGGCTTCATTGAGCCATCGGATGCGCCTTGGGCAGCTCCCATATTTCCTGTCCCCAAAAAGACCCCGGGAAAGATCAGGCTGGTGTGTGATTACCGCCGCCTGAACGCAGTTACGATACCAGATCCCTACTTCCAGCCTAGAATAGAGGAAGCACTGGAGAAACTGGCAGCTGCCTCTCTCTACACGATCCTAGAATTGGCCCGTGGATTTTATCAGGTGCCCATAGCCCCCGAAGATAAAGACAAAACCACTGTCATCTCGCCATATGGCAAATTCCGCTTCATAGTCATGCCATTCGGGCTGCGGAACGCGCCCGCCACATTTCAGCGGATGATGGATGGACTACTCATCAACCACAATGATTACACCTCTGTGTATATAGACGATGTGGCAGTCTTCAGCAACTCATGGGAGGAGCACAAACGTCACTCACCACGGTATTCGATGTCCTTCGGAATGCTGGCTTAACAATTCAGGCATCAAAGGCCCAGCTTGCCACAACCTCCTGTGTCTTTCTGGGACACAGGGTTGGAGGAGGATACATCTCCCCACACGAGGCTAAGGTCTCAGCAGTTCGGGACTTTATTCAACCCCGGTCTAAAAAGGAAGTCAGGGCCTTCATTGGACTCATTAACTACTACAGAAGATTTATCCCCCAAATCTCGACCCTATCTGCACCACTCACAGACCTTTTACAGCTCCGCAAACCTGACCCTGTGGATTGGACTGAAGATTGTGCAACAGCCTTCGCTGCTTCAAAAGAGGCCCTATGCTCCGCCCCAGTGCTGAGCCCACCAGACTATTCCCGCCCATTTATTCTGCAAACTGATGCCTCTGGACTCGGGATCGGTGCTGTGCTCGCACAGGAGGCTGAAAGTGGAGAGGAGCACCCTATAGCCTACTACAGTAGGAAGATGCAGCCCAGGGAGCGCAGATATTCCGCTACTGAGCAGGAGGGCTTGGCTTTTGTGAATGCCTGCATGCATTTCATGCCCTACCTGCTAGGCCACCCCTTCACTGTGGTTACCGACCATAAAGCTCTCTCGTTCCTGGAACTAAAAGACCCCCACTCTCATCGACTCGCACGTTGGATGGACACCTTAAGACAGTTCACCTTCTCCATCAAGCATCGACCGGGCAAAGATAATGCAAATGCGGATGCTCTCTCACGCCAAGCCTGGAAGACACCCTCAGAAGAGCAACAGATGGACAAGAACCTCTCGAAGGAGGGGGCGATGTTGGGATCCCCCCCAACATTGCAGCAAACCTTGACCTCAACCCTTGCCAAATCTGTGTAACTGTTAATTAAGTACGTGTTAATTACTTGAACTATTATGTATGATGCAACATGGTGGCAAACCTCCTGACTGTCTGTGTGGAAACACCTGATTGGTCAGAGGTTACATCGTGATTCATGGACATTCCAATATATGTATGTATGTATGCTCTGAGATAGCCAGACTAGTTAGACTGCTCTAAGACATCAAGACTCTGCTTGTAAGTCATTTGAAATATAATAAATCTTTACCTATATTCCTATTGAGAACACAGCCTTACAACAAGGCTGTATCAGAACCAGTCCAGAATAGACGTGTTGACGCTTGCCTAGTGGTGAGCGCCTAACAGGGGCAGAGCTGCCCTCTTCTTGTGCCACTCTCCCCACCCCAGCCACCCACCCACCCGCTAAATACGGGCCTGGTTATTTATGTTTGTTGTATGATTACTTTCAGCTGACATCAAATACTCTCTAAAGATTTTAGGTGTCAACGAAATACTGAATAAATTTCAGTTGAAATGTTGCAAAAAGCTGAGAATCCTAAAGTTTGTTTGTTGTTGCCTTTTGTTGCTGTTTTAAAGGAAGATTAAGTGAAGAGCTCATCCTGTGAAGGAGAGACAAACAAAAATCCAACAAAAGTTTGGCACCATATGCCCCTATTTGACATAGAAACAATTTTGAAGTGCCTACTGGTATTTACTGTTTGTCACTGGGTTTCTTGCAACTGTTGACATACCAATGGCACTAAACAACCAGATTTAAAAAAAATCATACCCTGTAGGTGCCAGAAAAACAGTCATACCTTCTTGTGGTACTTGGCGGAAACAACACTAAGCTGGCTAAATTAACAAAATTAATTTTCAAAATTCAATTAGAGATTAACACACTCACACACACACATACATGTCACACCACTATCAGCACAACCATCAGCCTACAAACTACGACAACAATACACACAAACATCAGATAATATCATTAGGACCATTTGACATGCACATCCATGGCATGCACACCACATTCTAATAATGTGGATAATCTAAATACAGCACACATAGTTTGGGTATTAGTTATCTCATTACATTTGCATGTTCTCCACCTTTACACACTTTGCAGTAAGTGGATTAAACTTAATTAATTGACAACCAATTAACAGATAATTTCTATCATAATTTATAACTAACAACAACAACAATAACATTAAAAATAATACTAACAACAATGACAATGATGATGATAATAATAAATATCAACAACACCACGGTGTTCTTAGGCTGTCATTGGGGAACATGTCTTATGCCTCCCTTTTTTCACTCTTGGTATATATGATTATCTTTTTCTTTTCTGATAAACTGCATTAGAAATAAACTAAGTAATATACACACATATTTGATATCCTAGATACTTGCAATATAATTAGTGGCCAATAAAAGATTATGGCACCATCATGTCCATGGGGAGAGGAGGTGGGGGGTCTGGGAAGCAACAAAAAAGTATGCACTACCTAGCTTCACAATCTCTACATTTCTTTCTAAGTAGTCGACTAGCCATAGAGGAACCACTGCCATCTGAACAGAGAAGCAGTTTATAGCTGTAACACACCTGTCATGGCAACTCATAATTGTTACAGAAGATATATTGAAAGGATGTGAAGTTGTCATCTGGGTCCTTGACTTTAAAAAAACACAGTACATTTACATTTTCTGTGTGCTTAGTGCAGGAAGGAGAAAATCCCTTCTCACAACCAAACCCTGCAGCTGCCTGTTCTGACGACCACATAAACTCCCCCTTCTGAAAATTCTGGCAACAGGCCTGTACCATGTTTCAGGCTGAGAATGGGACTGGCCAGATTTTTGAAGGACAAGAGGAGATGGCAGTTATATATTGCAGATAAACATGTGCCAACGGAATTTTGAATATGAGAAACTGTATATAGAAACAACCTCACCATGCAGAGAAATACACACACTCATGGTTGAGCTGTATTCAATAAACAAACAGGGGAAAAAACAGAAAAGAAAAAATTTCTCAACCTCCCCTTCCCAAATCTACACACAGTCGGCATGTGTATATATGTGAGCATCTGTCTCAACTCAAACCTATTGTCTAGTTTACTTATCTGCTCTGGATGCTGATAAGCAAAACATCATCTGTCTTAGGTCAGTAGTTGAAAAGGCTTATTATATTTTACAAACTTTCTTACATTGTGACCCGCTTGTTAATTGTTTTGATTCTCACTGTCTCTCTATATGGTTCTTTGGAACTTGAATTGTAAGCAGTTAAAATCTCTTAAAATTGCTGACAACAGCATCCTAAGAAGAATCTGGAAACTCCGAAGATAACACCATACAAGGATCTTGCACAAAATAGCTGTTGTTTAGAGCATAGCAAGGTTTTGTCTCTCTGTGATTGTGCTCTAATAATGTTTTTTTATGATCTCCTCAATAATTTTTGTAGACTTGTATGATTACTTTCAGCTAACATCAAATATTTTAATTAAGGAAAGCTGATTTTAAGAGAATCCTTGGAAAAAATTATACTCGAGTTATTGAAGGTGTATTCTGAAGATTATGTTTGTGAGTACTGATGCTGTCCATAATTTACAATTACGTAAACTTAATTTTTTCCGCATGATGTGTTTTGTGACAACTTGCTGACATATAATATGCTTCAATATTTATCTTTAAATCAGCTTTTTGGTTTTGAAAACCAAAAAGTTTATTTAAAGAAATTTTAAAGCATAAAGTAACAATTCTCTTCAATATATATAAATGTTTACATTTTATTTTTCCCCTTTTTCATGACTTACTTTAAAATATCTTACTCCTCCATTGGTGTGTATCATGAAAATATTGTTGTTGTTATTGTTGTTGTGGTTATTGTTGTCAATGTTATTATTTATTATTATTATTATTATTATTGTTAATATTGTTATTATTGTTATTATTGTTATTATTGTTATTATTGTTATTATTGTTGTTGTTTTTTTTGTTTTGTTATTATTATTATTGTTATTATTGTTGTTATTATTATTATTATTATTATTATTATTATTATTATTATTATTATTATTATTATTATTATTATTATTATTATTATTATTATTATTACTATTACTATTATTATTATTATACTACTGACTTGTCGGGGTTCCTGATGATGAGATTGATGACCATAAGCAGATAAACTTGCACCAACAGTATTTAAATACGAGATGCTTGGACAGTCTTTCAAATCAGCCACATTCTCATCCTTGACTATCCTATATATAACATTTGTTGCCTTTTACTGGAGTGACCATTTTCTAGAATATTTTGTTACAGCATTAGAATTAGGTATATACTAGCTGTAAAATATTCTGTGATCTAGGAAAGCTCTTTAGTTCGAATACTTGGGAGTTTGATTGTTGATGACGGAGCAAGTAGAAGGGTGGTAGGTAGAGTTAAGTAGAATGGATGTGCCAAGTGGTAGAGGTTGAAAAAGGAAGGTTGGTTTGAGAACTCCTGGCTAGGTCAAGCCTAAAACATACAGCCAGACCATGGTGGACTTGCAGCTAAACAAGTTATAGGAAGCTAGAGTTATGTAAAAGAGGCTGGGAAGAAAGTTGCTAGGTGGGGGCTAATTAATAATACGGCTGGAGAAGCCGTAGGCCTATTGGGCGATCTAGGGTGGAGAAAGCTGAAGGAAAGGAGAGACGAGAAGGACTACTGAATGGAAGGAGACTACAAGGGCTGGAGGTAGGCAGGTTGATCAAGTGGGTATTAAATAAACTATGAAGAAACTGAGAGATAAGGATGGTGGGAGGAGAACCAGATATTTTTTAATAAGCCGAAGTTGAAGGAAAGGTGGGGGACAGTGCTCGAGTGGAAGAGGAAGGTGAAGAAAAGAAACGAGTTTGAATAGGATGATGAAGTAAAGAGCAAGAGTAGTTTGAGTTGGTATAGAGGAAGATGAAATGGTATGCAAGGTCCATGAAAGAGATAAAATTACATCTCAGGCTGAGAATGGGATCGACCAACTTGAAGGACAGGAAGAGGTGTCAGTCAATGGTAGATGTTTTCTGTATGATGGTGAAGAAGCAGAAAATGCGGGGCACTTATTGATTGACGTAGACTATTTGATTTGATTTTTGATTGAGAGAGGAGAGCAATTAAGAGGAGTTTCACTCTGTGGGTAAGGCGAATGACACTCTAGGATGGAGAAGTGGTGGCAAAATTGGAAGGAGTTGCCATGTGGTGGTGGGTATGTTTACTAAGGTGGATGTTATGGATTCCCCCCACCCATCACCAGTTAGATTGAAAACTTGGTATTTTCATGTATGGCATGTATTTTTGTGTGTTTCTATATTCTATCTATGCACTTTACGTACCAGTTAAAAAAAACATGAATGGATAACCCACCTGACTTTATGCTACTTACACAAAATTAGCGCAAGGTGTCCCATCTGCACATGCCTGTTCTATCGCATGGCTGTTAATTTTAATTTGTAGTCTGTTAAAATTACTAGTTTCTATATAGAATTCCTTGTTCACTTTCCGAAGTGCGGTGGAAACCCTGTCAGGCTAATTGTTGAGGGGAAAAAACAATGCTAAATAAAATTGGCGTTTTATGTGACACGCTACTGAAATGTGCCCAAGATTCTGTTCCTGTTTTCACTATTATCATTAGCTATTGAAATTAAATGGTTTTTAGTAAACTCTTTTGGCACATGTAGGATCATCAAACGATCGAACCTCTTTTGCCACACGATTGACCTCAAGTATGAATGTACAAATGTAGCTAATTAAAAACAGACTTTATAATAATTAGTACATTCATTAACATTATCGTACAAAACTCAGTTTCTTAATGCCAGCAGTCATCTCATGCACAACAGTTATCCCTCATTCGAATGATTTCACTCAGCATGTCATGGCTTGTACATTTGCCCATCTTCTATTCAATAATACTGCCACGGTAAGTGTAATAGGCAAAATTGGAGAAGAGTTGTCATCCCCTTGAAGATTAGCATGATCTTTGCTTGGCACCAATAGTCAGAGAAGCTTTCAAATAGAATTTAATTTTGTAGAACAAAGTTGCTACAAAGCGTTGGGTGGACGGCATCCTTTTTTAGGTGATGATACGACACTCCATAACATTCTGCCATAGGTGGGAAGATCATAGGGTACTACATCTTTCTTTAGACCCCAGTAAGAATAAATCTGGTTTAGCAGAAATCTTCCCAAAATACCTCAAGGTTGTATCACTTGGATGGTCCTTCAAACCTCCATGGTTCTCTCAATTTTATCGAGTGCTCTGCAGGCATAAAATAAAATCCTGGGTTATATATATAATTCTTCATCTTTCTAAGGTGTCTTTCAGACTGAAATAAAATCCTGGAATATGATTTCCTCATCTTTCTGAGTCTGTTCTTGATGTCCTTCAGACTGCTGTGCTTCTTTTTCTATTCCTTTGGAGTGGTGGACAATATTTGTGGACTTCTTTTGGCATCAAGTCTAATGTCAAGGCTGCCTTTTAATAGGGTTGTGAAAGTGTTGGCTACTTCTGTATGACATCTCATCTGGTGAACTGGGGTAATGATTAATGGAATTCTTCATCAACAAATTCCTTGTTGAAGCTCCGATGTGGAGGTAGATTCACTTAACTGTGGAAGAGGCAAACTTCTATATTTCCCAGATCAAGGCCTCTGCTGCTTACCATTATCTCTCCCTCCAACTACTGATTTTATGATTTATTCTTGATACTGCTGAGCCTATGCCACCACACATACTACAGCACAGTGTATGACTATGTAAGGGTAACTAACACAAATAACAATCGATATTTTCAACAGTACCTAATATCCATAATACTAATACTTATGAGTGTCCTGGTGCTCAAGGAAGGGGGGAGGGAGGGGAGGGGACCAAAGATCATTCCTCAGCTCGCCATAACAGTTCCTTTCTCCTCTGCCACCACCAATACATAACAAACTCGCCCACCTCCTCCATCACTGCGTCACTTACTCCCTTCCACACCTTTCCCCAACAGCAATGCCACCTTTCCATCCTCTTCTATATTCATCCAGCCACTGTCCAGCCCTTACAATTCTGTGCACCAGTACCAGCCAACCCCTCTCAAATTCCTCACACATTACCAAGAAATGTTCCACATTTTTCCCTGCTCTACTATCACACATCCCTAGTTATCCCACATCGCTTCTTATCCTCTAGCAACCCAGCTGGTGCAATCCTCAGTCTAAATTGCAACTGTACACCTTCCTGACCCAGGCCCGTAGGAAGCAAATGCAAACCTGTACTGCAACTAAGCCACACCCACAATGGGAGTGGCTTTACTTGCTACTGGAATAAACACACCCAACTTATACTCTATCTAACAGCACTCCTTTTGGAGCTACAGCAGGATTCATACAGAAATTTTTGTTAGGGGGAGGGGGTTAGATGTTTGATTCTGAAATATATATTAATCACTCATGAATAATAATTATAACAATCATCTGCAGGGCTTTGCACAGGATATAGAGGGATTCGGGGGGGGGGGGAGGGGGGAGGAAAAATGTGTACCTAATTGGCAGACTGTGCAGGGTATTCAAGGGTAGGGGGATCTGGGGGAAGCAAGAGCTTCTTCCCAAACTGCCTGAACAACATCATAATTGGAAATGATGCTGTTCAGTGAGGACGCCCTGACTGTTCACCTAGTGGGACAGAGGGTTCTAAAACCAGTTGTTCCAGGACTAATTTCTGCTTTAATCTTGTTAAACAAGCCTTCTCGCCGAGGTGAGTATTTAAGCAGTTTAGATATTTCAAAAGTAGTATCTAGAGTATTCCTCAGAATTTGATTATTCTTGATGGTATCTCCAGCAGCTAAATTTAAAGAATGACCATAGCAATGGACTCGTGACTCTTCTCCACAAATTTGAGTAGAAGTCCCATCCCTTATACCACACATGTTTGCAGCACCATCATAGCATTGAGCACGACAGTTATGAATGCTAAGACTCATACGACACATCGCATCCTTCAAACTACCAACCAAGACATCTGCTTTTATGGACTCAACATGGTCAAGGCCATAGAAGTCTTCATGGGGTTGAAAATCATCATCAACCCACCGAAAGCAAATAACGAATTGCTCCTTATATTGGATGCATCCGACACTTTATCAGCCATCAGGGCAAAATACTTGGCTTGCTGGATAGAACTGGCTATATCTCGAAGAATATGTAATGCCATTATTTTAATAACTTTATTTTGTATTTGGGGACTAGTATATTTATCAGTTTTCTTACTTAACATGGCCGATATTGCAGGATCGTCCAATGCACGAAGATGCATTAATTGCATGAAGTTACTGTCAACTTCATCACCAGCACCACGAAAAGCTATTCCTTGTCTAGCTAGGAATTGAATATTCTGAGCTATCTTGATAAGGTACTCTCTGTTCACGGCTTTTTGCAAAGCATGTTGAGAAGATAACAGATAACATACTTCCAACATCACTAGTCGTACCTGGTATAGTGATCACTAAATCGGTAGCTGCTTTATGAGATTTTGTGCTGTCATGTTTGTTGAAACATCGAGTTCTATCCTTCCAGTTACTGAACCCAGACAAAAAGGTTGAGTCCTGCATGTTTCCTTATCATCTTCAGTTTACCTAATATATATATATACTAGCTGTGAAATATGGAATGATTGCTGCCAATATGAGTGGCAGCTAGGCCTACTAGCAGAAGCTGTCCCACTGTATCTTACCTGTTTGGATTGCTTGCACACACGTGAAACAATAAGCCAAGTCTTGACTGGAATCGTAGTGAAGCCATTTCCATTGGTTGAACCAAGCGCTCTGAAAAGAGCGATAAGAGATATTGGTTCGGCCGAAAGATCGCTTAGGAAAACTAAAGTTAGTTGGTTGAGTCGGATGATCGGGAAGCTTAGGACAATTGGGTAACCTGGAAGCCATGCTGAAAAGACGAACTCTGACTATCTTTAATTAAATATTAATTTAATAATTTTTATCCATTGCATGTTTAGGCTACTAGTCACATAGGTAGGCTAGTTGTCCTTCAGTGTACTTCTATTCATGTCTCACCTCGATTGTCTCAATTATGTGATACTGTGAAAAATTAAAAACAATGGGTGTGGTTTTCGTGAAGGAGGCGTGTTCGGTCCAAACCTATACGGCGATTGCCGTTGCGGCTCCTACGGCCATGTGACCCTGCATGGACCTCGCACCATTCTTTGCCAATTTATAAAACTTGAGTGTTGCCGTTTACTTCCTCCTCCCAATCCTTCACCTTCATTTCCCCCTTCCACTTAGTAGTGACCCAACCTCGTTTTTTATCTCATATTTTCTCCAGGTCTCACATTCTTCCTACCATCCTATTCCTCCATCCTCCCTTAGTCAACTATAATCTGCTCTGTAACACCTCCAGAGTTGCCAACCGTCCCGGAATGGCCGGGACAGTCCCGGAATTTTGAGCATTGTCCCGGTGGTGTCCTTGTCCCGGAATTTACAGCTACGCGCACCTTGCGCTTCCACTGGCCACTGCAGTCTCAAGCTTGTTTAGTTTAGTCCTTTAACACTCGTAAAGCAACAAAAACAGGACACTTTTTAGCAGAGAAAAACTTCAGATAGGCTCCAGCGGGTGTGCGAAACAACCTTTGACCTTGTTTCGATTGGAGGTGCGGCACTCACGTGAAACTTCTCAGCACGTTATAATTATGATAATTGCAATCTCAGCAAAATGGTAGCAGAGGAGAGAATGCCATTTTGACAATAAATGGATCAAAGAATTTCAGGGGATAGGCAAGAGTTTCAAAGGTATAAATAAAATATATATAATGAAATTGATTGACAAAGTAAGTAAGCATGGAATACAGCAAATACAGGTAAATAATAACAATACAGGGTAAATAATAACATCATGGGTACAGTGTGCTGCTTGTGTTCAATGCAATAGTAATGTCAGTAGTCTTGCCTTCATTTTAGTTCACTTGTATCCCGATGTACTCTGTATGCAATCGACTTTGGTGTTACCCATGGTGGCCGTAATGATGTCACATCTCACCTCAAGAGCAAGAAACATAAGGATATGTCAAAGGCTGTGCTATCAACTATTCCAATCAACTCTCTCTTCCAACATCAGAGAAGTGATCAAGTAATCGAAGCAGAGGTCAGGTGGGCTACATTTGTTGCTAAGCACAACATATCCTTTCTGTCTAGTGACCATGTCACCAAGCTTTTCAGCAAGATGTTCCCAGACTCTGAAATTGCAAAGAAATTATCCTGTTCCCACACCAAAACCACCGCCATAGTGAAGAAAGCTCTTGCTCCTTACTTCACACAGAGAGTTATGGAGTCAATGTCAAGTGGTCCATTCTCTTTGATGATTGATGAATCCCATGACAAGAGGGATAAGTCTTGCATAATTCTTTTGAGGCTTCTTGATCCACAGGTAGGTGAAGTACAGACGAGATTCTTGGATATGCCTGTTGTGAACATTGATATAGCTACCAACTTGTTTCAAGCCTTGAAGGAGTCACTGACTAAGAATGGGCCTTTGACAATGCAGTGTCTTTCATGTCTGATACCACCAATGTTATGAAAGGAGTGAGGTCAGGTGTGCAGAAGCTGATTAAGGATGAGATCCCAACTTTGTATGATGTTGGTTGCATCTGCCATTTGGCTGATTTAATAGTCAAAGCTGGTTTGAAGGAACTCCCAGTGAACATTGACCAGCTGTTCATCGACATATTCTACTACTTCCATAGCAGCAAGAGAGCAGCAATTTGTCATCCTATGGTGTTCACTTTTCACCACTGAGCCAGGGGTGATTTTGAAGCATTGCCCCACACGATGGCTCAGCTTGCTGAAGTGTGTAAATCGTTACCTCAGGCAGTATGATGGTTTGAAGTCATTCTTCTTGTCTTGTGAGGAAGCTGAACAGCTAAGGTCTGTAGCATTCTTTCAAGGCATGAGAATCCTCTGATGAAACCTCTGTTGTTCTTTTATCTTGCCCTCAATGGATCAATTTAACCGCCTCTTCCAGAAATCTACAGAGAATACTTGTATGATGAGATGAACCGGTTAGTTAGGCGAAAAATCGCGTATAAAATTAATGGCGAAAGGAACGCGCTAATTAGGGGGCGTGGTCGAAAAATCGCGCGGTATATAAAATTAATGTCCCGGAATTAACTTGTGGAAAGTTGGCAAGTATGCTGACCTCCAATCTCTTATGACCATTCATCTCTTCCCTCCTCTCCTCCACCTTCTTCCACCCGAATCTCCCCATATTGCCACTCCAGCTACTGTATTACTTGTCCCCAACAATCTCCTACTCACTCTCATCTGTGCCGACTCTAAATTCTTGTAAGCTTCGTCCTCCACCACATCGTTTAGTCGCTAACTTTTCAACCAATGTCTACGATGACATTATGACCAGCCACAACTTGGATCATTTAATATAATAAATACACCTATATTATGCATACCTAAAACAAAGCAGACACTAAAACGTCTAAATGAATCCATCCACCTCTACAGTCTTGTACTGGGGGAGGTCATTGAAACCCGCGTTGCGGAACGTTAGGCCGTCCGTCTATCTCTCTCTCTCTCTCTCTCTCTCTCGTCGCTCGCGCGCGGTTGCGTTTCTAGATTACCATGTACGTTTCACGTCAGTCTCCCGTCACGCATTTACATCAACGACTCATTTTCTCGGCGGTGAGATGAATGTGCTTGTGGTGATGGTCGTGCTGCTGTGGCAAGATGTATCAGCTTCCGTGGACAGCAAGTCTCTCCTCTGGCCTATCCCCAAGCAGGTTACGCCTTTAAGCAGCGATGTGAGAATGCTGGACCCTGACAATTTCAAATTCGTCACCGTCATCACCAGTGACATAATCAACAAAGCTCTCCAACGTTACAAGGGGCTTATCTTCAAGAGCCCTACACCTTTCTATCCTGATGGAGCAAGCCAAAATGTCCAGGAGAAAATGCAAACACTGACAGTGACAGTAAACAGTGCTCAACATGCTCTGCATACACTCATCCCCTGCATACACTCATTCCCCAGCAAATTATGTATTTAAGTGATGCGTCACTGCATGTCTAAGTAGTGCACTGGGACTCAACATGCTCTGCATACACTCATCCCCTTGCAAATTATGTATTTAAGTGATACGTCAACTGCATGTCTAAGTATATAGGTGCACTGGGAGTCGACATGTTCTGCATACACTCATCCCCTAGCAAATTATGTATTTAAGTGATGCATCAACTGCATGTCTAAGTATATAGGTGCACTGGGAGTCAACATGTTCTGCATACACTCATCCCCTAGCAAATTATATATTTAAGTGATGCGTCAACTGCATGTCTAAGTAGGTGCACTGGGAGTCAACATGTTCTGCGTACACTCATCCCCCAGCAAATTATGTATTTAAGTGATGTGTCAACTGCATGCCTAAGTAGGTGCACTGGGAGTCAACATGCTCTGCATACACTCATCCCCCAGCAAATTATATATTTAAGTGATGCGTCAACTGCATGTCTAAGTAGGTGCACTGGGAGTCAACATGCTCTGCATACACTCATCCCCCAGCAAATTATATATTTAAGTGATGCGTCAACTGCATGTCTAAGTAGGTGCACTGGGAGTCAACATGTTCTGCATACACTCATCCCCTAGCAAATTATGTATTTAAGTGATGCGTCAACTGCATGTCTAAGTAGTGCACTGGGAGTCAACATGCTCTACATACACTCATCCCCCAGCAAATTATGTATTTAAGTGATGCATCACTGCATGTCTAAGTAGGTGCACTGGGAGTCAACATGTTCTGCATACACTCATTCCCAGCAAATTATATATTTAAGTGATACGTCAACTGCATGTCTAAGTAGGTACACGGTATTTTTCTAGATACTTTAGTGATGGCGATGGCCGATAAAAAGTTGCACAATTAATACCTGCTGCACATATTTCTAGCATCCGACCACAACACCTGCAGGAGGTCATGTGCTTGTCACCTCTAAAGTTTGGGGCTTGTACAGATGATAAAAGTGTAAAATGTGATGTTGAAAATAAATGCTGTTATGTTGAAATGGACATAGTAGTCATGTATTACACATGGGTTAATAATTTTCCTTCTCCTCCCACAGATATGCTGGATACTAAAGAAGGGATCCTCGTCGCAAATACTGTGTATGGTGTGCTCAAAGGTACGTAGTAACCATTCTCCACACTCTGCCATGCGTTACTATTGTAATAGAAACTCACTGTGTATTGGATTGATGTCAGAAAATGAGCCTAGAATTAATTATACTCGCCCCATGTCTACTCCCTAATGTGCGCACACCAAATGCATATATATATTTGCTTGGTAGAAATAAAAACAAAAGTTGGATTGACTTGTAAAAAAAATATTTTTTTTAAGTTTGCCAAATGTCGACCACAAACTTTTAGAAAACCCTTTACCAAATATAAAAAAAGCCATGTGAGGATCTTATAAATGTTTGTGGCCCATGTTGGTAAATACTTTCTGTCCAACATGATCTGTCTTGTTTCTACTCTATAAATAGAATAGTGGAACAGCCTCCTTCAAGAAGTTTGTTCAAGATGACTCCAGCCAATAGTAGATGCTATTCTTTGTTACTTTTAAGTACACACACACATGCGCACACATATTTACACATGTGGGTCGCAAGTAGTTGACCTGGTTTGTTGAAGGTCTTTGCTGCTAGCTATTGCAACAAGAGTGAGCTCCAACTGTTAGCTATTGAAGAGTGAGCTCCAACAAGAATTGAGCTCCAACTGACTGTTTGCTTCTTTACAATGAAAACGTGCAACAGCTGCTCTCAACATTCCACATGAACATGAGTTGACCTGGTTTGTTGACTGCTAGCTATTGCAACAAGAGTGAGCTCCAACTGTTAGCTATTGAAGAGTGAGCTCCAACAAGAATTGAGCTCCAACTGACTGTTTGCTTCTTTACAATGAAAACGTGCAACATGTTATGCCATATCAATGCACATCTTCGACTAAACTTTGCCTTCATTTAGACAGCCATTTGCTACCACATCAACACGCCCACCCATGATTGCGTCATGCTCATGTTCATAGTGAACATGAGTACAGTATTATGAAACGTATACAAGCATAAATATACATTGTGAATGAATGGCTCACAAGACACTACAAGTCTGGACTAGTAAGAGAATGCAGTGCCTGCTATCACCGGTGAGTCAGCCAAACTGTACAATGAAGACATCGAGAAACTGCCTTTGCATCAAATATAGCTGGCCTGGAAGGAATAGTAGATGACCACAAAAACAAAGGTACTGTTACCCGATCAAGCGCTGGTGATCTATTACTCCATTCTTGTAAAATGATTGAGCTCATCCCTGACTGAGCGTGTCCTTGAATATATTACTAGGCAGCTAATAGTATTGTAATTGAGGGTGTATAGTAGTCCTTTAAGTGACTAATGATTTGGAGTCTTCTGGTTCTAATATTGCTATGAATAGACTTATGATATAGAGTTATGGAGATGGCAGAAAAGAGATGATTCTATTATTATATTATTATTATTATTATTATTATTATTATTATTATTATTATTATTATTATTATTATTATTATTGTTATTGTTATTGTTATTGTTATTGTTATTGTTATTATTATTATTATTATATTATTATTATTATTTTTTATTATTTTTTAATTTTTTATTATTACTATAATTATTATTATTACTATATTATTATTATTATTATTATCATCATCATCATCATCATTATTATTGTTTTATATTTAAAAAAAATTATCACTCTTTCTATATTACTGTGTATACATGCATACGTCTCCAATCACATACATAATGTCATATAATTACAGGGTTGGAGACTTTCAGCCAGCTCGTCTACAAAAATACCAACGATCAGGTGCAGTTGAACATTGAGGTTGTGCACACATGCCATGCTCGTGCTTGCTTATGCCATAATGTTGCCGCTCAAGACCTCCGCGATGTTGGGGTCCTCTTTCTATTGCGAGTGTGAATCCAGAACTTTTTTAGCCCTGTGTATATATTAGCTTGCTGGAAATATTGCTATGGCATTTCACTGCCACAACAATGGCCGTGAAGTTGCTTGGCCCTCTCAATCCAGCAGGCCCATGGGTCTGCACATATACAAGAACAATTTATTGAAAATAAAATACAACTATTTGATTGATTGAGGAAGGGAAACAAAGAGTTGACTCATGAAGACCCCAACCAGTTGGATACCCTTTACCGTTTATATATACCATGCATGCAGATATTTGTTTTTAAATGGTAAAGGGTCATCTAACTGTACATGGACACAACTCTGATTCCTTTACATTTTTGACCGTCAATCCAGTATGATCAATTCAGTATGGTCGGTTGTTTACAGAATTCTTCAAGTTTGTGGCAGGGGAGAACTCACCAGATGAACACTCCTATTTATATACTACAGTGCACCTCCTAATCCAACAAGCCTCATTAATATAGTAGGCTTGCCTGTTCTAATTGAATAGGTTTGCACATGTCAACCCAAACTGTGTTTGTGGTGTGTACACACGTTTTGTGATGTGTACAAGTAAATATATATTTCTATGGTTGACAATATTACAGTGTTCACTATTTAAAACCCAGCCTATGTTAGTATACTGTACTAGAACCAAGTGACCACCATTAATCAGATGAAGCTAACATAGTTTCTTGTAATACACTGTAGTTGCATGCACACATGTAGTGCTACATAAATTATTACAACTACAGTACAAATGATACATTTGAGTAGTCCCAACAATGCCAGTCCAAACACCTTATTAGGTACAGGTCTATTCGGATTAGCTAGGGAGGTTGCACACTAAATTGTACTACACAAGTCCACACATCCCACACATTGGACAGTCCAAGCCTCCTTACACTTGGCAAGAGTGGCACAGGAGAATTCCAGAACTCACCAAACTTAGTGGTTGCTATTCTATACCCCTCAAGTTTTGTTTGAGGAGGAATATTCATTAGTGAATCAACGGACCTCTCAGTTCAAGTCCAGCTGCGTAGCAAAGCTTGGTGGAGTCACGTTTCGCTCTTACCTGTTTCTTCTTATAAAGCAGCACATCGTGGGCATCGACTTTATGCCTTTCTCGGTAGTCAAGAAAGAAACAAATAAGTGGCTGCAGGGGTATTGGAATACGTGGAGTTCTCTGGTACTAAAACTGTTATGATTGTGCACAAGTTGTGTGAGGGAGAGCAAGCAAGTAGGGGATGCATAGATGGCAAGTTGTATGAGGGAGAGCAAGCAAGCCGGGGATGCATATATTGGATTGGTCTGTCAAGGCAGTACTCATGTTAACCACAACCACCCTTTACCATTTATACCAATCTGATTATTTTGGTTTTGCTAGGGTCATCATACTTGTTGTGGTGAGCATGGGTATAATCTTGCTAGGTCAATGTGGTGAGCATGGCTATAATCTTGCTAGGTCAATGTGGTGAGCATGGGTATGATCTTGCTTCCTCTAGGTCAATGTGGTGAGCATGGGTATGATCTTGCTTCCTTTAGGTCAATGTGGTGAGCATGGGTATGATCTTGCTTCCTGTAGGTCAATGTGGTGAGCATGGGTATGATCTTGCTTCCTGTAGGTCAATGTGGTGAGCATGGGTATGATCTTGTCAGGTTAATGTGGTGAGCATGGGTATGACCTTGTTTCCTTTAGGTCAATGTGGTGAGCATGGGTATGATCTTGCTTCCTTCAGGTCAATGTGGTGAGCATGGGTATGATCTTGCTTCCTTTAGGTCAATGTGGTGAGCATGGGTATGATCTTGCTTCCTTCAGGTCAATGTGGTGAGCATGGGTATGATCTTGCTTCCTTTAGGTCAATGTGGTGAGCATGGGTATGATCTTGCTTCCTTCAGGTCAATGTGGTGAGCATGGGTATGATCTTGCAGGTGAATGTGGTGAGCATGGGTATGATCTTGCTTCCTTCAGGTCAATGTGGTGAGCATGGGTATGATCTTGCTTCCTTCAGGTCAATGTGGTGAGCATGGGTATGATCTTGCTTCCTTTAGGTCAATGTGGTGAGCATGGGTATGATCTTGCGTCAATGTGGTGAGCATGGGTATGATCTTGCTTCCTGTAGGTCAATGTGGTGAGCATGGGTATGATCTTGCTTCCTTCAGGTCAATGTGGTGAGCATGGGTATGATCTTGCTTCCTGTAGGTCAATGTGGTGAGCATGAGTATGATCTTGTCAGGTCAATGTGGTGAGCATGGGTATGATCTTGCTTCCTTTAGGTCAATGTGGTGAGCATGGGTATGATCTTGCTTCCTTCAGGTCAATGTGGTGAGCATGGGTATGATCTTGCTTCCTTCAGGTCAATGTGGTGAGCATGGGTATGATCTTGCTTCCTTTAGGTCAATGTGATGAGCATGGGTATGATCTTGCTTCCTTCAGGTCAATGTGGTGAGCATGGGTATGATCTTGCAGGTCAATGTTGTGAGCATGGGTATGATCTTGCTTCCTTTAGGTCAATGTGGTGAGCATGGGTATGATCTTGCTTCCTTCAGGTCAATGTGGTGAGCATGGGTATGATCTTGCTTCCTTTAGGTCAATGTGGTGAGCATGGGTATGATCTTGCGTCAATGTGGTGAGCATGGGTATGATCTTGCTTCCTGTAGGTCAATGTGGTGAGCATGGGTATGATCTTGCTTCCTTCAGGTCAATGTGGTGAGCATGGGTATGATCTTGCTTCCTGTAGGTCAATGTGGTGAGCATGAGTATGATCTTGTCAGGTCAATGTGGTGAGCATGGGTATGATCTTGCTTCCTTTAGGTCAATGTGGTGAACATGGGTATGATCTTGCTTCCTTTAGGTCAATGTGGTGAGCATGGGTATGATCTTGCTTCCTTTAGGTCAATGTGGTGAGCATGGGTATGATCTTGCTTCCTGTAGGTCAATGTGGTGAGCATGAGTATGATCTTGTCAGGTCAATGTGGTTAGCATGGGTATGATCTTGCTTCCTGTAGGTCAATGTGGTGAGCATGAGTATGATCTTGTCAGGTCAATGTGGTGAGCATGGGTATGATCTTGCTTCAGGTGTTTGTTTGTTTGCTTCTATATAATAATTGAACATTGGAGGACCGAGCTCTACAAAGTCCAACTCAGAGTTTTATTGTTGTTGGACGTCACATATCAGCACACACCATATCTTGTTGCTATTGTTGACTGTACCCATGTAGGGTCAGCTACAGCCTCCTTCAAGGACTTGGTAAATAGTTTTCCATGAGCAAGAACTACACAAACCGAGTGGAGCAGATATAGATACATCGATGCATATAGAGATAAGTACATAGCTACATAGATAGATGCATAGATACATAGATAGATACATAGATGCATATAGAGATAAGTACATAGATACATAGATACATAGATAGATACATAGATGTATATAGAGATAAGTACATAGCTACATAGATAGATGCATAGATACATAGATAGATACATTGATAGATACATAGATGCATATAGAGATAAGTACATAGATACATAGATACATAGATATATACATATATGTATATAGAGATAAGTACATAGATACATAAATAAGCCACACTGGGTGTAGATTTGTACACCTCAGTAAAGTGTTCAAGCCACACTGGATGTAGATTTGTTGTTCTACTACACCTCAGCAAAGTATTCAAGTCACACTTGGTGTAGATCTGTGTTCAACTACCTCAGCAAAGTGTTCAAGCCATGCTGGGTGTCTTTTCAGAGCTGATAGTCGCCAAGGCACCACTTAGGCGTCTAACAAGCTGGCAATAGTTGAGATGTGTTTTGTTGTTGTGTGTGTGTGTGTTATTTTGTGGCAGAGGGTGTTGTTCAAACCTAAGGGGGTTCCAGAAAACTCCCTGAACAGCCAGTTCTCTCTCAGAGAGGCAATTATCACTTGCCTATAGCTAATTGAGCATGGGCAAACCACCATTAAGTACCAGCTGCAATTGAAGGCTGGGCTGGTTGACAGGTGTAGATGGGTGATTTAGCGGGTTAATAGGTGAAAACACCACTATTCTGAGGTAACTGTGTACGTGTGCATGTGTGAGGTTCAAAGTGCGTGGACATTGAGCTTTGCATGCGCTCTTTTTGCAGTTTCTGATCAACAGTGTGATGATAAGTGACGCTCCTCGCTTCAAGTTCCGGGCGACAATGATTGACACTTCACGCCACTTCCTCCATGTGGTGGTCATCCTGGACCACTTGGTAAGGGTGCGTTAGTAATAAAGGGATGGGGGAGGGGCTAGGGAAAGAAATGGAGGGGGTGGAATAGAGGAAGGGTGAAGGGAATTGTGGAGGAGAGTGGATGGGGATAAATGAGGAAGGTGAATTTCTATTAGAGGCAAATCTTTTACTGTGTGTGTGTGTCTCTCTTCTCTATCTTGTCTGCAGGATGCCATGTCTTATAACAAGTTCAATGTACTCCACTGGCACATTGTGGACGACCAGTCCTTCCCCTACACGAGCACCAAGTACCCCAACCTCATTGCCGGGGTATGAACATACCTTGTACATAGCTATGAATCTCATAGTATTCACCCTGTGGTGAGGTCTTGTACATAACTATGAATCTCATAGTATTCACCCTGTGGTGAGGTCTTGTACATAGCTATGAATCTCATAGTATTCACCCTGTGGTGAGGTCTTGTAGATAGCTATGAATCTCATAGTATTCACCCTGTGGTGAGGTCTTGTACATAGCTATGAATCTCATAGTATTCACCCTGTGGTGAGGTCTTGTACATAGCTATGAATCTCATAGTATTCACCCTGTGGTGAGGTCTTGTGCATAACTATGAATCTCATAGTATTTCAGAATCTCGTAGTATAATTCATCCTGTGCTGGAGTATGCACGTACCTTGTACATAACTATGTATCTCATAGTATAATTCATCCTGTGCTAATACACACTAAATCACACCTCTGGTGCAAGAATAGTCACCAGGAGAAGTTGGACGGGTTGGTTTTAATCTTATGAAGGTATGTGGGGACACTCAACCTCCCCTCATCCAGACACTCCCCATCTGGGCACGCCCATCTTCCAGGCACCCTCGCATTGCACAATCAGCCACATGTATCGCACGTAGCACTAGAGTTCACAGAAATGTGACTTGTTTTGACAGTTTTTGTCGACTGATAGCGAGTCTTGCTTGGATTCTAGTTAGTTTCTTGTTTATAGCTTACTTGAAGATTACTTGAAGGTGTGAGACAGGGAGCAACACGGAAGGCTGCCCGCAACAGTGATGGTGAGAGCAAAGGGGAGGAGCTATGGAAGACCATCGTTCAGTCACACTCTGGTGTTTGATGTTCTAGAACTCACCGCTGTGGCTCGAAATTGTCTTCTTGTGAAAATAAGGCACTACACTGCAGCTCGGATAGCAGGAATAGCTGAGGCAGATCTCTATCATTTATTTTTTAAATGAGTGTGTTCTCATTGTTTTCAGTCAGTGTACATGTACAGTATGTACACAGACTATGTATGTGCATGCACTTTATACATGTAGGGATGCAAAGTTCCAGGCCAATCATCAATATTGTGCAAAATGTTTAGTTTTTCCAGATACAGCCATTTCTGAGTTTTTGGCAGTGCCCAGTCTGATAAGAGGTTTAAGTGCATTGGCATAACAGAAGTGAGAGTGTTTATGTTCCATCTCTTATGGAAACCTCTCTGTCAGTGGCTCTTAAGGACTTTCTAGTAATGGTGTAGACTGTTTAGTCTTTAGTAACCTGTTTGTTAGTTTTAGGACTGCCTTTGATCATTCCATGTGCCCACCCACGTACCCACATCACCCCATGCACACACCACCTCACCATCCTCATGCACACACCCTCCCACACTTCCACACCACTCCATGGAAAAATAGAGTGGTCAGGTTGAACTTTTGAACCTAGCCAGCCCTAAGTGGGAAGGGGTGAAGCATCAAAGGAATTACAAACTAAGACAAATGTAGGACTTGAGTAGTATACTCTTCCCTAGTATACTGTTCCCTAATATACTATTCCCTTGCACGCACGGATCATTGGTATTTAGTTTATCAGTAAACCTCTGACCCCATGCACTCACATCCCCATGTCATCCTGTCCCTCCTTCCCGACGCCATGACGCTGATGTGTGAAGGCTTACAGCAAAGACCACGTGTACAGCCATGACGATATCGCCATGGTGATTGGGTACGCCAAGGACAGGGGAATCAGGGTCATCATGGAATTTGATACTCCGGTAAGAACAACAATATTGTGTATATGGTTGTTGCTTTTTATTATTGTTGTTGTTGTCGTTGTTACTTAACTCCAATTACAGGGTCATACTCTGTCTTGGGGTAAAGGACAGCCTGATCTACTCACTAAGTGCTATAACTCGGAAGAAAAACCGACTGGGTATGCGTTGGCATGGCCACGACAATTAAAAGTGTTGTTGGCTATTTCTTATAATAAAATGCAAAAGTTTGCCAGACTTGTTGCAGGCTATTAACTTTTGTGCAGCTCTTTTGGCCCCATCAATCCTATCCTGGATACCACATGGACATTTCTCGACGGGTTATTTGATGAACTGTCTCACATACTTCCAGACCCGTACATTCACCTGGGAGGAGATGAAGTCAGCTTTAGTTGCTGGTGAGGCTCCCAGTCCACTGTCGAATCAAAGGCGATAGCAAGTCTCTTGCTTCTTATATTTTCACAGGAAGAGCAACCCTCAAATTCAGAAGTGGATGCAAGAGAAAAACTACACGGACTATAGCAAGCTGGAACAGTACTATGAAACCAGGTGATGTCATTAATGATTTATCATCATCGTCATCATCATCATCATTATTATATCCACTTTAGGCTACTCAAGTTAGCTGCTTCTAAAGGGAAGAAGTATATTGTCTGGCAAGAGATCTTTGACAATAAAATACAGGTAGAGTCAACATGATTATTGAGATTGCTTTGGCCCTCTCATTTTAGAAGACTGGATCTGCATCGGTGTACATGTGTTATAGGGGGGAGGGGCTGGAGGGGGGAGGGGCATGCAGACAATTTTACAATCCTCTACCTTGCAAACGCACAATACTGCATGAGACTAATTCAGCGACATCTGGAGTGGGCCCTTAGTGTTTCTTGTGCGAATAGTCTTGAGGTGGTCATATTACTCGGTGACTATCTGGAGGGTGTGGTGATCCTTCAGGTCCTGCCCGACACGGTGATGAACGTGTGGAAAGCACATTGGCAAAGCGATATGTTTAAAATAACTGAGGCAGGACTGGACGTCATCCTGTCCTCGTGCTGGTACCTCAATATCATCAGCCATGGCCAAGACTGGACTAAAGTGAGAAAGAACGGCCTTCTTATGGCACATTTGATTGACAAGTCTATTGTTATTCATTGCATTCCAGTACTACATGTGTGACCCGCAAGAATTTAATGGTGAGCACATCTCCTATGGCCGCACCGATCTCTTCATGTCCTTGTTGGATGTTGTGCACTCTCTTCATGTCCTTGTTGCTGATGTTGTGCACTCTCTTCATGTCCTTGTTGCTGATGTTGTGCACTCTCTTCATGTCCTTGTTGCTGATGTTGTGTGCTCTCTTCATGTCTTTGTTGCTGATGTTGTGTGCTCTCTTCATGTCCTTGTTGCTGATGTTGTGTGCTCTCTTCATGTCCTTGTTGCTGATGTTGTGCACTCTCTTCATGTCCTTGTTGCTGATGTTGTGCACTCTCTTCATGTCCTTGTTGCTGATGTTGTGCACTCTCTTCATGTCCTTGTTGCTGATGTTGTGCACTCTCTTCATGTCCTTGTTGCTGATGTTGTGCACTCTCTTCATGTCCTTGTTGCTGATGTTGTGCACTCTCTTCATGTCCTTGTTGCTGATGTTGTGCACTCTCTTCATGTCCTTGTTGCTGATGTTGTGCACTCTCTTCATGTCCTTGTTGCTGATGTTGTGCACTCTCTTCATGTCCTTGTTGCTGATGTTGTGTGCTCTCTTCATGTCCTTGTTGCTGATGTTGTGCACTCTCTTCATGTCCTTGTTGCTGATGTTGTGCACTCTCTTCATGTCCTTGTTGCTGATGTTGTGCACTCTCTTCATGTCCTTGTTGCTGATGTTGTGCACTCTCTTCATGTCCTTGTTGCTGATGTTGTGCACTCTCTTCATGTCCTTGTTGCTGATGTTGTGCACTCTCTTCATGTCCTTGTTGCTGATGTTGTGTGCTCTCTTCATGTCCTTGTTGCTGATGTTGTGTGCTCTCTTCATGTCCTTATTGCTGATGTTGTGCACTCTCTTCATGTCCTTGTTGCTGATGTTGTGCACTCTCTTCATGTCCTTGTTGCTGATGTTGTGCGCTCTCTTCATGTCCTTGTTGCTGATGTTGTGCACTCTCTTCATGTCCTTGTTGCTGATGTTGTGTGCTCTCTTCATGTCCTTGTTGCTGATGTTGTGCACTCTCTTCATGTCCTTGTTGCTGATGTTGTGTGCTCTCTTCATGTCCTTGTTGCTGATGTTGTGTGCTCTCTTCATGTCCTTGTTGCTGATGTTGTGTGCTCTCTTCATGTCCTTGTTGCTGATGTTGTGAGCTCTCTTCATGTCCTTGTTGCTGATGTTGTGTGCTCTCTTCATGTCCTTGTTGCTGATGTTGTGCACTCTCTTCATGTCCTTGTTGCTGATGTTGTGCACTCTCTTCATGTCCTTGTTGCTGATGTTGTGCACTCTCTTCATGTCCTTGTTGCTGATGTTGTGCACTCTCTTCATGTCCTTGTTGCTGATGTTGTGTGCTCTCTTTATGTACTTGTTGCTGATGTTGTGCACTCTCTTCATGTCCTTGTTGCTGATGTTGTGTACTCTCTTCATGTCCTTGTTGCTGATGTTGTGTGCACTCTTCATGTCCTTGTTGCTGATGTTGTGCACTCTCTTCATGTCCTTGTTGCTGATGTTGTGTGCTCTCTTCATGTCCTTGTTGCTGATGTTGTGTGCTCTCTTCATGTCCTTGTTGCTGATGTTGTGTGCTCTCTTCATGTCCTTGTTGCTGATGTTGTGCACTCTCTTCATGTCCTCGTTGCTGATGTTGTGCACTCTCTTCATGTCCTTGTTGGATGTTGTGTACTCTCTTCATGTCCTTGTTGCTGATGTTGCATGTCCTTGTTGCTCATGTTGTGCACTGTGTTCCACTATCCTGACCAAACGTGTATGAAGAAGAGTCGAGTTATGCAAAATAGATTTTAAAGACTCAATTTTAAGAAATATATCTTGTCCTCTTCTTCCCTTCCTCTTTCCCCTCACCCTCCGATCCTTCTCCTTGATCCCTCTGCCTCCTTTCTCCCCTTTGTCCTCCCCTTTCCCCCTTGTCCTCCTCCATCCCCTCCTCATCTTCCTTCTCCACCCCCTCTCCTTCTCTTCTGATTCTCCCCCCCTCCCCTCCCACCTCCTCCTCTTCCTCTGATTCTCTTCCGCTGATCTTCCTCCTTCCCCCATACCCTCCTCTTTGCTTCCCTCTTACTCATCCATAATTTGTTGTTGTTGAATCTTAAATTCTTCTGCCCCAAGGGTCTGATGCTCAGAATGAGCGGGTGATAGGAGGCGAGGCTTGCTTGTGGGGCGAGTATGTGGATGCCACCAACCTCCTTTCTCTGTTTTGGCCGCGAGGTTGCACGGTGGCCGAGAGACTCTGGAGTCCCAGCTCTTACAAGAACACTGACGCTGCTTACCCCAGGCTTAACAACATGCGATGCAGACTTGTGAGGTATGATAGGATTAGTTGACAGCACTGAGCTAGGAGCACGCATGCTCTTAAAGGCTCACGGATGCTATAGTCCAGGTGCTTTGTAGTCAACAGAGAGAGTGCAGTGCATGTGCATAGTACATGTTTGCATTGCTCTAACTGTACACTTCTCAATAGCAAGTAAGTCCTTGCCATCTCAATAATTATCATACCGAGAAGTCAACTTCTGCGTAGTCTCCAATTAATCACCCTTCCCCCCCCCCCCCCATGAAAAGGGTGTGATTAGCTGTTCTGTAGCTCAATTGCTGTGTTTCTGTGAGCAGGCACACTTCCCTGGCAACATTGTACACAGCTAGTAAAGCTTGTGAGGCAGATATTGGGCTGAAGGAATCATTTGTTAACTGCAATAAAATGACGTGGCATAAGCATTGAACTTCAAGTAGAAAATATGTGTTGCATGCCCTACACACCTGAAGTCTTGATTCTTTGTTGTTGATGAGTTTCCGTAGCCCCCATTAACCTACTAAAATTTAAAAGCAAGACGTGGAGAAGAGTATAAAACAAATGCTTGCTCTCCACTCGCAAAGAGAGCTTCAAAAAGTGCTGGAAATGTCTCTCCTAAATAATTTCAAGTTCAGGGAAGTGTTACATGTCCCCTCGTGATGATGCTATCTTCTTCTTTTTTGACTGCTTCTGCATAGCCACCTTGTGTTAGTAGTCCCCTTGTTTCCAGTGCAGCAATTCTCCAACTGCCACAAAGCTGTGAGCATGCTAGCAAGCTTGGCGTAGCAATCTCATGCGTGGCTTTCCATTGGTTCCTCTTCAGACGTCGAACGACGTGAAGCTGTTTTCATGTAGATTATTTTAAGGTTTAACCGATTGACACCATAAGTGTGTTAAGTATTCAAGGTTTAACTGATTGACACCATAAGTGTGTTAAGTTTTCAAAGTTTAACTGATTGACACCATAAGTGTGTTAAGTATTCAAGGTTTAACTGATTGACACCATAAGTGTGTTCACAAACATAATTGTTAACGCATTATTTTTATTTTTGTAACCTTTGCATGCCGAGTGGCTGTCTTACGACTTTACCCGGGAGGGGGGTTGACGGGGTAACAAGCACAATGAAACATAGGGCCGATGATTGCAACTGCCATCATGAATGGTTTCTTCCGGCCATTTTTGGAAGCCTTGCAGCGGAGCAAAGTTGCAGAGGCACCTCAAATCACCTTTTGAGAAAAGGAGGTGCTCTCCTGGATGGATTTCTTTGCTGTTAGTTTGTAGATGTTAGTTTGTAGACAATATATAAGCACTTTTTAGCTTTTGTTTCCTTCCCTCAATGAAGCTGATTTTTTTATAGCCAACTGCACATGAGCATTCTAATGTTTATCAACAGTTTTGAAAAGTTTTTTTTTGAAGAAAAAAGTTTTAGCTATGAACATTTTGGCTATAAAAACAACAACACACAAATAAAATTGGTAAAGTATCAACACACACCTTGCATATTATGCTGAAATAGCCTGGGACAGAAAAGATGGAGGAAAAGTATTAATGACTTGCACTTACCTTTATACAATTCACAGTGTTATCACTTTTATTCATTATAGCCGGGAAATACCTGCACAGCCATTACGCCCGGGCTACTGTGCTTATGAATGGTTTGGCAAGAGGAAAAACTGAAATACGTGTGTACTTATGAACCTGCAGAAACTTTAAGGACTTAGCCAATACTTTTGTATTAAGGTTTCCATATTGTAGAAATTATATGTACTGTTCCAAGTTGTATATATTTGCTGTCAACAGTGAGTAACTAGATGATGAATATTATTAGAACTGTGTCCAAGTGAACTGTGTCCAAGTTGTATATATTTGCTGTCAGTGAGGGAACCACAAATTTCATGGATTCATATACTCCTCACAGCCATCTGGGTTGTCTTTCTGGAGTTGCCTTTCACAGTGTGGTGGAACTGGATGCGTCTGAGGGTTAGTAGTTCTTTTGTGAGTTTTTGTTGGATGGGGAGGCAAACTCCAACAAGCTAAGGTCTGCCAGGAAAGTGGATGACGATAGCTAAGCACAAAGGAGGCAGGGCTTGGTAGGTTGCTCGGACTTAGCGGCAACCTCCTCCAGCAGTTCTTCGATGAATTCACGAGTCTGCTCTTTTGAAAGGTCGTTACAAGCTCTTTTGAGTAGCCGACAGAGGGGGCGTGAGGACTGGTATAATCTGGTTGGTGTAGTCTGATGGCAGATTCTTGCCTTCCTTTCTTCCCTTGCCCCAAAGATAAGGAAGGTCAAGGTTTAACAACACCAGGATAGGGTAGGTGGGGCCTCTGCTGCCTTCAAGAGGTACGCTGGACCTCTAGTCCTATTGGCTTGCAATGTCTGTGGGCGGTATCCTTAACTCACTGCTATAATTCCGCATGTCTAAGTGGGGCATCAGGTGAGGCCTGGTGCCGTGTCTAAGTGGGGCATCAGGTGAGGCCTGGTGCTGTGTGTCTAAGTGGGGTGTCAGGTGAGGCCTGGTGCTGTGTGTCTAAGTGGGGTGTCAGGTGAGGCCTGGTGCTGTGTGTCTAAGTGGGGCATCAGGTGAGGCCTGGTGCTGTGTGTCTAAGTGGGGTGTCAGGTGAGGCCTGGTGCTGTGTGTCTAAGTGAGGTGTCAGGTGAGGCCTGGTGCTGTGTGTCTAAGTGGGGCATCAGGTGAGGCCTGGTGCTATGTGTCTAAGTGGGGTGTCAGGTGAGGACTGGTGCTGTGTGTCTAAGTGGGGTGTCAGGTGAGGCCTGGGTGCCGTGTCTAAGTGAGGTGTCTAGTGAGGCCTGGTGCTGTGTGTCTAAGTGAGGTGTCAGGTGAGGCCTGGTGCTGTGTGTCTAAGTGGGGTGTCAGGTGAGGCCTGGTGCTGTCTCTAAGTGGGGCATCAGGTGAGGCCTGGTGCTGTGTGTCTAAGTGGGGTGTCAGGTGAGGCCTGGTGCTGTGTCTAAGTGGGGTGTCAGGTGAGGCCTGGGTGCCATGTCTAAGTGAGGTGTCTAGTGAGGCCTGGTGCTGTGTGTCTAAGTGAGGTGTCAGGTGAGGCCTGGTGCTGTGTCTAAGTGGGGCATCAGGTGAGGCCTGGTGCTGTGTGTCTAAGTGGGGTGTCAGGTGAGGCCTGGTGCTGTGTCTAAGTGGGGCATCAGGTGAGGCCTGGTGCTGTGTGTCTAAGTGGGGCATCAGGTGAGTGTTATATATATAATACAGCAGTACACACACATGGCATATAATATACATCAGTACACACACATGGCATATAATATACATCAGTACATGCACATGGTATATAATATACATCAGTACATGCACATGGCATATAATATACATCAGTACATGCACATGGTATATACTATAAATCAGTACATGCACATGGCATATAATACACATCAGTACATGCACATGACATAATATACATCAGTACATGCACATGGTATATAATATACATCAGTACATGCACATGGCATATAATATACATCAGTACATGCACATGGTATATAATATACATCAGTACATGCACATGGTATATATACATCAGTACATGTACATGGCATCTAATATACATCAGTACATGCACATGGCATATAATATACATCAGTACATGCACATGGCATATAATATACATCAGTACTTGCACATGGTATATAATATACATCAGTACATGCACATGGTCATGCACCTGGTATATAATATACATCAGTACAATGCACATAGCATATAATATACATCAGTACATGCACATGGTATATAATATACATCAGTACATGCACATGGTCATGCACCTGGTATATAATATACATCGGTACAATGCACATGGCATATAATATACATCAGTACATGCACATGGTATATAATATACATCAGTACATGCACATGGTCATGCACCTGGTATATAATATACATCGGTACAATGCACATGGCATATAATATACATCAGTACATGCACATGGTATATAATATACATCAGTGCATGCACATGGTATATATGGTGATGAAGCCTGCAAGAGTTTAGTATCATCAGCAAAATGAAAAGTCATGGAAATGTCATTTACAAGGATTAGAAATAACAGAGGACAACAGTGCTTCCTGTGTCACACCTCATTGTACTGGAAGAACTTCCTTCAGTAACAAGGTGAGGTTTACCTGATAAATAGGCTCTGAGCCAATACCAGAGAGGTCTGGTTATGCCGTGGATAGTTTGTAAAGCAACTCCAGATGTGGAATAGTATCAACTGATTTACTAAAATCAAGGAAAATTGATGTGTTTGTTCTCAATTAATTCACAAATGTAAGAGAATGAGGACAGCAATTGCAATAAACAGGAGCAATTTCTTAAAAAGCGGTATAAGTTCTTTGAAAGGAAGATTAAGTGAAGAGCTCATCCTGTGAAGGAGAGACAAACAAAAATCCAACAAAAGTTTGGCACCATATGCCCCTATTGGACATAGAAACAATTTTGAAGTGCCTACTGGTATTTACTGTTTGTCACTGGGTTTCTTGCAACTGTTGACATACCAATGGCACTAAACAACCAGATTTTAAAAAATTCATACCCTGTAGGTGCCAGAAAAACAGTCATACCTTCTTGTGGTACTTGGCGGAAACAACACTAAGCTGGCTAAATTAACAAAATTAATTTTCAAAATTCAATTAGAGATTAATACACTCACACACACACATACATGTCACACCACTATCAGCACAAACATTCCAACCATCAGCCTACAAACTACGACAACAATACACACAAACATCAGATAATATCATTAGGACCATTTGACATGCACATCCATGGCATGCATACCACATTCTAATAATGTGGATAATCTAAATACAGCACACATAGTTTGGGTATTAGTTATCTCATTACATTTGCATGTTCTCCACCTTTACACACTTTGCAGTAAGTGGATTAAACTTAATTAATTGACAACCAATTAACAGATAATTCCTATCATAATTTATAACTAACAACAACAACAATAACATTAAAAATAATACTAACAACAATGACAATGATGATGATAATAATAAATATCAACAACACCACGGTGTTCTTAGGCTGTCATTGGGGAACATGTCTTGTACCTCCCTTTTTCACTCTTGGTATATATGATTATCTTTTTCTTTTCTGATAAACTGCATTAGAAATAAACTAAGTAATATACACACATATTTGATATCCTAGATACTTGCAATATAATTAGTGGCCAATAAAAGATTATGGCACCATCATGTCCATGGGGAGAGGAGGTGGGGGGTCTGGGAAGCAACAAAAAAGTATGCACTACCTAGCTTCACAATCTCTACATTTCTTTCTAAGTAGTCGACTAGCCGTAGAGGAACCACTGCCATCTGACAGAGAAGCAGTTTATAGCTGTAACACACCTGTCATGGCAACTCATAATTGTTACAGAAGATATATTGAAAGGATGTGAAGTTGTTATCTGGGTCCTTGACTTAAAAAAAACACAGTACATTTACATTTTCTGTGTGCTTAGTGCAGGAAGGAGAAAATCCCTTCTCACAACCAAACCCTGCAGCTGCCTGTTCTGACGACCACATAAACTCCCCCTTCTGAAAATTCTGGCAACAGGCCTGTACCATGTTTCAGGCTGAGAACGGGACTGGCCAGATTTTTGAAGGACAAGAGGAGATGGCAGTTATATATTGCAGATAAACATGTGCCAACGGAATTTTGAATATGAGAAACTGTATATAGAAACAACCTCACCATGCAGAGAAATACACACACTCATGGTTGAGCTGTATTAATAAACAAACGGGGAAAAACAGAAAAGAAAAAATTTCTCAACCTCCCCTTCCCAAATCTACACACAGTCGGCATGTATATATATGTGAGCATCTGTCTCAACTCAAACCTATTGTCTAGTTTACTTATCTGCTCTGGATGCTGATAAGCAAAACATCATCTGTCTTAGGTCAGTAGTAGAAAAGGCTTATTATATTTTACAAACTTTCTTACATTGTGACCCGCTTGTTAATTGTTTTGATTCTCACTGTCTCTCTATATGGTTCTTTGGAACTTGAATTGTAAGCAGTTAAAATCTCTTAAAATTGCTTGACAACAGCATCCTAAGAAGAATAAGAAGAATCTGGAAACTCCGAAGATAACACCATACAAGGATCTTGCACAAAATAGCTGTTGTTTAGAGCATAGCAAGGTTTTGTCTCTCTGTGATTGTGCTCTAATAATGTTTTTTTTATGATCTCCTCAATAATATTTGTAGACTTGTATGATTACTTTCAGCTAACATCAAATACTTTAATTAAGGAAAGCTGATTTTAAGAGAATCCTTGGAAAAAATTATACTCGAGTTCTTGAAGGTGTATTCTGAAGATTATGTTCGTGAGTACTGATGCTGTCCATAATTTACAATTACATAAACTTAATTTTTTCCGCATGATGTGTTTTGTGACAACTTGCTGACAAATAATATGCTTCAATATTTATCTTTAAATCAGCTTTTTGGTTTTGAAAACCAAAAAGCTGATTTAAAGAAATTTTAAAGCATAAAGTAACAATTCTCTTCAATATATATAAATGTTTACATTTTATTTTTCCCCTTTTTCATGACTTACTTTAAAATATCTTACTCCTCCATTGGTGTGTATCATGAAAATATTGTTGTTGTTATTGTTGTTGTGGTTATTGTTGTCAATGTTATTATTTATTATTATTATTATTATTATTATTATTATTATTGTTAATATTGTTATTATTGTTATTATTATTGTTGTTGTTTTTTTTTTAAATATTATTATTATTATTGTTATTATTGTTGTTGTTATTATTATTATTATTATTATTATTATTATTATTATTATTATTATTATTATTATTATTATTATTATTATTATTATTATTATTATTATTATTACTATTACTACTATTATTATTATACTACTGACTTGTCGGGGTTCCTGATGATGAGATTGATGACCATAAGCAGATAAACTTGCACCAACAGTATTTAAATACGAGATGCTTGGACAGTCTTTCAAATCAGCCACATTCTCATCCTTGACTATCCTATAACATTTGTTGCCTTTTACTGGAGTGACCATTTTCTAGAATATTTTGTTACAGCATTAGAATTAGGTATATACTAGCTGTAAAATATTCTGTGATCTAGGAAAGCTCTTTAGTTCGAATACTTGGGAGTTTGATTGTTGATGACGGAGCAAGTAGAAGGGTGGTAGGTAGAGTTAAGTAGAATGGATGTGCCAAGTGGTAGAGGTTGAAAAAGGAAGGTTGGTTTGAGAACTCCTGGCTAGGTCAAGCCTAAAACATACAGCCAGACCATGGTGGACTTGCAGCTAAACAAGTTATAGGAAGCTAGAGTTATGTAAAAGAGGCTGGGAAGAAAGTTGCTAGGTGGGGGCTAATTAATAATACGGCTGGAGAAGCCGTAGGCCTATTGGCCGATCTAGGGTGGAGAAAGCTGAAGGAAAGGAGAGACGAGAAGGACTACTGAATGGAAGGAGACTACAAGGGCTGGAGGTAGGCAGGTTGATCAAGTGGATATCAAATAAACTATGAAGAAACTGAGAGATAAGGATGGTGGGAGGAGAACCAGATATTTTTTAATAAGCCGAAGTTGAAGGAAAGGTGGGGGACAGTGCTCGAGTGGAAGAGGAAGGTGAAGAAAAGAAACGAGTTTGAATAGGATGATGAAGTAAAGAGCAAGAGTAGTTTGAGTTGGTATAGAGGAAGATGAAATGGTATGCAAGGTCCATGAAAGAGATAAAATTACATCTCAGGCTGAGCATGGGATGTGTCAGTCATGTACTGATGGTAGATGTTTTCTGTATGATGGTGAAGAAGCAGAAAATGCGGGGCACTTATTGATTGACGTAGACTATTTGATTTGATTTTTGATTGAGAGAGGAGAGCAATTAATAAGTGGCTGGAGGAGTTTCACTCTGTGGGTAAGGCGAATGACACTCTAGGATGGAGAAGTGGTGGCAAAATTGGAAGGAGTTGCCATGTGGTGGTGGGTATGTTTACTAAGGTGGATGTTATGGATTCCCCCCACCCATCACCAGTTAGATTGAAAACTTGGTATTTTCATGTATGGCATGTATTTTTGTGTGTTTCTATATTCTATCTATGCACTTTACGTACCAGTTAAAAAAAACATGAATGGATCACCCACCTGACTTTATGCTACTTACACAAAATTAGCGCAAGGTGTCCCATCTGCACATGCCTGTTCTATCGCATGGCTGTTAATTTTAATTTGTAGTCTGTTAAAATTACTAGTTTCTATATAGAATTCCTTGTTCACTTTCCGAAGTGCGGTGGAAACCCTGTCAGGCTAATTGTTGAGGGGAAAAAACAATGCTAAATAAAATTGGCGTTTTATGTGACACGCTACTGAAATGTGCCCAAGATTCTGTTCCTGTTTTCACTATTATCATTAGCTATTGAAATTAAATGGTTTTTAGTAAACTCTTTTGGCACATGTAGGATCATCAAACGATCGAACCTCTTTTGCCACACGATTGACCTCAAGTATGAATGTACTAACTAAAAACAGACTTTATAATAATTAGTACATTCATTAACATTATCGTACAAAACTCAGTTTCTTAATGCCAGCAGTCATCTCATGCACAACAGTTATCCCTCATTCGAATGATTTCACTCAGCATGTCATGGCTTGTACATTTGCCCATCTTCTATTCAATAATACTGCCACGGTAAGTGTAATAGGCAAAATTGGAGAAGAGTTGTCATCCCCTTGAAGATTAGCTTGATCTTTGCTTGGCACCAATAGTCAGAGAAGCTTTCAAATAGAATTTAATTTTGTAGAACAAAGTTGCTACAAAGCGTTGGGTGGACGGCATCCTTTTTTAGGTGATGATACGACACTCCATAACATTCTGCCATAGGTGGGAAGATCATAGGGTACTACATCTTTCTTTAGACCCCAGTAAGAATAAATCTGGTTTAGCAGAAATCTTCCCAAAATACCTCAAGGTTGTATCACTTGGATGGTCCTTCAAACCTCCATGGTTCTCTCAATTTTATCGAGTGCTCTGCAGGCATAAAATAAAATCCTGGGTTATATATATAATTCTTCATCTTTCTAAGGTGTCTTTCAGACTGAAATAAAATCCTGGAATATGATTTCCTCATCTTTCTGAGTCTGTTCTTGATGTCCTTCAGACTGCTGTGCTTCTTTTTCTATTCCTTTGGAGTGGTGGACAACATTTGTGGACTTCTTTTGGCATCAAGTCTAATGTCAAGGCTGCCTTTTAATAGGGTTGTGAAAGTGTTGGCTACTTCTGTATGACATCTCATCTGGTGAACTGGGGTAATGATTAATGGAATTCTTCATCAACAAATTCCTTGTTGAAGCTCCGATGTGGAGGTAGATTCACTTAACTGTGGAAGAGGCAAACTTCTATATTTCGATCAAGGCCTCTGCTGCTTACCATTATCTCTCCCTCCAACTACTGATTTTATGATTTATTCTTGATATTGCTGAGCCTATGCCACCACACATACTACAGCACAGTGTATGACTATGTAAGGGTAACTAACACAAATAACAATCGATATTTTCAACAGTACCTAATATCCATAATACTAATACTTATGAGTGTCCTGGTGCTCAAGGAAGGGGGGAGGGAGGGGAGGGGACCAAAGATCATTCCTCAGCTCGCCATAACAGTTCCTTTCTCCTCTGCCACCACCAATACATAACAAACTCGCCCACCTCCTCCATCACTGCGTCACTTACTCCCTTCCACACCTTTCCCCAACAGCAATGCCACCTTTCCATCCTCTTCTATATTCATCCAGCCACTGTCCAGCCCTTACAATTCTGTGCACCATACCAGCCAACCCCTTTCAAATTCCTCACACATTACCAAGAAATGTTCCACATTTTCCCCTGCTCTACTATCACACATCCCTAGTTATCCCACATCGCTTCTTATCCTCTAGCAACCCAGCTGGTGCAATCCTCAGTCTAAATTGCAACTGTACACCTTCCTGACCCAGGCCCGTAGGAAGCAAATGTAAACCTGTACGGCAACTAAGCCACACACACAATGGGAGTGGCTTTACTTGCTACTGGAATAAACACACCCAACTTATACTCTATCTAATAGCACTCCTTTTGGAGCTACAGCAGGATTCATACAGAAATTTTTGTTAGGGGGGGGGGGGGGGAGGGGGTTAGATGTTTGATTCTGAAATATATATTAATCACTCATGAATAATAATTATAACAATCATCTGCAGGGCTTTGCACAGGATATAGAGGGATTTGGGGGGGGGAAGGGGGGAGGAAAAATGTGTACCTAATTGGCAGACTGTGCAGGGTATTCAAGGGTAGGGGGATCTGGGGGAAGCAAGAGCTTCTTCCCAAACTGCCTGAACAACATCATAATTGGAGAATGATGCTGTTCAGTGAGGACGCCCTGACTGTTCACCTAGTGGGACAGAGGGTTCTAAAACCAGTTGTTCCAGGACTAATTTCTGCTTTAATCTTGTTAAACAAGCCTTCTCGCCGAGGTGAGTATTTAAGCAGTTTAGATATTTCAAAAGTAGTATCTAGAGTATTCCTCAGAATTTGATTATTCTTGATGGTATCTCCAGCAGCTAAATTTAAAGAATGACCATAGCAATGGACTCGTGACTCTTCTCCACAAATTTGAGTAGAAGTCCCATCCCTTATACCACACATGTTTGCAGCACCATCATAGCATTGAGCACGGCAGTTATGAATGCTAAGACTCATACGACACATCGCATCCTTCAAACTACCAACCAAGACATCTGCTTTTATGGACTCAACATGGTCAAGGCCATAGAAGTCTTCATGGGGTTGAAAATCATCATCAACCCACCGAAAGCAAATAACGAATTGCTCCTTATATTGGATGCATCCGACACTTCATCAGCCATCAGGGCAAAATACTTGGCTTGCTGGATAGAACTGGCTATATCTCGAAGAATATGTAATGCCATTATTTTAATAACTTTATTTTGTATTTGGGGACTAGTATATTTATCAGTTTTCTTACTTAACATGGCCGATATTGCAGGATCGTCCAATGCACGATGATGCATTAATTGCATGAAGTTACTGTCAACTTCATCAGCAGCACCACGAAAAGCTATTCCTTGTCTAGCTAGGAATTGAATATTCTGAGCTAGCTTGATAAGGTACTCTCTGTTCACGGCTTTTTGCAAAGCATGTTGAGAAGATAACAGATAACATACTTCCAACATCACTAGTCGTACCTGGTATAGTGATCACTAAATCGGTAGCTGCTTTATGAGATTTTGTGCTGTCATGTTTGTTGAAACATCGAGTTCTATCCTTCCAGTTACTGAACCCAGACAAAAAGGTTGAGTCCTGCATGTTTCCTTATCATCTTCAGTTTACCTAATATATATATATACTAGCTGTGAAATATGGAATGATTGCTGCCAATATGAGTGGCAGCTAGGCCTACTAGCAGAAGCTGTCCCACTGTATCTTACCTGTTTGGATTGCTTGCACACACGTGAAACAATAAGCCAAGTCTTGACTGGAATCGTAGTGAAGCCATTTCCATTGGTTGAACCAAGCGCTCTGAAAAGAGCGATAAGAGATATTGGTTCGGCCGAAAGATCGCTTAGGAAAACTAAAGTTAGTTGGTTGAGTCGGATGATCGGGAAGCTTAGGACAATTGGGTAACCTGGAAGCCATGCTGAAAAGACGAACTCTGACTATCTTTAATTAAATATTAATTTAATAATTTTTATCCATTGCATGTTTAGGCTACTAGTCACATAGGTAGGCTAGTTGTCCTTCAGTGTACTTCTATTCATGTCTCACCTCGATTATCTCAATTATGTGATACTGTGAAGTTATAAAAAAAATTTAAAACAATGGGTGTGGTTTTCGTGAAGGAGGCGTGTTCGGTCCAAACCTATACGGCAATTGCCGTTGCGGCTCCTACGGCCATGTGACCCTGCATGGACCTCGCACCATTCTTTGCCAATTTATAAAACTTGAGTGTTGCCGTTTACTTCCTCCTCCCAATCCTTCACCTTCATTTCCCCCTTCCACTTAGTAGTGACCCAACCTCGTTTTTTATCTCATATTTTCTCCAGGTCTCACATTCTTCCTACCATCCTATTCCTCCATCCTCCCTTAGTCAACTATAATCTGCTCTGTAACACCTCCAATCTCTTATGACCATTCATCTCTTCCCTCCTCTCCTCCACCTTCTTCCACCCGAATCTCCCCATATTGCCACTCCAGCTACTGTATTACTTGTCCCCAACAATCTCCTACTCACTCTCATCTGTGCCGACTCTAAATTCTTGTAAGCTTCGTCCTCCACCACATCATTTAGTCGCTAACTTTTCAACCCGCAAAAACAATGTCTACGATGACATTATGACCAGCCACAACTTGGATCATTTAATATAATAAATACACCCATACCTAAAACAAAGCAGACACTAAAACGTCTAAACGAATCCATCCACCTCTACAGTCTTGTACTGGGGGAGGTCATTGAAACCCGCGTTGCGGAACGTTAGGCCGTCCGTCTGTCTCTCTCTCTCTCTCTCTCTCGTCGCTCGCGCGCGGTTGCGTTTCTAGATTACCATGTACGTTTCACGTCAGTCTCCCGTCACGCATTTACATCAACGACTCATTTTCTCGGTGGTGAGATGAATGTGCTTGTGGTGATGGTCGTGCTGCTGTGGCAAGATGTATCAGCTTCCGTGGACAGCAAGTCTCTCCTCTGGCCTATCCCCAAGCAGGTTACGCCTTTAAGCAGCGATGTGAGAATGCTGGACCCTGACAATTTCAAATTCGTCACCGTCATCACCAGTGACATAATCAACAAAGCTCTCCAACGTTACAAGGGGCTTATCTTCAAGAGCCCTACACCTTTCTATCCTGATGGAGCAAGCCAAAATGTCCAGGAGAAAATGCAAACACTGACAGTGACAGTAAACAGTGCTGACGAAACTCTGGATCAGAACACTGATGAATCTTGTGAGTTCCTTCCAGTTATAACACTGATGAATCTTGTGAGTTCCTTCCAGTTATACGTGGGGGGGGGGGGGGGGGGGAAGGGACAATAATGATCAAGTCTGGGTGACAATTGCTTTCGTACACTCATTCCCCAGCAAATTATGTATTTAAATGATGCGTCAACTGCATGTGCACTGGGGGTCAACATGGTCTGCATACACTCATTCCCCAGCAAATTATGTATTTAAGAGATGCATCAACTGCATGTCTAAGTAGTGCACTGGGAGTCAACATGTTCTGCCTACACTCATCCCCCAGCTAATTATGTATTTAAGTGATGCGTCAACTGCATGTCTAAGTAGTGCACTGGGAGTCAACATGCTCTGCATACACTCATCCCCCAGCAAATTATGTATTTAAGTCAGGCCTGGAGGAAGCTAAAAATTATTAGTAGGGCCAAAATTGCTTAGGAAGCCAAGGGTATAATACAACAATGCCATGTTTTTAGGTCAAGAATAAAGTTTGTATACATGACAAAACTTATTAAAATTTCCCAAACATCTTTCTCCTGTTATCACACTCGCCAACAAATTCACTAGCTATATCTATCTTACTAAGAGAATCTGTATGTTCCTTGTGTACATGCAGTACCATTAGATTATTTAATCTTTTCTGTGTCATGGAGCTACGAAGATAATTTTTCACTCTTCGTAAGGCACTAAAAGAATGTTCTTAAGTAGCATTTGTTGCTGGCATTACCAACAGGAGTTGCATGATGCGGCATACTTGGCCGAGTAGCTCTCTTTGGCCTGCATTGAGGGATTGAAAGTAGTCCCTGATATCAAATATCGTAACATCAGCCCCATTTCCTTCAGCAGTACGTTCAAAATCAATAGCAAAGGTAAGCAGTTGAGAACTTAGGAGAACTTGGTTGAAATCATCTTTATAAAATGAGCAAACAAATTCTATTTCATCTTCAAAAGCTTCCCTTTTAGCTGCTTTTCTCAAAAGCTTCTCCAGGTTGCAGTAAACATTGTAACCAGGTTGTTCAAAGCGACTCTTCAGGCAATTTGTGATGTTGTCAATAGCTTCATAGTACTGCTGTCGAAAATAGAGCTTAGCAGACATGTGAAAATCACCAAGTGCTAGATTCCCCAATTTCATAACGCCGTGGTGTCTTCCGTTGACGTGGAAGTTGTGGATCACTCACATCCACCAATTGAGCAAATATGTTAACTTTCTCCCAAAAACAATCATACAGTTGTTCTGTACGAAATGAATTTAGAGTATCAATTACCATCTTGCCAATATGCTGACCTTCTGCAGCAGATATGGTCTTCTTCTGTAATGCTGCACTCAGGTTGTCTGTATGTCGAAACAGCATTTCACCCAAGTATACACCAAAAAGGAAGTCAAAAGATTTCATCTGTGAAGAAACTCCAATAATTCTGGCCTTTGTTTCAGTATCCCTCGCCAAATCAAGTGCTTCATCCCATGTTGACTGTAGAACAGAGTAATTGTTGATGATACTGTCCAGGGAATCAGCCCTTACAGTCCACCTAGTGGGACAAAGTACTCTAATGCCTGCTGATGTAGTCATATCACTAGCTTGCTTCAAGTCTCGAAATAGACATTCACGCCTAGGTGAGAATTTAATTAACTTTGTGATTTCATATGTCACATCAAGTGCATCTCGCATGAGCTTCGTCTGTTTTACTGAATCACTTACTGCTAGATTAATAGTGTCCATAGCAGTGGGTAAAAACTGCACGGGGTTCCAGATCAAGGATCCTTTTTGCGACACCAGATTTTGCTCCCCTCATGGTGCTAGCTCCATCATAGCACTGGCCCCGAAGCTTGCATAAGGGTAAATTCAGCCTAACCATGGAATCCTTAATAATACTTGTCAGTGTTTCAGCATCAATACGTGGAACTTGGTATAAGCCTATGAATTCTTCAAAAACCTCGAACTGTTCATTAACGTGACGGAAAACAATGGTTGCCTGCTCATTATTGGAAATATCTGTTGCCTCATCGATCATAACAGTGAGGAAAGGGGACTGTTGAAGTAAAGCTGTAATATTTCTGAGAATATTATTAGCCATAACACCAAGAATGTCATTCTGAATTTGATGTGAAGTATATTTGCAAGACTTGCGATTCAACCATTCAATCATTTCAGTATCATCTTCACCATTCATCTTCAGCAGTTGAAGAAAATTTCCATCTCCTTCATCCCCATCACCTCTCAGAGCTAACCCTTGTCTAGCCAAATATCGAATGCTAGACACAATCTTTAGAAGCATTTTGCGATTGTACTCTCTTTCTTTGGCATGTTGTTGTACAAGTTGCTCCCCAACATCCTTTGTCGTAGCTGGAATTCTGATGACTACATCAACTGCTTCTCGATGACAGTCACTTAGTTGATGTTTTTGGAATAAACTGGTTGCATTTTTCCAATTACTAAATCCTGTGGATGTCTGTATAATGAAAATTTAGTGATTTACTAAATGATACACTAAATGATACACACACACAGCAAAACTATTGAGAGATACTTACGAAGGCTGGTGCAGCTTTAGAAGACCTCATTTTCCCATGTTTAAAGCCTGTCACATAAGTGTGGCAGTAAACAACATCTTTTAACTCATCGTAGTGTAGAAATGGCCATTGCTTGAGCCAAGTGGATTGAAATGATCGACAAACAACACTCTTCACCCCAAAAGATCGCTTGGGGAATTTAAAATTAGTGGACTGTCAGTAGGAAGTTCTGGGACCTCAGTGAAACTTGAAAGAGCAGCCATTGTAACAAGAGCACATGGTACAGCACATGACCAGAATATTCTAGAACTAGCAGCTGGCATCCTAGTGATTGCATGCCAGCTGGCACATTAATTTACAAGCAATTAACACTTACACACGGGGGCAATTGTAAACGTCACAATCATTGTACGTGCGTTATACTCAAAAATTTTATTACTTAATTAATTACATCAATCCAAAAGTCACACCTATAAAACAAACCGGAAGTAGTCACCTGGGTGCGGCATTGTTTTTTAAAAAAATGGTCGATCGCATGGGGAAGAAACGGTCTGTTGTTAGTTGCTCCTACGGCATATTTACTACTCCAAAATTGACCAAACAACAGAGACAGGTCCAGGGAACATTGGTTATCTCAGCAAACTGTAAGTATTCGATAGCCAGTTTAAAAAAACCCATCGTATTGACGCTATTGTTGTACCTTTGTTTAGAAACTAGTCATGGTAGCTTCTACGCTACTTTTGTATGTTAGTCGGCTGCTTAGACTATGCAAAGTATGCTAGATTTGTCTGTATGCTGTGTGGTAGCTATAGTATTGGCAATTTAGGTTGGTGGGAGCTATTTTTGTTACATTGTGTACTAAAACTTACCTGGATATATAGCTAGAACAAGATTGTTAGCAGCAAAAATCCATTTGAATACCTTGCTAGATCAAGTACAATGTTTTATAAGATAATTGAATAACAATATAGTCATTGAATAACAATATAGTCATGAGTTCACTGTGTTGCTCTTGGTTTCTTCAGGATCTTGGCTGTGTGGTACTCTTTGAAGCACTCTTCTGGATGTAGAGGTGGGTGGTCAGAGCAAGTCTGACAGTAGTACACTGAGCCTGAGCGAACCGTAAGTGGCCTGTTTACGATCAGAATTTGTGTATTAATATTTGTTTCACGCACTACTAGGTCAAAAACCTTGTCTGCAAAGAACAGGTGAAGAAATATCCTTGGGCTCAACATCATCATCTAGCAAATTTTAACCAGGAGTTTCTACGCTCGGTGGGGCTCATAATGTTGTCAACGTCTTTGCACCTGACAAGCCCACTTCCACTCGTATGGCCAGTTTCCACATCCATTTCCCCATCAGTCTCATCTACACTACTGCTGCCATTAGCATCTTCCATTTCTTCCCGGCCATTCTTCCACATCATAAAGTTCATCTTCCTTCCAATATCATCTAGTTCATTTCTTCCACATCATCCAGTTCACTGTCACTTTCAAAGTCATTCTCAATATCAGAAAGAGCCTCCAATACTGCCTGCAGATCCATATTTGTGTTTGTTTTGGATAAAAATACACACCATGTTTCTTATTTGCATCTGGCAATGAACCACGAAATATAACGCCTGTTTTTTTTTTTTTTTTGTTATTCATGGAGATGGTGATGCCTTCCCAAGTTTGATTATAAACCCATCAACCTTACCTAGTAAGTACAGACTATAAAACAGACAATCCACGGAGCTATGCAACAAGAAATATCATGTCACAGATGCTGTGACACACGCACTGCCAGCGGTAAATTGCTTGTCACGGATGCTGTGACACACGCACCCGTGGGGTGGATTGTTGTGTTACAAACGCCGTGACAAACGCAGTGTAAGAGTTATCAAGGCTGGCTGTTAATTAGCTTGCATGCTTCACAAACTTTGGACCGCACAACCCAATAATGATCTACTTGAAGGCCAAATAATGATATACTTGAAGACCACACAACCCAATAATGATCTACTTGAAGACCACACAACCCAATAATGATCTACTTGAAGACCACACAATCCAATAATGATCTACTTGAAGACCACACAACCCAATAATGATCTACTTGAAGTCCACACAACCCAATAATGAGTCTTCAAGTAGATCATTATTGGGTTGTGTGGTCTTCAAGTAGATCATTATTTGGCCTTCAAGTAGATCATTATTGGGTTGTGTGGTCTTCAAGTAGATCATTATTGGGTTGTGTGGCCTTCAATAAGTTAGCTCATGGCACCAGTTGGGAGTGTAGTAATACATGACATTCTGAGAGTTTTTGATGCATGCACTGGCTACTCTAAAAATTCAAACTCAAGATCAACAAAATATTAATTCAAGTAAAGAGCCAAATATTGGTAGGGCCGAAGCCCTACCTGCCCTATAGGCTCCTCCGGGCCTGTAAGTGATGCGTCAACTGCATGTCTAAGTAGTGCACTGGGAGTCAACATGCTCTGCGTACACTCATCCCCCAGCAAATTATGTATTTAAGTGATACGTCAACTGCATATCCAAGTAGGTACACGGTATTTTTCTAGATACTTTAGTGATGGCGATGGCCGATAAAAAATTTGCACAATTAATACCTGCTGCACATATTTCTAGCATCCGACCACAACACCTGCAGGAGGTCATGTGCTTGTCACCTCTAAAGTTTGGGGGTTGTGTAGATGATAAAAGTGTAAAATGTGATGTTGAAAATAAATGCTGTTATGTTGAAATGGACATGGTAGTCGTGTATTACACATGGGTTAATAATTTTCCTTCTCCTCCCACAGATATGCTGGATACTAAAGAAGGGATCCTCGTCGCAAATACTGTGTATGGTGTGCTCAAAGGTACGTAGTAACCATTGTACACACTCTGCCATGCGTTACTATTGTAATACAATCACTGTGTATTGGATTGACGTCAGAAAATGAGCCTAGAATTAATTATACTCGCCCCATGTCTACTCCCTAATGTGCGCACACCAAATGCATATATATATTTGCTCGGTAGAAATAAAAGCAAAAGTTGGATTGACTTGTCAAAAAAAAAAAAAAAAGTTTGCCAAATGTCGACCACAAACTTTTAGAAAACCCTTTACCAAATATTAAACCATGTGAGGATCTTATAAATGTTTGTGGCCCATGTTGGTAAATACTTTCTGTCCAACATGATCTGTCTTGTTTCTACTCTATAAATGGAATAGTGGAACAGCCTCCTTCAAGAAGTTTGTTCAAGATGACTCCAGAACTCACCAGCCAATAGTAGATGCTATTCTTTGTTACTAAGTACACACACACATGCACACACATAATTACACATGTGGGTCGCAAGTAGTTGACCTGGTTGGTTTTTACTGCTAGCTATTGCATCAAGAGTGAGCTCCAACTGTTAGCTATTGCAACAAGAGTGAGCTGCAACTGTTAGCTATTGCAACAAGAGTGAGCTCCAACAAGAGTTGAGCTCCAACTGACTGTTTGCTTCTTTACAATGAAAACGTGCAACAGCTTCTCTCAACATTCCACACGAACATGAGTGCGTTTATTTTGTTGACTATCCTTTACCATTTTCATGTCATATCAATGTACATCTTTGACTAAACTTTGCCTTCATTTAGACAGCCATTTGCTACCACATCAACACGCCCACCCATGATTGCATCACAATGCTCATGTTCATAGTGAACAGTATATTATGAAACGTATACAAGCATAAATATACATTGTGAATGAATGGCTCACAAGACACTACAAGTCTAGACTAGTAACAGAGAATGCAGTGCCTGCTATCACCGGTGAGTCAGCCAAACTGTACAATGAAGACATCGAGAAACTGCCTTTGCATCAAATATAGCTGGCCTGGAAGGAATAGTAGATAACCACAAAAACAAGGGTACTTTTACCTGATCAAGCGCTGGTGATCTATTACTCCATTCTTGTAAAATGATTGAGCTCATTCCTGACTGGAACGTGTCCTTGAATATATTATATGCATAGCTAGGCAGCTAATAGTATTGTAATTGAGGGTGTATAGTAGTCCTTAATTGATTAGACGATTTGGAGTCTTCTGGTTCTAAAATTGCTATGAATAGACTTATGATATAGAGTTATGGAGGTGGCAGAAAAGAGATGATTCTATTATTATTATTATTATTATTATTATTATTGTTGTTGTTGTTGTTATTATTATTATTATTATTATTATTATTATTATTATTATTATTATTATTATTACTACTATTATTATTATTACTATTATTATTATTATTATTATTATTATTATTATTATTATTATTATTATTATTATTATTATTATTATTATTATTATTATTATTTATTTTTTAATTATTTATTTATTTTATTTTTTTATTATTACTATATTATTATTACTATATTATTATTATTATCATCATCATCATCATCATCATTATTATTATTGTTTTATATTAAAAAAAATTATCACGATTTCTATATTACTGTGTATACATGCATACGTCTCCCAATCACATACATAATATCATATAATTACAGGGTTGGAGACTTTCAGCCAGCTCGTCTACAAAAATACCAACGATCAGGTGCAGTTGAACATTGAGGTTGTGCTATGCACACATGCCATGCTCGTGCTTGCTTATGCCATAATGTTGCCGCTCAAGACCTCCGCGATGTTGGGATCCTCTTTCCATTGCGAGTGTGAATCCAGAACTTTTTTAGCCCTGTGTATATATTTGCTTGCTGGAAATATTGCTATGGCATTTCACTGTCGCAACAATGGCCGTGAAGTTGCTTGGCCCTCTCAACCCATGGGTCTGCACATATACAAGAACAATTTATTGAAAATAAAATACAACTATTTGATTGATTGAGGAAGGGAAACAAAGAGTTGACTCATGAAGACCCCAACCAGTTGGATGACCCTTTACCGTTTATATACACCATGCATGCAGATATTTGTTTTTAAATGGTAAAGGGTCATCTAACTGTACATGGACAGAACTTTGATTACTTTACTTTTTTGACCGTCAATCCAGTATGGTCGGTTGTTTACAGAATTCTTCAAGTTTGTGGCAGGGGAGAACTCACCAGATGAACACTCCTATTTATATACTACAGTGCACCTCCTAATCCAACAAGCCTCATAAATATAGTAGGCTTGCCTGTTCTAAGTGAATAGGTTTGCACATATCAACCCAAACAGCGTTTGTGGTGTGTATACAAGTTTTGTGGTGTGTACAAGTAAATATATATTTCTATGGTTGACAATATACAGTGTTCACTATTTAAAACCCAGCCTACGTTAGTATACTGTACTAGAACCAAGTGACCACCATTAATCAGAAGAAGCTAACATAGTTTCTTGTAATACACTGTAGTTGCATGCACACATGTAGTTGCATGCACACATGTAGTTGCATGCACACATGTAGTTGCATGTGCACATGTAGTTGCATGCACACATGTAGTTGCATGCACACATGTAGTTGCATGCGCACATGTAGTTGCATGCACACATGTAGTTGCATGCGCACATGTAGTTGCATGCACACATGTAGTTGCATGCGCACATGTAGTTGCATGCACACATGTAGTTGCATGCACACATGTAGTTGCATGCGCACATGTAGTTGCATGCACACATGTAGTTGCATGCACACATGTAGTTGCATGCGCACATGTAGTTGCATGCACACATGTAGTTGCATGCACACATGTAGTTGCATGTGCACATGTAGTTGCATGCACACATGTAGTTGCATGCGCACATGTAGTTGCATGCACACATGTAGTTGCATGCACACATGTAGTTGCATGCACACATGTAGTTGCATGTGCACATGTAGTTGCATGCGCACATGTAGGTAGATGCACACATGTACTTGCATGCACACATGTAGTTGCATGCGCACATGTAGATGCATGCACACATGTAGTTGCATGCGCACATGTAGTTGCATGCACACATGTAGTTGCATGTGCACATGTAGTTGCATGCGCACATGTAGGTAGATGCACACATGTACTTGCATGCACACATGTAGTTGCATGCGCACATGTAGTTGCATGCACACATGTAGTTGCATGCGCACATGTAGTTGCATGCGCACATGTAGTGGCATGTGCACATGTAGTTGCATGCGCACATGTAGGTAGATGCACACATGTACTTGCATGCACACATGTAGTTGCATGCACACATGTAGTTGCATGTACACATGTAGTTGCATGCACACATATAGTTGCATGCACACATGTAGTTGCATGCACACATGTAGTTGCATGCGCACATGTAGTTGCATGCACACATGTAGTTGCATGCACACATGTAGTTGCATGCACACATGTAGTTGCATGCGCACATGTAGTTGCATGCACACATGTAGTTGCATGCACACATGTAGTTGCATGTATACATGTAGTTGCATGCGCACATGTAGTTGCATGCGCACATGTAGTTGCATGCACACATGTAGTTGCATGCACACATATAGTTGCATGCACACATGTAGTTGCATGCACACATGTAGTTGCATGCGCACATGTAGTTGCATGCACACATGTAGTTGCATGCACACATGTAGTTGCATGCGCACATGTAGTTGCATGCACACATGTAGTTGCATGCGCGCACACATGTAGTTGCATGCGCACATGTAGTTGCATGCGCACAACTACTGTACAAATGATACATTTGAGTAGTCCAGTCCAAACACCTTATTAGGTACAGGCCTATTCGGATTAGCTAGGGAGGTTGCACACTAAATTGTACTACACAAGTCCACACATCCCACACATTGGACAGTCCAAGCCTCCTTACACTTGGCAAGAGTGGCACAGGAGAATTCCAGAACTCACCAAACTTAGTGGTTGCTATTCTATACCCCTCAAGTTTTGTTTGAGGAGGAATATACATAGATAGATACATAGATATATAAATAAGCCACACTGGGTGTAGATTTGTACACCTCAGTAAAGTGTTCAAGCCACACTGGATGTAGATTTGTTGTTCTACTACACCTCAGCAAAGTATTCAAGTCACACTGGGTACAGATCTGTGTTCAACTACCTCAGCAAAGTGTTCAAGCCATGCTGGGTGTCTTTTCAGAGCTGATAGTCGCCAAAGGCACCACTTAGACGACTAACAAGCTGGCAATAGTTGAGATGTGTTTTGTTGTTGTGTGTGTGTGTGTGTTATTTTGTGGCAGAGGGTGTTGTTCAAACCTAAGGGGGTTCCAGAAAACTCCCTGAACAGCCAGTTCTCTCTCATTGTAGACAATTATCACTTGCCTATAGCATGGGCAAACCACCATTAAGTACCAGCTGAAATTGAAGGCTGGGCTGGTTGACAGGTGTAGATGGGTGATTTAGCGTGAAAACACCACTATTCTGAGGTAACAGTGCATGTGTATGTGTGCATCTGTGAGGTTCAAAGTGCGTGGACATTGAGCTTTGCATGCGCTCTTTTTGCAGTTTCTGATCAACAGTGTGATGATAAGTGACGCTCCTCGCTTCAAGTTCCGGGCGACAATGATTGACACTTCACGCCACTTCCTCCATGTGGCGGTCATCTTGGACCACTTGGTAAAGGGTGGGTTAGTAAGAAAGGGATGGGGGAGGGACTAGGGAAAGAGATGGAGGGGGTGGAATAGAGGAGGGTGAAGGGAATTGTGGAGGAGTGGATGGGGATAAATGAGGAAGGTGAATTTCTATTAGAGGCAAATCTTTTACTGTGTGTGTGTGTCTCTCTTCTCTATCTTGTCTGCAGGACGCCATGTCTTATAACAAGTTCAATGTACTCCACTGGCACATTGTGGACGACCAGTCCTTCCCCTACACGAGCACCAAGTACCCCAACCTCATTGCCGGGGTATGCACATACCTTGTACATAGCTATGAATCTCATAGTATTCACCCTGTGGTGAGGTCTTGTACATAGCTATGAATCTCATAGTATTCACCCTGTGGTGAGGTCTTGTACATAACTATGAATTTCATAGTATTCAGCCTGTGGTGAGATCTTGTACATAGCTATGAATCTCATAGTATTCACCCTGTGGTGAGGTCTTGTACATAACTATGAATCTCATAGTATTCACCCTGTGGTGAGGTCTTGTACATAACTATGAATCTCATAGTATTCACCCTGTGGTGAGGTCTTGTACATAGCTCATAGTATTCACCCTGTGGTGAGGTCTTGTACATAACTATGAATCTCATAGTATTCACCCTGTGGTGAGGTCTTGTACATAGCTATGAATCTCATAGTATTCACCCTGTGGTGAGGTCTTGTACATAGCTATGAATCTCATAGTATTCACCCTGTGGTGAGGTCTTGTACATAGCTATGAATCTCATAGTATTCACCCTATGGTGAGGTCTTGTACATAGCTATGAATCTCATAGTATTCACCCTGTGGTGAGGTCTTGTACATAGCTATGAATCTCATAGTATTCACCCTGTGGTGAGGTCTTGCCCGTAACTCATAGTATTCACCCTGTGGTGAAGTCTTGCACATAACTATGAATCTCATAGTATTCACCCTGTGGTGAGGTCTTGTACATAACTATGAATCTCATAGTATTCACCCTGTGGTGAGGTCTTGTACATAGCTATGAATCTCATAGTATTCACCCTGTGGTGGTGAGGTCTTGTACATAGCTATGAATCTCATAGTATTCACCCTGTGGTGAGGTCTTGTACATAACTATGAATCTCATAGTATTCAACCTGTGGTGAGGTCTTGTGTACATAGCTATGAATCTCATAGTATTCACCCTGTGGTGAGGTCTTGTACATAGCTATGAATCTCATAGTATTCACCCTGTGGTGAGGTCTTGTACATAACTATGAATCTCATAGTATTCACCCTGTGGTGAGGTCTTGTACATAGCTATGAATCTCATAGTATTCACCCTGTGGTGAGGTCTTGTACATAGCTATGAATCTCATAGTATTCACCCTGTGGTGAGGTCTTGTACATAGCTATGAATCTCATAGTATTCACCCTGTGTTGAGGTCTTGTACATAGCTATGAATCTCATAGTATTCACCCTGTGTTGAGGTCTTGTACATAGCTATGAATCTCATAGTATTCACCCTGTGGTGGTGAGGTCTTGTACATAGCTATGAATCTCATAGTATTCACCCTGTGGTGAGGTCTTGTACATAACTATGAATCTCATAGTATTCACCCTGTGGTGAGGTCTTGTACATAGCTATGAATCTCATAGTATTCACCCTGTGTTGAGGTCTTGTACATAGCTATGAATCTCATAGTATTCACCCTGTGGTGAGGTCTTGTACATAGCTATGAATCTCATAGTATTCACCCTGTGGTGAGGTCTTGTACATAGCTATGAATCTCATAGTATTCACCCTGTGGTGAGGTCTTGTACATAGCTATGAATCTCATAGTATTCACCCTGTGCTGAGGTCTTGTACATAGCTATGAATCTCATAGTATTCACCCTGTGGTGAGGTCTTGTACATAGCTATGAATCTCATAGTATTCACCCTGTGGTGAGGTCTTGTACATAGCTATGAATCTCATAGTATTCACCCTGTGGTGAGGTCTTAACTATGAATCTCTTAGTATAATTCATCCTGTGCTGGGTTATGCACATACCTTGTACATAACTATGTATCTCATAGTATAATTCATTCTGTACTAATACACACTAAATCACACCTCTGGTGCAAGAATAGTCACCAGGAGAAGTTGGACGGGGTTGGTTTGAATCTACAATGGCTTTATGAAGGTATGTGGGGACACTCAACCTCCCCTCATCCAGACACTCCCCATCTGGGCACGCCCATCTTCCAGGCACCCTCGCATTGCACAATCATGCCACATGTATCGCACGTAGCACTAGAGTTCACAGAAGTGTGACTTGTTTCGACAGTTTTTGTCGACTGATAGCGAGTCTTGCTTGGATTCTAGTTAGTTTCTTGTTTATAGCGTACTTGAAGGTGTGAGACAGGGAGCAATACGGAAGGCTGCCCGCAACAGTGATGGTGAGAGCAAAGGGGAGGAGCTATGGAAGACCATCGTTCGGTCACACTCTGGTGTTTGATGTTCTAGAACTCACCGCTGTGGCTCGAAATTGTCTTCTTGTGAAAATAAGGCACTACACTGCAGCTCGGATAGGACAAGAATAGCTGAGGCAGATCTCTATCATTTATTTTTTAAATGAGTGTGTTCTCATTGTTTTCAGTCAGTGTACATGTACAGTATGTACACAGACTATGTATGTGCATGCACTTTATACATGTAGGGATGCAAAGTTCCAGGCCAATCATCAATATTGTGCAAAATATTGAGTTTTTCCAGATACGGCCATTTCTGAGTTTTTGGCAGTGCCCAGTCTGATAAGAGGTTTAAGTGCATTGGCATAACAGAAGTGAGAATGTTTGTGTTCCATCTCTTATGGAAACCTCTCTGTCAGTGGCTGTCTAGTAATGGTGTGGACTGTTTACTCTTTAGTAACCTGTTTGTTAGTTTTAGGACTGCCTTTGATCATTCCATGTGCCCACCCACGTACCCACATCACCCCATGCGCACACACCACCTCACCATCGTCATGCACACACCCTCCCACACCACTCCATGCACAAGGAGGTGTTAGGAAAAATAGAGTGTCATGTTGAACTTTTGAACCTAGCAAGCCCTAAGTGGGAAGGGGTGGGGCATCAAAGGAATTACAAACTAAAACAAATTAGGACTTGAGTAGTATACTCTTCCCTAGTATACTGTTCCCTAATATACTATTCCCTTGCACGCACGGATCATTGGCTTCTTGCATATTTAGTTTATCAGTAAACCTCTGACCCCATGCACTCACATCCCCATGTCATCCTTCCCGACGCCATGACGAAGGCTTACAGCAAAGACCACGTGTACAGCCATGACGATATCGCCATGGTGATTGGGTACGCCAAGGACAGGGGAATCAGGGTCATCATGGAATTTGATACCCCGGTAAGAACAACAATATTGTGTATATGGTTGTTGCTTTTTATTATTGTTGTTGTTGTTGTTACTTAACTCCAATTACAGGGTCATACTCAGTCTTGGGGTAAAGGGTCACCAGTTATGTTAAATGTTATTGTTACTTAACTCCAATTACAGGGTCATACTCTGTCTTGGGGTAAAGGGCAGCCTGATCTACTCACTAAGTGCTATAACTCGGAAGGAATACCGACTGGGTATGCGTTGGCATGGCCACGACAATTAAAAGTGTTGTTGGCTATTTCTTATAATAAAATGCAAAAGTTTGCCAGACTTGTTGCAGGCTATTAACTTTTGTGCAGCTCTTTTGGCCCCATCAATCCTATCTTGAATACCACATGGACATTTCTCGACGGGTTATTTGATGAACTGTCTCACATACTTCCAGACCCGTACATTCACCTGGGAGGAGATGAAGTCAGCTTTAGTTGCTGGTGAGGCTCCCAGTCCACTGTTGCATCACAGGCGATAGCAAGTCTCTTGCTTCTTATATTTTCACAGGAAGAGCAACCCTCAAATTCAGAAGTGGATGCAAGAGAAATACTACACGGACTATAGCAAGCTGGAACAGTACTATGAAACCAGGTGATGTCATTAATGATTTATCATCATCATCATCATCATCATCATCATCATCATCATCATCATCATCATCATTATTATATCCACTTTAGGCTACTCAAGTTAGCTGCTTCTAAAGGGAAGAAGTATATAGTCTGGCAAGAGATCTTTGACAATAAAATACAGGTAGAGTCAACATGATTATTGAGATTGCTTTGGCCCTCTCATTTTATAAACCTGGATCTGCATCAGTGTACATGTGTTATAGGGGGGAGGGGCTGGAGAGGGGGGAGGGGCATGCAGACAATTTCATAATCCTCTACCTTGCAAATGCACAATACTGCACGAGATTAATTCAGTGACATCAGGAGTGGGCCCTTAGTGTTTCTTGTGCGAATAGTCTTGAGGTGGTCATATTACTCAGTGACTATCTGGAGGGTGTGGTGATCCTTCAGGTCCAGCCCGACACGGTGATGAATGTGTGGAAAGCACATTGGCAAAGCGATATGTTTAAAATAACTGAGGCAGGACTGGACGTCATCCTGTCCTCGTGCTGGTACCTCAATTACATCAGCTATGGCCAAGACTGGACTAAAGTGAGAAAGAACGGCCTTCTTATGGCACATTTGATTGATAAGTCTATTGTTATTCATTGCATTCCAGTACTACATGTGTGACCCGCAAGAATTTGGTGGTGAGCACATCTCCTATGGCCGCACCGATCTCTTCATGTCCTTGTTGCTGATGTTGTGCACTCTCTTCATGTCCTTGTTGCTGATGTTGTGCACTCTCTTCATGTCCTTGTTGCTGATGTTGTGTGCTCTCTTCATGTCCTTGTTGCTGATGTTGTGTGCTCTCTTCATGTCCTTGTTGCTGATGTTGTGTGCTCTCTTCATGTCCTTGTTGCTGATGTTGTGCACTCTCTTCATGTCCTTGTTCCTTTATGTTGTGCGCTCTCTTCATGTCCTTGTTGCTGATGTTGTGCACTCTCTTCATGTCCTTGTTGCTGATGTTGTGCACTCTCTTCATGTCCTTGTTGCTGATGTTGTGCACTCTCTTCATGTCCTTGTTGCTGATGTTGTGCACTCTCTTCATGTCCTTGTTGCTGATGTTGTGCTGATGTTGTGCACTGTGTTCCACTATCCTGACCAAACGTGTATGAAGAAGAGTCGAGTTATGCAAAATAGATTTTAAAGACTCAATTTTAAGAAATATATCTTGTCCTCTTCTTCCCTTCCTCTTTCCCCTCACCCTCCGATCCTTCTCCTTGATCCCTCTGCCTCCTTTCTCCCCTTTGTCCTCCCCTTTCCCCCTTCTCCTCCTCCATCCCCTCCTCATCTTCCTTCTCCACCCCCTCTCCTTCTCTTCTGTTTCTCCCCCCCTCCCCTCCCACCTCCTCCTCTTCCTCTGATTCTCTTCCGCTGATCTTCCTCCTTCCCCCATACCCTCCTCTTTGCTTCCCTCTTCCTCATCCATAATTTGTTGTTGTTGAATCTTAAATTCTTCTGCCCCAAGGGTCTGATGCTCAGAATGAGCGGGTGATAGGAGGCGAGGCTTGCTTGTGGGGCGAGTATGTGGATGCCACCAACCTCCTTTCTCTGTTTTGGCCGCGAGGTTGCACGGTGGCCGAGAGACTCTGGAGTCCCAGCTCTTACAAGAACACTGACGCTGCTTACCCCAGGCTTAACAACATGCGATGCAGACTTGTGAGGTATGATAGGATTAGTTGACAGCACTGAGCTAGGAGCACGCGTGCTCTTAAAGGCTCACGGATGCTATAGTCCAGGTGCTTTGTAGTCAACAGTCTCCAATTAATCACCCTTCCCCCCCCCCCCCCCCCCCCCCCATGAAAAGGGTGTGATTAGCTGTTCTGTAGCTCAATTGCTGTGTTTCTGTGAGCAGGCACACTTCCCTGGCAACACTGTACACACCTAGTAAAGCTTGTGAGGCAGATATTGGGCTGAAGGAATCATTTGTTAACTGCAATAAAATGACGTGGCATAAGCATTGAACTTCAAGTAGAAAATATGTGTTGCATGCCCTACACACCTGAAGTCTTGATTCTTTGTCGTTGATGAGTTTCCGTAGCCCCCCCATTAACCTACTAAAATTTAAAAGCAAGACGTGGAGAAGAGTATAAAACAAATGCTTGCTCGCCACTCGCAAAGAGAGCTTCAAAAAGTGCTGGAAATGTCTCTCCTAAATAATTTCAAGTTCAGGGAAGTGTTACATGACCCCTCGTGATGATGCTATCTTTTTTTTTTTGACTGCTTCTGCATAGCCACCTTGTGTTAGTAGTCCCCTTGTTTCCAGTGCAGCAATTCTCCAACTGCCACAAAGCTGTGAGCATGCTAGCAAGCTTGGCGTAGCAATCTCATGCGTGGCTTTCCATTGGTTCCTCTTCAGACGTCGAACGACGTGAAGCTGTTTTCATGTAGATTATTTTAAGGTTTAACTGATTGACACCATAAGTGTGTTAAGTATTCAAGGTTTAACTGATTGACACCATAAGTGTGTTAAGTTTTCAAAGTTTAACTGATTGACACCATAAGTGTGTTAAGTATTCAAGGTTTAACTGATTGACACCATAAGTGTGTTCACAAACATAATTGTTAACGCATTATTTTTATTTTTGTAACCTTTGCATGCCGAGTGGCTGTCTTACGACTTTACCCGGGAGGGGGGTTGACGGGGTAACAAGCACAATGAAACATAGGGCCGATGATTGCAACTGCCATCATGAATGGTTTCTTCCGGCCATTTTTGGAAGCCTTGCAGCGGAGCAAAGTTGCAGAGGCACCTCAAATCACCTTTTGAGAAAAGGAGGTGCTCTCCTGGATGGATTTCTTTGCTGTTAGTTTGTAGATGTTAGTTTGTAGACAATATATAAGCACTTTTTAGCTTTTGTTTCCTTCCCTCAATGAAGCTGATTTTTTTATAGCCAACTGCACATGAGCATTCTAATGTTTATCAACAGTTTTGAAAAGTTTTTTTTTGAAGAAAAAAGTTTTAGCTATGAACATTTTGGCTATAAAAACAACAACACACAAATAAAATTGGTAAAGTATCAACACACACCTTGCATATTATGCTGAAATAGCCTGGGACAGAAAAGATGGAGGAAAAGTATTAATGACTTGCACTTACGACTTGCACTTACCTTTATACCTTTATACAATTCACAGTGTTATCACTTCACTTTTATTCATTATAGCCGGGAAATACCTGCACAGCCATTACGCCCGGGCTACTGTGCTTACGAATGGTTTGGCAAGAGGAAAAACTGAAATACGTGTGTACTTATGAACCTGCAGAAACTTTAAGGACTTAGCCAATACTTTTGTATTAAGGTTTCCATATTGTAGAATATTATATGAACTGTTTATATTTGCTGTCAACAGTGAGTAACTAGATGATAAATATTATTATGAACTGTGTCCAAGTGAACTGTGTCCAAGTTGTATATATTTGCTGTCAGTGAGGGAACCACAAATTTCATGGATTCATATACTCCTCACAGCCATTTGGGTTGTCTTTCTGAGTTGCCTTTCACAGTGTGGTGGAACTGGATGCGTCTGAGGGTTAGTAGTTCTTTTGTGAGTTTTTGTTGGATGGGGAGGCAAACTCCAACAAGCTAAGGTCTGCCAGGAAAGTGGATGACGATAGCTAAGCACAAAGGAGGCAGGGCTTGGTAGGTTGCTCGGACTTAGCGGCAACCTCCTCCAGCAGTTCTTCGATGAATTCACGAGTCTGCTCTTTTGAAAGGTCGTTACAAGCTCTTTTGAGTAGCCGACAGAGGGGGCGTGAGGACTGGTATAATCTGGTTGGTGTAGTCTGATGGCAGATTCTTGCCTTCCTTTCTTCCCTTGCCCCAAAGATAAGGAAGGTCAAGGTTTAACAACACCAGGATAGGGTAGGTGGGGCCTCTGCTGCCTTCAAGAGGTACGCTGGACCTCTAGTCCTATTGGCTTGCAATGTCTGTGGGCGGTATCCTTAACTCACTGCTATAATTCCGCATGTCTAAGTGGGGCATCAGGTGAGGCCTGGTGCCATGTCTAAGTGGGGCATCAGGTGAGGCCTGGTGCTGTGTGTCTAAGTGGGGTGTCAGGTGAGGCCTGGTGCTGTGTGTCTAAGTGGGGTGTCAGGTGAGGCCTGGTGCTGTGTGTCTAAGTGGGGCATCAGGTGAGGCCTGGTGCTGTGTGTCTAAGTGGGGTGTCAGGTGAGGCCTGGTGCTGTGTGTCTAAGTGAGGTGTCAGGTGAGGCCTGGTGCTGTGTGTCTAAGTGGGGCATCAGGTGAGGCCTGGTGCTATGTGTCTAAGTGGGGTGTCAGGTGAGGACTGGTGCTGTGTGTCTAAGTGGGGTGTCAGGTGAGGCCTGGGTGCCGTGTCTAAGTGAGGTGTCTAGTGAGGCCTGGTGCTGTGTGTCTAAGTGAGGTGTCAGGTGAGGCCTGGTGCTGTGTGTCTAAGTGGGGTGTCAGGTGAGGCCTGGTGCTGTGTCTAAGTTGGGCATCAGGTGAGGCCTGGTGCTGTGTGTCTAAGTGGGGTGTCAGGTGAGGCCTGGTGCTGTGTCTAAGTGGGGCATCAGGTGAGGCCTGGTGCTGTGTGTCTAAGTGGGGCATCAGGTGAGTGTTATATATATAATACAGCAGTACACACACATGGCATATAATATACATCAGTACACACACATGGCATATAATATACATCAGTACATGCACATGGTATATAATATACATCAGTACATGCACATGGCATATAATATACATCAGTACATGCACATGGTATATACTATAAATCAGTACATGCACATGGCATATAATACACATCAGTACATGCACATGACATAATATACATCAGTACATGCACATGGTATATAATATACATCAGTACATGCACATGGCATATAATATACATCAGTACATGCACATGGTATATAATATACATCAGTACATGCACATGGTATATATACATCAGTACATGTACATGGCATCTAATATACATCAGTACATGCACATGGCATATAATATACATCAGTACATGCACATGGCATATAATATACATCAGTACATGCACATGGTATATAATATACATCAGTACATGCACATGGTCATGCACCTGGTATATAATATACATCAGTACAATGCACATAGCATATAATATACATCAGTACATGCACATGGTATATAATATACATCAGTACATGCACATTGTCATGCACCTGGTATATAATATACATCGGTACAATGCACATGGCATATAATATACATCAGTACATGCACATGGTATATAATATACATCAGTGCATGCACATGGTATATATGGTGATGAAGCCTGCAAGAGTTTAGTATCATCAGCAAAATGAAAAGTCATGGAAATGTCATTTACAAGGATTAGAAATAACAGAGGACAACAGTGCTTCCTGTGTCACACCTCATTGTACTGGAAGAACTTCCTTCAGTAACAAGGTGAGGTTTACCTGATAAATAGGCTCTGAGCCAATACCAGAGAGGTCTGGTTATGCCGTGGATAGTTTGTAAAGCAACTCCAGATGTGGAATAGTATCAACTGATTTACTAAAATCAAGGAAAATTGATGTGTTTGTTCTCAATTAATTCACAAATGTAAGAGAATGAGGACAGCAATTGCAATAAACAGGAGCAATTTCTTAAAAAGCGGTATAAGTTCTTTGAAAGGAGGGGTAGAGAAAATCATTATAAATGATTTTTTTTCAAGGACTTGTTAGTAGACAAAGTAGAGATATTGGTCTGTAGTTTTTAACATTATAATATGAACTTCAGGCATGGAACAAGATTGGATGCAGGTGTTGAGTAGTTATAGGTGCCAATAGAAACTCAGCACATACCTTTAGGATAAGTGGACTTATCTGATCAATGCCAGGAACTTTAGCAGTGTCTAAGGTTGATAAAGTCATAAAGACTTCATAGGCATCAATGGTAATATGACAGTAATTGGTCGACTGGAGGAAGATAAAATTCACTTTTGGTAAAGATGGAGTTGAAGTAGTTAAATATAAAGGCTTTATCTTGTGGATGATATACTACTACCTTTGACTTGTGAATAACAGGATATGATGTGCAGTTTGGTTTTTGTGGCTTGGAAGAGACAATAAGAGTCGTCTCTAATCTGAGGAGCTTTAAGAATTGATGGCTGATTGGGTTAAGTTTGTGATGATGGCAAAGTGAGCGACATTTGTTGATCATGTGCCTGATTTTTGCATTAAAGCACGTGGGTGAGGAAGATTTTGATATCCGTATCACGGGAACAAAAAGATGACAGGCACGAGAGACTTCTTTGATGCAGGACCAGATTTCATTTACATTGTTGAGAAGGAGGCAGTGATCAAAGTCAATCTAAAAAAGGTGGGACACTAAGCCATCTAAGTCTGCTTCAGAATAGTTCAGTCAACTCAGAGAGGGGGAAGAACAGGAGTGAGCTTTGAAGTGGAGAGATAGAACGAGATTAAATGGTAGTCAGAAATATTTCTACCACCAATTCTAGAGTGCTGCTTTGAAAAGGAGCACAATGTGTTGGGGGCTGGGGGAAAGGGGGGCAGAGCTGCCCTCTTCTTGTGCCACTCTCCCCACCCTAGCCACCCACCCACCCGCTAAATACGGGCCTGGTTATTTATGTTTGTTGTATGATTACTTTCAGCTGACATCAAATACTCTCTAAAGATTTTAGGTGCCAACGAAATACTGAATAAATTTCAGTTGAAATGTTGCAAAAAGCTGAGAATCCTAAAGTTTGTTTGTTGTTGCCTTTTGTTGCTGTTTTAAAGGAAGATTAAGTGAAGAGCTCATCCTGTGAAGGAGAGACAAACAAAAATCCAACAAAAGTTTGGCACCATATGCCCCTATTGGACATAGAAACAATTGCCTACTGGTATTTACTGTTTGTCACTGGGTTTCTTGCAACTGTTGACATACCAATGGCACTAAACAACCAGATTTAAAAAAATTCATACCCTGTAGGTGCCAGAAAAACAGTCATACCTTCTTGTGGTACTTGGCGGAAACAACACTAAGCTGGCTAAATTAACAAAATTAATTTTCAAAATTCAATTAGAGATTAATACACTCACACACACACATACATGTCACACCACTATCAGCACAAACATTCCAACCATCAGCCTACAAACTACGACAACAATACACACAAACATCAGATAATATCATTAGGACCATTTGACATGCACATCCATGGCATGCATACCACATTCTAATAATGTGGATAATCTAAATACAGCACACATAGTTTGGGTATTAGTTATCTCATTACATTTGCATGTTCTCCACCTTTACACACTTTGCAGTAAGTGGATTAAACTTAATTAATTGACAACCAATTAACAGATAATTCCTATCATAATTTATAACTAACAACAACAACAATAACATTAAAAATAATACTAACAACAATGACAATGATGATGATAATAATAAATATCAACAACACCACGGTGTTCTTAGGCTGTCATTGGGGAACATGTCTTATACCTCCCTTTTTCACTCTTGGTATATATGATTATCTTTTTCTTTTCTGATAAACTGCATTAGAAATAAACTAAGTAATATACACACATATTTGATATCCTAGATACTTGCAATATAATTAGTGGCCAATAAAAGATTATGGCACCATCATGTCCATGGGGAGAGGAGGTGGGGGGTCTGGGAAGCAACAAAAAAGTATGCACTACCTAGCTTCACAATCTCTACATTTCTTTCTAAGTAGTCGACTAGCCGTAGAGGAACCACTGCCATCTGAACAGAGAAGCAGTTTATAGCTGTAACACACCTGTCATGGCAACTCATAATTGTTACAGAAGATATATTGAAAGGATGTGAAGTTGTTATCTGGGTCCTTGACTTAAAAAAAACACAGTACATTTACATTTTCTGTGTGCTTAGTGCAGGAAGGAGAAAATCCCTTCTCACAACCAAACCCTGCAGCTGCCTGTTCTGACGACCACATAAACTCCCCCTTCTGAAAATTCTGGCAACAGGCCTGTACCATGTTTCAGGCTGAGAACGGGACTGGCCAGATTTTTGAAGGACAAGAGGAGATGGCAGTTATATATTGCAGATAAACATGTGCCAACGGAATTTTGAATATGAGAAACTGTATATAGAAACAACCTCACCATGCAGAGAAATACACACACTCATGGTTGAGCTGTATTAATAAACAAACGGGGAAAAACAGAAAAGAAAAAATTTCTCAACCTCCCCTTCCCAAATCTACACACAGTCGGCATGTATATATATGTGAGCATCTGTCTCAACTCAAACCTATTGTCTAGTTTACTTATCTGCTCTGGATGCTGATAAGCAAAACATCATCTGTCTTAGGTCAGTAGTAGAAAAGGCTTATTATATTTTACAAACTTTCTTACATTGTGACCCGCTTGTTAATTGTTTTGATTCTCACTGTCTCTCTATATGGTTCTTTGGAACTTGAATTGTAAGCAGTTAAAATCTCTTAAAATTGCTTGACAACAGCATCCTAAGAAGAATAAGAAGAATCTGGAAACTCCGAAGATAACACCATACAAGGATCTTGCACAAAATAGCTGTTGTTTAGAGCATAGCAAGGTTTTGTCTCTCTGTGATTGTGCTCTAATAATGTTTTTTTTATGATCTCCTCAATAATATTTGTAGACTTGTATGATTACTTTCAGCTAACATCAAATACTTTAATTAAGGAAAGCTGATTTTAAGAGAATCCTTGGAAAAAATTATACTCGAGTTCTTGAAGGTGTATTCTGAAGATTATGTTCGTGAGTACTGATGCTGTCCATAATTTACAATTACATAAACTTAATTTTTTCCGCATGATGTGTTTTGTGACAACTTGCTGACAAATAATATGCTTCAATATTTATCTTTAAATCAGCTTTTTGGTTTTGAAAACCAAAAAGCTGATTTAAAGAAATTTTAAAGCATAAAGTAACAATTCTCTTCAATATATATAAATGTTTACATTTTATTTTTCCCCTTTTTCATGACTTACTTTAAAATATCTTACTCCTCCATTGGTGTGTATCATGAAAATATTGTTGTTGTTGTTGTTGTTGTGGTTATTGTTGTCAATGTTATTATTTATTATTATTATTATTATTATTATTATTATTATTATTATTGTTAATATTGTTATTATTGTTATTATTATTGTTGTTGTTTTTTTTTTTAATATTATTATTATTATTGTTATTATTGTTGTTGTTATTATTATTATTATTATTATTATTATTATTATTATTATTATTATTATTATTATTATTATTATTATTATTATTATTATTATTATTATTACTATTACTACTATTATTATTATACTACTGACTTGTCGGGGTTCCTGATGATGAGATTGATGACCATAAGCAGATAAACTTGCACCAACAGTATTTAAATACGAGATGCTTGGACAGTCTTTCAAATCAGCCACATTCTCATCCTTGACTATCCTATAACATTTGTTGCCTTTTACTGGAGTGACCATTTTCTAGAATATTTTGTTACAGCATTAGAATTAGGTATATACTAGCTGTAAAATATTCTGTGATCTAGGAAAGCTCTTTAGTTCGAATACTTGGGAGTTTGAGTGTTGATGACGGAGCAAGTAGAAGGGTGGTAGGTAGAGTTAAGTAGAATGGATGTGCCAAGTGGTAGAGGTTGAAAAAGGAAGGTTGGTTTGAGAACTCCTGGCTAGGTCAAGCCTAAAACATACAGCCAGACCATGGTGGACTTGCAGCTAAACAAGTTATAGGAAGCTAGAGTTATGTAAAAGAGGCTGGGAAGAAAGTTGCTAGGTGGGGGCTAATTAATAATACGGCTGGAGAAGCCGTAGGCCTATTGGCCGATCTAGGGTGGAGAAAGCTGAAGGAAAGTAGAGACGAGAAGGACTACTGAATGGAAGGAGACTACAAGGGCTGGAGGTAGGCAGGTTGATCAAGTGGATATCAAATAAACTATGAAGAAACTGAGAGATAAGGATGGTGGGAGGAGAACCAGATATTTTTTAATAAGCCGAAGTTGAAGGAAAGGTGGGGGACAGTGCTCGAGTGGAAGAGGAAGGTGAAGAAAAGAAACGAGTTTGAATAGGATGATGAAGTAAAGAGCAAGAGTAGTTTGAGTTGGTATAGAGGAAGATGAAATGGTATGCAAGGTCCATGAAAGAGATAAAATTACATCTCAGGCTGAGCATGGGATGTGTCAGTCATGTACTGATGGTAGATGTTTTCTGTATGATGGTGAAGAAGCAGAAAATGCGGGGCACTTATTGATTGACGTAGACTATTTGATTTGATTTTTGATTGAGAGAGGAGAGCAATTAATAAGTGGCTGGAGGAGTTTCACTCTGTGGGTAAGGCGAATGACACTCTAGGATGGAGAAGTGGTGGCAAAATTGGAAGGAGTTGCCATGTGGTGGTGGGTATGTTTACTAAGGTGGATGTTATGGATTCCCCCCACCCATCACCAGTTAGATTGAAAACTTGGTATTTTCATGTATGGCATGTATTTTTGTGTGTTTCTATATTCTATCTATGCACTTTACGTACCAGTTAAAAAAAACATGAATGGATCACCCACCTGACTTTATGCTACTTACACAAAATTAGCGCAAGGTGTCCCATCTGCACATGCCTGTTCTATCGCATGGCTGTTAATTTTAATTTGTAGTCTGTTAAAATTACTAGTTTCTATATAGAATTCCTTGTTCACTTTCCGAAGTGCGGTGGAAACCCTGTCAGGCTAATTGTTGAGGGGAAAAAACAATGCTAAATAAAATTGGCGTTTTATGTGACACGCTACTGAAATGTGCCCAAGATTCTGTTCCTGTTTTCACTATTATCATTAGCTATTGAAATTAAATGGTTTTTAGTAAACTCTTTTGGCACATGTAGGATCATCAAACGATCGAACCTCTTTTGCCACACGATTGACCTCAAGTATGAATGTACTAACTAAAAACAGACTTTATAATAATTAGTACATTCATTAACATTATCGTACAAAACTCAGTTTCTTAATGCCAGCAGTCATCTCATGCACAACAGTTATCCCTCATTCGAATGATTTCACTCAGCATGTCATGGCTTGTACATTTGCCCATCTTCTATTCAATAATACTGCCACGGTAAGTGTAATAGGCAAAATTGGAGAAGAGTTGTCATCCCCTTGAAGATTAGCTTGATCTTTGCTTGGCACCAATAGTCAGAGAAGCTTTCAAATAGAATTTAATTTTGTAGAACAAAGTTGCTACAAAGCGTTGGGTGGACGGCATCCTTTTTTAGGTGATGATACGACACTCCATAACATTCTGCCATAGGTGGGAAGATCATAGGGTACTACATCTTTCTTTAGACCCCAGTAAGAATAAATCTGGTTTAGCAGAAATCTTCCCAAAATACCTCAAGGTTGTATCACTTGGATGGTCCTTCAAACCTCCATGGTTCTCTCAATTTTATCGAGTGCTCTGCAGGCATAAAATAAAATCCTGGGTTATATATATAATTCTTCATCTTTCTAAGGTGTCTTTCAGACTGAAATAAAATCCTGGAATATGATTTCCTCATCTTTCTGAGTCTGTTCTTGATGTCCTTCAGACTGCTGTGCTTCTTTTTCTATTCCTTTGGAGTGGTGGACAACATTTGTGGACTTCTTTTGGCATCAAGTCTAATGTCAAGGCTGCCTTTTAATAGGGTTGTGAAAGTGTTGGCTACTTCTGTATGACATCTCATCTGGTGAACTGGGGTAATGATTAATGGAATTCTTCATCAACAAATTCCTTGTTGAAGCTCCGATGTGGAGGTAGATTCACTTAACTGTGGAAGAGGCAAACTTCTATATTTCCCAGATCAAGGCCTCTGCTGCTTACCATTATCTCTCCCTCCAACTACTGATTTTATGATTTATTCTTGATATTGCTGAGCCTATGCCACCACACATACTACAGCACAGTGTATGACTATGTAAGGGTAACTAACACAAATAACAATCGATATTTTCAACAGTACCTAATATCCATAATACTAATACTTATGAGTGTCCTGGTGCTCAAGGAAGGGGGGAGGGAGGGGAGGGGACCAAAGATCATTCCTCAGCTCGCCATAACAGTTCCTTTCTCCTCTGCCACCACCAATACATAACAAACTCGCCCACCTCCTCCATCACTGCGTCACTTACTCCCTTCCACACCTTTCCCCAACAGCAATGCCACCTTTCCATCCTCTTCTATATTCATCCAGCCACTGTCCAGCCCTTACAATTCTGTGCACCATACCAGCCAACCCCTTTCAAATTCCTCACACATTACCAAGAAATGTTCCACATTTTCCCCTGCTCTACTATCACACATCCCTAGTTATCCCACATCGCTTCTTATCCTCTAGCAACCCAGCTGGTGCAATCCTCAGTCTAAATTGCAACTGTACACCTTCCTGACCCAGGCCCGTAGGAAGCAAATGTAAACCTGTACGGCAACTAAGCCACACACACAATGGGAGTGGCTTTACTTGCTACTGGAATAAACACACCCAACTTATACTCTATCTAATAGCACTCCTTTTGGAGCTACAGCAGGATTCATACAGAAATTTTTGTTAGGGGGGGGGGGGGGGAGGGGGTTAGATGTTTGATTCTGAAATATATATTAATCACTCATGAATAATAATTATAACAATCATCTGCAGGGCTTTGCACAGGATATAGAGGGATTTGGGGGGGGGAAGGGGGGAGGAAAAATGTGTACCTAATTGGCAGACTGTGCAGGGTATTCAAGGGTAGGGGGATCTGGGGGAAGCAAGAGCTTCTTCCCAAACTGCCTGAACAACATCATAATTGGAGAATGATGCTGTTCAGTGAGGACGCCCTGACTGTTCACCTAGTGGGACAGAGGGTTCTAAAACCAGTTGTTCCAGGACTAATTTCTGCTTTAATCTTGTTAAACAAGCCTTCTCGCCGAGGTGAGTATTTAAGCAGTTTAGATATTTCAAAAGTAGTATCTAGAGTATTCCTCAGAATTTGATTATTCTTGATGGTATCTCCAGCAGCTAAATTTAAAGAATGACCATAGCAATGGACTCGTGACTCTTCTCCACAAATTTGAGTAGAAGTCCCATCCCTTATACCACACATGTTTGCAGCACCATCATAGCATTGAGCACGGCAGTTATGAATGCTAAGACTCATACGACACATCGCATCCTTCAAACTACCAACCAAGACATCTGCTTTTATGGACTCAACATGGTCAAGGCCATAGAAGTCTTCATGGGGTTGAAAATCATCATCAACCCACCGAAAGCAAATAACGAATTGCTCCTTATATTGGATGCATCCGACACTTCATCAGCCATCAGGGCAAAATACTTGGCTTGCTGGATAGAACTGGCTATATCTCGAAGAATATGTAATGCCATTATTTTAATAACTTTATTTTGTATTTGGGGACTAGTATATTTATCAGTTTTCTTACTTAACATGGCCGATATTGCAGGATCGTCCAATGCACGATGATGCATTAATTGCATGAAGTTACTGTCAACTTCATCAGCAGCACCACGAAAAGCTATTCCTTGTCTAGCTAGGAATTGAATATTCTGAGCTAGCTTGATAAGGTACTCTCTGTTCACGGCTTTTTGCAAAGCATGTTGAGAAGATAACAGATAACATACTTCCAACATCACTAGTCGTACCTGGTATAGTGATCACTAAATCGGTAGCTGCTTTATGAGATTTTGTGCTGTCATGTTTGTTGAAACATCGAGTTCTATCCTTCCAGTTACTGAACCCAGACAAAAAGGTTGAGTCCTGCATGTTTCCTTATCATCTTCAGTTTACCTAATATATATATATACTAGCTGTGAAATATGGAATGATTGCTGCCAATATGAGTGGCAGCTAGGCCTACTAGCAGAAGCTGTCCCACTGTATCTTACCTGTTTGGATTGCTTGCACACACGTGAAACAATAAGCCAAGTCTTGACTGGAATCGTAGTGAAGCCATTTCCATTGGTTGAACCAAGCGCTCTGAAAAGAGCGATAAGAGATATTGGTTCGGCCGAAAGATCGCTTAGGAAAACTAAAGTTAGTTGGTTGAGTCGGATGATCGGGAAGCTTAGGACAATTGGGTAACCTGGAAGCCATGCTGAAAAGACGAACTCTGACTATCTTTAATTAAATATTAATTTAATAATTTTTATCCATTGCATGTTTAGGCTACTAGTCACATAGGTAGGCTAGTTGTCCTTCAGTGTACTTCTATTCATGTCTCACCTCGATTATCTCAATTATGTGATACTGTGAAGTTATAAAAAAATTTTAAAACAATGGGTGTGGTTTTCGTGAAGGAGGCGTGTTCGGTCCAAACCTATACGGCAATTGCCGTTGCGGCTCCTACGGCCATGTGACCCTGCATGGACCTCGCACCATTCTTTGCCAATTTATAAAACTTGAGTGTTGCCGTTTTACTTCCTCCTCCCAATCCTTCACCTTCATTTCCCCCTTCCACTTAGTAGTGACCCAACCTCGTTTTTTATCTCATATTTTCTCCAGGTCTCACATTCTTCCTACCATCCTATTCCTCCATCCTCCCTTAGTCAACTATAATCTGCTCTGTAACACCTCCAATCTCTTATGACCATTCATCTCTTCCCTCCTCTCCTCCACCTTCTTCCACCCGAATCTCCCCATATTGCCACTCCAGCTACTGTATTACTTGTCCCCAACAATCTCCTACTCACTCTCATCTGTGCCGACTCTAAATTCTTGTAAGCTTCGTCCTCCACCACATCATTTAGTCGCTAACTTTTCAACCCGCAAAAACAATGTCTACGATGACATTATGACCAGCCACAACTTGGATCATTTAATATAATAAATACACCCATACCTAAAACAAAGCAGACACTAAAACGTCTAAACGAATCCATCCACCTCTACAGTCTTGTACTGGGGGAGGTCATTGAAACCCGCGTTGCGGAACGTTAGGCCGTCCGTCTGTCTCTCTCTCTCTCTCTCTCTCTCTCGTCGCTCGCGCGCGGTTGCGTTTCTAGATTACCATGTACGTTTCACGTCAGTCTCCCGTCACGCATTTACATCAACGACTCATTTTCTCGGTGGTGAGATGAATGTGCTTGTGGTGATGGTCGTGCTGCTGTGGCAAGATGTATCAGCTTCCGTGGACAGCAAGTCTCTCCTCTGGCCTATCCCCAAGCAGGTTACGCCTTTAAGCAGCGATGTGAGAATGCTGGACCCTGACAATTTCAAATTCGTCACCGTCATCACCAGTGACATAATCAACAAAGCTCTCCAACGTTACAAGGGGCTTATCTTCAAGAGCCCTACACCTTTCTATCCTGATGGAGCAAGCCAAAATGTCCAGGAGAAAATGCAAACACTGACAGTGACAGTAAACAGTGCTGACGAAACTCTGGATCAGAACACTGATGAATCTTGTGAGTTCCTTCCAGTTATAACACTGATGAATCTTGTGAGTTCCTTCCAGTTATACGTGGGGGGGGGGGGGGGGGGGGGGGAAGGGACAATAATGATCAAGTCTGGGTGACAATTGCTTTCGTACACTCATTCCCCAGCAAATTATGTATTTAAATGATGCGTCAACTGCATGTGCACTGGGGGTCAACATGGTCTGCATACACTCATTCCCCAGCAAATTATGTATTTAAGAGATGCATCAACTGCATGTCTAAGTAGTGCACTGGGAGTCAACATGTTCTGCCTACACTCATCCCCCAGCTAATTATGTATTTAAGTGATGCGTCAACTGCATGTCTAAGTAGTGCACTGGGAGTCAACATGCTCTGCATACACTCATCCCCCAGCAAATTATGTATTTAAGTCAGGCCTGGAGGAAGCTAAAAATTATTAGTAGGGCCAAAATTGCTTAGGAAGCCAAGGGTATAATACAACAATGCCATGTTTTTAGGTCAAGAATAAAGTTTGTATACATGACAAAACTTATTAAAATTTCCCAAACATCTTTCTCCTGTTATCACACTCGCCAACAAATTCACTAGCTATATCTATCTTACTAAGAGAATCTGTATGTTCCTTGTGTACATGCAGTACCATTAGATTATTTAATCTTTTCTGTGTCATGGAGCTACGAAGATAATTTTTCACTCTTCGTAAGGCACTAAAAGAATGTTCTTAAGTAGCATTTGTTGCTGGCATTACCAACAGGAGTTGCATGATGCGGCATACTTGGCCGAGTAGCTCTCTTTGGCCTGCATTGAGGGATTGAAAGTAGTCCCTGATATCAAATATCGTAACATCAGCCCCATTTCCTTCAGCAGTACGTTCAAAATCAATAGCAAAGGTAAGCAGTTGAGAACTTAGGAGAACTTGGTTGAAATCATCTTTATAAAATGAGCAAACAAATTCTATTTCATCTTCAAAAGCTTCCCTTTTAGCTGCTTTTCTCAAAAGCTTCTCCAGGTTGCAGTAAACATTGTAACCAGGTTGTTCAAAGCGACTCTTCAGGCAATTTGTGATGTTGTCAATAGCTTCATAGTACTGCTGTCGAAAATAGAGCTTAGCAGACATGTGAAAATCACCAAGTGCTAGATTCCCCAATTTCATAACGCCGTGGTGTCTTCCGTTGACGTGGAAGTTGTGGATCACTCACATCCACCAATTGAGCAAATATGTTAACTTTCTCCCAAAAACAATCATACAGTTGTTCTGTACGAAATGAATTTAGAGTATCAATTACCATCTTGCCAATATGCTGACCTTCTGCAGCAGATATGGTCTTCTTCTGTAATGCTGCACTCAGGTTGTCTGTATGTCGAAACAGCATTTCACCCAAGTATACACCAAAAAGGAAGTCAAAAGATTTCATCTGTGAAGAAACTCCAATAATTCTGGCCTTTGTTTCAGTATCCCTCGCCAAATCAAGTGCTTCATCCCATGTTGACTGTAGAACAGAGTAATTGTTGATGATACTGTCCAGGGAATCAGCCCTTACAGTCCACCTAGTGGGACAAAGTACTCTAATGCCTGCTGATGTAGTCATATCACTAGCTTGCTTCAAGTCTCGAAATAGACATTCACGCCTAGGTGAGAATTTAATTAACTTTGTGATTTCATATGTCACATCAAGTGCATCTCGCATGAGCTTCGTCTGTTTTACTGAATCACTTACTGCTAGATTAATAGTGTCCATAGCAGTGGGTAAAAACTGCACGGGGTTCCAGATCAAGGATCCTTTTTGCGACACCAGATTTTGCTCCCCTCATGGTGCTAGCTCCATCATAGCACTGGCCCCGAAGCTTGCATAAGGGTAAATTCAGCCTAACCATGGAATCCTTAATAATACTTGTCAGTGTTTCAGCATCAATACGTGGAACTTGGTATAAGCCTATGAATTCTTCAAAAACCTCGAACTGTTCATTAACGTGACGGAAAACAATGGTTGCCTGCTCATTATTGGAAATATCTGTTGCCTCATCGATCATAACAGTGAGGAAAGGGGACTGTTGAAGTAAAGCTGTAATATTTCTGAGAATATTATTAGCCATAACACCAAGAATGTCATTCTGAATTTGATGTGAAGTATATTTGCAAGACTTGCGATTCAACCATTCAATCATTTCAGTATCATCTTCACCATTCATCTTCAGCAGTTGAAGAAAATTTCCATCTCCTTCATCCCCATCACCTCTCAGAGCTAACCCTTGTCTAGCCAAATATCGAATGCTAGACACAATCTTTAGAAGCATTTTGCGATTGTACTCTCTTTCTTTGGCATGTTGTTGTACAAGTTGCTCCCCAACATCCTTTGTCGTAGCTGGAATTCTGATGACTACATCAACTGCTTCTCGATGACAGTCACTTAGTTGATGTTTTTGGAATAAACTGGTTGCATTTTTCCAATTACTAAATCCTGTGGATGTCTGTATAATGAAAATTTAGTGATTTACTAAATGATACACACACACAGCAAAACTATTGAGAGATACTTACGAAGGCTGGTGCAGCTTTAGAAGACCTCATTTTCCCATGTTTAAAGCCTGTCACATAAGTGTGGCAGTAAACAACATCTTTTAACTCATCGTAGTGTAGAAATGGCCATTGCTTGAGCCAAGTGGATTGAAATGATCGACAAACAACACTCTTCACCCCAAAAGATCGCTTGGGGAATTTAAAATTAGTGGGCTGTCAGTAGGAAGTTCTGGGACCTCAGTGAAACTTGAAAGAGCAGCCATTGTAACAAGAGCACATGGTACAGCACATGACCAGAATATTCTAGAACTAGCAGCTGGCATCCTAGTGATTGCATGCCAGCTGGCACATTAATTTACAAGCAATTAACACTTACACACGGGGGCAATTGTAAACGTCACAATCATTGTACGTGCGTTATACTCAAAAATTTTATTACTTAATTAATTACATCAATCCAAAAGTCACACCTATAAAACAAACCGGAAGTAGTCACCTGGGTGCGGCATTGTTTTTAAAAAAAATGGTCGATCGCATGGGGAAGAAACGGTCTGTTGTTAGTTGCTCCTACGGCATATTTACTACTCCAAAATTGACCAAACAACAGAGACAGGTCCAGGGAACATTGGTTATCTCAGCAAACTGTAAGTATTCGATAGCCAGTTTAAAAAAACCCATCGTATTGACGCTATTGTTGTACCTTTGTTTAGAAACTAGTCATGGTAGCTTCTACGCTACTTTTGTATGTTAGTCGGCTGCTTAGACTATGCAAAGTATGCTAGATTTGTCTGTATGCTGTGTGGTAGCTATAGTATTGGCAATTTAGGTTGGTGGGAGCTATTTTTGTTACATTGTGTACTAAAACTTACCTGGATATATAGCTAGAACAAGATTGTTAGCAGCAAAAATCCATTTGAATACCTTGCTAGATCAAGTACAATGTTTTATAAGATAATTGAATAACAATATAGTCATTGAATAACAATATAGTCATGAGTTCACTGTGTTGCTCTTGGTTTCTTCAGGATCTTGGCTGTGTGGTACTCTTTGAAGCACTCTTCTGGATGTAGAGGTGGGTGGTCAGAGCAAGTCTGACAGTAGTACACTGAGCCTGAGCGAACCGTAAGTGGCCTGTTTACGATCAGAATTTGTGTATTAATATTTGTTTCACGCACTACTAGGTCAAAAACCTTGTCTGCAAAGAACAGGTGAAGAAATATCCTTGGGCTCAACATCATCATCTAGCAAATTTTAACCAGGAGTTTCTACGCTCGGTGGGGCTCATAATGTTGTCAACGTCTTTGCACCTGACAAGCCCACTTCCACTCGTATGGCCAGTTTCCACATCCATTTCCCCATCAGTCTCATCTACACTACTGCTGCCATTAGCATCTTCCATTTCTTCCCGGCCATTCTTCCACATCATAAAGTTCATCTTCCTTCCAATATCATCTAGTTCATTTCTTCCACATCATCCAGTTCACTGTCACTTTCAAAGTCATTCTCAATATCAGAAAGAGCCTCCAATACTGCCTGCAGATCCATATTTGTGTTTGTTTTGGATAAAAATACACACCATGCTTCTTATTTGCATCTGGCAATGAACCACGAAATATAACGCCTGTTTTTTTGTTTTTTTTGTTATTCATGGAGATGGTGATGCCTTCCCAAGTTTGATTATAAACCCATCAACCTTACCTAGTAAGTACAGACTATAAAACAGACAATCCACGGAGCTATGCAACAAGAAATATCATGTCACAGATGCTGTGACACACGCACTGCCAGCGGTAAATTGCTTGTCACGGATGCTGTGACACACGCACCCGTGGGGTGGATTGTTGTGTTACAAACGCCGTGACAAACGCAGTGTAAGAGTTATCAAGGCTGGCTGTTAATTAGCTTGCATGCTTCACAAACTTTGGACCGCACAACCCAATAATGATCTACTTGAAGGCCAAATAATGATATACTTGAAGACCACACAACCCAATAATGATCTACTTGAAGACCACACAACCCAATAATGATCTACTTGAAGACCACACAATCCAATAATGATCTACTTGAAGACCACACAACCCAATAATGATCTACTTGAAGTCCACACAACCCAATAATGAGTCTTCAAGTAGATCATTATTGGGTTGTGTGGTCTTCAAGTAGATCATTATTTGGCCTTCAAGTAGATCATTATTGGGTTGTGTGGTCTTCAAGTAGATCATTATTGGGTTGTGTGGCCTTCAATAAGTTAGCTCATGGCACCAGTTGGGAGTGTAGTAATACATGACATTCTGAGAGTTTTTGATGCATGCACTGGCTACTCTAAAAATTCAAACTCAAGATCAACAAAATATTAATTCAAGTAAAGAGCCAAATATTGGTAGGGCCGAAGCCCTACCTGCCCTATAGGCTCCTCCGGGCCTGTAAGTGATGCGTCAACTGCATGTCTAAGTAGTGCACTGGGAGTCAACATGCTCTGCGTACACTCATCCCCCAGCAAATTATGTATTTAAGTGATACGTCAACTGCATATCCAAGTAGGTACACGGTATTTTTCTAGATACTTTAGTGATGGCGATGGCCGATAAAAAATTTGCACAATTAATACCTGCTGCACATATTTCTAGCATCCGACCACAACACCTGCAGGAGGTCATGTGCTTGTCACCTCTAAAGTTTGGGGGTTGTGTAGATGATAAAAGTGTAAAATGTGATGTTGAAAATAAATGCTGTTATGTTGAAATGGACATGGTAGTCGTGTATTACACATGGGTTAATAATTTTCCTTCTCCTCCCACAGATATGCTGGATACTAAAGAAGGGATCCTCGTCGCAAATACTGTGTATGGTGTGCTCAAAGGTACGTAGTAACCATTGTACACACTCTGCCATGCGTTACTATTGTAATACAATCACTGTGTATTGGATTGACGTCAGAAAATGAGCCTAGAATTAATTATACTCGCCCCATGTCTACTCCCTAATGTGCGCACACCAAATGCATATATATATTTGCTCGGTAGAAATAAAAGCAAAAGTTGGATTGACTTGTCAAAAAAAAAAAAAAAAGTTTGCCAAATGTCGACCACAAACTTTTAGAAAACCCTTTACCAAATATTAAACCATGTGAGGATCTTATAAATGTTTGTGGCCCATGTTGGTAAATACTTTCTGTCCAACATGATCTGTCTTGTTTCTACTCTATAAATGGAATAGTGGAACAGCCTCCTTCAAGAAGTTTGTTCAAGATGACTCCAGAACTCACCAGCCAATAGTAGATGCTATTCTTTGTTACTAAGTACACACACACATGCACACACATAATTACACATGTGGGTCGCAAGTAGTTGACCTGGTTGGTTTTTACTGCTAGCTATTGCATCAAGAGTGAGCTCCAACTGTTAGCTATTGCAACAAGAGTGAGCTGCAACTGTTAGCTATTGCAACAAGAGTGAGCTCCAACAAGAGTTGAGCTCCAACTGACTGTTTGCTTCTTTACAATGAAAACGTGCAACAGCTTCTCTCAACATTCCACACGAACATGAGTGCGTTTATTTTGTTGACTATCCTTTACCATTTTCATGTCATATCAATGCACATCTTTGACTAAACTTTGCCTTCATTTAGACAGCCATTTGCTACCACATCAACACGCCCACCCATGATTGCATCACAATGCTCATGTTCATAGTGAACATGAGTACAGTATTATGAAACGTATACAAGCATAAATATACATTGTGAATGAATGGCTCACAAGACACTACAAGTCTAGACTAGTAACAGAGAATGCAGTGCCTGCTATCACCGGTGAGTCAGCCAAACTGTACAATGAAGACATCGAGAAACTGCCTTTGCATCAAATATAGCTGGCCTGGAAGGAATAGTAGATAACCACAAAAACAAGGGTACTTTTACCTGATCAAGCGCTGGTGATCTATTACTCCATTCTTGTAAAATGATTGAGCTCATTCCTGACTGGAGCGTGTCCTTGAATATATTATATGCATAGCTAGGCAGCTAATAGTATTGTAATTGAGGGTGTATAGTAGTCCTTAATTGATTAGACGATTTGGAGTCTTCTGGTTCTAAAATTGCTATGAATAGACTTATGATATAGAGTTATGGAGGTGGCAGAAAAGAGATGATTCTATTATTATTATTATTATTATTATTATTATTATTATTATTATTATTATTATTATTATTATTATTATTATTATTATTATTATTTTTATTGTTATTATTAATATTATTATTATTGTTATTGTTATTGTTATTGTTATTGTTATTGTTATTATTATTATTATATTATTATTATTATTTTTTATTATTTTATATTTTATTATTATTACTATAATTATTATTATTACTATATTATTATTATTATTATTATTATTATCATCATCATCATCATTATTATTGTTTTATATTAAAAAAAATTATCACTCTTTCTATATTACTGTGTATACATGCATACGTCTCCAATCACATACATAATGTCATATAATTACAGGGTTGGAGACTTTCAGCCAGCTCGTCTACAAAAATACCAACGATCAGGTGCAGTTGAACATTGAGGTTGTGCACACATGCCATGCTCATGCTTGCTTATGCCATAATGTTGCCGCTCAAGACCTCCGCGATGTTGGGATCCTCTTTCTATTGCGAGTGTGAATCCAGAACTTTTTTAGCCCTGTGTATATATTAGCTTGCTGGAAATATTGCTATGGCATTTCACTGCCACAACAATGGCCGTGAAGTTGCTTGGCCCTCTCAATCCAGCAGGCCCATGGGTCTGCACATATACAAGAACAATTTATTGAAAATAAAATACAACTATTTGATTGATTGAGGAAGGGAAACAAAGAGTTGACTCATGAAGACCCCAACCAGTTGGATACCCTTTACCGTTTATATACACCATGCATGCAGATATTTGTTTTTAAATAGTAAAGGGTCATCTAACTGTACATGGACACAACTCTGATTCCTTTACATTTTTGACCGTCAATCCAGTATGATCAATTCAGTATGGTCGGTTGTTTACAGAATTCTTCAAGTTTGTGGCAGGGGAGAACTCACCAGATGAACACTCCTATTTATATACTTACAGTGCACCTCCTAATCCAACAAGCCTCATTAATATAGTAGGCTTGCCTGTTCTAATTGAATAGGTTTGCACATGTCAACCCAAACTGTGTTTGTGGTGTGTACACACGTTTTGTGATGTGTACAAGTAAATATATATTTCTATGGTTGACAATATTACAGTGTTCACTATTTAAAACCCAGCCTATGTTAGTATACTGTACTAGAACCAAGTGACCACCATTAATCAGAAGAAGCTAACATAGTTTCTTGTAATACACTGTAGTTGCATGCACACATGTAGTGCTACATAAATTATTACAACTACAGTACAAATGATACATTTGAGTAGTCCCAACAATGCCAGTCCAAACACCTTATTAGGTACAGGTCTATTCGGATTAGCTAGGGAGGTTGCACACTAAATTGTACTACACAAGTCCACACATCCCACACATTGGACAGTCCAAGCCTCCTGACACTTGGCAAGAGTGGCACAGGAGAATTCCAGAACTCACCAAACTTAGTGGTTGCTATTCTATACCCCTAAAGTTTTGTTTGAGGAGGAATATTCATTAGTGAATCAACGGACCTCTCAGTTCAAGTCCAGCTGCGTAGCAAAGCTTGGTGGAGTCACGTTTCGCTCTTACCTGTTTCTTCTTATAAAGCAGCACATCATGGGCATCGACTTTATGCCTTTCTCGGTAGTCAAGAAAGAAACAAATAAGTGGCTGCAGGGGTATTGGAATACTTGGAGTTCTCTGGTACTAAAACTGTTATGATTGTGCACAAGTTGTGTGAGGGAGAGCAAGCAAGTAGGGGATGCATAGATGGCAAGTTGTATGAGGGAGAGCAAGCAAGCCGGGGATGCATATATTGGATTGGTCTGTCAAGGCAGTACTCATGTTAACCACAACCACCCTTTACCATTTATACCAATCTGATTATTTTGGTTTTGCTAGGGTCATCATACTTGTTGTGGTGAGCATGGGTATAATCTTGCTAGGTCAATGTGGTGAGCATGGCTATAATCTTGCTAGGTCAATGTGGTGAGCATGGGTATGATCTTGCTTCCTCTAGGTCAATGTGGTGAGCATGGGTATGATCTTGCTTCCTTTAGGTCAATGTGGTGAGCATGGGTATGATCTTGCTTCCTGTAGGTCAATGTGGTGAGCATGGGTATGATCTTGTCAGGTTAATGTGGTGAGCATGGGTATGACCTTGTTTCCTTTAGGTCAATGTGGTGAGCATGGGTATGATCTTGCTTCCTTCAGGTCAATGTGGTGAGCATGGGTATGATCTTGCTTCCTTTAGGTCAATGTGGTGAGCATGGGTATGATCTTGCTTCCTTCAGGTCAATGTGGTGAGCATGGGTATGATCTTGCTTCCTTTAGGTCAATGTGGTGAGCATGGGTATGATCTTGCTTCCTTCAGGTCAATGTGGTGAGCATGGGTATGATCTTGCTTCCTTTAGGTCAATGTGGTGAGCATGGGTATGATCTTGCTTCCTTCAGGTCAATGTGGTGAGCATGGGTATGATCTTGCTTCCTTCAGGTCAATGTGGCGAGCATGGGTATGATCTTGCTTCCTTTAGGTCAATGTGGTGAGCATGGGTATGATCTTGCTTCCTTCAGGTCAATGTGGTGAGCATGGGTATGATCTTGCAGGTCAATGTGGTGAGCATGGGTATGATCTTGCTTCCTTTAGGTCAATGTGGTGAGCATGGGTATGATCTTGCTTCCTTCAGGTCAATGTGGTGAGCATGGGTATGATCTTGCTTCCTTTAGGTCAATGTGGTGAGCATGGGTATGATCTTGCTTCCTGTAGATCAATGTGGTGAGCATGGGTATGATCTTGCTTCCTTCAGGTCAATGTGGTGAGCATGGGTATGATCTTGCTTCCTGTAGGTCAATGTGGTGAGCATGAGTATGATCTTGTCAGGTCAATGTGGTGAGCATGGGTATGATCTTGCTTCCTTTAGGTCAATGTGGTGAACATGGGTATGATCTTGCTTCCTTTAGGTCAATGTGGTGAGCATGGGTATGATCTTGCTTCCTTTAGGTCAATGTGGTGAGCATGGGTATGATCTTGCTTCCTGTAGGTCAATGTGGTGAGCATGAGTATGATCTTGTCAGGTCAATGTGGTGAGCATGGGTATGATCTTGCTTCCTGTAGGTCAATGTGGTGAGCATGAGTATGATCTTGTCAGGTCAATGTGGTGAGCATGGGTATGATCTTGCTTCCTTTAGGTCAATGTGGTGAACATGGGTATGATCTTGCTTCCTTTAGGTCAATGTGGTGAGCATGGGTATGATCTTGCTTCCTTTAGGTCAATGTGGTGAGCATGGGTATGATCTTGCTTCCTGTAGGTCAATGTGGTGAGCATGAGTATGATCTTGTCAGGTCAATGTGGTTAGCATGGGTATGATCTTGCTTCCTGTAGGTCAATGTGGTGAGCATGAGTATGATCTTGTCAGGTCAATGTGGTGAGCATGGGTATGATCTTGCTTCAGGTGTTTGTTTGTTTGCTTCTATATAATAATTGAACATTGGAGGACCGAGCTCTACAAAGTCCAACTCAAGTTTTATTGTTGTTGGACGTCACATATCAGCACACACCATATCTTGTTGCTATTGTTGACTGTACCCATGTAGGGTCAGCTACAGCCTCCTTCAAGGACTTGGTAAATAGTTTTCCATGAGCAAGAACTACACAAACCGAGTGGAGCAGATATAGATACATCGATGCATATAGAGATAAGTACATAGCTACATAGATACATAGATAGATACATAGATGCATATAGAGATAAGTACATAGATACATAGATACATAGATAGATACATAGATGTATATAGAGATAAGTACATAGCTACATAAATAAGCCACACTGGGTGTAGATTTGTACACCTCAGTAAAGTGTTCAAGCCACACTGGATGTAGATTTGTTGTTCTACTACACCTCAGCAAAGTATTCAAGTCACACTTGGTGTAGATCTGTGTTCAACTACCTCAGCAAAGTGTTCAAGCCATGCTGGGTGTCTTTTCAGAGCTGATAGTCGCCAAGGCACCACTTAGGCGACTAACAAGCTGGCAATAGTTGAGATGTGTTTTGTTGTTGTGTGTGTGTGTGTTATTTTGTGGCAGAGGGTGTTGTTCAAACCTAAGGGGGTTCCAGCAGCCAGTTCTCTCTCAGAGAGGCAATTATCACTTGCCTATAGCTAATTGAGCATGGGCAAACCACCATTAAGTATCAGCTGCAATTGAAGGCTGGGCTGGTTGACAGGTGTAGATGGGTGATTTAGCGGGTTAATAGGTGAAAACACCACTATTCTGAGGTAACTGTGTACGTGTGCATGTGTGAGGTTCAAAGTGCGTGGACATTGAGCTTTGCATGCGCTCTTTTTGCAGTTTCTGATCAACAGTGTGATGATAAGTGACGCTCCTCGCTTCAAGTTCCGGGCGACAATGATTGACACTTCACGCCACTTCCTCCATGTGGCGGTCATCCTGGACCACTTGGTAAGGGTGGGTTAGTAAGAAAGGGATGGGGGAGGGGCTAGGGAAAGAAATGGAGGGGGTGGAATAGAGGAAGGGTGAAGGGAATTGTGGAGGAGAGTGGATGGGGATAAATGAGGAAGGTGAATTTCTATTAGAGACAATCTTACTGTGTGTGTGTGTCTCTCTTCTCTATCTTGTCTGCAGGACGCCATGTCTTATAACAAGTTCAATGTACTCCACTGGCACATTGTAGACGACCCTTCCTTCCCCTACACGAGCACCAAGTACCCCAACCTCATTGCCGGGGTATGCACATACCTTATACATAGCTATGAATCTCGTAGTATTCACCCTGTGGTGAGGTCTTGTACATAGCTATGAATCTCATAGTATTCACCCTGTGGTGAGGTCTTGTACATAACTATGAATCTCATAGTATTCACCCTGTGGTGAGGTCTTGTACATAACTATGAATCTCATAGTATTCACCCTGTGGTGAGGTTGTGAGGTCTTGTACATATCATAGTATTCACCCTGTGGTGAGGTCTTGTACATAACTATGAATCTCATAGTATTCACCCTGTGGTGAAGTCTTGTACATAGCACCCTGTGGTGAGGTCCTGTACATAACTATGAATCTCATAGTATTCACCCTGTGGTGAGATCTTGTACATAACTATGAATCTCATAGTAATCACCCTGTGGTGAGGTCTTGTATATAGCTATGAATCTCAGTATTCACCCTGTGGTGAGGTCTTAACTGTGAATCTCTTAGTATAATTCATCCTGTGCTGGGTTATGCACATACCTTGTACATAACTATGTATCTAATAGTATAATTCATCCTGTACTAATCACACTAAATCACACCTCTGGTGCAAGAATAGTCACCAGGAGAAGTTGGACGTGGTTGGTTTGAATCTACAATGGCTTTATGAAGGTATGTGGGGACACTCAACCTCCCCTCATCCAGACACTCCCCATCTGGGCACGCCCATCTTCCAGGCACCCTCGCATTGCACAATCATGCCACATGTATTGCACGTAGCACTAGAGTTCACAGAAGTGTCACTTGTTTTGACAGTTTTTGTCGACTGATAGCGAGTCTTGATTGGATTCTAGTTAGTTTCTTGTTTATAGCGTACTTGAAGGTGTGAGACAGGGAGCAATACGGAAGGCTGCCCACAACAGTGATGGTGAGAGCAAAGGGGAGGAGCTATGGAAGACCATCGTTCAGTCACACTCTGGTGTTTGATGTTCTAGAACTCACCGCTGTGGCTCGAAATTGTCTTCTTGTGAAAATAAGGCACTACACTGCAGCTCGGATAGGACAAGAATAGCTGAGGCAGATCTCTATCATTTATTTTTTTAATGAGTGTGTTCTCAGTGTTTTCAGTCAGTGTACATGTACAGTATGTACACAGACTATGTATGTGCATGTACTTTATACATGTAGGGATGCAAAGTTCCAGGCTAATCATCAATATTGTGCAAAATGTTGAGTTTTTCCAGATACAGCCATTTCTGAGTTTTTGGCAGTGCCCAGTCTGATAAGAGGTTTAAGTGCATTGGCATAACAGAAGTGAGTGTTTATGTTCCATCTCTTATGGAAACCTCTCTGTCAGTTCTAAGTAATGGTGTGGACTGTTTGAGTGCGTTGGCATAACAGAAGTGAGAATGTTTATGTTCCATCTCTTATGGAAACCTCTCTGTCAGTGGCTGTCTAGTAATGGTGTGGACAGTTTACTCTTTAGTAACCCGTTTGTTAGTTTTAGGACTGCCTTTGATCATTCCATGCGCCCTCCCACTTACCCACATCACCCCATGCACACACCACCTCACCATCGTCATGCACACACCCTCCCGCACCACTCCATGCACAAGGAGGTGTTAGGAAAAATAGAGTGTCATGTTGAACTTTTGAACCTAGCAAGCCCTAAGTGGGAAGGGGTGGGGCATCAAAGGAATTACAAACTAAAACAAATGTAGGACTTGAGTAGTATACTCTTCCCTAGTATACTGTTCCCTAATATACTATTCCCTTGCACGCACGGATCATTGGCTTCTTGCATATTTAGTTTATCAGTAAACCTCTGACCCCATGCACTCACATCCCCATGTCATCCTGTTCCTCCCTCCCGACGCCATGACGCTGATGTGTGAAGGCTTACAGCAAAGACCACGTGTACAGCCATGACGATATCGCCATGGTGATTGGGTACGCCAAGGACAGGGGAATCAGGGTCATCATGGAATTTGATACCCCGGTAAGAACAACTTACCGAACAACAATATTGTGTTTATGGTTGTTGCTTTTTGTTATTGTTGTTGTTGTTGTTACTTAACTCCAATTACAGGGTCATACTCAGTCTTGGGGTAAAGGGTCACCAGTTGTGTTAAATGTTATTGTTACTTAATAACTCCAATTACAGGGTCATACTCAGTCTTGGGGTAAAGGGCAGCCTGATCTACTCACTAAGTGCTATAACTCGGAAGGAAAACCGACTGGGTATGCGTTGGCATGGCCACAACAATTAAAAGTGTTGTTGGCTATTTCTTTTGGTCCCTTATAATAAAATGCAAAAGTTTGCCAGACTTGTTGCAAGCTATTAACTTTTGTGCAGCTCTTTTGGCCCCATCAATCCTATCCTGGATACCACATGGACATTTCTCGATGGGTTATTTGATGAACTGGCTCACATACTTCCAGACCCGTACATTCACCTGGGAGGAGATGAAGTCAGCTTTAGTTGCTGGTGAGGCTCCCAGTCCATTGTCGAATCACAGGCGATAGCAAGTCTCTTGCTTCTTATATTTTCACAGGAAGAGCAACCCTCAAATTCAGAAGTGGATGCAAGAGAAAAACTACACGGACTATAGCAAGCTGGAACAGTACTATGAAACCAGGTGATGTCATTAATGATTTATCATCATCATCATCATCATTATTATTATATCCACTTTAGGCTACTCAAGTTAGCTGCTTCTAAAGGGAAGAAGTATATTGTCTGGCAAGAGATCTTTGACAATAAAATACAGGTAGAGGCAACATGATTATTGAGATTGCTTTGTCCCTCTCATTTTAGAAGACTGGATCTGCATCAGTGTACATGTGTTGGAGGGGGGGATGGGGGGGAGGGGCATGCAGACAATTTCATAATCCTCTACCTTGCAAATGCACAATACTGCACGAGATTAATTAAGTGACATCAGGAGTGGGCCCTTAGTGTTTCTTGTGCGAATAGTCTTGAGGTGGTCATATTACTCAGTGACTATCTGGAGGGTGTGGTGATCCTTCAGGTCCAGCCCGACACGGTGATGAATGTGTGGAAAGCACATTGGCAAAACGATATGTTTAAAATAACTGAGGCAGGACTGGACGTCATCCTGTCCTCGTGCTGGTACCTCAATATCATCAGCTATGGCCAAGACTGGACTAAAGTGAGAAAGAACGGCCTTCTTATGGCACATTTGATTGATAAGTCTATTGTTATTCATTGCATTCCAGTACTACATGTGTGACCCGCAAGAATTTAATGGTGAGCACATCTGCTATGGCCGCACCGATCTCTTCATGTCCTTGTTGCTGATGTTGTGCACTCTCTTCATGTCCTTGTTGCTGATGTTGTGTGCTCTCTTCATGTCCTTGTTGCTGATGTTGTGTGCTCTCTTCATGTCCTTGTTGCTGATGTTGTGTGCTCTCTTCATGTCCTTGTTGCTGATGTTGTGCACTCTCTTCATGTCCTTGTTGCTGATGTTGTGTGCTCTCTTCATGTCCTTGTTGCTGATGTTGTGCACTCTCTTCATGTCCTTGTTGCTGATGTTGTGCACTCTCTTCATGTCCTTGTTGCTGATGTTGTGTGCTCTCTTCATGTCCTTGTTGCTGATGTTGTGTGCTCTCTTCATGTCCTTGTTGCTGATGTTGTGCACTCTCTTCATGTTCTTGTTGCTGATGTTGTGCACTCTCTTCATGTCCTTGTTGCTGATGTTGTGCACTCTCTTCATGTCCTTGTTGCTGATGTTGTGCACTCTCTTCATGTCCTTGTTGCTGATGTTGTGCACTCTCTTCATGTCCTTGTTGCTGATGTTGTGCACTCTCTTCATGTCCTTGTTGCTGATGTTGTGCACTCTCTTCATGTCCTTGTTGCTGATGTTGTGCACTCTCTTCATGTCCTTGTTGCTGATGTTGTGTGCTCTCTTCATGTCCTTGTTGCTGATGTTGTGTGCTCTCTTCATGTCCTTGTTGCTGATGTTGTGCACTCTCTTCATGTCCTTGTTGCTGATGTTGTGTGCTCTCTTCATGTCCTTGTTGCTGATGTTGTGCACTCTCTTCATGTCCTTGTTGCTGATGTTGTGCACTCTCTTCATGTCCTTGTTGCTGATGTTGTGCACTCTCTTCATGTCCTTGTTGCTGATGTTGTGTGCTCTCTTCATGTCCTTGTTGCTGATGTTGTGTGCTCTCTTCATGTCCTTGTTGCTGATGTTGTGCACTCTCTTCCATGTCCTTGTTGCTGATGTTGTGCACTCTCTTCATGTCCTTGTTGCTGATGTTGTGTGCTCTCTTCATGTCCTTGTTGCTGATGTTGTGTGCTCTCTTCATGTCCTTGTTGCTGATGTTGTGTGCTCTCTTCATGTCCTTGTTGCTGATGTTGTGTGCTCTCTTCATGTCCTTGTTGCTGATGTTGTGTGCTCTCTTCATGTCCTTGTTGCTGATGTTGTGCACTCTCTTCATGTCCTTGTTGCTGATGTTGTGCACTCTCTTCATGTCCTTGTTGCTGATGTTGTGTGCTCTCTTCATGTCCTTGTTGCTGATGTTGTGTGCTCTCTTCATGTCCTTGTTGCTGATGTTGTGTGCTCTCTTCATGTCCTTGTTGCTGATGTTGTGCACTCTCTTCATGTCCTTGTTGCTGATGTTGTGCACTCTCTTCATGTCCTTGTTGCTGATGTTGTGCACTCTCTTCATGTCCTTGTTGCTGATGTTGTGTGCTCTCTTCATGTCCTTGTTGCTGATGTTGTGCACTCTCTTCATGTCCTTGTTGCTGATGTTGTGTGCTCTCTTGATGTCCTTGTTGCTGATGTTGTGCACTCTCTTCATGTCCTTGTTGCTGATGTTGTGCACTCTCTTCATGTCCTTGTTGCTGATGTTGTGCACTCTCTTCATGTCCTTGTTGCTGATGTTGTGTGCTCTCTTCATGTCCTTGTTGCTGATGTTGTGCACTCTCTTCATGTCCTTGTTGCTGATGTTGTGCACTCTCTTCATGTCCTTGTTGCTGATGTTGTGTGATCTCTTCATGTCCTTGTTGCTGATGTTGTGCACTCTCTTCATGTCCTTGTTGCTGATGTTGTGCACTCTCTTCATGTCCTTGTTGCTGATGTTGTGCACTCTCTTCATGTCCTTGTTGCTGATGTTGTGTGCTCTCTTCATGTCCTTGTTGCTGATTTTGTGCACTCTCTTCATGTCCTTGTTGCTGATGTTGTGTGCTCTCTTCATGTCCTTGTTGCTGATGTTGTGCACTCTCTTCATGTCCTTGTTGCTGATGTTGTGCACTCTCTTCATGTCCTTGTTGCTGATGTTGTGCACTCTCTTCATGTCCTTGTTGTTGATGTTGTGTGCTCTCTTCATGTCCTAGTTGCTGATGTTGTGTGCTCTCTTCATGTCCTTGTTGCTGATGTTGTGCACTCTCTTCATGTCCTTGTTGCTGATGTTGTGCACTCTCTTCATGTCCTTGTTGCTGATGTTGTGCACTCTCTTCATGTCCTTGTTGCTGATGTTGTGCGCTCTCTTCATGTCCTTGTTGCTGGTTGTGCACTCTCTTCATGTCCTTGTTGCTGATGTTGTGCACTGTGTTCCACTATCCTGACCAAACGTGTATGAAGAAGAGTCGAGTTATGCAAAATAGATTTTAAAGACTCAATTTTAAGAAATATATCTTGTCCTCTTCTTCCCTTCCTCTTTCCCCTCACCCTCCGATCCTTCTCCTTGATCCCTCTGCCTCCTTTCTCCCCTTTGTCCTCCCCTTTCCCCCTTCTCCTCCTCCATCCCCTCCTCATCTTCCTTCTCCACCCCCTCTCCTTCTCTTCTGATTCTCCCCCCCTCCCCTCCCACCTCCTCCTCTTCCTCTGATTCTCTTCCGCTGATCTTCCTCCTTCCCCCATACCCTCCTCTTTGCTTTCCTCTTCCTCATCCATAATTTGTTGTTGTTGAATCTTAAATTCTTCTGCCCCAAGGATCTGATGCTCAGAATGAGCGGGTGATAGGAGGCGAGGCTTGCTTGTGGGGCGAGTATGTGGATGCCACCAACCTCCTTTCTCTGTTTTGGCCGCGAGGTTGCACGGTGGCCGAGAGACTCTGGAGTCCCAGCTCTTACAAGAACACTGACGCTGCTTACCCCAGGCTTAACAACATGCGATGCAGACTTGTGAGGTATGATAGGATTAGTTGACAGCACTGAGCTAGGAGCACGCATGCTCTTAAAGGCTCACGGATGCTATAGTCCAGGTGCTTTGTAGTCAACAGAGAGAGTGCCGTGCATGTGCATAGTACATGTTTGCATTGCTCTAACTGTACACTTCTCAATAGCAAGTAAGTCCTTGCCATCTCAATAATTATCATGCCGAGAAGTCAACTTCTGCGTAGTCTCCAATTAATCACCCTTCCCCCCCCCCCCATGAAAAGGGTGTGATTAGCTGTTCTGTAGCTCAATTGCTGTGTTTCTGTGAGCAGGCACACTTCCCTGGCAACATTGTACACAGCTAGTAAAGCTTGTGAGGCAGATATTGGGCTGAAGGAATCATTTGTTAACTGCAATAAAATGACGTGGCATAAGCATTGAACTTCAAGTAGAAAATATGTGTTGCATGCCCTACACACCTGAAGTCTTGATTCTTTGTTGTTGATGAGTTTCCGTAGCCCCCATTAACCTACTAAAATTGTGAGCATGCTAGCAAGCTTGGCGTAGCAATCTCATGCGTGGCTTTCCATTGGTTCCTCTTCAGACGTCGAACGACGTGAAGCTGTTTTCATGTAGATTATTTTAAGGTTTAACTGATTGACACCATAAGTGTGTTAAGTATTCAAGGTTTAACTGATTGACACCATAAGTGTGTTAAGTTTTCAAAGTTTAACTGATTGACACCATAAGTGTGTTAAGTATTCAAGGTTTAACTGATTGACACCATAAGTGTGTTCACAAACATAATTGTTAATTATGCCTGGGACAGAAAAGATGGAGGAAAAGTATTAATGACTTGCACTTACGACTTGCACTTACCTTTATACCTTTATACAATTCACAGTGTTATCACTTCACTTTTATTCATTATAGCCGGGAAATACCTGCACAGCCATTACGCCCGGGCTACTGTGCTTACGAATGGTTTGGCAAGAGGAAAAACTGAAATACGTGTGTACTTATGAACCTGCAGAAACTTTAAGGACTTAGCCAATACTTTTGTATTAAGGTTTCCATATTGTACAATATTATATGAACTGTTTATATTTGCTGTCAACAGTGAGTAACTAGATGATAAATATTATTATGAACTGTGTCCAAGTGAACTGTGTCCAAGTTGTATATATTTGCTGTCAGTGAGGGAACCACAAATTTCATGGATTCATATACTCCTCACAGCCATTTGGGTTGTCTTTCTGAGTTGCCTTTCACAGTGTGGTGGAACTGGATGCGTCTGAGGGTTAGTAGTTCTTTTGTGAGTTTTTGTTGGATGGGGAGGCAAACTCCAACAAGCTAAGGTCTGCCAGGAAAGTGGATGACGATAGCTAAGCACAAAGGAGGCAGGGCTTGGTAGGTTGCTCGGACTTAGCAGCAACCTCCTCCAGCAGTTCTTCGATGAATTCACGAGTCTGCTCTTTTGAAAGGTCGTTACAAGCTCTTTTGAGTAGCCGACAGAGGGGGCGTGAGGACTGGTATAATCTGGTTGGTGTAGTCTGATGGCAGATTCTTGCCTTCCTTTCTTCCCTTGCCCCAAAGATAAGGAAGGTCAAGGTTTAACAACACCAGGATAGGGTAGGTGGGGCCTCAGCTGCCTTCAAGAGGTACGCTGGACCTCTAGTCCTATTGGCTTGCAATGTCTGTGGGCGGTATCCTTAACTCACTGCTATAATTCCGCATGTCTAAGTGGGGCATCAGGTGAGGCCTGGTGCCGTGTCTAAGTGGGGCATCAGGTGAGGCCTGGTGCTGTGTGTCTAAGTGGGGTGTCAGGTGAGGCCTGGTGCTGTGTGTCTAAGTGGGGTGTCAGGTGAGGCCTGGTGCTGTGTGTCTAAGTGGGGCATCAGGTGAGGCCTGGTGCTGTGTGTCTAAGTGGGGTGTCAGGTGAGGCCTGGTGCTGTGTGTCTAAGTGGGGTGTCAGGTGAGGCCTGGTGCTATGTGTCTAAGTGGGGTGTCAGGTGAGGCCTGGTGCTGTGTGTCTAAGTGGGGTGTCAGGTGAGGCCTGGTGCTGTGTGTCTAAGTGGGGCATCAGGTGAGGCCTGGTGCTGTGTGTCTAAGTGGGGTGTCAGTTGAGGCCTGGGTGCCGTGTCTAAGTGAGGTGTCTAGTGAGGCCTGGTGCTGTGTGTCTAAGTGGGGCATCAGGTGAGGCCTGGTGCTGTGTGTCTAAGTGAGGTGTCAGGTGAGGCCTGGTGCTGTGTGTCTAAGTGGGGCATCAGGTGAGGCCTGGTGCTATGTGTCTAAGTGGGGTGTCAGGTGAGGACTGGTGCTGTGTGTCTAAGTGGGGTGTCAGGTGAGGCCTGGGTGCCGTGTCTAAGTGAGGTGTCTAGTGAGGCCTGGTGCTGTGTGTCTAAGTGAGGTGTCTAGTGAGGCCTGGTGCTGTGTGTCTAAGTGGGGTGTCAGGTGAGGCCTGGTGCTGTGTCTAAGTGGGACATCAGGTGAGGCCTGGTGCTGTGTGTCTAAGTGGGGGGATCAGGTGAGGCCTGGTGCTGTGTGTCTAAGTGGGGCATCAGGTGAGGCCTGGTGCTGTGTCTAAGTGGGGGGATCAGGTGAGGCCTGGTGCTGTGTGTCTAAGTGGGGGGATCAGGTGAGTGTTATATATATAATACAGCAGTACACACACATGGCATATAATATACATCAGTACACACACATGGCATATAATATACATCAGTACATGCACATGGTATATAATATACATCAGTACATGCACATGGCATATAATATACATCAGTACATGTACATGGCATATAATATACATCAGTACACATATATGGCATATAATATACATCAGTACATGTACATGGCATATAATATACATCAGTACACACACATGGCATATAATATACATCAGTACATACACATGGCATATAATATACATCAGTACATGCACATGCCATATAATATACATCAGTACATGCACATGTTATATATATACATCAGTACATGCACATGGCATATAATATACATCGGTACATGCACATGGCATATAATATACACAGTACATGCACATGGAATATAATATACATCAGTACATGCACATGTTATATATATACATCAGTACATGCACATGGTATATAATATACATCAGTACATCCATATAATATACATCAGTACATGCACATGGCATATAATATACATCAGTACATGCACATGTTATATATACATCAGTACATGCACATGGCATATACATGCACATGGCATATAATATACATCAATACATGCACATGGTATATATACATCAGTACATGCACATGGCATATAATATACATCAGTACATGCACATGGCATATAATATAATCAGTACATGCACATGGTATATACTATAAATCAGTACATGCACATGGCATATAATACACATCAGTACATGCACATGACATAATATACATCAGTACATGCACATGGTATATAATATACATCAGTACATGCACATGGTATATAATATACATCAGTACATGCACATGGTATATATACATCAGTACATGTACATGGCATCTAATATACATCAGTACATGCACATGGCATATAATATACATCAGTACATGCACATGGCATATAATATACATCAGTACTTGCACATGGTATATAATATACATCAGTACATGGACATGGTCATGCACCTGGTATATAATATACATCAGTACAATACACATAGCATATAATATACATCAGTACATGCACATGGTATATAATATACATCAGTACATGCACATGGTCATGCACCTGGTATATAATATACATCGGTACACTGCACATGGCATATAATATACATCAGTACATGCACATGGTATATAATATACATCAGTGCATGCACATGGTATATATGGTGATGAAGCCTGCAAGAGTTTAGTATCATCAGCAAAATGAAAAGTCATGGAAATGTCATTTACAAGGATTAGAAATAACAGAGGACAACAGTGCTTCCTGTGTCACACCTCATCGTACTGGAAGAACTTCCTTCAGTAACAAGGTGAGGTTTACCTGATAAATAGGCTCCGAGCCAATTACCAGAGAGGTCTGGTTATGCCGTGGATAGTTTGTAAAGCAACTCCAGATGTGGAATAGTATCAACTGATTTACTAAAATCAAGGAAAATTGATGTGTTTGTTCTCAATTAATTCACAAATGTAAGAGAATGAGGACAGCAATTGCAATAAACAGGAGCAATTTCTTAAAAAGCGGTATAAGTTCTTTGAAAGGAGGGGTAGAGAAAATCATTATAAATGATTTTTTTTCAAGGACTTGTTAGTAGACAAAGTAGAGATATTGGTCTGTAGTTTTTAACATTATAATATGAACTTCAGGCATGGAACAAGATTGGATGCAGGTGTTGAGTAGTTATAGGTGCCAATAGAAACTCAGCACATACCTTTAGGATAAGTGGACTTATCTGATCAATGCCAGGAACTTTAGCAGTGTCTAAGGTTGATAAAGTCATAAAGACTTCATAGGCATCAATGGTAATATGACAGTAATTGGTCGACTGGAGGAAGATAAAATTCACTTTTGGTAAAGATGGAGTTGAAGTAGTTAAATATAAAGGCTTTATCTTGTGGATGATATACTACTACCTTTGACTTGTGAATAACAGGATATGATGTGCAGTTTGGTTTAAGATAGAGCTTACTTGGGTTAGAGATGGAAGATGGAAGTAGCGGCAAGTTTTTGTGGCTTGGAAGAGACAATAAGAGTTGTCTCTAATCTGAGGAGCTTTAAGAATTGATGGCTGATTGGGTTAAGTTTGTGATGATGGCAAAGTGAGCGACATTTGTTGATCATGTGCCTGATTTTTGCATTAAAGCACGTGGGTGAGGAAGATTTTGATATCCGTATCACGGGAACAAAAAGATGACAGGCACGAGAGACTTCTTTGATGCAGGACCAGATTTCATTTACATTGTTGAGAAGGAGGCAGTGATCAAAGTCAATCTAAAAAAGGTGGGACACTAAGCCATCTAAGTCTGCTTCAGAATAGTTCAGTCAACTCAGAGAGGGGGAAGAACAGGAGTGAGCTTTGAAGTGGAGAGATAGAACGAGATTAAATGGTAGTCAGAAATATTTCTACCACCAATTCTAGAGTGCTGCTTTGAAAAGGAGCACAATGTGTTGGGGGCTGGGGCCACTGGGGGAAAGGGGGGCAGAGCTGCCCTCTTCTTGTGCCACTCTCCCCACCCCAGCCACCCACCCACCCGCTAAATACGGGCCTGGTTATTTATGTTTGTTGTATGATTACTTTCAGCTGACATCAAATACTCTCTAAAGATTTTCGGTGCCAACGAAATACTGAATAAATTTCAGTTGAAATGTTGCAAAAAGCTGAGAATCCTAAAGTTTGTTTGTTGTTGCCTTTTGTTGCTGTTTTAAAGGAAGATTAAGTGAAGAGCTCATCCTGTGAAGGAGAGACAAACAAAAATCCAACAAAAGTTTGGCACCATATGCCCCTATTGGACATAGAAACAATTTTGAAGTGCCTACTGGTATTTACTGTTTGTCACTGGGTTTCTTGCAACTGTTGACATACCAATGGCACTAAACAACCAGATTTTAAAAAATTCATACCCTGTAGGTGCCAGAAAAACAGTCATACCTTCTTGTGGTACTTGGCGGAAACAACACTAAGCTGGCTAAATTAACAAAATTAATTTTCAAAATTCAATTAGAGATTAATACACTCACACACACACATACATGTCACACCACTATCAGCACAAACATTCCAACCATCAGCCTACAAACTACGACAACAATACACACAAACATCAGATAATATCATTAGGACCATTTGACATGCACATCCATGGCATGCATATATTGGCAGCAATCATTCCATATTTCACAGCTAGTATATATATTAGGTAAACTGAAGATGATGAGGAAACATGCAACCTTTTTGTCTGGGTTCAGTAACTGGAAGGATAGAACTCGATGTTTCAACAAACATGACAGCACAAAATCTCATAAAGCAGCTACCGATTTAGTGATCACTATACCAGGTACGACTAGTGATGTTGGAAGTATGTTATCTGTTATCTTCTCAACATGCTTTGCAAAAAGCCGTGAACAGAGAGTACCTTATCAAGATAGCTCAGAATATTCAATTCCTAGCTAGACAAGGAATAGCTTTTCGTGGTGCTGGTGATGAAGTTGACAGTAACTTCATGCAATTAATGCATCTTCGTGCATTGGACGATCCTGCAATATCGGCCATGTTAAGTAAGAAAACTGATAAATATACTAGTCCCCAAATACAAAATAAAGTTATTAAAATAATGGCATTACATATTCTTCGAGATATAGCCAGTTCTATCCAGCAAGCCAAGTATTTTGCCTTGATGGCTGATGAAGTGTCGGATGCATCCAATATAAGGAGCAATTCGTTATTTGCTTTCGGTGGGTTGATGATGATTTTCAACCCCATGAAGACTTCTATGGCCTTGACCATGTTGAGTCCATAAAAGCAGATGTCTTGGTTGGTAGTTTGAAGGATGCGATGTGTCGTATGAGTCTTAGCATTCATAACTGTCGTGCTCAATGCTATGATGGTGCTGCAAACATGTGTGGTATAAGGGATGGGACTTCTACTCAAATTTGTGGAGAAGAGTCACGAGCTATTTTTGTCCATTGCTATGGTCATTCTTTAAATTTAGCTGCTGGAGATACCATCAAGAATAATCAAATTCTGAGGAATACTCTAGATACTACTTTTGAAATATCTAAACTGCTTAAATACTCACCTCGGCGAGAAGGCTTGTTTAACAAGATTAAAGCAGAAATTAGTCCTGGAACAACTGGTTTTAGAACCCTCTGTCCCACTAGGTGAACAGTCAGGGCGTCCTCACTGAACAGCATCATTTCCAATTATGATGTTGTTCAGGCAGTTTGGGAAGAAGCTCTTGCTTCCCCCAGATCCCCCTACCCTTGAATACCCTGCACAGTCTGCCAATTAGGTACACATTTTTCCTCCCCCCTCCCCCCCCCCCCCCCCCCGAATCCCTCTATATCCTGTGCAAAGCCCTGCAGATGATTGTTATAATTATTATTCATGAGTGATTAATATATATTTCAGAATCAAACATCTAACCCCCTCCCCCTAACAAAAATTTCTGTATGAATCCTGCTGTAGCTCCAAAAGGAGTGCTGTTAGATAGAGTATAAGTTGGGTGTGTTTATTCCAGTAGCAAGTAAAGCTACTCCCATTGTGGGTGTGGCTTAGTTGCCGTACAGGTTTACATTTGCTTCCTACGGGCCTGGGTCAGGAAGGTGTACAGTTGCAATTTAGACTGAGGATTGCACCAGCTGGGTTGCTAGAGGATAAGAAGCGATGTGGGATAACTAGGGATGTGTGATAGTAGAGCAGGGGAAAATGTGGAACATTTCTTGGTAATGTGTGAGGAATTTGAGAGGGGTTGGCTGGTACTGGTGCACAGAATTGTAAGGGCTGGACAGTGGCTGGATGAATATAGAAGACGATGGAAAGGTGGCATTGCTGTTGGGGAAAGGTGTGGAAGGGAGTAAGTGACGCAGTGATGGAGGAGGTGGGCGAGTTTGTTATGTATTGGTGGTGGCAGAGGAGAAAGGAACTGTTATGGCGAGCTGAGGAATGATCTTTGGTCCCCTCCCCTCCCTCCCCCCTTCCTTGAGCACCAGGACACTCATAAGTATTAGTATTATGGATATTAGGTACTGTTGAAAATATCGATTGTTATTTGTGTTAGTTACCCTTACATAGTCATACACTGTGCTGTAGTATGTGTGGTGGCATAGGCTCAGCAGTATCAAGAATAAATCATAAAATCAGTAGTTGGAGGGAGAGATAATGGTAAGCAGCAGAGGCCTTGATCTGGGAAATATAGAAGTTTGCCTCTTCCACAGTTAAGTGAATCTACCTCCACATCGGAGCTTCAACAAGGAATTTGTTGATGAAGAATTCCATTAATCATTACCCCAGTTCACCAGATGAGATGTCATACAGAAGTAGCCAACACTTTCACAACCCTATTAAAAGGCAGCCTTGACATTAGACTTGATGCCAAAAGAAGTCCACAAATGTTGTCCACCACTCCAAAGGAATAGAACAGCAGTCTGAAGGACATCAAGAACAGACTCAGAAAGATGAGGAAATCATATTCCAGGACTTTATTTCAGTCTGAAAGACACCTTAGAAAGATGAAGAATTATATATATAACCCAGGATTTTATTTTATGCCTGCAGAGCACTCGATAAAATTGAGAGAACCATGGAGGTTTGAAGGACCATCCAAGTGATACAACCTTGAGGTATTTTGGGAAGATTTCTGCTAAACCAGATTTATTCTTACTGGGGTCTAAAGAAAGATGTAGTACCTATGATCTTCCCACCTATGGCAGAATGTTATGGAGTGTCGTATCATCACCTAAAAAAGGATGCAACGCTTTGTAGCAACTTTGTTCTACAAAATTAAATTCTATTTGAAAGCTTCTCTGACTATTGGTGCCAAGCAAAGATCAAGCTAATCTTCAAGGGGATGACAACTCTTCTCCAATTTTGCCTATTACACTTACCGTGGCAGTATTATTGAATAGAAGATGGGCAAATGTACAAGCCATGACATGCTGAGTGAAATCATTCGAATGAGGGATAACTGTTGTGCATGAGATGACTGCTGGCATTAAGAAACTGAGTTTTGTACGATAATGTTAATGAATGTACTAATTATTATAAAGTCTGTTTTTAATTAGTACATTCATACTTGAGGTCAATCGTGTGGCAAAAGAGGTTCGATCGTTTGATGATCCTACATGTGCCAAAAGAGTTTACTAAAAACCATTTAATTTCAATAGCTAATGATAATAGTGAAAACAGGAACAGAATCTTGGGCACATTTCAGTAGCGTGTCACATAAAACGCCAATTTTATTTAGCATTGTTTTTTCCCCTCAACAATTAGCCTGACAGGGTTTCCACCGCACTTCGGAAAGTGAACAAGGAATTCTATATAGAAACTAGTAATTTTAACAGACTACAAATTAAAATTAACAGCCATGCGATAGAACAGGCATGTGCAGATGGGACACCTTGCGCTAATTTTGTGTAAGTAGCATAAAGTCAGGTGGGTGATCCATTCATGTTTTTTTTAACTGGTACGTAAAGTGCATAGATAGAATATAGAAACACACAAAAATACATGCCATACATGAAAATACCAAGTTTTCAATCTAACTGGTGATGGGTGGGGGGAATCCATAACATCCACCTTAGTAAACATACCCACCACCACATGGCAACTCCTTCCAATTTTGCCACCACTTCTCCATCCTAGAGTGTCATTCGCCTTACCCACAGAGTGAAACTCCTCCAGCCACTTATTAATTGCTCTCCTCTCTCAATCAAAAATCAAATCAAATAGTCTACGTCAATCAATAAGTGCCCCGCATTTTCTGCTTCTTCACCATCATACAGAAAACATCTACCATTGACTGACACCTCTTCCTGTCCTTCAAGTTGGTCGATCCCATTCTCAGCCTGAGATGTAATTTTATCTCTTTCATGGACCTTGCATACCATTTCATCTTCCTCTATACCAACTCAAACTACTCTTGCTCTTTACTTCATCATCCTATTCAAACTCGTTTCTTTTCTTCACCTTCCTCTTCCACTCGAGCACTGTCCCCCACCTTTCCTTCAACTTCGGCTTATTAAAAAATATCTGGTTCTCCTCCCACCATCCTTATCTCTCAGTTTCTTCATAGTTTATTTGATACCCACTTGATCAACCTGCCTACCTCCAGCCCTTGTAGTCTCCTTCCATTCAGTAGTCCTTCTTGTCTCTCCTTTCCTTCAGCTTTCTCCACCCTAGATCGCCCAATAGGCCTACGGCCGTATTATTAATTAGCCCCCACCTAGCAACTTTCTTCCCAGCCTCTTTTACATAACTCTAGCTTCCTATAACTTGTTTAGCTGCAAGTCCACCATGGTCTGGCTGTATGTTTTAGGCTTGACCTAGCTCAAACCAACCTTCCTTTTTCAACCTCTACCACTTGTCACATCCATTCTACTTAACTCTACCTACCACCCTTCTACTTGCTCCGTCATCAACAATCAAACTCCCAAGTATTCGAACTAAAGAGCTTTCCTAGATCACAGAATATTTTACAGCTAGTATATACCTAATTCTAATGCTGTAACAAAATATTCTAGAAAATGGTCACTCCAGTAAAAGGCAACAAATGTTATAGGATAGTCAAGGATGAGAATGTGGCTGATTTGAAAGATTGTCCAAGCATTCTCGTATTTAAATACTGTTGGTGCAAGTTTATCTGCTTATGGTCATCAATCTCATCATCAGGAACCCCGACAAGTCAGTAGTATAATAATAATAATAGTAATAGTAATAATAATAATAATAATAATAATAATAATAATAATAATAATAATAATAATAATAATAATAATAATAATAATAATAATAATAATAATAATAATAATAATAATAATAATAATAATAATAATAATAATAATAATAATAATAATAATAATAATAATAATAATAATAATAATAATAATAATAATAATAATAATAATAATAATAATAATAATAATAATAATAATAATAATAATAATAATAATAATATTAATAATAATATTAATAATGATAATAATAATAATAATAATAATAATAACAATAATAACAATAATAATAATAATAATAAAAACAACAACAACAATAATAATAACAATAATAACAATAATAACAATAATAACAATATTAACAATATTAACAATAATAATAATAATAATAATAATAATAATAATAATAATAATAATAATAATAATAATAATAATAATAATAATAAATAATAACATTGACAACAATAACCACAACAACAATAACAACAACAATATTTTCATGATACACACCAATGGAGGAGTAAGATATTTTAAAGTAAGTCATGAAAAAGGGGAAAAATAAAATGTAAACATTTATATATATTGAAGAGAATTGTTACTTTATGCTTTAAAATTTCTTTAAATCAGCTTTTAGGTTTTCAAAACCAAAAAGCTGATTTAAAGATAAATATTGAAGCATATTATTTGTCAGCAAGTTGTCACAAAACACATCATGCGGGAAAAATTAAGTTTACGTAATTGTAAATTATGGACAGCATCAGTACTCACAAACATAATCTTCAGAATACACCTTCAAGAACTCGAGTATAATTTTTTCCAAGGATTCTCTTAAAATCAGCTTTCCTTAAAGTATTTTATGTTAGCTGAAAGTAATCATACAAGTCTACAAAAATTATTGAGGAGATCATAAAAAAAACATTATTAGAGCACAATCACAGAGAGACAAAACCTTGCTATGCTCTAAACAACAGCTATTTTGTGCAAGATCCTTGTATGGTGTTATCTTCGGAGTTTCCAGATTCTTCTTAGGATGCTGTTGTCAGAATTTTAAGAGATTTTAACTGCTTACAATTCAAGTTCCAAAGAACCATATAGAGAGACAGTGAGAATCAAAACAATTAACAAGCGGGTCACAATGTAAGAAAGTTTGTAAAATATAATAAGCCTTTTCTACTACTGACCTAAGACAGATGATGTTTTGCTTATCAGCATCCAGAGCAGATAAGTAAACTAGACAATAGGTTTGAGTTGAGACAGATGCTCACATATATACACATGCCGACTGTGTGTAGATTTGGGAAGGGGAGGTTGAGAAATTTTTTCTTTTCTGTTTTTCCCCCTGTTTGTTTATTAATACAGCTCAACCATGAGTGTGTGTATTTCTCTGCATGGTGAGGTTGTTTCTATATACAGTTTCTCATATTCAAAATTCCGTTGGCACATGTTTATCTGCAATATATAACTGCCATCTCCTCTTGTCCTTCAAAAATCTGGCCAGTCCCGTTCTCAGCCTGAAACATGGTACAGGCCTGTTGCCAGAATTTTCAGAAGGTGGAGTTTATGTGGTCGTCAGAACAGGCAGCTGCAGGGTTTGGTTGTGAGAAGGGATTTTCTCCTTCCTGCACTAAGCACACAGAAAATGTAAATGTACTGTGTTTTTTTAAAGTCAAGGACCCAGATGACAACTTCACATCCTTTCAATATATCTTCTGTAACAATTATGAGTTGCCATGACAGGTGTGTTACAGCTATAAACTGCTTCTCTGTTCAGATGGCAGTGGTTCCTCTATGGCTAGTCGACTACTTAGAAAGAAATGTAGAGATTGTGAAGCTAGGTAGTGCATACTTTTTTGTTGCTTCCCAGACCCCACACCTCCTTTCCCCATGGACATGATGGTGCCATAATCTTTTATTGGCCACTAATTATATTGCAAGTATCTAGGATATCAAATATGTGTGTATATTACTTAGTTTATTTCTAATGCAGTTTATCAGAAAAGAAAAAGATAATCATATATACCAAGAGTGAAAAAGGGGAGGCATAAGACATGTTCCCCAATGACAGCCTAAGAACACCGTGGTGTTGTTGATATTTATTATTATCATCATCATTGTCATTGTTGTTAGTATTATTTTTAATGTTATTGTTGTTGTTGTTAGTTATAAATTATGATAGAAATTATCTGTTAATTGGTTGTCAATTAATTAAGTTTAATCCACTTACTGCAAAGTGTGTAAAGGTGGAGAACATGCAAATGTAATGAGATAACTAATACCCAAACTATGTGTGCTGTATTTAGATTATCCAGCATGCCATGGATGTGCATGTCAAATGGTCCTAATGATATTATCTGATGTTTGTGTGTATTGTTGTCGTAGTTTGTAGGCTGATGGTTGGAATGTTTGTGCTGATAGTGGTGTGACATGTATGTGTGTGTGTGAGTGTGTTAATCTCTAATTGAATTTTGAAAATTAATTTTGTTAATTTAGCCAGCTTAGTGTTGTTTCCGCCAAGTACCACAAGAAGGTATGACTGTTTTTCTGGCACCTACAGGGTATGAATTTTTTTAAATCTGGTTGTTTAGTGCCATTGGTATGTCAACAGTTGCAAGAAACCCAGTGACAAACAGTAAATACCAGTAGGCACTTCAAAATTGTTTCTATGTCTAATAGGGGCATATGGTGCCAAACTTTTATTGGATTTTTGTTTGTCTCTCCTTCACAGGATGAGCTCTTCACTTAATCTTCCTTTAAAACAGGCAACGACCAACAAACTTTAGGATTCTCAGCTTTTTGCAACATTTCAACTGAAATTTATTCAGTATTTCGTTGGCACCGAAAAATAAAGAAAATCTTTAGAGAGTATTTGATGTCAGCTGAAAGTAATCATACAACAAACATAAATAACCAGGCCCGTATTTAGCGGGTGGGTGGGTAGCTGGGGGTGGGGTGGGGAGAGTGGCACAAGAAGAGGGCAACTCTGCCCCCCTTTCCCCCAGTGGCCCCAGCCCCCAACACATTGTGCTCCTTTTCAAAGCAGCACTCTAGAATTGGTGGTAGAAATATTTCTGACTACCATTTAATCTCGTTCTATCTCTCCACTTCAAAGCTCACTCCTGTTCTTCCCCCTCTCTGAGTTGACTGAACTATTCTGAAGCAGACTTAGATGGTTTAGTGTCCCACCTTTTTTAGATTGACTTTGATCACTGCCTCCTTCTCAACAATGTAAATGAAATCTGGTCCTGCATCAAAGAAGTCTCTCGTGCCTGTCATCTTTTTGTTCCCGTGATACGGATATCAAAATCTTCCTCACCCACGTGCTTTAATGCAAAAATCAGGCACATGATCAACAAATGTCACTCACTTTGCCATCATCACAAACTTAACCCAATCAGCCATCAATTCTTAAAGCTCCTCAGATTAGAGACGACTCTTATTGTCTCTTCCAAGCCAGCATATGAACAAAAACTTGCCGCTACTTCCATCTCTAACCCAAGTAAGCTCCATCTTAAACCAAACTGCACATCATATCCTGTTATTCACAAGTCAAAGGTAGTAGTATATCATCCACAAGATAAAGCCTTTATATTTAACTACTTCAACTCCATCTTTACCAAAAGTGAATTCTATCTTCCTCCAGTCGACCAATTACTGTCATATTACCATTGATGCCTATGAAGTCTTTATGACTTTATCAACCTTAGACACTGCTAAAGTTCCTGGCATTGATCAGATAAGTCCACTTATCCTAAAGGTATGTGCTGAGTTTCTATTGACACCTATAACTACTCAACACCTGCATCCAATCTTGTTCCATGCCTGAAGTCCATATTATAATGTTAAAAACTACAGACCAATATCTCTACTTTGTCTACTAACAAGTCCTTGAAAAAAAATCATTTATAATGATTTTCTCTACCCCTCCTTTCAAAGAACTTATACCGCTATTTAAGAAATTGCTCCTGTTTATTGCAATTGCTGTCCTCATTCTCTTACATTTGTGAATTAATTGAGAACAAACACATCAATTTTCCTTGATTTTAGTAAATCAGTTGATACTATTCCAGATCTGGAGTTGCTTTACAAACTATCCACGGCATAACCAGACCTCTCTGGTATTGGCTCAGAGCCTATTTATCAGGTAAACCTCACCTTGTTACTGAAGGAAGTTCTTCCAGTACAATGAGGTGTGACACAGGAAGCACTGTTGTCCTCTGTTATTTCTAATCCTTGTAAATGACATTTCCATGACTTTTCATTTTGCTGATGATACTAAACTCTTGCAGGCTTCATCACCATATATACCATGTGCATGCACTGATGTATATTATATGCCATGTGCATGTACTGATGTATATTATATACCATGTGCATGTACTGATGTATATTATGTCATGTGCATGTACTGATGTGTATTATATGCCATGTGCATGTACTGATTTATAGTATATACCATGTGCATGTACTGATGTATATTATATGCCATGTGCATGTACTGATGTATATTATATGCCATGTGCATGTACTGATGTATATATACCATGTGCATGTATTGATGTATATTATATGCCATGTGCATGTATATGCCATGTGCATGTACTGATGTATATATAACATGTGCATGTACTGATGTATATTATATACCATGTGCATGTACTGATGTATATATATAACATGTGCATGTACTGATGTATATTATATTCCATGTGCATGTACTGTGTATATTATATGCCATGTGCATGTACCGATGTATATTATATGCCATGTGCATGTACTGATGTATATATATAACACGTGCATGTACTGATGTATATTATATGGCATGTGCATGTACTGATGTATATTATATGCCATGTGTATGTACTGATGTATATTATATGCCATGTGTGTGTACTGATGTATATTATATGCCATGTACATGTACTGATGTATATTATATGCCATATATGTGTACTGATGTATATTATATGCCATGTGCATGTACTGATGTATATTATATACCATGTGCATGTACTGATGTATATTATATGCCATGTGTGTGTACTGATGTATATTATATGCCATGTGTGTGTACTGCTGTATTAAATATATAACACTCACCTGATCCCCCCACTTAGACACACAGCACCAGGCCTCACCTGATGCCCCACTTAGACACAGCACCAGGCCTCACCTGACACCTCACTTAGACACACAGCACCAGGCCTCACCTGACACCTCACTTAGACACACAGCACCAGGCCTCACTAGACACCTCACTTAGACACGGCACCCAGGCCTCACCTGACACCCCACTTAGACACACAGCACCAGTCCTCACCTGACACCCCACTTAGACACATAGCACCAGGCCTCACCTGATGCCCCACTTAGACACACAGCACCAGGCCTCACCTGACACGTCACTTAGACACACAGCACCAGGCCTCACTAGACACCTCACTTAGACAAGGCACCCAGGCCTCACCTGACACCCCACTTAGACACACAGCACCAGGCCTCACCTGACACCCCACTTAGACACATAGCACCAGGCCTCACCTGACACCCCACTTAGACACACAGCACCAGGCCTCACCTGACACCCCACTTAGACACACAGCACCAGGCCTCACCTGATGCCCCACTTAGACACACAGCACCAGGCCTCACCTGACACCCCACTTAGACACACAGCACCAGGCCTCACCTGACACCCCACTTAGACACACAGCACCAGGCCTCACCTGATGCCCCACTTAGACACGGCACCAGGCCTCACCTGATGCCCCACTTAGACATGCGGAATTATAGCAGTGAGTTAAGGATACCGCCCACAGACATTGCAAGCCAATAGGACTAGAGGTCCAGCATACCTCTTGAAGGCAGCAGAGGCCCCACCTACCCTATCCTGTTGTTGTTAAACCTTGACCTTCCTTATCTTTGGGGCAAGGGAAGAAAGGAAGGCAAGAATCTGCCATCAGACTACACCAACCAGATTATACCAGTCCTCACGCCCCCTCTGTCGGCTACTCAAAAGAGCTTGTAACGACCTTTCAAAAGAGCAGACTCGTGAATTCATCGAAGAACTGCTGGAGGAGGTTGCCGCTAAGTCCGAGCAACCTACCAAGCCCTGCCTCCTTTGTGCTTAGCTATCGTCATCCACTTTCTTGGCAGACCTTGGCTTGTTGGAGTTTGCCTCCCCATCCAACAAAAACTCACAAAAGAACTACTAACCTTCAGACGCATCCAGTTCCACCACACTGTGAAAGGCAACTCCAGAAAGACAACCCAGATGGCTGTGAGGAGTATATGTATCCATGACATTTTGTGGTTCCCTCACTGACAGCAAATATATACAACTTGGACACAGTTCACTTGGACACAGTTCATAATAATATTCATCATCTAGTTACTCACTGTTGACAGCAAATATATACAACTTGGAACAGTTCATATAATATTCTACAATATGGAAACCTTAATACAAAAGTATTGGCTAAGTCCTTAAAGTTTCTGCAGGTTCATAAGTACACACGTATTTCAGTTTTTCCTCTTGCCAAACCATTCGTAAGCACAGTAGCCCGGGCGTAATGGCTGTGCAGGTATTTCCCGGCTATAATGAATAAAAGTGAAGTGATAACACTGTGAATTGTATAAAGGTATAAAGGTAAGTGCAAGTCGTAAGTGCAAGTCATTAATACTTTTCCTCCATCTTTTATGTCCCAGGCTATTTCAGCATAATATGCAAGGTGTGTGTTGATACTTTACCAATTTTATTTGTGAGTTGTTGTTTTTATAATCATAGCTAAAACAAAAAACAACACTTTTCAACAAAACTGTTAGAATGCTCATGTGCAGTTGGCTATAAAAAATCAGCTTCATTGAGGGAAGGAAACAAAAGCTAAAAAGTGCTTATATATTGTCTACAAACTAACATCTACAAACTAACAGCAAAGAAATCCATCCAGGAGAGCACCTCCTTTTCTCAAAAGGTGATTTGAGGTGCCTCTGCAACTTTGCTCCGCTGCAAGGCTTCCAAAAATGGCCGGAAGAAACCATTCATGATGGCAGTTGCAATCATCGGCCCTATGTTTCATTGTGCTTGTTACCCCGTCAACCCCCCTCCCGGGTAAAGTCGTAAGACAGCCACTCGGCATGCAAAGGTTACAAAAATAAAAATAATGCGTTAACAATTATGTTTGTGAACACACTTATGGTGTCAATCAGTTAAACCTTGAATACTTAACACACTTATGGTGTCAATCAGTTAAACTTTGAAAACTTAACACACTTATGGTGTCAATCAGTTAAACCTTGAATACTTAACACACTTATGGTGTCAATCGGTTAAACCTTAAAATAATCTACATGAAAACAGCTTCACGTCGTTCGACGTCTGAAGAGGAACCAATGGAAAGCCACGCATGAGATTGCTACGCCAAGCTTGCTAGCATGCTCACAGCTTTGTGGCAGTTGGAGAATTGCTGCACTGGAAACAAGGGGACTACTAACACAAGGTGGCTATGCAGAAGCAGTCAAAAAAGAAGAAGATAGCATCATCACGAGGGGACATGTAACACTTCCCTGAACTTGAAATTATTTAGGAGAGACATTTCCAGCACTTTTTGAAGCTCTCTTTGCGAGTGGAGAGCAAGCATTTGTTTTATACTCTTGTCCACGTCTTGCTTTTAAATTTTAGTAGGTTAATGGGGGCTACGGAAACTCATCAACGACAAAGAATCAAGACTTCAGGTGTGTAGGGCATGCAACACATATTTTCTACTTGAAGTTCAATGCTTATGCCACGTCATTTTATTGCAGTTAACAAATGATTCCTTCAGCCCAATATCTGCCTCACAAGCTTTACTAGCTGTGTACAATGTTGCCAGGGAAGTGTGCCTGCTCACAGAAACACAGCAATTGAGCTACAGAACAGCTAATCACACCCTTTTCATGGGGGGGGGGAAGGCGTGATTAATTGGAGACTACGCAGAAGTTGACTTCTCGGTATGATAATTATTGAGATGGCAAGGACTTACTTGCTATTGAGAAGTGTACAGTTAGAGCAATGCAAACATGTACTATGCACATGCACTGCACTCTCTCTGTTGACTACAAAGCACCTGGACTATAGCATCCGTGAGCCTTTAAGAGCACGCGTGCTCCTAGCTCAGTGCTGTCAACTAATCCTATCATACCTCACAAGTCTGCATCGCATGTTGTTAAGCCTGGGGTAAGCAGCGTCAGTGTTCTTGTAAGAGCTGGGACTCCAGAGTCTCTCGGCCACCGTGCAACCTCGCGGCCAAAACAGAGAAAGGAGGTTGGTGGCATCCACATACTCGCCCCACAAGCAAGCCTCGCCTCCTATCACCCGCTCATTCTGAGCATCAGACCCTTGGGGCAGAAGAATTTAAGATTCAACAACAACAAATTATGGATGAGGAAGAGGGAAGCAAAGAGGAGGGTATGGGGGAAGGAGGAAGATCAGCGGAAGAGAATCAGAGGAAGAGGAGGAGGTGGGAGGGGAGGGGGGGAGAATCAGAAGAGAAGGAGAGGGGGTGGAGAAGGAAGATGAGGAGGGGATGGAGGAGGAGAAGGGGGAAATGGGAGGACAAAGGGGAGAAAGGAGGCAGAGGGATCAAGGAGAAGGATCGGAGGGTGAGGGGAAAGAGGAAGGGAAGAAGAGGACAAGATATATTTCTTAAAATTGAGTCTTTAAAATCTATTTTGCATAACTCGACTCTTCTTCATACACGTTTGGTCAGGATAGTGGAACACAGTGCACAACATGAGCAACAAGGACATGCAACATCAGCAACAAGGACATGAAGAGAGTACACAACATCCAACAAGGACATGAAGAGAGTGCACAACATCAGCAACGAGGACATGAAGAGAGTGCACAACATCAGCAACAAGGACATGAAGAGAGCACACAACATCAGCAACAAGGACATGAAGAGAGCACACAACATCAGCAACAAGGACATGAAGAGAGTGCACAACATCAGCAACAAGGACATGAAGAGAGTGCACAACATCAGCAACAAGGACATGAAGAGAGCACACAACATCAGCAACAAGGACATGAAGAGAGTGCACAACATCAGCAACAAGGACATGAAGAGAGCACACAACATCAGCAACAAGGACATGAAGAGAGCACACAACATCAGCAACAAGGACATGAAGAGAGCACACAACATCAGCAACAAGGACATGAAGAGAGTGCACAACATCAGCAACAAGGACATGAAGAGAGTGCACAACATCAGCAACAAGGACATGAAGAGAGTGCACAACATCAGCAACAAGGACATGAAGAGAGTGCACAACATCAGCAACAAGGACATGAAGAGAGTACACAACATCAGCAACAAGGACATGAAGAGAGTGCACAACATCAGCAACAAGGACATGAAGAGAGCACACAACATCAGCAACAAGGACATGAAGAGAGCACACAACATCAGCAACAAGGACATGAAGAGAGTGCATAACATCAGCAACAAGGACATGAAGAGAGTGCACAACATCAGCAACAAGGACATGAAGAGAGCACACAACATCAGCAACAAGGACATGAAGAGAGTGCACAACATCAGCAACAAGGACATGAAGAGAGTGCACAACATCAGCAACAAGGACATGAAGAGAGTGCACAACATCAGCAACAAGGACATGAAGAGAGTGCACAACATCAGCAACAAGGACATGAAGAGAGTGCACAACATCAGCAACAAGGACATGAAGAGAGTGCACAACATCAGCAACAAGGACATGAAGAGAGCACACAACATCAGCAACAAGGACATGAAGAGAGTGCACAACATCAGCAACAAGGACATGAAGAGAGCACACAACATCAGCAACAAGGACATGAAGAGAGCACACAACATCAGCAACAAGGACATGAAGAGAGTGCACAACATCAGCAACAAGGACATGAAGAGAGTGCACAACATCAGCAACAAGGACATGAAGAGAGTGCACAACATCAGCAACAAGGACATGAAGAGAGTGCACAACATCAGCAACAAGGACATGAAGAGAGTGCACAACATCAGCAACAAGGACATGAAGAGAGCACACAACATCAGCAACAAGGACATGAAGAGAGCACACAACATCAGCAACAAGGACATGAAGAGAGTGCACAACATCAGCAACAAGGACATGAAGAGAGCACACAACATCAGCAACAAGGACATGAAGAGAGTGCACAACATCAGCAACAAGGACATGAAGAGAGTGCACAACATCAGCAACAAGGACATGAAGAGAGTGCACAACATCAGCAACAAGGACATGAAGAGAGTGCACAACATCAGCAACAAGGACATGAAGAGAGCACACAACATCAGCAACAAGGACATGAAGAGAGTGCACAACATCAGCAACAAGGACATGAAGAGAGCACACAACATCAGCAACAAGGACATGAAGAGAGCACACAACATCAGCAACAAGGACATGAAGAGAGTGAACAACATCAGCAACAAGGACATGAAGAGAGTGCACAACATCAGCAACAAGGACATGAAGAGAGCACACAACATCAGCAACAAGGACATGAAGAGAGCACACAACATCAGCAACAAGGACATGAAGAGAGTGCACAACATCAGCAACAAGGACATGAAGAGAGTGCACAACATCAGCAACAAGGACATGAAGAGAGCACACAACATCAGCAACAAGGACATGAAGAGAGTGCACAACATCAGCAACAAGGACATGAAGAGAGTGCACAACATCAGCAACAAGGACATGAAGAGAGTGAAAAACATCAGCAACAAGGACATGAAGAGAGTGCACAACATCAGCAACAAGGACATGAAGAGAGTACACAACATCAGCAACAAGGACATGAAGAGAGTGCACAACATCAGCAACAAGGACATGAAGAGAGCACACAACATCAGCAACAAGGACATGAAGAGAGCACACAACATCAGCAACAAGGACATGAAGAGAGTGCATAACATCAGCAACAAGGACATGAAGAGAGTGCACAACATCAGCAACAAGGACATGAAGAGAGCGCACAACATCAGCAACAAGGACATGAAGAGAGTGCACAACATCAGCAACAAGGACATGAAGAGAGTGCACAACATCAGCAACAAGGACATGAAGAGAGTGCACAACATCAGCAACAAGGACATGAAGAGAGTGCACAACATCAGCAACAAGGACATGAAGAGAGTGCACAACATCAGCAACAAGGACATGAAGAGAGTGCACAACATCAGCAACAAGGACATGAAGAGAGCACACAACATCAGCAACAAGGACATGAAGAGAGTGCACAACATCAGCAACAAGGACATGAAGAGAGCACACAACATCAGCAACAAGGACATGAAGAGAGTGCACAACATCAGCAACAAGGACATGAAGAGAGTGCACAACATCAGCAACAAGGACATGAAGAGAGTGCACAACATCAGCAACAAGGACATGAAGAGAGTGCACAACATCAGCAACAAGGACATGAAGAGATCGGTGCGGCCATAGCATGTGCTCACCATTAAATTCTTGCGGGTCACACATGTAGTACTGGAATGCAATGAATAACAATAGACTTGTCAATCAAATGTGCCATAAGAAGGCCGTTCTTTCTCACTTTAGTCCAGTCTTGGCCATGGCTGATGATATTGAGGTACCAGCACGAGGACAGGATGACGTCCAGTCCTGCCTCAGTTATTTTAAACATATCGCTTTGCCAATGTGCTTTCCACACGTTCATCACCGTGTCGGGCAGGACCTGAAGGATCACCACACCCTCCAGATAGTCACCGAGTAATATGACCACCTCAAGACTATTCGCACAAGAAACACTAAGGGCCCACTCCAGATGTCGCTGAATTACTCTCATGCAGTATTGTGCGTTTGCAAGGTAGAGGATTGTAAAATTGTCTGCATGCCCCTCCCCCTCCAGCCCCTCCCCCCTCCAACACATGTACACTGATGCAGATCCAGTCTTCTAAAATGAGAGGGCCAAAGCAATCTCAATAATCATGTTGACTCTACCTGTATTTTATTGTCAAAGATCTCTTGCCAGACAATATACTTCTTCCCTTTAGAAGCAGCTAACTTGAGTAGCCTAAAGTGGATATAATAATGATGATGATGATGACGATGATGATAAATCATTAATGACATCACCTGGTTTCATAGTACTGTTCCAGCTTGCTATAGTCCGTGTAGTTTTTCTCTTGCATCCACTTCTGAATTTGAGGGTTGCTCTTCCTGTGAAAATATAAGAAGCAAGAGACTTGCTATCGCCTGTGATTCGACAGTGGACTGGGAGCCTCACCAGCAACTAAAGCTGACTTCATCTCCTCCCAGGTGAATGTACGGGTCTGGAAGTATGTGAGCCAGTTCATCAAATAACCCATCGAGAAATGTCCATGTGGTATCCAGGATAGGATTGATGGGGCCAAAAGAGCTGCACAAAAGTTAATAGCTTGCAACAAGTCTGGCAAACTTTTGCATTTTATTATAAGGGACCAAAAGAAATAGCCAACAACACTTTTAATTGTTGTGGCCATGCCAACGCATACCCAGTCGGTTTTCCTTCCGAGTTATAGCACTTAGTGAGTAGATCAGGCTGCCCTTTACCCCAAGACTGAGTATGACCCTGTAATTGGAGTTATTAAGTAACAATAACATTTAACACAACTGGTGACCCTTTACCCCAAGACTGAGTATGACCCTGTAATTGGAGTTAAGTAACAACAACAACAACAATAATAAAAAGCAACAACCATAAACACAATATTGTTGTTCTTACCGGGGTATCAAATTCCATGATGACCCTGATTCCCCTGTCCTTGGCGTACCCAATCACCATGGCGATATCGTCATGGCTGTACACGTGGTCTTTGCTGTAAGCCTTCACACATCAGCGTCATGGCGTCGGGAAGGAGGGACAGGATGACATGGGGATGTGAGTGCATGGGGTCAGAGGTTTACTGATAAACTAAATACCAATGATCCGTGCGTGCAAGGGAATAGTATATTAGGGAACAGTATACTAGGGAAGAGTATACTACTCAAGTCCTACATTTGTCTTAGTTTGTAATTCCTTTGATGCTCCACCCCTTCCCACTTAGGGCTGGCTAGGTTCAAAAGTTCAACCTGACCACTCTATTTTTCCATGGAGTGGTGTGGAAGTGTGGGAGGGTGTGTGCATGAGGATGGTGAGGTGGTGTGTGCATGGGGTGATGTGGGTACGTGGGTGGGCACATGGAATGATCAAAGGCAGTCCTAAAACTAACAAACAGGTTACTAAAGACTAAACAGTCCACACCATTACTAGAAAGTCCTTAAGAGCCACTGACAGAGAGGTTTCCATAAGAGATGGAACATAAACACTCTCACTTCTGTTATGCCAATGCACTTAAACCTCTTATCAGACTGGGCACTGCCAAAAACTCAGAAATGGCTGTATCTGGAAAAACTAAACATTTTGCACAATATTGATGATTGGCCTGGAACTTTGCATCCCTACATGTATAAAGTACATGCACATACATAGTCTGTGTACATACTGTACATGTACACTGACTGAAAACAATGAGAACACACTCATTTAAAAAATAAATGATAGAGATCTGCCTCAGCTATTCCTGTCCTATCCGAGCTGCAGTGTAGTGCCTTATTTTCACAAGAAGACCATTTCGAGCCACAGCGGTGAGTTCTAGAACATCAAACACCAGAGTGTGACTGAACGATGGTCTTCCATAGCTCCTCCCCTTTGCTCTCACCATCACTGTTGCGGGCAGCCTTCCGTGTTGCTCCCTGTCTCACACCTTCAAGTATGCTATAAACAAGAAAATAACTAGAATCCAAGCAAGACTCGCTACCAGTCGACAAAAACTGTCAAAACAAGTCACATTTCTGTGAACTCTAGTGCTACGTGCGATACATGTGGCTGATTGTGCAATGCGAGGGTGCCTGGAAGATGGGCGTGCCCAGATGGGGAGTGTCTGGATGAGGGGAGGTTGAGTGTCCCCACATACCTTCATAAGATTAAAACCAACCCGTCCAACTTCTCCTGATGACTATTCTTGCACCAGAGGTGTGATTTAGTGTGTATTAGCACAGGATGAATTATACTATGAGATACATAGTTATGTACAAGGTATGTGCATACTCCAGCACAGGATGAGTTATACTACGAGATTCTGAAATACTATAAGATTCATAGTTATGCACAAGACCTCACCACAGGGTGAATACTATGAGATTCATAGCTATGTACAAGACCTCACCACAGGGTGATTACTATGAGATTCATAGCTATGTACAAGACCTCACCACAGGGTGAATACTATGAGATTCATAGCTATGTACAAGACCTCACCACAGGGTGAATACTATGAGATTCATAGCTATGTACAAGACCTCACCACAGGGTGAATACTATGAGATTCATAGCTATGTACAAGACCTCACCACAGGGTGATTACTATGAGATTCATAGCTATGTACAAGACCTCACCACAGGGTGAATAATATGAGATTCATAGCTATGTACAAGACCTCACCACAGGGTGAATACTATGAGATTCATAGCTATGTACAAGACCTCACCACAGGGTGAATACTATGAGATTCATAGTTATGTACAAGACCCCACCACAGGGTGAATACTATGAGATTCATAGCTATGTACAAGGTATGTGCATACCCCGGCAATGAGGTTGGGGTACTTGGTGCTCGTGTAGGGGAAGGACTGGTCATCCACAATGTGCCAGTGGAGTACATTGAACTTGTTATAAGACATGGCATCCTGCAGACAAGATAGAGAAGAGAGACACACACACACAGTAAAAGATTTGCCTCTAATAGAAATTCACCTTCCTCATTTATCCCCATCCACTCTCCTCCACAATTCCCTTCACCCTTCCTCTATTCCACCCCCTCCATTTCTTTCCCTAGCCCCTCCCCCATCCCTTTCTTACTAACCCACCCTTACCAAGTGGTCCAGGATGACCGCCACATGGAGGAAGTGGCGTGAAGTGTCAATCATTGTCGCCCGGAACTTGAAGCGAGGAGCGTCACTTATCATCACACTGTTGATCAGAAACTGCAAAAAGAGCGCATGCAAAGCTCAATGTCCACGCACTTTGAACCTCACACATGCACACGTACACAGTTACCTCAGAATAGTGGTGTTTTCACCTATTAACCCGCTAAATCACCCATCTACACCTGTCAACCAGCCCAGCCTTCAATTGCAGCTGGTACTTAATGGTGGTTTGCCCATGCTCAATTAGCTATAGGCAAGTGATAATTGCCTCTCTGAGAGAGAACTGGCTGTTTCAGGGAGTTTTCTGGAACCCCCTTAGGTTTGAACAACACCCTCTGCCACAAAATAACACACACACACACAACAACAAAACACATCTCAACTATTGCCAGCTTGTTAGTCGCCTAAGTGGTGCCTTGGCGACTATCAGCTCTGAAAAGACACCCAGCATGGCTTGAACACTTTGCTGAGGTAGTTGAACACAGATCTACACCAAGTGTGACTTGAATACTTTGCTGAGGTGTAGTAGAACAACAAATCTACATCCAGTGTGGCTTGAACACTTTACTGAGGTGTACAAATCTACACCCAGTGTGGCTTATTTATGTATCTATGTACTTATCTCTATATACATCTATGTATCTATCTATGTATCTATGTATCTATGTACTTATCTCTATATGCATCTATGTATCTATCTATGTATCTATGTAGCTATGTACTTATCTCTATATGCATCTATGTATCTATATCTGCTCCACTCGGTTTGTGTAGTTCTTGCTCATGGAAAACTATTTACCAAGTCCTTGAAGGAGGCTGTAGCTGACCCTACATGGGTACAGTCAACAATAGCAACAAGATATGGTGTGTGCTGATATGTGACGTCCAACAACAATAAAACTCTGAGTTGGACTTTGTAGAGCTCGGTCATCCAATGTTCAATTATTATATAGAAGCAAACAAACAAACACCTGAAGCAAGATCATACCCATGCTCACCACATTGACCTGACAAGATCATACTCATGCTCACCACATTGACCTACAGGAAGCAATATCATACCCATGCTCACCACATTGACCTGACAAGATCATACTCATGCTCACCACATTGACCTACAGGAAGCAAGATCATACCCATGCTCACCACATTGACCTAAAGGAAGCAAGATCATACCCATGCTCACCACATTGACCTAAAGGAAGCAAGATCATACCCATGTTCACCACATTGACCTAAAGGAAGCAAGATCATACCCATGCTCACCACATTGACCTGACAAGATCATACTCATGCTCACCACATTGACCTACAGGAAGCAAGATCATACCCATGCTCACCACATTGACCTGAAGGAAGCAAGATCATACCCATGCTCACCACATTGACCTACAGGAAGCAAGATCATACCCATGCTCACCACATTGACGCAAGATCATACCCATGCTCACCACATTGACCTAAAGGAAGCAAGATCATACCCATGCTCACCACATTGACCTGAAGGAAGCAAGATCATACCCATGCTCACCACATTGACCTAAAGGAAGCAAGATCATACCCATGCTCACCACATTGACCTAAAGGAAACAAGGTCATACCCATGCTCACCACATTAACCTGACAAGATCATACCCATGCTCACCACATTGACCTACAGGAAGCAAGATCATACCCATGCTCACCACATTGACCTACAGGAAGCAAGATCATACCCATGCTCACCACATTGACCTAAAGGAAGCAAGATCATACCCATGCTCACCACATTGACCTAGAGGAAGCAAGATCATACCCATGCTCACCACATTGACCTAGCAAGATTATAGCCATGCTCACCACATTGACCTAGCAAGATCATACCCATGCTCACCACAACAAGTATGATGACCCTAGCAAAACCAAAATAATCAGATTGGTATAAATGGTAAAGGGTGGTTGTGGTTAACATGAGTACTGCCTTGACAGACCAATCCAATATATGCATCCCCGGCTTGCTTGCTCTCCCTCATACAACTTGCCATCTATGCATCCCCTACTTGCTTGCTCTCCCTCACACAACTTGTGCACAATCATAACAGTTTTAGTACCAGAGAACTCCACGTATTCCAATACCCCTGCAGCCACTTATTTGTTTCTTTCTTGACTACCGAGAAAGGCATAAAGTCGATGCCCATGATGTGCTGCTTTATAAGAAGAAACAGGTAAGAGCGAAACGTGACTCCACCAAGCTTTGCTACGCAGCTGGACTTGAACTGAGAGGTCCGTTGATTCACTAATGAATATTCCTCCTCAAACAAAACTTTAGGGGTATAGAATAGCAACCACTAAGTTTGGTGAGTTCTGGAATTCTCCTGTGCCACTCTTGCCAAGTGTAAGGAGGCTTGGACTGTCCAATGTGTGGGATGTGTGGACTTGTGTAGTACAATTTAGTGTGCAACCTCCCTAGCTAATCCGAATAGACCTGTACCTAATAAGGTGTTTGGACTGGCATTGTTGGGACTACTCAAATGTATCATTTGTACTGTAGTTGTAATAATTTATGTAGCACTACATGTGTGCATGCAACTACAGTGTATTACAAGAAACTATGTTAGCTTCTTCTGATTAATGGTGGTCACTTGGTTCTAGTACAGTATACTAACATAGGCTGGGTTTTAAATAGTGAACACTGTAATATTGTCAACCATAGAAATATATATTTACTTGTACACATCACAAAACGTGTGTACACACCACAAACACAGTTTGGGAACCTATTCAATTAGAACAGGCAAGCCTACTATATTAATGAGGCTTGTTGGATTAGGAGGTGCACTGTAGTATATAAATAGGAGTGTTCATCTGGTGAGTTCTCCCCTGCCACAAACTTGAAGAATTCTGTAAACAACCGACCATACTGAATTGATCATACTGGATTGACGGTCAAAAATGTAAAGGAATCAGAGTTGTGTCCATGTACAGTTAGATGACCCTTTACCATTTAAAAACAAATATCTGCATGCATGGTGTATATAAACGGTAAAGGGTATCCAACTGGTTGGGGTCTTCATGAGTCAACTCTTTGTTTCCCTTCCTCAATCAATCAAATAGTTGTATTTTATTTTCAATAAATTGTTCTTGTATATGTGCAGACCCATGGGCCTGCTGGATTGAGAGGGTCAAGCAACTTCACGGCCATTGTTGTGGCAGTGAAATGCCATAGCAATATTTCCAGCAAGCTAATATATACACAGGGCTAAAAAAGTTCTGGATTCACACTCGCAATAGAAAGAGGACCCCAACATCGCGGAGGTCTTGAGCGGCAACATTATGGCATAAGCAAGCACGAGCATGGCATGTGTGCACAACCTCAATGTTCAACTGCACCTGATCGTTGGTATTTTTGTAGACGAGCTGGCTGAAAGTCTCCAACCCTGTAATTATATGACATTATGTATGTGATTGGAGACGTATGCATGTATACACAGTAATATAGAAAGTGATAATTTTTTAAAATATAAAACAATAATAATGATGATGATGATGATAATAATAATAATAATAATAATATAGTAATAATAATAATTATAGTAATAATAATAAAATAAAAAATAATAAAAAATAATAATAATAATATAATAATAATAATAATAATAACAATAACAATAACAATAACAATAACAATAACAATAATAATAATAATAATAATAATAATAATAATAATAATAATAATAATAATAATAATAATATAATAATAGAATCATCTCTTTTCTGCCATCTCCATAACTCTATATCATAAGTCTATTCATAGCAATATTAGAACCAGAAGACTCCAAATCATCTAGTCACTTAAAGGACTACTATACACCCTCAATTACAATACTATTAGCTACCTAGTAATATATTCAAGGACACGCTCAGTCAGGGATGAGCTCAATCATTTTACAAGAATGGAGTAATAGATCACCAGCGCTTGATCGGGTAACAGTACCTTTGTTTTTGTGGTCATCTACTATTCCTTCCAGGCCAGCTATATTTGATGCAAAGGCAGTTTCTCGATGTCTTCATTGTACAGTTTGGCTGACTCACCGGTGATAGCAGGCACTGCATTCTCTTACTAGTCCAGACTTGTAGTGTCTTGTGAGCCATTCATTCACAATGTATATTTATGCTTGTATACGTTTCATAATACTGTACTCATGTTCACTATGAACATTAGCATGACGCAATCATGGGTGGGCGTGTTGATGTGGTAGCAAATGGCTGTCTAAATGAAGGAAAAGTTTAGTCGAAGATGTGCATTGATATGGCATAACATGTTGCACGTTTTCATTGTAAAGAAGCAAACAGTCAGTTGGAGCTCAATTCTTGTTGGAGCTCACTCTTCAATAGCTAACAGTTGGAGCTCACTCTTGTTGCAATAGCTAGCAGTCAACAAACCAGGTCAACTCATGTTCGTGTGGAATGTTGAGAGCAGCTGTTGCACGTTTTCATTGTAAAGAAGCAAACAGTCAGTTGGAGCTCAATTCTTGTTGGAGCTCACTCTTCAATAGCTAACAGTTGGAGCTCATTCTTGTTGCAATAGCTAGCAGCAAAGACCTTCAACAAACCAGGTCAACTACTTGCGACCCACATGTGTAAATATGTGTGTGCATGTGTGTGTGTACTTAAAAGTAACAAAGAATAGCATCTACTATTGGCTGGAGTCATCTTGAACAAACTTCTTGAAGGAGGCTGTTCCACTATTCTATTTATAGAGTAGAAACAAGACAGATCATGTTGGACAGAAAGTATTTACCAACATGGGCCACAAACATTTATAAGATCCTCACATGGCTTTTTTAATATTTGGTAAAGGGTTTTCTAAAAGTTTGTGGTCGACATTTGGCAAACTTTTTTCTTTTCTTTTTTTTTTACAAGTCAATCCAACTTTTGTTTTTATTTCTACCAAGCAAATATATATATGCATTTGGTGTGCGCACATTAGGGAGTAGACATGGGGCGAGTATAATTAATTCTAGGCTCATTTTCTGACATCAATCCAATACACAGTGAGTTTCTATTACAATAGTAACGCATGGCAGAGTGTGGAGAATGGTTACTACGTACCTTTGAGCACACCATACACAGTATTTGCGACGAGGATCCCTTCTTTAGTATCCAGCATATCTGTGGGAGGAGAAGGAAAATTATTAACCCATGTGTAATACACGACTACCATGTCCATTTCAACATAACAGCATTTATTTTCAACATCACATTTTACACTTTTATCATCTGCACAAGCCCCAAACTTTAGAGGTGACAAGCACATGACCTCCTGCAGGTGTTGTGGTCGGATACTAGAAATATGTGCAGCAGGTATTAATTGTGCAACTTTTTATCGGCCATCGCCATCACTAAAGTATCTAGAAAAATACCGTGTACCTACTTAGACATGCAGTTGACGTATCACTTAAATATATAATTTGCTGGGAATGAGTGTATGCAGAACATGTTGACTCCCAGTGCACCTACTTAGACATGCAGTGACGCATCACTTAAATACATAATTTGCTGGGGGATAAGTGTATGTAGAGCATGTTGACTCCCAGTGCACTACTTAGACATGCAGTTGACGCATCACTTAAATACATAATTTGCTAGGGGATGAGTGTATGCAGAACATGTTGACTCCCAGTGCACTACTTAGACATGCAGTTGATGCATCTCTTAAATACATAATTTGCTGGGGAATGAGTGTACGCAGACCATGTTGACCCCCAGTGCACATGCAGTTGACGCATCATTTAAATACATAATTTCACTTAAATACATAATTTGCTGGGAGATGAGTGTAGGCAGAGCATGTTGACTCCCAGTGCACCTACTTAGACATGCAGTTGACAAATCACTTAAATACATAATTTGCTGGGGAATGAGTGTACGAAAGCAATTGTCACCCAGACTTGATCATTATTGTCCCTTCCCCCCCCCCCCCCCCCCACGTATAACTGGAAGGAACTCACAAGATTCATCAGTGTTATAACTGGAAGGAACTCACAAGATTCATCAGTGTTCTGATCCAGAGTTTCGTCAGCACTGTTTACTGTCACTGTCAGTGTTTGCATTTTCTCCTGGACATTTTGGCTTGCTCCATCAGGATAGAAAGGTGTAGGGCTCTTGAAGATAAGCCCCTTGTAACGTTGGAGAGCTTTGTTGATTATGTCACTGGTGATGACGGTGACGAATTTGAAATTGTCAGGGTCCAGCATTCTCACATCGCTGCTTAAAGGCGTCACCTGCTTGGGGATAGGCCAGAGGAGAGACTTGCTGTCCACGGAAGCTGATACATCTTGCCACAGCAGTACGACCATCACCACAAGCACATTCATCTCACCGCCGAGAAAATGAGTCGTTGATGTAAATGCGTGACGGGAGACTGACGTGAAACGTACATGGTAATCTAGAAACGCAACCGCGCGCGAGCGACGAGAGAGAGAGAGAGAGAGACAGACAGACGGACGGCCTAACGTTCCGCAACGCGGGTTTCAATGACCTCCCCCAGTACAAGACTGTAGAGGTGGATGGATTCATTTAGACGTTTTAGTGTCTGCTTTGTTTTAGGTATGGGTGTATTTATTATATTAAATGATCCAAGTTGTGGCTGGTCATAATGTCATCGTAGACATTGTTTTTGCGGGTTGAAAAGTTAGCGACTAAACGATGTGGTGGAGGACGAAGCTTACAAGAATTTAGAGTCGGCACAGATGAGAGTGAGTAGGAGATTGTTCAATGTTGGGGACAAGTAATACAGTAGCTGGAGTGGCAATATGGGGAGATTCGGGTGGAAGAAGGTGGAGGAGAGGAGGGAAGAGATGAATGGTCATAAGAGATTGGAGGTGTTACAGAGCAGATTATAGTTGACTAAGGGAGGATGGAGGAATAGGATGGTAGGAAGAATGTGAGACCTGGAGAAAATATGAGATAAAAAACGAGGTTGGGTCACTACTAAGTGGAAGGGGGAAATGAAGGTGAAGGATTGGGAGGAGGAAGTAAACGGCAACACTCAAGTTTTATAAATTGGCAAAGAATGGTGCGAGGTCCATGCAGGGTCACATGGCCGTAGGAGCCGCAACGGCAATTGCCGTATAGGTTTGGACCGAACACGCCTCCTTCACGAAAACCACACCCATTGTTTTTAAAAAAAATTATAACTTCACAGTATCACATAATTGAGACAATCGAGGTGAGACATGAATAGAAGTACACTGAAGGACAACTAGCCTACCTATGTGACTAGTAGCCTAAACATGCAATGGATAAAAATTATTAAATTAGGAGAGGTATGTGAGGGCCATGCATGGTCAGGAAGGTGTGCGGCTGCAATTTCGACTGAGGACTGCATCAGCTGGGTTGTTAGAGGATAAGAAGAGATGTGGGATAGTTAGGGATGAGAGGTGTATAATGTGTGATAGTGGAGCCGGGGAGGATGTGGAACATTTCTTGGTGACATGCGGGGAATTTGAGAGGGATCGGCTGGTTCTGATAGATGAGGTACGCAGAATTGCAGGGGCAAGACAGTGGCTGGATGAATTAAGAAGAGTGAGTAAGGATGGAAAGGTGGCATTGCTTTTGGGGAAAGATGTGGAGGGAGTAAGTGATGCAGTGATGGAGGAGGTGGGCGAGTGTGTTATGTATTGGGTAGGGAAGTGGTGGCAGAGGAGAAAGGAATTGTTGTATGGTCAGCTAAGGAATGATCTTTGGTCCACTCCTGTCCCCCCCTTCCTGAGCAGCGGGACACTCGTAACTTAATATTGTGGATAATTGTATTAATTAAGTACTGTTGACTTCTTTTTAAAATATAGATTGTTATTAGGTTAGTTACTAAATAGTTTCACACTGTGCTGTATTATATATGTGATGGCCTTAACAGGCTCAGCAATAGCAACATTAAATCATTAAAGATAGTCAGAGTTCGTCTTTTCAGCATGGCTTCCAGGTTACCCAATTGTCCTAAGCTTCCCGATCATCCGACTCAACCAACTAACTTTAGTTTTCCTAAACGATCTATCGGCCGAACCAATATCTCTTATCGCTCTTTTCAGAGAGCTTGGTTCAACCAATGGAAATGGCTTCACTACGATTCCAGTCAAGACTTGGCTTATTGTTTCACGTGTGTGCAAGCAATCCAAACAGGTAAGATACAGTGGGACAGCTTCTGCTAGTAGGCCTAGCTGGCACTCTACCACATTCTAATAATGTGGATAATCTAAATACAGCACACATAGTTTGGGTATTAGTTATCTCATTACATTTGCATGTTCTCCACCTTTACACACTTTGCAGTAAGTGGATTAAACTTAATTAATTGACAACCAATTAACAGATAATTCCTATCATAATTTATAACTAACAACAACAACAATAACATTAAAAATAATACTAACAACAATGACAATGATGATGATAATAATAAATATCAACAACACCACGGTGTTCTTAGGCTGTCATTGGGGAACATGTCTTATACCTCCCTTTTTTCACTCTTAGTATATATGATTATCTTTTTCTTTTCTGATAAACTGCATTAGAAATAAACTAAGTAATATACACACATATTTGATATCCTAGATACTTGCAATATAATTAGTGGCCAATAAAAGATTATGGCACCATCATGTCCATGGGGAGAGGAGGTGGGGGGTCTGGGAAGCAACAAAAAAGTATGCACTACCTAGCTTCACAATCTCTACATTTCTTTCTAAGTAGTCGACTAGCCGTAGAGGAACCACTGCCATCTGAACAGAGAAGCAGTTTATAGCTGTAACACACCTGTCATGGCAACTCATAATTGTTACAGAAGATATATTGAAAGGATGTGAAGTTGTCATCTGGGTCCTTGACTTTAAAAAAACACAGTACATTTACATTTTCTGTGTGCTTAGTGCAGGAAGGAGAAAATCCCTTCTCACAACCAAACCCTGCAGCTGCCTGTTCTGACGACCACATAAACTCCCCCTTCTGAAAATTCTGGCAACAGGCCTGTACCATGTTTCAGGCTGAGAACGGGACTGGCCAGATTTTTGAAGGACAAGAGGAGATGGCAGTTATATATTGCAGATAAACATGTGCCAACGGAATTTTGAATATGAGAAACTGTATATAGAAACAACCTCACCATGCAGAGAAATACACACACTCATGGTTGAGCTGTATTAATAAACAAACAGGGGGAAAAACAGAAAAGAAAAAATTTCTCAACCTCCCCTTCCCAAATCTACACACAGTCGGCATGTGTATATATGTGAGCATCTGTCTCAACTCAAACCTATTGTCTAGTTTACTTATCTGCTCTGGATGCTGATAAGCAAAACATCATCTGTCTTAGGTCAGTAGTAGAAAAGGCTTATTATATTTTACAAACTTTCTTACATTGTGACCCGCTTGTTAATTGTTTTGATTCTCACTGTCTCTCTATATGGTTCTTTGGAACTTGAATTGTAAGCAGTTAAAATCTCTTAAAATTGCTGACAACAGCATCCTAAGAAGAATCTGGAAACTCCGAAGATAACACCATACAAGGATCTTGCACAAAATAGCTGTTGTTTAGAGCATAGCAAGGTTTTGTCTCTCTGTGATTGTGCTCTAATAATGTTTTTTTTATGATCTCCTCAATAATTTTTGTAGACTTGTATGATTACTTTCAGCTAACATCAAATACTTTAATTAAGGAAAGCTGATTTTAAGAGAATCCTTGGAAAAAATTATACTCGAGTTCTTGAAGGTGTATTCTGAAGATTATGTTCGTGAGTACTGATGCTGTCCATAATTTACAATTACGTAAACTTAATTTTTTCCGCATGATGTGTTTTGTGACAACTTGCTGACAAATAATATGCTTCAATATTTATCTTTAAATCAGCTTTTTGGTTTTAAAAACCAAAAAGCTGATTTAAAGAAATTTTAAAGCATAAAGTAACAATTCTCTTCATGTCCTTGTTGCTGATGTTGTGCACTCTCTTCATGTCCTTGTTGCTGATGTTGTGTGCTCTTTTCATGTCCTTGTTGCTGATGTTGTGTGCTCTCTTCATGTCCTTGTTGCTGATGTTGTGCACTCTCTTCATGTCCTTGTTGCTGATGTTGTGTGCTCTCTTCATGTCCTTGTTGCTGATGTTGTGTGCTCTCTTCATGTCCTTGTTGCTGATGTTGTGCACTCTCTTCATGTCCTTGTTGCTGATGTTGTGCACTCTCTTCATGTCCTTGTTGCTGATGTTGTGCACTCTCTTCATGTCCTTGTTGCTGATGTTGTACACTCTCTTCATGTCCTTGTTGCTGATGTTGTGCACTCTCTTCATGTCCTTGTTGCTGATGTTGTGTGCTCTCTTCATGTCCTTGTTGCTGATGTTGTGCACTCTCTTCATGTCCTTGTTGCTGATGTTATGCACTCTCTTCATGTCCTTGTTGCTGATGTTGTGCACTCTCTTCATGTCCTTGTTGCTGATGTTGTGCACTCTCTTCATGTCCTTGTTGCTGATGTTGTGTACTCTCTTCATGTCCTTGTTGCTGGTGTTGTGTGCTCTCTTCATGTCCTTGTTGCTGATGTTGTGCACTCTCTTCATGTCCTTGTTGCTGATGTTGTGTACTCTCTTCATGTCCTTGTTGCTGATGTTGTGCACTCTCTTCATGTCCTTGTTGCTGATGTTGTGCACTCTCTTCATGTCCTTGTTGCTGATGTTGTGCACTCTCTTCATGTCCTTGTTGCTGATGTTGTGCACTCTCTTCATGTCCTTGTTGCTGATGTTGTGTGCTCTCTTCATGTCCTTGTTGCTGATGTTGTGTGCTCTCTTCATGTCCTTGTTGCTGATGTTGTGTGCTCTCTTCATGTCCTTGTTGCTGATGTTGTGCACTCTCTTCATGTCCTTGTTGCTGATGTTGTGTGCTCTCTTCATGTCCTTGTTGCTGATGTTGTGCACTCTCTTCATGTCCTTGTTGCTGATGTTGTGCACTCTCTTCATGTCCTTGTTGCTGATGTTGTGTGCTCTCTTCATGTCCTTGTTGCTGATGTTGTGTGCTCTCTTCATGTCCTTGTTGCTGATGTTGTGCACTCTCTTCATGTCCTCGTTGCTGATGTTGTGCACTCTCTTCATGTCCTTGTTGGATGTTGTGTACTCTCTTCATGTCCTCGTTGCTGATGTTGTGCACTCTCTTCATGTCCTTGTTGGATGTTGTGTACTCTCTTCATGTCCTTGTTGCTGATGTTGCATGTCCTTGTTGCTCATGTTGTGCACTGTGTTCCACTATCCTGACCAAACGTGTATGAAGAAGAGTCGAGTTATGCAAAATAGATTTTAAAGACTCAATTTTAAGAAATATATCTTGTCCTCTTCTTCCCTTCCTCTTTCCCCTCACCCTCCGATCCTTCTCCTTGATCCCTCTGCCTCCTTTCTCCCCTTTGTCCTCCCATTTCCCCCTTCTCCTCCTCCATCCCCTCCTCATCTTCCTTCTCCACCCCCTCTCCTTCTCTTCTGATTCTCCCCCCCTCCCCTCCCACCTCCTCCTCTTCCTCTGATTCTCTTCCGCTGATCTTCCTCCTTCCCCCATACCCTCCTCTTTGCTTCCCTCTTCCTCATCCATAATTTGTTGTTGTTGAATCTTAAATTCTTCTGCCCCAAGGGTCTGATGCTCAGAATGAGCGGGTGATAGGAGGCGAGGCTTGCTTGTGGGCGAGTATGTGGATGCCACCAACCTCCTTTCTCTGTTTTGGCCGCGAGGTTGCACGGTGGCCGAGAGACTCTGGAGTCCCAGCTCTTACAAGAACACTGACGCTGCTTACCCCAGGCTTAACAACATGCGATGCAGACTTGTGAGGTATGATAGGATTAGTTGACAGCACTGAGCTAGGAGCACGCGTGCTCTTAAAGGCTCACGGATGCTATAGTCCAGGTGCTTTGTAGTCAACAGAGAGAGTGCAGTGCATGTGCATAGTACATGTTTGCATTGCTCTAACTGTACACTTCTCAATAGCAAGTAAGTCCTTGCCATCTCAATAATTATCATACCGAGAAGTCAACTTCTGCGTAGTCTCCAATTAATCACGCCTTCCCCCCCCCCATGAAAAGGGTGTGATTAGCTGTTCTGTAGCTCAATTGCTGTGTTTCTATGAGCAGGCACACTTCCCTGGCAACATTGTACACAGCTAGTAAAGCTTGTGAGGCAGATATTGGGCTGAAGGAATCATTTGTTAACTGCAATAAAATGACGTGGCATAAGCATTGAACTTCAAGTAGAAAATATGTGTTGCATGCCCTACACACCTGAAGTCTTGATTCTTTGTCGTTGATGAGTTTCCGTAGCCCCCATTAACCTACTAAAATTTAAAAGCAAGACGTGGACAAGAGTATAAAACAAATGCTTGCTCTCCACTCGCAAAGAGAGCTTCAAAAAGTGCTGGAAATGTCTCTCCTAAATAATTTCAAGTTTAGGGAAGTGTTACATGTCCCCTCGTGATGATGCTATCTTTTTTTTTTGACTGCTTCTGCATAGCCACCTTGTGTTAGTAGTCCCCTTGTTTCCAGTGCAGCAATTCTCCAACTGCCACAAAGCTGTGAGCATGCTAGCAAGCTTGGCGTAGCAATCTCATGCGTGGCTTTCCATTGGTTCCTCTTCAGACGTCGAACGACGTGAAGCTGTTTTCATGTAGATTATTTTAAGGTTTAACCGATTGACACCATAAGTGTGTTAAGTATTCAAGGTTTAACTGATTGACACCATAAGTGTGTTAAGTTTTCAAAGTTTAACTGATTGACACCATAAGTGTGTTAAGTATTCAAGGTTTAACTGATTGACACCATAAGTGTGTTCACAAACATAATTGTTAACGCATTATTTTTATTTTTGTAACCTTTGCATGCCGAGTGGCTGTCTTACGACTTTACCCGGGAGGGGGGTTGACGGGGTAACAAGCATAATGAAACATAGGGCCGATGATTGCAACTGCCATCATGAATGGTTTCTTCCGGCCATTTTTGGAAGCCTTGCAGCGGAGCAAAGTTGCAGAGGCACCTCAAATCACCTTTTGAGAAAAGGAGGTGCTCTCCTGGATGGATTTCTTTGCTGTTAGTTTGTAGATGTTAGTTTGTAGACAATATATAAGCACTTTTTAGCTTTTGTTTCCTTCCCTCAATGAAGCTGATTTTTTTATAGCCAACTGCACATGAGCATTCTAATGTTTATCAACAGTTTTGAAAAGTTTTTTTTTGAAGAAAAAAGTTTTAGCTATGAACATTTTGGCTATAAAAACAACAACACACAAATAAAATTGGTAAAGTATCAACACACACCTTGCATATTATGCCTGGGACAGAAAAGATGGAGGAAAAGTATTAATGCACTTACGACTTGCACTTACCTTTATACCTTTATACAATTCACAGTGTTTTCACTTCACTTTTATTCATTATAGCCGGGAAATACCTGCACAGCCATTACGCCCGGGCTACTGTGCTTACGAATGGTTTGGCAAGAGGAAAAACTGAAATACGTGTGTACTTATGAACCTGCAGAAACTTTAAGGACTTAGCCAATACTTTTGTATTAAGGTTTCCATATTGTAAAATATTATATGAACTGTTTATATTTGCTGTCAACAGTGAGTAACTAGATGATAAATATTATTATGAACTGTGTCCAAGTGAACTGTGTCCAAGTTGTATATATTTGCTGTCAGTGAGGGAACCACAAATTTCATGGATACATATACTCCTCACAGCCATCTGGGTTGTCTTTCTGAGTTGCCTTTCACAGTGTGGTGGAACTGGATGCGTCTGAGGGTTAGTAGTTCTTTTGTGAGTTTTTGTTGGATGGGGAGGCAAACTCCAACAAGCTAAGGTCTGCCATGAAAGTGGATGACGATAGCTAAGCACAAAGGAGGCAGGGCTTGGTATGTTGCTCGGACTTAGCGGCAACCTCCTCCAGCAGTTCTTCGATGAATTCACGAGTCTGCTCTTTTGAAAGGTCGTTACAAGCTCTTTTGAGTAGCCGACAGAGGGGGCGTGAGTACTGGTATAATCTGGTTGGTGTAGTCTGATGGCAGATTCTTGCCTTCCTTTCTTCCCTTGCCCCAAAGATGAGGAAGGTCAAGGTTTAACAACACCAGGATAGGGTAGGTGGGGCCTCTGCTGCCTTCAAGAGGTACGCTGGACCTCTAGTCCTATTGGCTTGCAATGTCTGTGGGCGGTATCCTTAACTCACTGCTATAATTCCGCATGTCTAAGTGGGGCATCAGGTGAGGCCTGGTGCCGTGTCTAAGTGGGGCATCAGGTGAGGCCTGGTGCTGTGTGTCTAAGTGGGGTGTCAGGTGAGGCCTGGTGCTGTGTGTCTAAGTGGGGTGTCAGGTGAGGCCTGGTGCTGTGTGTCTAAGTAGGGCATCAGGTGAGGCCTGGTGCTGTGTGTCTAAGTGGGGTGTCAGGTGAGGCCTGGTGCTGTGTGTCTAAGTGGGGTGTCAGGTGAGGCCTGGTGCTATGTGTCTAAGTGGGGTGTCAGGTGAAGCCTAGTGCTGTGTGTCTAAGTGGGGTGTCAGGTGAGGCCTGGGTGCCGTGTCTAAGTGAGGTGTCTAGTGAGGCCTGGTGCTGTGTGTCTAAGTGAGGTGTCAGGTGAGGCCTGGTGCTGTGTGTCTAAGTGGGGCATCAGGTGAGGCCTGGTGCTATGTGTCTAAGTGGGGTGTCAGGTGAGGACTGGTGCTATGTGTCTAAGTGGGGTGTCAGGTGAGGCCTGGGTGCCGTGTCTAAGTGAGGTGTCTAGTGAGGCCTGGTGCTGTGTGTCTAAGTGAGGTGTCAGGTGAGGCCTGGTGCTGTGTGTCTAAGTGGGGTGTCAGGTGAGGCCTGGTGCTGTGTCTAAGTGGGGCATCAGGTGAGGCCTGGTGCTGTGTGTCTAAGTGGGGCATCAGGTGAGTGTTATATATATAATACAGCAGTACACACACATGGCATATAATATACATCAGTACACACACATGGCATATAATATACATCAGTACATGCACATGGTATATAATATACATCAGTGCATGCACATGGTATATATGGTGATGAAGCCTGCAAGAGTTTAGTATCATCAGCAAAATGAAAAGTCATGGAAATGTCATTTACAAGGATTAGAAATAACAGAGGACAACAGTGCTTCCTGTGTCACACCTCATCGTACTGGAAGAACTTCCTTCAGTAACAAGGTGAGGTTTACCTGATAAATATGCTCCGAGCCAATACCAGAGAGGTCTGGTTATGCCGTGGATAGTTTGTAAAGCAACTCCAGATGTGGAATAGTATCAACTGATTTACTAAAATCAAGGAAAATTGATGTGTTTGTTCTCAATTAATTCACAAATGTAAGAGAATGAGGACAGCAATTGCAATAAACAGGAGCAATTTCTTAAAAAGCGGTATAAATTCTTTGAAAGGAGGGGTAGAGAAAATCATTATAAATGATTTTTTTTCAAGGACTTGTTAGTAGACAAAGTAGAGATATTGGTCTGTAGTTTTTAACATTATAATATGAACTTCAGGCATGGAACAAGATTGGATGCAGGTGTTGAGTAGTTATAGGTGCCAATAGAAACTCAGCACATACCTTTAGGATAAGTGGACTTATCTGATCAATGCCAGGAACTTTAGCAGTGTCTAAGGTTGATAAAGTCATAAAGACTTCATAGGCATCAATGGTAATATGACAGTAATTGGTCGACTGGAGGAAGATAAAATTCACTTTTGGTAAAGATGGAGTTGAAGTAGTTAAATATAAAGGCTTTATCTTGTGGATGATATACTACTACCTTTGACTTGTGAATAACAGGATATGATGTGCAGTTTGGTTTAAGATAGAGCTTACTTGGGTTAGAGATGGAAGTAGCGGCAAGTTTTTGTTCATATGCTGGCTTGGAAGAGACAATAAGAGTCGTCTCTAATCTGAGGAGCTTTAAGAATTGATGGCTGATTGGGTTAAGTTTGTGATGATGGCAAAGTGAGCGACATTTGTTGATCATGTGCCTGATTTTTGCATTAAAGCACGTGGGTGAGGAAGATTTTGATATCCGTATCACGGGAACAAAAAGATGACAGGCACGAGAGACTTCTTTGATGCAGGACCAGATTTCATTTACATTGTTGAGAAGGAGGCAGTGATCAAAGTCAATCTAAAAAAGGTGGGACACTAAGCCATCTAAGTCTGCTTCAGAATAGTTCAGTCAACTCAGAGAGGGGGAAGAACAGGAGTGAGCTTTGAAGTGGAGAGATAGAACGAGATTAAATGGTAGTCAGAAATATTTCTACCACCAATTCTAGAGTGCTGCTTTGAAAAGGAGCACAATGTGTTGGGGGCTGGGGCTACTGGGGGAAAGGGGGGCTGTTGGGATCCCCCCCAACATTGCAGCAAACCTTGACCTCAACCCTTGCCAAATCTGTGTAACTGTTAATTAAGTACGTGTTAATTACTTGAACTATTATGTATGATGCAACATGGTGGCAAACCTCCTGACTGTCTGTGTGGAAACACCTGATTGGTCAGAGGTTACATCGTGATTCATGGACATTCCAATATATGTATGTATGTATGCTCTGAGATAGCCAGACTAGTTAGACTGCTCTAAGACATCAAGACTCTGCTTGTAAGTCATTTGAAATATAATAAATCTTTACCTATATTCCTATTGAGAACACAGCCTTACAACAAGGCTGTATCAGAACCAGTCCAGAATAGACGTGTTGACGCTTGCCTAGTGTGCCTAGTGGTGAGCGCCTAACATCTGGTGGCAGCGACCGAGACGAACTCAGCCTTCGAAGCAGACTCGCCCACACCTCAGACCAGACTACCTCTTCACCCAACAGACCGCAGACCCAGTGCCTACTCCCTCGCGAACAGCTACAAAGGACAAGCACTTACTACCTAAGACCTACAGACTTATCAGCAAATTTTGACCCTGAACCACCTCAACACGGACAGTAAGCCATCTTGCTCTGTCTAACTTTGTTTTTCTCAGCCCTCTCAGAAAGCATTCACAATCGTTTAACAGAGAACGGAATCGGTACCTGGATGCAATCAACACAGAGATGGATGAGAAATTTGACTCCAGAATTGTGACACGGTCACAAGCCCATACCCAATCCAGCTCCTACGATAACCACCTCGAAACTGGAATGGCAGACAATATTAGAGATGAACACTCTATGGAACAAGACCCCCTTCAGCATCAGCCAACTGAAACATGCCATGTCTCATGGACAGAGCCAGCGGCAGCTGAAGCAGTCGCCCAAGCAGCAACTCCTGCCATTGACCCTACTCTTCTTCGTATCCTAGAGCAGATCCAAATACAAAATACAGCCTTCCAACAAGCCCAACAGCAGACCAATGAGACATTAGCAAAGGCTATAGGCAGGCCTATCACAGTGGCTCAGCAGACTAAACCACCTACTCTCCCACCAATCTCCAGTGGACCTCAAGGCCAACAAGACATTGCCCGCTTTGAGGCACACATGAAAACATATGGAGTGAACAAAAGTACCTGGGCCACTGAATTAAGAGCTCTACTCAGAGGAGACTTGACTAACTTGGCTATGTCAATGCCCACAGAAGAGCTAGGCGATTATGATGCCCTCAAGCGACAACTGTATGCCCATATGGGTGTTTCGAAATCAACACAGTTCAATAACTGGTTCAACCCCAAGATCAACCCAACAGAGACCATCACACAGGTGGGTTACAGAACAGCTGAAGCAGCAAGAACCTGCACCAAAGATTGCACCTCTGTCAAAGAAGTCATTGATCTCATTACCAGGGAAATCGTTTATAAACAATTGAACCCGAGAATAACCACCCATGTGAGGGCCCAGAAACCCTCATCCTTGCAGGACCTGTTGAGCATTGCTGACGAATATGTTTCTGACAGTGGCAGAGGAAGGGAATCTGCCTGGAATAGGAACACTGTGAACCCTCAACCCACCTACCAGAAGCCATATAGGCCATTCAACGGTCACAAGTCTCAGCAACAACAACCTCAAGCTCAACCCCAGACCCAGTCTCAGACCCAGTCTCAGACCCAGCCTCAGATCGATCAACCCAAGCCACATCCTCCCTTCCAGCAACAGGGCGGAGTCAGACCACCCACTAACACTTCAGCACAGCACTGTGGTTCAGATGGGAATCAATTCAAGCCACAGCATAAGCTTGCAAAGTACTTTGACAAAGAGAAAGGACCTTTGTGCTTTAACTGTCAGAAGTGGGGTCACCTCGGAGCTGTGTGTCCCGACAGGAATGTGCTTGCCGTCTCCACAGACGACCAGGACAACACCTCCCCAGCACCTACCTTCATGCCCAAGCTGTTCTTGGTAGGCAGCATCTTCGGCAAACCTGTCAGATTCCTTCTAGACTCTGGAGCGGACCACTCTCTCATCAACTCTAGCGTCATAGAACAATTTAAGCAGTGGAATCTACCAGTTCCAGAACCATCAGGATCCATCATGACCCGATGTTTTCGGGGTAAGTCAGAGGCTAATCTAACAGTTGATCTCCCATGTCTCCTTCCAGGTTCTGAAGTCTCTGTCAACATGGCAGTGACTGACAACCTTGACCATGATGCCCTCCTGGGCAGAAATTTCAGAAATATCCGTGCACTCATTCACCAGGCCACAGCAGCAGATCCCCAAAACATCTTAGCCGTCCAGACAAGAGCCCAGACCCAGACAGAAGCTCGACAAGACCTTGCTGATCAAGCTGACCAGGCCCAAGATGGGCTCGAACCCAACTCCCTTGAAGATCTGCTAGGACCCGACTACGATTTCCCAAGGACGAACATGTCGCACCAGACAGACCCAGACAGCGACACTGACTCCAGTGGAGAAGCAGACATGCAGCAGAATAACACAGCCAATCTCATCCAGGACCAAAGAGCAGACGACACTCTGAAGGATCTCTGGAAGTCAGCAAACAAGGAAGACTCAACATTTGTGACCAACAAAGGAGTCTTGATGCGCAAGACAAAAGACAAACTTGGTGAACCCTATACCCAGGTCGTCGTGCCGAAATCGCGACGACTAGAAGTACTGAAGCTGGCTCACTCGGCCCCAGCCTCTGGACATACAGGAGCTAACAGGACCAAGTTCAAGGTCCTAAAGAATTTCTTCTGGCCTGGCATCGGAAAAGAGACAACACAATTCTGCAGATCTTGTGAAAGATGCCAAAAGACTGCCAAGAGGACCAATAACCATGCCCCTCTCACTATTACCAACCCGCCAATTTGTCGACCATTTCAGAAAGTGGCTATTGATATCGTGGGGCCACTCCCCCTCACTCGTAGCAAGAACCAGTTCATTCTTAGTTACATTGATGTTGGATCAAGGTATCCAGAAGCCATCCCCCTCAAGAAGACAACAGCTACAGAAGAGGGAAGGCCCTAATGAAAATTATTTCCCGGCTATCAGTACCAGAGGAATTTCTCTCTGATAGAGGATCAAACTTCCTCTCTGCGGTTCTGAAGGAAGCCTTCAAGTTCCTTGGAGTTCATCACTCAAAAACGGCACCTTACCGCCCCCAGTCTAATGGAGCAGTAGAGCGCTTCCATCACTCTCTGTTCCAGATGATTAGGAGCAGCTCACAAGAAGGACAAGAATGGGACGAACTCCTCCCCTGCCTACTCTTCGCTTGTAGAGAAGCTCCATGCTCCACCACTGGCTTCTCTCCCTTTGAACTGGTGTTCGGCAAGCACGTCTGTGGGCCTCTAGACATCCTACGGCAGAGCTGGACGCCTAACAGTCGCTCTCCTCAACTTGCTACAGACTGGCTTCTCAAACTTAGAGATGACCTACACAAGATGAGGAAGTTAGCAGCAGATCAGCAGACCACAATCCAAGAGAGGACAAAGAGATGGCACGACCAGACCACCAAGACAATCACATTCAGCCCAGGAGACCTCGTCCTTGTCTTTACCCCAGTCATCACCGGGACCAAAGCCTCAAAACTCCAGGACAGATGGGAAGGCCCTTTCGAGGTGGTAGAACAAGTATCCCCAGTGACCTACCGTGTCGACACCCAAGACAGAAGGAAAAGCATCAGAACTGTGCATGTCACAGCAATGAAGGTATGGTTACCGCCAGTACATGACATTGCATTTCTCTCTGTTGAGCACACAGAATGTCCAGACCTACCAGACTATCACTCAGATGAGAACCACCCTTTTCCAGACGGTCAAGACCACCTCTCGCAAGAGCAGCTAAGATTCTTCAAACGACTCTGGGATGACTTCCCGACCGTGACCTGTGCCAAACCAGGAAGAACTCGGGCTGCAACACACCACATCAAAGTCGGAAATGCCTCACCAGTGCAGCTTCGACCTTATGCCATCCCCCACAGCAGACGGGATGCTTTTAAGGAGGAGCTTCAGAAGCTCATTGAGGCAGGCTTCATTGAGCCATCGGATGCGCCTTGGGCAGCTCCCATATTTCCTGTCCCCAAAAAGACCCCGGGAAAGATCAGGCTGGTGTGTGATTACCGCCGCCTGAACGCAGTTACGATACCAGATCCCTACTTCCAGCCTAGAATAGAGGAAGCACTGGAGAAACTGGCAGCTGCCTCTCTCTACACGATCCTAGAATTGGCCCGTGGATTTTATCAGGTGCCCATAGCCCCCGAAGATAAAGACAAAACCACTGTCATCTCGCCATATGGCAAATTCCGCTTCATAGTCATGCCATTCGGGCTGCGGAACGCGCCCGCCACATTTCAGCGGATGATGGATGGACTACTCATCAACCACAATGATTACACCTCTGTGTATATAGACGATGTGGCAGTCTTCAGCAACTCATGGGAGGAGCACAAACGTCACCTCACCACGGTATTCGATGTCCTTCGGAATGCTGGCTTAACAATTCAGGCATCAAAGGCCCAGCTTGCCACAACCTCCTGTGTCTTTCTGGGACACAGGGTTGGAGGAGGATACATCTCCCCACACGAGGCTAAGGTCTCAGCAGTTCGGGACTTTATTCAACCCCGGTCTAAAAAGGAAGTCAGGGCCTTCATTGGACTCATTAACTACTACAGAAGATTTATCCCCCAAATCTCGACCCTATCTGCACCACTCACAGACCTTTTACAGCTCCGCAAACCTGACCCTGTGGATTGGACTGAAGATTGTGCAACAGCCTTCGCTGCTTCAAAAGAGGCCCTATGCTCCGCCCCAGTGCTGAGCCCACCAGACTATTCCCGCCCATTTATTCTGCAAACTGATGCCTCTGGACTCGGGATCGGTGCTGTGCTCGCACAGGAGGCTGAAAGTGGAGAGGAGCACCCTATAGCCTACTACAGTAGGAAGATGCAGCCCAGGGAGCGCAGATATTCCGCTACTGAGCAGGAGGGCTTGGCTTTTGTGAATGCCTGCATGCATTTCATGCCCTACCTGCTAGGCCACCCCTTCACTGTGGTTACCGACCATAAAGCTCTCTCGTTCCTGGAACTAAAAGACCCCCACTCTCATCGACTCGCACGTTGGATGGACACCTTAAGACAGTTCACCTTCTCCATCAAGCATCGACCGGGCAAAGATAATGCAAATGCGGATGCTCTCTCACGCCAAGCCTGGAAGACACCCTCAGAAGAGCAACAGATGGACAAGAACCTCTCGAAGGAGGGGGCGATGTTGGGATCCCCCCCAACATTGCAGCAAACCTTGACCTCAACCCTTGCCAAATCTGTGTAACTGTTAATTAAGTACGTGTTAATTACTTGAACTATTATGTATGATGCAACATGGTGGCAAACCTCCTGACTGTCTGTGTGGAAACACCTGATTGGTCAGAGGTTACATCGTGATTCATGGACATTCCAATATATGTATGTATGTATGCTCTGAGATAGCCAGACTAGTTAGACTGCTCTAAGACATCAAGACTCTGCTTGTAAGTCATTTGAAATATAATAAATCTTTACCTATATTCCTATTGAGAACACAGCCTTACAACAAGGCTGTATCAGAACCAGTCCAGAATAGACGTGTTGACGCTTGCCTAGTGGTGAGCGCCTAACAGGGGCAGAGCTGCCCTCTTCTTGTGCCACTCTCCCCACCCCAGCCACCCACCCACCCGCTAAATACGGGCCTGGTTATTTATGTTTGTTGTATGATTACTTTCAGCTGACATCAAATACTCTCTAAAGATTTTAGGTGTCAACGAAATACTGAATAAATTTCAGTTGAAATGTTGCAAAAAGCTGAGAATCCTAAAGTTTGTTTGTTGTTGCCTTTTGTTGCTGTTTTAAAGGAAGATTAAGTGAAGAGCTCATCCTGTGAAGGAGAGACAAACAAAAATCCAACAAAAGTTTGGCACCATATGCCCCTATTTGACATAGAAACAATTTTGAAGTGCCTACTGGTATTTACTGTTTGTCACTGGGTTTCTTGCAACTGTTGACATACCAATGGCACTAAACAACCAGATTTAAAAAAAATCATACCCTGTAGGTGCCAGAAAAACAGTCATACCTTCTTGTGGTACTTGGCGGAAACAACACTAAGCTGGCTAAATTAACAAAATTAATTTTCAAAATTCAATTAGAGATTAACACACTCACACACACACATACATGTCACACCACTATCAGCACAACCATCAGCCTACAAACTACGACAACAATACACACAAACATCAGATAATATCATTAGGACCATTTGACATGCACATCCATGGCATGCACACCACATTCTAATAATGTGGATAATCTAAATACAGCACACATAGTTTGGGTATTAGTTATCTCATTACATTTGCATGTTCTCCACCTTTACACACTTTGCAGTAAGTGGATTAAACTTAATTAATTGACAACCAATTAACAGATAATTTCTATCATAATTTATAACTAACAACAACAACAATAACATTAAAAATAATACTAACAACAATGACAATGATGATGATAATAATAAATATCAACAACACCACGGTGTTCTTAGGCTGTCATTGGGGAACATGTCTTATGCCTCCCTTTTTTCACTCTTGGTATATATGATTATCTTTTTCTTTTCTGATAAACTGCATTAGAAATAAACTAAGTAATATACACACATATTTGATATCCTAGATACTTGCAATATAATTAGTGGCCAATAAAAGATTATGGCACCATCATGTCCATGGGGAGAGGAGGTGGGGGGTCTGGGAAGCAACAAAAAAGTATGCACTACCTAGCTTCACAATCTCTACATTTCTTTCTAAGTAGTCGACTAGCCATAGAGGAACCACTGCCATCTGAACAGAGAAGCAGTTTATAGCTGTAACACACCTGTCATGGCAACTCATAATTGTTACAGAAGATATATTGAAAGGATGTGAAGTTGTCATCTGGGTCCTTGACTTTAAAAAAACACAGTACATTTACATTTTCTGTGTGCTTAGTGCAGGAAGGAGAAAATCCCTTCTCACAACCAAACCCTGCAGCTGCCTGTTCTGACGACCACATAAACTCCCCCTTCTGAAAATTCTGGCAACAGGCCTGTACCATGTTTCAGGCTGAGAATGGGACTGGCCAGATTTTTGAAGGACAAGAGGAGATGGCAGTTATATATTGCAGATAAACATGTGCCAACGGAATTTTGAATATGAGAAACTGTATATAGAAACAACCTCACCATGCAGAGAAATACACACACTCATGGTTGAGCTGTATTCAATAAACAAACAGGGGAAAAAACAGAAAAGAAAAAATTTCTCAACCTCCCCTTCCCAAATCTACACACAGTCGGCATGTGTATATATGTGAGCATCTGTCTCAACTCAAACCTATTGTCTAGTTTACTTATCTGCTCTGGATGCTGATAAGCAAAACATCATCTGTCTTAGGTCAGTAGTTGAAAAGGCTTATTATATTTTACAAACTTTCTTACATTGTGACCCGCTTGTTAATTGTTTTGATTCTCACTGTCTCTCTATATGGTTCTTTGGAACTTGAATTGTAAGCAGTTAAAATCTCTTAAAATTGCTGACAACAGCATCCTAAGAAGAATCTGGAAACTCCGAAGATAACACCATACAAGGATCTTGCACAAAATAGCTGTTGTTTAGAGCATAGCAAGGTTTTGTCTCTCTGTGATTGTGCTCTAATAATGTTTTTTTATGATCTCCTCAATAATTTTTGTAGACTTGTATGATTACTTTCAGCTAACATCAAATATTTTAATTAAGGAAAGCTGATTTTAAGAGAATCCTTGGAAAAAATTATACTCGAGTTATTGAAGGTGTATTCTGAAGATTATGTTTGTGAGTACTGATGCTGTCCATAATTTACAATTACGTAAACTTAATTTTTTCCGCATGATGTGTTTTGTGACAACTTGCTGACATATAATATGCTTAAATATTTATCTTTAAATCAGCTTTTTGGTTTTGAAAACCAAAAAGTTTATTTAAAGAAATTTTAAAGCATAAAGTAACAATTCTCTTCAATATATATAAATGTTTACATTTTATTTTTCCCCTTTTTCATGACTTACTTTAAAATATCTTACTCCTCCATTGGTGTGTATCATGAAAATATTGTTGTTGTTATTGTTGTTGTGGTTATTGTTGTCAATGTTATTATTTATTATTATTATTATTATTATTGTTAATATTGTTATTATTGTTATTATTGTTATTATTGTTATTATTGTTATTATTGTTGTTGTTGTTTTTTTTAATTGTTATTATTATTATTGTTATTATTGTTGTTATTATTATTATTATTATTATTATTATTATTATTATTATTATTATTATTATTATTATTATTATTATTATTATTATTATTATTATTATTATTATTATTACTATTACTATTATTATTATTATACTACTGACTTGTCGGGGTTCCTGATGATGAGATTGATGACCATAAGCAGATAAACTTGCACCAACAGTATTTAAATACGAGATGCTTGGACAGTCTTTCAAATCAGCCACATTCTCATCCTTGACTATCCTATAACATTTGTTGCCTTTTACTGGAGTGACCATTTTCTAGAATATTTTGTTACAGCATTAGAATTAGGTATATACTAGCTGTAAAATATTCTGTGATCTAGGAAAGCTCTTTAGTTCGAATACTTGGGAGTTTGATTGTTGATGACGGAGCAAGTAGAAGGGTGGTAGGTAGAGTTAAGTAGAATGGATGTGCCAAGTGGTAGAGGTTGAAAAAGGAAGGTTGGTTTGAGAACTCCTGGCTAGGTCAAGCCTAAAACATACAGCCAGACCATGGTGGACTTGCAGCTAAACAAGTTATAGGAAGCTAGAGTTATGTAAAAGAGGCTGGGAAGAAAGTTGCTAGGTGGGGGCTAATTAATAATACGGCTGGAGAAGCCGTAGGCCTATTGGGCGATCTAGGGTGGAGAAAGCTGAAGGAAAGGAGAGACGAGAAGGACTACTGAATGGAAGGAGACTACAAGGGCTGGAGGTAGGCAGGTTGATCAAGTGGGTATTAAATAAACTATGAAGAAACTGAGAGATAAGGATGGTGGGAGGAGAACCAGATATTTTTTAATAAGCCGAAGTTGAAGGAAAGGTGGGGGACAGTGCTCGAGTGGAAGAGGAAGGTGAAGAAAAGAAACGAGTTTGAATAGGATGATGAAGTAAAGAGCAAGAGTAGTTTGAGTTGGTATAGAGGAAGATGAAATGGTATGCAAGGTCCATGAAAGAGATAAAATTACATCTCAGGCTGAGAATGGGATCGACCAACTTGAAGGACAGGAAGAGGTGTCAGTCAATGGTAGATGTTTTCTGTATGATGGTGAAGAAGCAGAAAATGCGGGGCACTTATTGATTGACGTAGACTATTTGATTTGATTTTTGATTGAGAGAGGAGAGCAATTAAGAGGAGTTTCACTCTGTGGGTAAGGCGAATGACACTCTAGGATGGAGAAGTGGTGGCAAAATTGGAAGGAGTTGCCATGTGGTGGTGGGTATGTTTACTAAGGTGGATGTTATGGATTCCCCCCACCCATCACCAGTTAGATTGAAAACTTGGTATTTTCATGTATGGCATGTATTTTTGTGTGTTTCTATATTCTATCTATGCACTTTACGTACCAGTTAAAAAAAACATGAATGGATCACCCACCTGACTTTATGCTACTTACACAAAATTAGCGCAAGGTGTCCCATCTGCACATGCCTGTTCTATCGCATGGCTGTTAATTTTAATTTGTAGTCTGTTAAAATTACTAGTTTCTATATAGAATTCCTTGTTCACTTTCCGAAGTGCGGTGGAAACCCTGTCAGGCTAATTGTTGAGGGGAAAAAACAATGCTAAATAAAATTGGCGTTTTATGTGACACGCTACTGAAATGTGCCCAAGATTCTGTTCCTGTTTTCACTATTATCATTAGCTATTGAAATTAAATGGTTTTTAGTAAACTCTTTTGGCACATGTAGGATCATCAAACGATCGAACCTCTTTTGCCACACGATTGACCTCAAGTATGAATGTACAAATGTAGCTAATTAAAAACAGACTTTATAATAATTAGTACATTCATTAACATTATCGTACAAAACTCAGTTTCTTAATGCCAGCAGTCATCTCATGCACAACAGTTATCCCTCATTCGAATGATTTCACTCAGCATGTCATGGCTTGTACATTTGCCCATCTTCTATTCAATAATACTGCCACGGTAAGTGTAATAGGCAAAATTGGAGAAGAGTTGTCATCCCCTTGAAGATTAGCATGATCTTTGCTTGGCACCAATAGTCAGAGAAGCTTTCAAATAGAATTTAATTTTGTAGAACAAAGTTGCTACAAAGCGTTGGGTGGACGGCATCCTTTTTTAGGTGATGATACGACACTCCATAACATTCTGCCATAGGTGGGAAGATCATAGGGTACTACATCTTTCTTTAGACCCCAGTAAGAATAAATCTGGTTTAGCAGAAATCTTCCCAAAATACCTCAAGGTTGTATCACTTGGATGGTCCTTCAAACCTCCATGGTTCTCTCAATTTTATCGAGTGCTCTGCAGGCATAAAATAAAATCCTGGGTTATATATATAATTCTTCATCTTTCTAAGGTGTCTTTCAGACTGAAATAAAATCCTGGAATATGATTTCCTCATCTTTCTGAGTCTGTTCTTGATGTCCTTCAGACTGCTGTGCTTCTTTTTCTATTCCTTTGGAGTGGTGGACAATATTTGTGGACTTCTTTTGGCATCAAGTCTAATGTCAAGGCTGCCTTTTAATAGGGTTGTGAAAGTGTTGGCTACTTCTGTATGACATCTCATCTGGTGAACTGGGGTAATGATTAATGGAATTCTTCATCAACAAATTCCTTGTTGAAGCTCCGATGTGGAGGTAGATTCACTTAACTGTGGAAGAGGCAAACTTCTATATTTCCCAGATCAAGGCCTCTGCTGCTTACCATTATCTCTCCCTCCAACTACTGATTTTATGATTTATTCTTGATACTGCTGAGCCTATGCCACCACACATACTACAGCACAGTGTATGACTATGTAAGGGTAACTAACACAAATAACAATCGATATTTTCAACAGTACCTAATATCCATAATACTAATACTTATGAGTGTCCTGGTGCTCAAGGAAGGGGGGAGGGAGGGGAGGGGACCAAAGATCATTCCTCAGCTCGCCATAACAGTTCCTTTCTCCTCTGCCACCACCAATACATAACAAACTCGCCCACCTCCTCCATCACTGCGTCACTTACTCCCTTCCACACCTTTCCCCAACAGCAATGCCACCTTTCCATCCTCTTCTATATTCATCCAGCCACTGTCCAGCCCTTACAATTCTGTGCACCAGTACCAGCCAACCCCTCTCAAATTCCTCACACATTACCAAGAAATGTTCCACATTTTCCCCTGCTCTACTATCACACATCCCTAGTTATCCCACATCGCTTCTTATCCTCTAGCAACCCAGCTGGTGCAATCCTCAGTCTAAATTGCAACTGTACACCTTCCTGACCCAGGCCCGTAGGAAGCAAATGCAAACCTGTACTGCAACTAAGCCACACCCACAATGGGAGTGGCTTTACTTGCTACTGGAATAAACACACCCAACTTATACTCTATCTAACAGCACTCCTTTTGGAGCTACAGCAGGATTCATACAGAAATTTTTGTTAGGGGGAGGGGGTTAGATGTTTGATTCTGAAATATATATTAATCACTCATGAATAATAATTATAACAATCATCTGCAGGGCTTTGCACAGGATATAGAGGGATTCGGGGGGGGGGGGAGGGGGGAGGAAAAATGTGTACCTAATTGGCAGACTGTGCAGGGTATTCAAGGGTAGGGGGATCTGGGGGAAGCAAGAGCTTCTTCCCAAACTGCCTGAACAACATCATAATTGGAAATGATGCTGTTCAGTGAGGACGCCCTGACTGTTCACCTAGTGGGACAGAGGGTTCTAAAACCAGTTGTTCCAGGACTAATTTCTGCTTTAATCTTGTTAAACAAGCCTTCTCGCCGAGGTGAGTATTTAAGCAGTTTAGATATTTCAAAAGTAGTATCTAGAGTATTCCTCAGAATTTGATTATTCTTGATGGTATCTCCAGCAGCTAAATTTAAAGAATGACCATAGCAATGGACTCGTGACTCTTCTCCACAAATTTGAGTAGAAGTCCCATCCCTTATACCACACATGTTTGCAGCACCATCATAGCATTGAGCACGACAGTTATGAATGCTAAGACTCATACGACACATCGCATCCTTCAAACTACCAACCAAGACATCTGCTTTTATGGACTCAACATGGTCAAGGCCATAGAAGTCTTCATGGGGTTGAAAATCATCATCAACCCACCGAAAGCAAATAACGAATTGCTCCTTATATTGGATGCATCCGACACTTCATCAGCCATCAGGGCAAAATACTTGGCTTGCTGGATAGAACTGGCTATATCTCGAAGAATATGTAATGCCATTATTTTAATAACTTTATTTTGTATTTGGGGACTAGTATATTTATCAGTTTTCTTACTTAACATGGCCGATATTGCAGGATCGTCCAATGCACGAAGATGCATTAATTGCATGAAGTTACTGTCAACTTCATCACCAGCACCACGAAAAGCTATTCCTTGTCTAGCTAGGAATTGAATATTCTGAGCTATCTTGATAAGGTACTCTCTGTTCACGGCTTTTTGCAAAGCATGTTGAGAAGATAACAGATAACATACTTCCAACATCACTAGTCGTACCTGGTATAGTGATCACTAAATCGGTAGCTGCTTTATGAGATTTTGTGCTGTCATGTTTGTTGAAACATCGAGTTCTATCCTTCCAGTTACTGAACCCAGACAAAAAGGTTGAGTCCTGCATGTTTCCTTATCATCTTCAGTTTACCTAATATATATATATACTAGCTGTGAAATATGGAATGATTGCTGCCAATATGAGTGGCAGCTAGGCCTACTAGCAGAAGCTGTCCCACTGTATCTTACCTGTTTGGATTGCTTGCACACACGTGAAACAATAAGCCAAGTCTTGACTGGAATCGTAGTGAAGCCATTTCCATTGGTTGAACCAAGCGCTCTGAAAAGAGCGATAAGAGATATTGGTTCGGCCGAAAGATCGCTTAGGAAAACTAAAGTTAGTTGGTTGAGTCGGATGATCGGGAAGCTTAGGACAATTGGGTAACCTGGAAGCCATGCTGAAAAGACGAACTCTGACTATCTTTAATTAAATATTAATTTAATAATTTTTATCCATTGCATGTTTAGGCTACTAGTCACATAGGTAGGCTAGTTGTCCTTCAGTGTACTTCTATTCATGTCTCACCTCGATTGTCTCAATTATGTGATACTGTGAAAAATTAAAAACAATGGGTGTGGTTTTCGTGAAGGAGGCGTGTTCGGTCCAAACCTATACGGCAATTGCCGTTGCGGCTCCTACGGCCATGTGACCCTGCATGGACCTCGCACCATTCTTTGCCAATTTATCAAACTTAAGTGTTGCCGTTTACTTCCTCCTCCCAATCCTTCACCTTCATTTCCCCCTTCCACTTAGTAGTGACCCAACCTCGTTTTTTATCTCATATTTTCTCCAGGTCTCACATTCTTCCTACCATCCTATTCCTCCATCCTCCCTTAGTCAACTATAATCTGCTCTGAACACCTCCAATCTCTTATGACCATTCATCTCTTCCCTCCTCTCCTCCACCTTCTTCCACCCGAATCTCCCCATATTGCCACTCCAGCTACTGTATTACTTGTCCCCAACATTGAACAATCTCCTACTCACTCTCATCTGTGCCGACTCTAAATTCTTGTAAGCTTCGTCCTCCACCACATCGTTTAGTCGCTAACTTTTCAACCCGCAAAAACAATGTCTACGATGACATTATGACCAGCCACAACTTGGATCATTTAATATAATAAATACACCCATACCTAAAACAAAGCAGACACTAAAACGTCTAAATGAATCCATCCACCTCTACAGTCTTGTACTGGGGGAGGTCATTGAAACCCGCGTTGCGGAACGTTAGGCCGTCCGTCTGTCTCTCTCTCTCTCTCTCTCTCTCTCTCTCTCTCTCTCTCTCTCGTCGCTCGCGCGCGGTTGCGTTTCTATTATTATTATTATTATTATTATTATTATTATTATTATTATTTATTATTATTATTCTAGATTACCATGTGTCAGGAAAATTTATTATGTACGTTTCACGTCAGTCTCTCCCGTCACGCATTTACATCAACGACTCATTTTCTCGGCGGTGAGATGAATGTGCTTGTGGTGATGGTCGTGCTGCTGTGGCAAGATGTATCAGCTTCCGTGGACAGCAAGTCTCTCCTCTGGCCTATCCCCAAGCAGGTGACGCCTTTAAGCAGCGATGTGAGAATGCTGGACCCTGACAATTTCAAATTCGTCACCGTCATCACCAGTGACATAATCAACAAAGCTCTCCAACGTTACAAGGGGCTTATCTTCAAGAGCCCTACACCTTTCTATCCTGATGGAGCAAGCCAAAATGTCCAGGAGAAAATGCAAACACTGACAGTGACAGTAAACAGTGCTGACGAAACTCTGGATCAGAACACTGATGAATCTTGTGAGTTCCTTCCAGTTATATAAATATACGTGGGGGGGAAGGGACAATATGATCAAGTCTGGGTGACAATTGCTTTCGTACACTCATTCTCCAGAAAATTATGTATTTAAGTGATTTGTCAACTGCATGTGTAAATAGTGCACTTGGAGTCAACATGCTCTGCATACACTCATTCCCTGCATACACTCATTCCCCAGCAAATTATGTATTTAACATCAACTGCATGTCTAAGTAGGTGCACTGGGAGTCAACATGCTCTGCCTACACTCATCCCCCAGCAAATTATGTATTTAAGTGATGCGTCAACTGCATGCCTAAGTAGTGCACTGGGAGTCAACATGCTCTGCCTACACTCAGCCCCCAGCAAATTATGTATTTAAGTGATGTGTCAACTGCATGTCTAAGTAGGTGCACTGGGAGTCAACATGCTCTGCCTACACTCATCCCCCAGCAAATTATATATTTAAGTAATGCGTCACTGCATGTCTAAGTAGTGCACTGGGAGTCACATGCTCTGCATACACTCATTCCCAGCAAATTATATATTCAAGAGATGCGTCACTGCATGCCTAAATAGTGCACTGGGAGTCAACATGCTCTGCATACACTCATTCCCAGCAAATTATATATTTAAGTGATGCGTCAACTGCATGTCTAAGTAGGTGCACTGGGAGTCAACATGCTCTGCATACACTCATCCCCCAGCAAATTATGTATTTAAGTGATACATCAACTGCATGTCTAAGTAGGTACACGGTATTTTTCTTGATACTTTAGTGATGGCCGATAAAAAGTTGCACAATCAATACCTGCTGCACATATTTCTAGCGTACGACCACAACACCTGCAGGAGGTCATGTGCTTGTCACCTCTAAAGTTTGGGGTTTGTGTAGATGATAAAAGTGCAAAATGTGATGTTGAAAATAAATGCCGTGATGTTGAAAGTAAATGCTGTGATGTTGAAATGGACATAGTAGTCGTGTATTACACATGGGTTAATAATTTTCCTTCTCCTCCGACAGATATGCTGGATACTAAAGAAGGGATCCTCATCGCAAATACTGTGTATGGTGTGCTCAAAGGTACGTAGTAACCATTGTACACACTCTGCCATGCGTTACTATTGTAATACAAACAAAACTCTCTGTGTATTGGATTGACGTCAGCTTAGAATTAATTATACTCGCCCCATGTCTACTCCCTAATGTGCGCACACCAAATGCATTTTTTGGCTTGGTAGAAATAAAAACAAAAGTTGGATTGACTTGTCCAAAAAAAAAAGAAAAAAGTTTGCCAAATGTCGACCACAAACTTTTAGAAAACCCTTTACCAAATATTAAACAAATGCTTGTGGCCCATGTTGGTAAATACTTTCTGTCCAACATGATCTGTCTTGTTTCTACTCTATAAATAGAATAGTTGAACAGCCTCCTTCAAGAAGTTTGTTCAAGATGACTCCAGAACTCACCAGCCAATAGTAGATGCTATTCTTTGTTACTTAACTCTTTAGGGCCGATAATTGAAATAACGCCGCGCAAGCGTCTGCCGGAATTAATTGAGTAATTCGTTTTATTAGCCCGAGAGAAAAACACCTTGGGCTCTTGAAGTCATGGAACAGCTTCTTCGCTTCAGGACTCAACCAGGTTAGCGTTTTGATAGCTTACATGGCCCTTGAAGTCATGGGACAGCTTCTTCGCTTCAGGGCTCAACTAGGTTAGCGTGTTGCTAGCTTACCTGGCTACTTCTAAACAAAGCACACTAAGTTTGTTTTGCTTTTAGCGATCTCTGCGGTCTGTTGGCTTCGAAATCTTTTTACTATAGAGCTAGAGCTGCCATTATGCCATGGTAGTAGTTTCATCCACGTAAATAGTTTCAAAAAGGTAAGCTAGATAATTGATTTGAGTATATAATTAGTAGTAATTAGTTTTAGTCGCGTGAGAGAAAAACACCGTGGGCACTTGAAGTCATGGGACAGCTTCTTCGCTTCAGGACTCAACCAGGTTAGCGTGTTGATAGCTTACATGGCCCTTGAAGTCATGGAACAGCTTCTTCGCTTCTGGGCTCAACTAGGTTAGCGTGTACCTGGCTACTTCTAAAGAAAGCACACTATGTTTGTTTTGCTTTTAGCGATGTCTGTCGGCTTCGAGATCTTCTTACTATAGAGCTGCCATGATGCCATGCTACGTAGTTTCATGACGCAAATAGTTCCAAAAAAGTAAGCGTGAAGCTTACCTCCGATCAGTATTTTTGTTGTCAGTACTCTGTTCACATTCAAAGGAAAGGACATGATGTTACCAATATTTTCAGGACAAGACATGGATATAAGACACATGGATATACTGATAAGTTGCTGAGATATTGAATGTCAATAATATATTTAAGTTGAGCATGAAACATAATCATATATATAGCTAGCTATTATTATTGAATGTGAGAAATAGTGTGCCAGCTTGTAGCAGTCCTCTTTTAGGCATAGATGTGGCTTCCCAGGACAGGCATTGCATACCCATATGCTCTGTCGGGAGGGCACACGTTTTTTGGGGCACTAGATGCATCTCCTAGATATATCGCCTCTTGCAGGAAAGTGGTCTAGGCGAGGAAGTGTTGGTGGTAATAGTTCTGTGGCAGAGCTACTTGGCCTCTGAGAAGAGAGTAGTGGCTGGTTGGTCGACTGAGAGAGTGGTTGTGGTGGATTTGGTGGCAAGGGTAGGGTTTGTTGAGATATGTGTTGTGGTGGAGGTGTGTTGGTTGATGACTGAGATGGTTGTATAGTTGGTGCTATAAGTACATGTATAGCACTGCTGAAGAACATCTATAGTGTATTGACATTGTTATGTATTGACATTGTTATGTATTGACATGGTTATGTTACATGTTTGTTGTTGTTGTTTCACCCACCTGTAGCAAATGTAAATCCTGGACTGAGCTGTGTACCAGTATCATTCTGACCTATAGCTGGTGGAGGTGAAGCTCACTCCTCTGAAAATATTAATTTTTGTAAATATAATCATTGAATCATAAAGAAACCATTGATGTTGGGGTGAAGTTCTGAATCACTTGCTGGAGGAGGTTATACAAGATTTTAAAAACATTACCATTGTCTTCCATAACTTCAAGGTCATCATCACTTCCTTCTGCTATGTATTCAATGATGCTGTTGTCATAACCAGAAAAAAAGTCTACAACACACTCTAGAGAAAATCTTTTTGCCATTATCAGTTGTGGGCAGAGCAGCTACAAGTAAACACAGCTGCAAGATATTAGATTATGCAATGGCCATGTAAATATAGCGTGCTAAAGTGATTAGTGTTTCTCCGCGACAAAAGTCGCTATCGTCGTTACGGACAATTAAAATGTGCCGTGAAAAGTCGCTATCGGCCCTAAAGATTAAGTACACACACACATGCACACACATATTTACACATGTGGGTAGCATGACCTGGTTTGTTGAAGGTCTTTGCTGCCATCAAGAGTGAGCTCCAACTGTTAGCTATTGCAACAAGAGTGAGCTCCAACAAGAGTTGAGCTCCAACTGACTGTTTGCTTCTTTACAATGAAAACGTGCAACAGCTGCTCTCAACATTCCACACGAACATGAGTGTGTTTATTTTGTTGACTATCCTGTACCATTTTTATGTTATGTGCACTAAACTTTGCCTTCATTTAGACAGCCATTTGCTACCACATGGACACGCCCACCACATGCCCACCCATGATTGCATCACAATGCTCACGCTCATAATGAACATGAGTAATTATGAAACGTATACAAGCATAAATATACATTGTGAATGAATGGCTCACAAGACACTACAAGTCTGGACTAGTAACAGAGAATGCAGTGCCTGCTATCACCGGTGAGTCAGCCAAACTGTAACATCGAGAAACTGCCTTTGCATCAAATATAGCTGGCCTGGAAGGAATAGTAGATGACCACAAAAACAAAGGTACTGTTATATACCTGATCAAGCGCTGGTGATCTATTACTCCATTCTTGTAAAATGATTGAGCTCATCCCTGACTGGAGCGTGTCCTTGAATATATTATATGCATAGCTAGGCAGCTAATAGTATTGTAATTGAGGGTGTATAGTAGTCCTTTAGTGATTAGATGATTTGGAGTCTTCTGGTTCTAAAATTGCTATATATGAATCGACTTATGATATAGAGTTATGGAGTAGTATGGAGGTGGCAGAAAAGAGATGATTATATTATTATATTATTATTATTATTATTATTATTATTATTATTATTATTATTATTATTATTATTATTATTATTATTATTATTATTATATTTTATTTTTATTATTATTACTATATTATTATTACTATATTATTATTATTATTATTATCATCATCATCATCATCATCATCATCATTATTATTATTGTTTTATATTAAAAAAAATTATCACGATTTCTATATTACTGTGTATACATGCATATGTCTCCAATCACATACATAATATCATATAATTACAGGGTTGGAGACTTTCAGCCAGCTCGTCTACAAAAATACCAACGATCAGGTGCAGTTGAACATTGAGGTTGTGCTATGCACACATGCCATGCTCATGCTTGCTTATGCCATAATGTTGCCGCTCAAGACCTCCGCGATGTTGGGATCCTCTTTCTATTGCGAGTGTGAATCCAGAACTTTTTTAGCCCTGTGTATATATTTGCTTGCTGGAAATATTGCTATGGCATTTCACTGCCGCAACAATGGCCGTGAAGTTGCTTGGCCCTCTCAATCCAGCAGGCCCATGGGTCTGCACATATACAAGAACAATTTATTGAAAATAAAATATTCAATAAAATACAACTATTTGATTGATTGAGGAAGGGAAACGAAGAGTTGACTCATGAAGACCCCAACCAGTTGGATGACCCTTTACCGTTTATATACACCGATATTTGTTTTTAAATGGTAAAGGGTCATCTAACTGTACTTGGACACAACTCTGATTCCTTTACTTTTTTGACTGTCAATCCAGTATGGTCAATTCAGTATGGTCGGTTATTTACAGAATTCTTCAAGTTTGTGGCAGGGGAGAACTCACCAGATGAACACTCCTATTTATAATAATAGTAGGCTTGCCTGTTCTAATTGAATAGGTTTGCACAGCGTTTGTGGTGTGTACAAGTAAATACATGTACATATTTCTATGGTTGACAATACACTGTTCACTATATAAAACCCAGCCTACAGTTAGTAGAACCAAGTGACCACCATTAATCAGAAGAAGCTAACATAGTTTCTTGTAATACACTGTAGTTGCATGCACACATGTAGTTGCATGCACACATGTAGTTGCATGCACACATGTAGTTGCATGCACACATGTAGTTGCATGCACACATGTAGTTGCATGCACACATGTAGTTGCATGCACACATGTAGTTGCATGCACACATGTAGTTGCATGCGCACATGTAGTTGCATGCGCACATGTAGTTGCATGCACACATGTAGTTGCATGCACACATGTAGTTGCATGCACACATGTACTTGCATGCACACATGTAGTTGCATGCGCACAACTACAGTACAAATGATACATTTGAGTAGTCCCAACAATGCCAGTCCAAACACCTTATTAGGTACAGGCCTATTCGGATTAGCTAGGGAGGTTGCACACTAAATTGTACTACACAAGTCCACACATCCCACACATTGGACAGTCCAAGCCTCCTTACACTTGGCAAGAGTGGCACAGGAGAATTCCAGAACTCACCAAACTTAGTGGTTGCTATTCTATACCCCTCAAGTTTTGTTTGAGGAGGAATATACATAGATAGATACATAGATATATAAATAAGCCACACTGGGTGTAGATTTGTACACCTCAGTAAAGTGTTCAAGCCACACTGGATGTAGATTTGTTGTTCTACTACACCTCAGCAAAGTATTCAAGTCACACTGGGTGCAGATCTGTGTTCAACTACCTCAGCAAAGTGTTCAAGCCATGCTGGGTGTCTTTTCAGAGCTGATAGTCGCCAAAGGCACCACTTAGACGACTAACAAGCTGGCAATAGTTGAGATGTGTTTTGTTGTTGTGTGTGTGTGTGTTATTTTGTGGCAGAGGGTGTTGTTCAAACCTAAGGGTGTTCCAGAAAACTCCCTGAACAGCCAGTTCTCTCTCATTGTATATAGACAATTATCACTTGCCTATAGCATGGGCAAACCACCATTAAGTACCAGCTGAAATTGAAGGCTGGGCTGGTTGACAGGTGTAGATGGGTGATTTAGCGTGAAAACACCACTATTCTGAGGTAACAGTGCATGTGTACGTGTGCATGTGTGAGGTTCAAAGTGCGTGGACATTGAGCTTTGCATGCGCTCTTTTTGCAGTTTCTGATCAACAGTGTGATGATAAGTGACGCTCCTCGCTTCAAGTTCCGGGCGACAATGATTGACACTTCACGCCACTTCCTCCATGTGGCGGTCATCCTGGACCACTTGGTAAAGGGTGGGTTAGTAAGAAAGGGATGGGGGAGGGACTAGGGAAAGAGATGGAGGGGGTGGAATAGAGGAGGGTGAAGGGAATTGTGGAGGAGTGGATGGGGATAAATGAGGAAGGTGAATTTCTATTAGAGGCAAATCTTTTACTGTGTGTGTGTGTCTCTCTTCTCTATCTTGTCTGCAGGACGCCATGTCTTATAACAAGTTCAATGTACTCCACTGGCACATTGTGGACGACCAGTCCTTCCCCTACACGAGCACCAAGTACCCCAACCTCATTGCCGGGGTATGCACATACCTTGTACATAGCTATGAATCTCATAGTATTCACCCTGTGGTGAGGTCTTGTACATAACTATGAATCTCATAGTATTCACCCTGTGGTGAGGTCTTGTACATAGCTATGAATCTCATAGTATTCACCCTGTGGTGAGGTCTTGTACATAGCTATGAATCTCATAGTATTCACCCTGTGGTGGGGTCTTGTACATAACTATGAATCTCATAGTATTCACCCTGTGTTGAGGTCTTGTACATAGCTATGAATCTCATAGTATTCACCCTGTAGTGAGGTCTTGTACATAGCTATGAATCTCATAGTATTCACCCTGTGTTGAGGTCTTGTACATAGCTATGAATCTCATAGTATTCACCCTGTGTTGAGGTCTTGTACATAGCTATGAATCTCATAGTATTCACCCTGTGGTGAGGTCTTGTACATAGCTATGAATCTCATAGTATTCACCCTGTGGTGAGGTCTTGTATATAACTATGAATCTCATAGTATTCACCCTGTGGTGAGGTCTTGTACATAGCTATGAATCTCATAGTATTCACCCTGTGGTGAGGTCTTGTACATAGCTATGAATCTCATAGTGTTCACCCTGTGGTGAGGTCTTGTATATAACTATGAATCTCATAGTGTTCACCCTGTGGTGAAGTCTTGTACATAGCTATGAATCTCATAGTGTTCACCCTGTGGTGAGGTCTTGTACATAACTATGAATCTCATAGTATTCACCCTGTGGTGAGGTCTTGTACATAGCTATGAATCTCATAGTATTCACCCTGTGGTGAGGTCTTGTACATAACTATGAATCTCATAGTATTCAACCTGTGGTGAGGTTTTGTACATAGCTATGAATCTCATAGTATTCACCCTGTGGTGAGGTCTTGTACATAACTATGAATCTCATAGTATTCACCCTGTGGTGAGGTCTTGTACATAGCTATGAATCTCATAGTATTCACCCTGTGGTGAGGTCTTGTACATAGCTATGAATCTCATAGTATTCACCCTGTGGTGAGGTCTTGTACATAGCTATGAATCTCATAGTATTCACCCTGGGGTGAGGTCTTGTACATAGCTATGAATCTCATAGTATTCACCCTGTGGTGAGGTCTTGTACATAGCTATGAATCTCATAGTATTCACCCTGTGGTGAGGTCTTGTACATAACTATGAATCTCATAGTATTCACCCTGTGGTGAGGTCTTGTACATAGCTATGAATCTCATAGTATTCACCCTGTGGTGAGGTCTTGTACATAGCTATGAATCTCATAGTATTCACCCTGTGGTGAGGTCTTGTACATAACTATGAATCTCATAGTATTCACCCTGTGGTGAGGTCTTGTACATTAACTATGAATCTCATAGTATTCACCCTGTGGTGAGGTCTTGTACATAGCTATGAATCTCATAGTATTCACCCTGTGGTGAGGTCTTAACTATGAATCTCTTAGTATAATTCATCCTGTGCTGGGTTATGCACATACCTTGTACATAACTATGTATCTCATAGTATAATTCATCCTGTACTAATACACACTAAATCACACCTCTGGTGCAAGAATAGTCACCAGGAGAAGTTGGACGGGGTTGTTTTGAATCTACAATGGCTTTATGAAGGTATGTGGGGACACTCAACCTCCCCTCATCCAGACACTTCCCATCTGGGCACGCCCATCTTCCAGGCACCCTCGCATTGCACAATCATGCCACATGTATCGCACGTAGCACTAGAGTTCACAGAAGTGTGACTTGTTTCGACAGTTTTTGTCGACTGATAGCGAGTCTTGATTGGATTCTAGTTAGTTTCTTGTTTATAGCGAACTTGAAGGTGTGAGACAGGGAGCAATACGGAAGGCTGCCCGCAACAGTGATGGTGAGAGCAAAGGGGAGGAGCTATGGAAGACCATCGTTCAGTCACACTCTGGTGTTTGATGTTCTAGAACTCACCGCTGTGGCTCGAAATGGTCTTCTTGTGAAAATAAGGCACTACACTGCAGCTCGGATAGGACAGGAATAGCTGAGGCAGATCTCTATCATTTATTTTTTAAATGAGTGTGTTCTCATTGTTTTCAGTCAATGTAGATGTACAGTATGTACACAGACTATGTATCTGCATGCACTAAATACATGTAGGGATGCAAAGTTCCAGGCCAATCATCAATATTGTGCAAAATATTGAGTTTTTCCAGATACGGCCATTTCTGAGTTTTTGGCAGTGCCCAGTCTGATAAGAGGTTTAAGTGCATTGGCATAACAGAAGTGAGAAATTATAGTATTCATTAAACATTATGGATCATGTCTTGGTTAGATACCGATGTGGAGTGTTTATGTTCCATATCTTATGGAAACCTCTCTGTCAGTTCTAAGTAATGGTGTGGATTGTTTGAGTGCGTTGGCATAACAGAAGTGAGAGTGTTTGTGTTATGGAAACCTCTCTGTCAGTGGCTGTCTAGTAATGGTGTGGACTGTTTACTCTTTAGTAACCTGTTTGTTAGTTTTAGGACTGCCTTTGATCATTCCATGTGCCCACCCACGTACCCACATCACCCCATGCACACACCACCTCACCATCGTCATGCACACACCCTCCCACACCACTCCATGCACAAGGAGGTGTTAGGAAAAATAGAGTGTCATGTTGAACTTTTGAACCTAGCAAGCCCTAAGTGGGAAGGGGTGGGGCATCAAAGGAATTACCAGTAGTATACTCTTCCCTAGTATACTGTTCCCTAATATACTATTCCCTTGCACGCACGGATCATTGGCTTCTTGCATATTTAGTTTATCAGTAAACCTCTGACCCCATGCACTCACATCCCCATGTCATCCTGTCCCTCCTTCCCGACGCCATGACGAAGGCTTACAGCAAAGACCACGTGTACAGCCATGACGATATCGCCATGGTGATTGGGTACGCCAAGGACAGGGGAATCAGGGTCATCATGGAATTTGATACCCCGGTAAGAACAACAATATTGTGTATATGGTTGTTGCTTTTTATTATTGTTGTTGTTGTTGTTACTTAACTCCAATTACAGGGTCATACTCAGTCTTGGGGTAAAGGGTCACCAGTTATGTTAAATGTTATTGTTACTTAACTCCAATTACAGGGTCATACTCTGTCTTGGGGTAAAGGACAGCCTGATCTACTCACTAAGTGCTATAACTCGGAAGGAATACCGACTGGGTATGCGTTGGCATGGCCACGACAATTAAAAGTGTTGTTGGCTATTTCTTATAATAAAATGCAAAAGTTTGCCAGACTTGTTGCAGGCTATTAACTTTTGTGCAGCTCTTTTGGCCCCATCAATCCTATCCTGAATACCACATGGACATTTCTCGACGGGTTATTTGATGAACTGTCTCACATACTTCCAGACCCGTACATTCACCTGGGAGGAGATGAAGTCAGCTTTAGTTGCTGGTGAGGCTCCCAGTCCACTGTTGAATCACAGGCGATAGCAAGTCTCTTGCTTCTTATATTTTCACAGGAAGAGCAACCCTCAAATTCAGAAGTGGATGCAAGAGAAATACTACACGGACTATAGCAAGCTGGAACAGTACTATGAAACCAGGTGATGTCATTAATGATTTATCATCATCATCATCATCATCATTATTATATCCACTTTAGGCTACTCAAGTTAGCTGCTTCTAAAGGGAAGAAGTATATAGTCTGGCAAGAGATCTTTGACAATAAAATACAGGTAGAGTCAACATGATTATTGAGATTGCTTTGGCCCTCTCATTTTATAAACCTGGATCTGCATCAGTGTACATGTGTTATAGGGGGGAGGGGCTGGAGAGGGGGGAGGGGCATGCAGACAATTTCATAATCCTCTACCTTGCAAATGCACAATACTGCACGAGATTAATTCAGCGACATCTGGAGTGGGCCCTTAGTGTTTCTTGTGCGAATAGTCTTGAGGTGGTCATATTACTCAGTGACTATCTGGAGGGTGTGGTGATCCTTCAGGTCCAGCCCGACACGGTGATGAATGTGTGGAAAGCACATTGGCAAAGCGATATGTTTAAAATAACTGAGGCAGGACTGGACGTCATCCTGTCCTCGTGCTGGTACCTCAATATCATCAGCTATGGCCAAGACTGGACTAAAGTGAGAAAGAACGGCCTTCTTATGGCACATTTGATTGACAAGTCTATTGTTATTCATTGCATTCCAGTACTACATGTGTGACCCGCAAGAATTTAATGGTGAGCACATCTGCTATGGCCGCACCGATCTCTTCATGTCCTTGTTGCTGATGTTGTGTGCTCTCTTCATGTCCTTGTTGCTGATGTTGTGCACTCTCTTCATGTCCTTGTTGCTGATGTTGTGTGCTCTCTTCATGTCCTTGTTGCTGATGTTGTGTGCTCTCTTCATGTCCTTGTTGCTGATGTTGTGCACTCTCTTCATGTCCTTGTTGCTGATGTTGTGCACTCTCTTCATGTCCTTGTTGCTGATGTTGTGCACTCTCTTCATGTCCTTGTTGCTGATGTTGTGCACTCTCTTCATGTCCTTGTTGCTGATGTTGTGCACTCTCTTCATGTCCTTGTTGCTGATGTTGTGCACTCTCTTCATGTCCTTGTTGCTGATGTTGTGTGCTCTCTTCATGTCCTTGTTGCTGATGTTGTGCACTCTCTTCATGTCCTTGTTGCTGATGTTGTGTGCTCTCTTCATGTTCTTGTTGCTGATGTTGTGCACTCTCTTCATGTCCTTGTTGCTGATGTTGTGCACTCTCTTCATGTCCTTGTTGCTGATGTTGTGCACTCTCTTCATGTCCTTGTTGCTGATGTTGTGTGCTCTCTTCATGTCCTTGTTGCTGATGTTGTGCACTCTCTTCATGTCCTTGTTGCTGATGTTGTGCACTCTCTTCATGTCCTTGTTGCTGATGTTGTACACTCTCTTCATGTCCTTGTTGCTGATGTTGTGCAATCTCTTCATGTCCTTGTTGCTGATGTTGTGTGCTCTCTTCATGTCCTTGTTGCTGATGTTGTGCACTCTCTTCATGTCCTTGTTGCTGATGTTGTGTGCTCTCTTCATGTCCTTGTTGCTGATGTTGTGCACTCTCTTCATGTCCTTGTTGCTGATGTTGTGCACTCTCTTCATGTCCTTGTTGCTGATGTTGTGCACTCTCTTCATGTCCTTGTTGCTGATGTTGTGCACTCTCTTCATGTCCTTGTTGCTGATGTTGTGCGCTCTCTTCATGTCCTTGTTGCTGATGTTGTGTGCTCTCTTCATGTCCTTGTTGCTGATGTTGTGCACTCTCTTCATGTCCTTGTTGCTGATGTTGTGCACTCTCTTCATGTCCTTGTTGCTGATGTTGTGCACTCTCTTCATGTCCTTGTTGCTGATGTTGTGTGCTCTCTTCATGTCCTTGTTGCTGATGTTGTGCACTCTCTTCATGTCCTTGTTGCTGATGTTGTGCACTCTCTTCATGTCCTTGTTGCTGATGTTGTGTGCTCTCTTCATGTCCTTGTTGCTGATGTTGTGCACTCTCTTCATGTCCTTGTTGCTGATGTTGTGCACTCTCTTCATGTCCTTGTTGCTGATGTTGTGTGCTCTCTTCATGTCCTTGTTGCTGATGTTGTACACTCTCTTCATGTCCTTGTTGCTGATGTTGTGCACTCTCTTCATGTCCTTGTTGCTGATGTTGTGTGCTCTCTTCATGTCCTTGTTGCTGATGTTGTGCACTCTCTTCATGTCCTTGTTGCTGATGTTGTGCACTCTCTTCATGTCCTTGTTGCTGATGTTGTGTGCTCTCTTCATGTCCTTGTTGCTGATGTTGTGCACTCTCTTCATGTCCTTGTTGCTGATGTTGTGTGCTCTCTTCATGTCCTTGTTGCTGATGTGCACTCTCTTCATGTCCTTGTTGCTGATGTTGTGCACTCTCTTCATGTCCTTGTTGCTGATGTTGTGCACTCTCTTCATGTCCTTGTTGCTGATGTTGTGTGCTCTCTTCATGTCCTTGTTGCTGATGTTGTGCACTCTCTTCATGTCCTTGTTGCTGATGTTGTGTGCTCTCTTCATGTCCTTGTTGCTGATGTTGTGTGCTCTCTTCATGTCCTTGTTGCTGATGTTGTGCACTCTCTTCATGTCCTTGTTGCTGATGTTGTGTGCTCTCTTCATGTCCTTGTTGCTGATGTTGTGCACTCTCTTCATGTCCTTGTTGCTGATGTTGTGTTCTCTCTTCATGTCCTTGTTGCTGATGTTGTGTGCTCTCTTCATGTCCTTGTTGCTGATGTTGTGCACTCTCTTCATGTCCTTGTTGCTGATGTTGTGCACTCTCTTCATGTTCTTGTTGCTGATGTTGTGCACTCTCTTCATGTCCTTGTTGCTGATGTTGCATGTCCTTGTTGCTCATGTTGTGCACTGTGTTCCACTATCCTGACCAAACGTGTATGAAGAAGAGTCGAGTTACCATATGCAAAATAGATTTTAAAGACTCAATTTTAAGAAATATATCTTGTCCTCTTCTTCCCTTCCTCTTTCCCCTCACCCTCCGATCCTTCTCCTTGATTCCTCTGCCTCCTTTCTCCCCTTTGTCCTCCCCTTTCCCCCTTCTCCTCCATCCACTCCTCATCTTCCTTCTCCACCCCCTCTCCTTCTCTTCTGATTCTCCCCCCCCCACCTCCTCCTCTTCCTCTGATTCTCTTCCGCTGATCTTCCTCCTTCCCCCATACCCTCCTCTTTGCTTCCCTCTTCCTCATCCATAATTTGTTGTTGTTGAATCTTAAATTCTTCTGCCCCAAGGGTCTGATGCTCAGAATGAGCGGGTGATAGGAGGCGAGGCTTGCTTGTGGGGCGAGTATGTGGACGCCACCAACCTCCTTTCTCTGTTTTGGCCGCGAGGTTGCACGGTGGCCGAGAGACTCTGGAGTCCCAGCTCTTACAAGAACACTGACGCTGCTTACCCCAGGCTTAACAACATGCGGTGCAGACTTGTGAGGTATGATAGGATTAGTTGACAGCACTGAGCTAGGAGCACGCGTGCTCTTTAAGGCTCACGGATGCTGTAGTCCAGGTGCTTTGTAGTCAACAGAGAGAGTGCAGTGCATGTGCATAATACATGTTTGCATTGCTCTAACTGTACACTTCTCAATAGCAAGTAAGTCCTTGCCATCTCAATAATTCTCATGCCGAGAAGCCAACTTCTGCGTAGTCTCCAATTAATCGCCCCTTCCCCCCCCCCCCCCCCCCCATGAAAAGGGTGCGATTTGTGATTAGCTGTTCTGTAGCTCAATTGCTGTGTTTCTGTGAGCAGGCACACTTCCCTGGCAACATTGTACACAGCTTGTGAGGCAGATATTGGGCTGAAGGAATCATTTGTTAACTGCAATAATATGACGTGGCATAAGCATTGAACTTCAAGTAGAAAATATGTGTTGCATGCCCTACACACCTGAAGTCTTGATTCTTTGTCGTTGATGAGTTTCCGTAGCCCCCATTAACCTACTAAAATTTAAAAGCAAGACGTGGAGAAGAGTATAAAACAAATGCTTGCTCGCCACTCGCAAAGAGAGCTTCAAAAAGTGCTGGAAATGTCTCTCCTAAATAATTTCAAGTTCAGGGAAGTGTTACATGTCCCCTCGTGATGATGCTATCTTTTTTTTTTTGACTGCTTCTGCATAGCCACCTTGTGTTAGTAGTCCCCTTGTTTCCAGTGCAGCAATTCTCCAACTGCCACAAAGCTGTGAGCATGCTAGCAAGCTTGGCGTAGCAATCTCATGCGTGGCTTTCCATTGGTTCCTCTTCAGACGTCGAACGACGTGAAGCTGTTTTCATGTAGATTATTTTAAGGTTTAACTGATTGACACCATAAGTGTGTTAAGTATTCAAGGTTTAACTGATTGACACCATAAGTGTGTTAAGTTTTCAAAGTTTAACTGATTGACACCATAAGTGTGTTAAGTATTCAAAGTTTAACTGATTGACACCATAAGTGTGTTAAGTATTCAAGGTTTAACTGATTGACACCATAAGTGTGTTAAGTTTTCAAAGTTTAACTGATTGACACCATAAGTGTGTTAAGTATTCAAGGTTTAACTGATTGACACCATAAGTGTGTTAAGTTTTCAAAGTTTAACTGATTGACACCATAAGTGTGTTAAGTATTCAAGGTTTAACTGATTGACACCATAAGTGTGTTCACAAACATAATTGTTAACGCATTATTTTTATTTTTGTAACCTTTGCATGCCGAGTGGCTGTCTTACGACTTTACCCGGGAGGGGGGTTGACGGGGTAACAAGCACAATGAAACAAAAGGCCAATGATTGCAACTGCCATCATGAATGGTTTCTTCCGGCCATTTTTGGAAGCCTTGCAGCGGAGCAAAGTTGCAGAGGCACCTCAAATCACCTTTTGACTATGAACATTTTGGTTATAAAAACAACTCACAAATAAAATTGGTAAAGTATCAACACACACCTTGCATATTATGCTGAAATAGCCTGGGACAGAAAAGATGGAGGAAAAGTATTAATGACTTGCACTTACCTTTATACAATTCACAGTGTTATCACTTTTATTCATTATAGCCGGGAAATACCTGCACAGCCATTACGCCCGGGCTACTGTGCTTATGAATGGTTTGGCAAGAGGAAAAACTGAAATACGTGTGTACTTATGAACCTGCAGAAACTTTAAGGACTTAGCCAATACTTTTGTATTAAGGTTTCCATATTGTAGAATATTATATGTACTGTTCCAAGTTGTATATATTTGCTGTCAACAGTGAGTAACTAGATGATGAATATTATTAGAACTGTGTCCAAGTGAACTGTGTCCAAGTTGTATATATTTGCTGTCAGTGAGGGAACCACAAATTTCATGGATTCATATACTCCTCACAGCCATCTGGGTTGTCTTTCTGGAGTTGCCTTTCACAGTGTGGTGGAACTGGATGCGTCTGAGGGTTAGTAGTTCTTTTGTGAGTTTTTGTTGGATGGGGAGGCAAACTCCAACAAGCTAAGGTCTGCCAGGAAAGTGGATGACGATAGCTAAGCACAAAGGAGGCAGGGCTTGGTAGGTTGCTCGGACTTAGCGGCAACCTCCTCCAGCAGTTCTTCGATGAATTCACGAGTCTGCTCTTTTGAAAGGTCGTTACAAGCTCTTTTGAGTAGCCGACAGAGGGGGCGTGAGGACTGGTATAATCTGGTTGGTGTAGTCTGATGGCAGATTCTTGCCTTCCTTTCTTCCCTTGCCCCAAAGATAAGGAAGGTCAAGGTTTAACAACACCAGGATAGGGTAGGTGGGGCCTCTGCTGCCTTCAAGAGGTACGCTGGACCTCTAGTCCTATTGGCTTGCAATGTCTGTGGGCGGTATCCTTAACTCACTGCTATAATTCCGCATGTCTAAGTGGGGCATCAGGTGAGGCCTGGTGCCGTGTCTAAGTGGGGCATCAGGTGAGGCCTGGTGCTGTGTGTCTAAGTGGGGTGTCAGGTGAGGCCTGGTGCTGTGTGTCTAAGTGGGGTGTCAGGTGAGGCCTGGTGCTGTGTGTCTAAGTGGGGTGTCAGGTGAGGCCTGGGTGCCGTGTCTAAGTGAGGTGTCTAGTGAGGCCTGGTGCTGTGTGTCTAAGTGGGGTGTCAGGTGAGGCCTGGTGCTGTGTGTCTAAGTGGGGCATCAGGTGAGGCCTGGTGTTGTGTGTCTAAGTGGGGTGTCAGGTGAGGCCTGGTGCTGTGTCTAAGTGAGGTGTCAGGTGAGGCCTGGGTGCCGTGTCTAAGTGGGGCATCAGGTGAGGCCTGGGTGCCGTGTCTAAGTGGGGTGTCAGGTGAGGCCTGGTGCTGTGTGTCTAAGTGGGGTGTCAGGTGAGGCCTGGTGCTGTGTCTAAGTGGGGCATCAGGTAAGGCCTGGTGCTGTGTGTCTAAGTGGGGTGTCAGGTGAGGCCTGGTGCTGTGTGTCTAAGTGGGGTGTCAGGTGAGGCCTGGTGCTATGTGTCTAAGTGGGGTGTCAGGTGAGGCCTGGTGCTGTGTCTAAGTGGGGCATCAGGTGAGGCCTGGTGCTGTGTGTCTAAGTGGGGTGTCAGGTGAGGCCTGGTGCTGTGTGTCTAAGTGGGGTGTCAGGTGGGGCCTGGTGCTGTGTGTCTAAGTGAGGTGTCAGGTGAGGCCTGGTGCTGTGTGTCTAAGTGGGGTGTCAGGTGAGGCCTGGTGCTGTGTCTAAGTGGGGTGTCAGGTGAGGCCTGGTGCTGTGTGTCTAAGTGGGGCATCAGAAGAAACCTGGGTGCATGTCTAAGTGAGGTGTCAGACGAGGCCTGGGTGCTCCTGCTTTAGTTTACACCAGGACTCTGTCCAGATGGAACAGGGGCAGTGGACCCAGCCATAACTCACCAAGAGTGCTAGCAGGCCACTTGGCATTTCTTAGATGGTGTTACATGTGCATCATCATGGGCCCGCAAAGATCGGCTTTGGACTGTACAGTGCAGCTTCAGTAGGCAACGTCCTCTGTGCCAGCATGGTTGAGAAGAGCCAGCACAAGGACTGCATGCTCTATGCATAGTAGTCGAGTCTATGGATAGTAGTCGAGTCCTCAAATGTGGCACATGCAACATCTGCCACCACTTGTTCTCTCTGGAAGTAGATGTGCATCAATAGTTGCCACACATTATCAGTCCAACTATTCTCAGCGGGTGTCCAGGAGGTGACTGCAAGAGCGACTGGCCAGCAATACTATTTCCTCTTGCATCCAGAGCCTCTGGAGATCACTCGATAACTGTTCAGCATCATCTGTTTTGCATCATGCCATGCATGTGGAGTAGTAAGAACATTCCTTTTTAATTTCCCAAATCACTTCCTCTACACATGTAATATTTAGTTATTGTCATATTCCCTTAATAAAGTGGTCAAGCAGGCCGATGTGATGATTAACCTTATGACCTCAATGTCATCTATAGGATCAGAGTTCTCACAATGTCCCACTCATCATAATGCAATAACATAACTAACTACGATACATTTATTATCCAGTTTTTAAGGTCAAATTGAAGATCATAATTTTTATATATGATTTAATGAGCATATTAAGTGATTAGGCAGGCTTAACTAGATGCACACTGCTGGGTAAACCACACTAGACATTAGGTGCATTTAAAAAGCGGCAGGATTCCAAATTGAGCGATTTTCTGTGTTGTTAATGTAGCCGTTTAATAGTCTTGAATCTGGCTTTCTGTTTTTGACCTTCACGAGGACTAAATGCAGATCTATCCTTCACTCAAAAGCTGGATATTATCAAGCTTTCTTCAGAGGTGCAACATCACTGACTAGCTACATGCACATCAATGATTTTAACTGCACTCCTGATAACAGAATAGTCCAGACATTCTCCTAACTAGTCCCAAGAGTGTGATATCAACTGCACTTCGTGCACTTGCTAATCTGCCTGCTGTTAGTTGGTCCAAGATGCTGGCATCAACTACAATGGTTTTGTGGGTACACTTTTTGTGGAGTGTGGGTGGCCAATATAATATTCACACCTGTTAGAATTTTTATTGGCCTAATGAAGTGCAATTTGTCACCATTGATGTTGCTCTGTAGGCTGCACTGGAACAGATGTGACAATTGTTGGCAAACACCAGGTTAGGGGTGTGCTGCCAATACACCCCAGGTTAAGGGTGTATTGCCAATATACACCAATTTAAGGGACTGTTGCTAATACACACCACCAGATTAAGGGTGTGTTGCTAATACACACCACCAGGTTATGAGTGTGTTGCTAATACACACCACCAGGTTTAGAGTGTGTTGCTAATACTCACCACCAGGTTAAGAGTGTGTTGCTAATACACACCACCAGGTTAAGAGTGTGTTGCTAATACACACCACCAGGTTAAGAGTGTGTTGCTAATACACACCACCAGGTTAAGAGTGTGTTGCTAATACACACCACCAGGTTAAGGGTGCATTGCCAATGGGTAAATGTTAGTTATGCTCAGATTTGAGTAATGGATATCATTTCCAACCAAACAAAAATGATTGTTATTGCACTATTTTCAAGCATGTCCTTACAAATACACGAGCAAGACAAGAAAATGAATTTTAAAAACGACATAAAGAACTACCGTAGCTCAATAGTGTCTAATAACACATACACAGGCAAGCTGTTTGGGTGCACGGGTTTGTGTGGGTGGAGTAGGGGGGGGGGCTCTGCAGCGTGAGACGGGTATGGTGGTTACGACAAGGAGGCCAGGAAAAGAATGATTGAAATGAGTAGTAGGGTGAGCATGGGACTGGCATCATGTGATGTCTTGTAGCCGCCGCCCTTTGGCTTTCCAGAGGAGTCTGTGGGAAAAGGCCTGGGAGTACCTGGAGTGGAAGATGTCGGCTGACTAGTGTACTTGCAAATCTTATACACACAATATGCTTGCCATTGTCACTGTCTATATAGTCCACCTCGAACACAGTTCACAGAATTATACATCTGCTCTCTAATTAGAGATCTATGATTCATAGGAACAGAAATGTCTAATATCTCAACTTAATTGGCTTGAGATTTACCTAGCTGTCAGTATCATGCAACCTGCAAAGTGTTTCTTGACATTAATAGATTTTTTCCCGTCAACTTTTGTGCATCTAAACCTAGCTATCTCCATCAACTCTTGTGCATCTAAACCTAGCTATCTCCATCAACTCTTGTCAATCTAAACCTAGCTATCTCCATCAACTCTTGTCCATCTAAACCTAGCTATCTCCATCAACTCTTGTCCATCTAAACCTAGCTATCTACATCAACTCTTGTGCATCTAAACCTAGCTATCTCCATCAACTCTTGTGCATCTAAACCTAGCTATCTCCATCAACTCTTGTGCATCTAAACCTAGCTATCTCCATCAACTCTTGTGCATCTAAACCTAGCTATCTCCATCAACTCTTGTGCATCTAAACCTAGCTATCTCCATCAACTCTTGCCCATCTAAACCTAGCTATCTCCATCAACTCTTGTCCATCTAAACCTAGCTATCTCCATCAACTCTCATCCATCTAAACCTAGCTATCTCCATCAACTCTTGTGCATCTAAACCTAGCTATCTCCATCAACTCTTGTGCATCTAAACCTAGCTATCTCCATCAACTCTTATCCTCTAAACCTAGCTATCTCCATCAACTCTTATCCATCTAAACCTAGCTATCTCCATCAACTCTTCATCTAAACCTAGCTATCTCCATCAACTCTTGCCCATCTAAACCTAGCTATCTCCATCAACTCTTGTGCATCTAAACCTAGCTATCTCCATCAACTCTTCTGCATCTAAACCTAGCTATCTCCATCAACTCTTCATCTAAACCTAGCTATCTCCATCAACTCTTGTGCATCTAAACCTAGCTATCTCCATCAACTCTTGTCCATCTAAACCTAGCTATCTCCATCAACTCTTGTGCATCTAAACCTAGCTATCTCCATCAACTCTTGTGCATCTAAACCTAGCTATCTCCATCAACTCTTGTCCATCTAAACCTAGCTATCTCCATCAACTCTTGTCCATCTAAACCTAGCTATCTCCATCAACTCTTGCCCATCTAAACCTAGCTATCTCCATCAACTATTGTCCATCTAAACCTAGCTATCTCCATCAACTCTTGTGCATCTAAACCTAGCTATCTCCATCAACTCTTGTGCATCTAAACCTAGCTATCTCCATCAACTCTTGTGCATCTAAACCTAGCTATCTCCATCAACTCTTGTGCATCTAAACCTAGCTATCTCCATCAACTCTTGTGCATCTAAACCTAGCTATCTCCATCAACTCTTGTGCATCTAAACCTAGCTATCTCCATCAACTCTTGCCCATCTAAACCTAGCTATCTCCATCAACTCTTGTCCATCTAAACCTAGCTATCTCCATCAACTCTCATCCATCTAAACCTAGCTATCTCCATCAACTCTTGTGCATCTAAACCTAGCTATCTCCATCAACTCTTGTGCATCTAAACCTAGCTATCTCCATCAACTCTTCATCTAAACCTAGCTATCTCCATCAACTCTTGTGCATCTAAACCTAGCTATCTCCATCAACTCTTATCCTCTAAACCTAGCTATCTCCATCAACTCTTATCCATCTAAACCTAGCTATCTCCATCAACTCTTCATCTAAACCTAGCTATCTCCATCAACTCTTGTCCATCTAAACCTAGCTATCTCCATCAACTCTTGTGCATCTAAACCTAGCTATCTCCATCAACTCTTGTCCATCTGAACCTAGCTACATGTATCTCCATCAACTCTCATCCATCTAAACCTAGCTTTCTCTGTCACTTCCCATTAATCTAGCTATCTCTATCAGCTCCTGCCTGTCAATATCTAGCTATCTCTATCAGCTCTTGTCATCAACCCCTGCCCATCCAGCTCTTGCCTGTGATATTGAAGGGTTCACTGGTGAAAACTTGGGGCATTTCGTTGAAGATGATGGTTGCCCGGCAAATGTGTTCTCCCTGCAGATCCTCTGTCACCAACAGGTTGAACTGGGGCGTCATCACCTTCGCATCGTCCAAATGTACCGTACCCAGAATACTATCCCCCTTTAGCACTTCTATTTGGACCGCAGACACACAAGTTATCACCTGACAGAGCACAGGAAACACTTGTCCGATCTGAAAATCTGAGATGTCGAATTCTTGGGATGCTGGTACTACTGTTGCCACTTCTGCAATAATGACAAATATACATGCAGCCAGGAAATAGTAGTGCTAGCCATTAAGTGAAGATGTGATGGAGAGAAAAGGATATAGTTTTGTTAGATAGCATTACTCTAGCCATTGTCCTAGCCTTAGCATTGTTGGAGGCCTAATACAACTGATCCCCTGATAGCATTACTCTAGCCATTGTCCTAGCCTTAGCATTGTTGGAGGCCTAATACAACTGATCCCCTAGTATTATTAGATAGCATTACTCTAGCCATTGTCCTAGCCTTAGCATTGTTGGAGGCCTAATAACAACTGATCCCCTAGTATTATTAGATAGCATTACTCTAGCCATTGTCCTAGCCTTAGCATTGTTGGAGGCCTAATACAACTGATCCCCTAGTATTATTAGATAGCATTACTCTAGCCATTGTCCTAGCCTTAGCATTGCTGGAGGCCTAATACAACTGATCCCCTAGTATTATTAGATAGCATTACTCTAGCCATTGTCCTAGCCTTAGCATTGCTGGAGGCCTAATACAACTGATCCCCTAGTATTATTAGATAGCATTACTCTAGCCATTGATCTGTCATGATAAGCTTTGGATGCAATTATAAGTAGACAAGAATTATATTCACAACAAACTCTCAATTGACATGGCAAAATTACAATCAATGACCTCAATAATCAACTTGAATTTTTCCCTCTCGACATTCCGACTAGATGCTCTAGCCTTCATCAGGAATAATGAGATGCTAAGACTCACGTGAGCTTGTCATATACCAGTAGCTAGCTATCCACCACGTCATCAAGAGGGTGGATTTCAAGTTGGTTTATCGAGAAGGTCATCGTAACAAGACATTCATTTTATGTGTTCCTTATAGATTCCAAAACTGGTGCAACGTTGAGCAACCTAATTCCTTGTGACATAATGGAATGGCAAATTCTGGAACAGAAATGCGCGTGCGGAAGTATATATATATGTGTGTGTTGAGAGCAATTTAGAGCACTTCGAGGCAGCTACTCTTGAAGATGGAAAATACATTCCATTAAAAGTGAGGTCATCAGAAGCGGGAACTCGGAGAGAAGACAAGCAGAAGCTGACAAGAACATGTGGTGTGTCGTCTTGATTCATTCTGGCAGATGAATAGCTAGCTACACTGTTGAATCTGGAGCGATGCACGTGGCTATGATTTTAGCATGTACATGCGCGCACGTGGCTGTGGTTTTAGCATGTACATGCGCGCGAGAGCCACCAAATTTAATGAGACAATCATTTCAAGTTTGAAACCAGTTTATCATGTATGAGGGCCGATGGAGGGAGTGGTTTTGGAGGGCTTGCAGAGTTTGTCCTAATTCTGGCTGGCTTGTTCTGATATTTGGTAAGGGGTTGCTTGTGTTTGGATTTGTTTGTTTTGTTGTGTTGGGGGTGAGGTTGGTTGGTTGGGGGTGAGGTGAGTTGGTGGGGGTGAGGTGAGTTGGTTGGGGGTAAGGTGAGTTGGTTGGGGGTGAGGTGAGTTGGTTGGGGGTGAGGTGAGTTGGTTGGGGGTGAGGTGAGTTGGTTGGGGGTGAGGTGAGTTGGTTGGGGGTAAGGTGAGTTGGTTGGGAGTAAGGTGAGTTGGTTGGGGGTGAGGTGAGTTGGTTGGGGGTAAGGTGAGTTGGTTGGGGGTGAGGTGAGTTGGTTGGGGGTGAGGTGAGTTGGTTGGGGGTGAGGTGAGTTGGTTGGGGGTGAGGTAAGTTGGTTGGGGGTGAGGTGAGTTGGTTGGGGGTGAGGTGAGTTGGTGGGTGGTGCTCTTTAGGATTTGGTGCACCTGGTTCAGGGTATGCTTGTTTTGTCCTGCTAGTTGAGTGCAGGTTCCCCCCCCCCCCCCCCCCCCCCCCCAAGGTTCAAGTCTGCTGCTAGTTTCTCGATCTTTTTCTTCACCAGGACAACAACCATTCCTGGTTTTTCTAAGCCCGCTTCATTGCTTCCGATTTGGTGAATGTACGATGCATACATACACACACACACACACATACATACCTTGATTGGTAATACCTAGTTTTCCATCCAACTCCCCCCTGGGGGAAGGGGGCACTTCGCTAGCCCACTCAAGGAGGTGTGGCACAGGTGTCTAGTGCACTCAAGGAGGTGTGGCACAGGTGACTAGTACACTCAAGGAGGTGTGGCAGAGGTGTCTAGTACACTCAAGGAGGTGTGGCACAGGTGTCTAGTACACTCAAGGAGCTGTGGCACAGGTGTCTAGTGCACTCAAGGTGTGGGGCTGACTAGTACACTCAAGGAGGTGTGGCAGCTAGGTGTCTAGTACACTCAAGGAGGTGTGGCACAGGTGTCTAGTACACTCAAGGAGGTGTGGCACAGGTGTCTAGTATACTCATGGAGCTGTGGCACAGGTGTCTAGTACACTCAAGGAGGTGTGGCACAGGTGTCTAGTACACTCAAGGAGGTGTGGCACAGGTGTCCAGTACACTCAAGGAGCTGTGGCACAGGTGTCTAGTACACTCAAGGAGGTGGCAGAGGTGTCTAGTACACTCAAGGAGGTGTGGCACAGGTGACTAGTACACTCAAGGAGGTGTGGCACAGGTGACTAGTACACTGCACTCAAGGAGGTGTGGCACAGGTGCATAGTACACTCAAGGAGGTGTGGCACAGGTGTCTAGTACACTGCACTCAAGGAGGTGTGGCACAGGTATCTAGTGCACTCTAGGAGGTGTGGCACATGTGTCTAGTCCTACACTCAAGGAGGTGTGGCACAGGTGTCTAGTGCACTCTAGGAGGTGTGGCACAGGTGTCTATTACACTCTAGGAGGTGTGGCACAGGTGTCTAGTACACTCTAGGAGCTGTGTGTATGTGTGTTTGTTGTTGATGAATAGGAGATGGAGAAGCACGCTCTTTATATTTCCGTTGTCTTGATACAACATTTATGTGCACATTTGAAGCAATAACAATTGCCAAATAAGGCAATTGTATTTACACACACGTACGCTTTGAGTACAGACAATATCACGGTTTTCTGGTTGACGGTTGGACTTGAAACAATCGTCTAGTGTGTCTAGGGGAACTGAGTCCTCTTTTAACTGATAAATTAACAAATAATAACATACAACAACAATAGCAATAGCAATAGTAGTAGTAGTAGTAATAGTAGTAGTAGTAGTAGTAGTAGTAGTAGTAGTAGTAGTAGTAGTAGTAGTAGTAGTAATCACACCCAATAATAATAACAATAAGAACAACCAAGTTTACTTCGTTAATAACTTCTATGTATGTCATAATTAGCCCCCCCCCCCCCCTCCATTTGACAAAGTGATAAACCCCTGCACTATTTAATTAAGTAAGGTAACACTCAATACCCCTAGTTTATCATGACAGTCAGATGTGCTGAACAATGTGAGAGCACAGGCCCAGGTATCCACCATTCCTGTCAAAATCCTTCTCTGTGCTTGTGATCAGTAAGTACTTGTGGACACTGCACAGGCAGGCAGGACCTAACTACTGACTTGTACCATGTCGGGTCTCTCTTACCCATACCATCTCGAGTTCTTAGTTTAGTCTTACCTTGCACGCTGATCCTCGATGACACAACTAAAGCTATCATTGATCCAGAGGTTATGGTGCATGCAAGGATGCCAGTATCGGTCGATAAGATGGGGCTATAAATCACCTGAGACTTTATGAGAGGCATACCCATCACATGGTCCACCTGAGTCTGTAAGAACCGAAAGAGAAGGAGAGGAACAGACAGAGGGGGGGGAGGGTAGAGAGGGAACGAATTACAGGAGTTGAGAGAAGGGGAGAGAGAGTGTACGAGAAAGTGAAGAGAGTGAGCAGCGGAAAAGTGGGAAGGGGTGGACGGGAGTGGAGAAAGGAAGGTGGAAAAGCGTACATGAGAGGGAGGAAGTAGAGGATGCGGAGGGAGAAGTAGAAAGGGGCGTGTACAATGGAAGGGAAAGTGAGAGCTAGTACTAAGTAATAACTAATGATGATGAGCACTACCAGGGGGGAGGGAGGGGGAGAGGGGAGGGGCTGTGGGTGAAACAAGCCACTATGTATGTAATAAAAGAAGAATCGAAGTGGACAACAGCTACGCAGCCAACCTGGCCTGCGTCTCTGTAATCCTTATCCTAATTACATGACTGTCCTAAGAGCCAAGTCTACATTCACTGTCCTACAAGTAAGTCTACTTACAATCACCACCCTAGAAGTCGTATTCTGAATTGGAAAGCGATCTCCAAACACATTCCAAGTCACGGAGTCCCCCACCCCCGAACACTCCATCACCAACATACATCCAGGCCTCGTCAGTATATCATTGCTACTAAACCTCTCCAGTACAAACACTGTCGGTCCAGAAACTGCAACAAGACATCAGTACACACACATGGCATATAATATACATCAGCACATGCACATGGCATATAATATACATCAGTACATGCACATGTTATATATATAATACATCAGTACATGCACATGGCATATAATATACATCAGTACGCACACATGGCATATAATATACATCAGTACATGCACATGGCATATAATATACATCAGTACATGCACATGGTATATAATATACATCAGTACATGCACATGGCATATATATACAGCACATGGCATATAATATACATCAGTACATGCACATGGCATATAATATACATCAGTACATGCACATGGCATATAATATACATCAGTACATGCACATGGCATATAATATACATCAGTACATGCACATGGCATATAATATACATCAGTACATGCACATGGCATATAATATACATCAGTACATGCACATGGCATATAATATACATCAGCACATGCACATGGCATATAATATACATCAGTACATGCACATGGCATATAATATACATCAGTACATGCACATCGTATATATACATCAGTACATGCACATGTTATATATATATATATAATACATCAGTGCATGCACATGGCATATAATATACATCAGTACATGCACATGGCATATAATATACATCAGTAAATGCACATGGCATATAATATACATCAGTACATGCACATGTTATATAATATACATCAGTACATGCACATGGCATATAATATACATCAGTACATGCACATCGTATATATACATCAGTACATGCACATGTTATATATATATATATAATACATCAGTGCATGCACATGGCATATAATATACATCAGTACATGCACATGGCATATAATATACATCAGCACATGCACATGGCATATAATATACATCAGTACATGCACATGCCATATAATATACATCAGTACATGCACATGGCATATAATATACATCAGTACATGCACATGGCATATAATATACATCAGTACATGCACATGGCATATAATATACATCAGTACATGCACATGGCATATAATATACATCAGTACATGCACATGGCATATAATATACATCAGTACATGCACATGGCATATAATATACATCAGTACATGCACATGGCATATAATATACATCAGTACATGCACATGGCATATAATATACATCAGTACATGCACATGGCATATAATATACATCAGTACATGCACATGGTATATAATATAATTATAACACAATTTATAAAGACACCAAAATTGAACTAACACACATGCATGCATGCATGCACACACAGGCAACAACTTGTTCTCCACCAAACCAGATGATTATCACCACAGTCGATTCCAGACAGATTACTGCCTTCATGAGCATAATTATTGTTAACAGAGTAAGTTCCATGCATCTTGAACCACGAATGTCCACCAGAATAATATATATATATATATATATATATAATGTGTGGTGCTCGCCAAACAAGCAGCCAATGAGAACGAGGCAGTCTAATATGAGGAGCCTTCAAAAGTCTTCACCGTCTATATAGCTGTCATATGCTCTCTCCCAACATCTCGCTTCTGCCTCAGCATCCTATATACTCTTCCTGTGTCAGTGTTGCTGATACTCCTCATTCCCCTACTCTCTTAGACAATGATTCTTCCTGCCTTGCTGGCAGATGCCTGTGAAGACCCCATCATTGGTAGTAGACGACACATGTCAACACCATGTGTGGGCACTACCAGGAACAGAAGGAATTTGGCACACCATCACAATGCTTACCAAACAGGCTTTTGGGAGCTAACTGCATCACATTAATTAACCTCTACTTCCCAATTTCGATTAAGAATGTGATCTTGCATGTTAATTGAAATCTCGTCTTCTCCAAGGTCAAAGATGCTCCATCACGTTGCCATGCATTCAATGGCAAGATGAATGGTACTTGTAAGTTAGTAAGAGAGACAGCGACAAAGCCCTGCGTACACAAGGTCTATAAAACAGAGACTGAGAATCCACCAAGCGAAAACAAGCTCCAGCAGAGGCGCCTCCTCCCGCGCAGCGATGCCTCGCCTTGTGCTAACTTCAATCTTGATTGGTACGACTCCCTAGCCACGTACCACAGCTGCTTGGAGACCAACAAGAAGCACCTCTGCACGCATTTCAAGTAAGTCACTGCCACACACTCTAGGGCACGTACCAGAAAACTGAGCAGGTTCAATGACCTTCTCAATAATCAACTTGAAGTTTACTCTCTCGACACGATGCTCTAGCCTTCGTCAGGAACAGATCAGGTGAAGTCAAGTATAGAACATTTGCTGCTTACTGCATGGGATGGAGCTCTCGACCTTCGCTGCACTCAAGATGAAGCTGATGGCAAGAGCGGCCAACATTTCACATTTAGAGAGCCTTGATACAATTCTCACCATCTGAGGTGCTCGTGCTGGGAAGAACACGGAGGAATTGCAGGCGGATGGGTGGGCTTGTGACTATAACAACCATTTCCAGTTTATTTATGCGCAGATTGACTACGTTTGAGCAGTCACACAAGACTGCACAAGACTACAACTAGTTGGCAACACTTTACCATTTAATTAAGCTGTGTACATGTCAGAGATTGGCTAGGGCCACCTTTAAGGATTCAATAACGCTTGCCCATGAGTGAGAGCTACACGAATCAAACAGCAGAACTGCATAGCCATTGCATAGCACGTGAGCTAGCTAGATTGTGTCATCACAACGAACCTACCATCCTGATGACCCTTACCCACAACTGGGTCAGACGAACTGGCACAGCAGTGCCAACCCTCCAGCTTGGTGACCCAGCACGTGTGTGCTTGACAATACCTTTCCCACCCACCCCACCCCAAACTAGGCAATAATGACATGATAAGCTGGACAATTTGCCAAGAAGGGCACACAGATGTCACCCTCGAGCTACACGTCAGCCAAGAGACGATCCTTCTCACCTTTGATATTTCAATTATGCATCTAGGTACAGAGGTCATTCTGTCGCGAGCATTACTTACTTATCATATTGACACAGAGCAGTGGTGTCAGCTGACCGAGATGCTGGGCAGGCCGTTCATGTTTCAAAGCCTTTCCCTGCCGTACTGGATAGTGGGACTTCAGTGCCCAACAGGCATTCTATGCTGATTTCCCCAGAAGCTTATGTATCTAGTAAGTAATTTCACCTAATATATTGCTGTCAGCTTAATAATAATTAGCTGCTGAGTATTATTCACTGCTGAGTATTATTCTAAGAAATGAAGAAATGAGAGGAGAGAATTTAAAAATTTTTTTAAGTTTGGGTAGAAATCATTTCCTGTTTTCCTGGTTACAATATTATATAGTCAGTTACCATTGGAATAGGTCACCCAATCCAACCAGAACTCGACCTTAGAAGAAACCTGAGCACCGATCCACACCTAGTTTGCTTACCTGCTCAGCATATAAATAACAGATGCTGGAGCAGGCAGAGCAGTAATTGGCCGCTGCTAAGAGTCAGCTAGCTATTGAGACCTGGACGACTAGGTTGTCAAGGCCGCATACGTCACCTTTGTAGCTCTTGAATTGCAGCCGAGCGTGGAAATGTTTCCTCGACATGTTTTCTGAAGCGGCATTAAGTCAATGGCACGAGCAAATATCTCTACAGTAGACCTAGAAGGACACATCAGTCAGCTTGCTTCACACATTGGTTAACAGAAAGGCTGTCCAATAGGGTCACAAGCACTCTATACACTCACTGTATCACACTACCTTTTGTGCGAGAAAACAACTTGGGCCGACAACCTTGAATCTCGCTAACTTCTCTGGCATATAAGGTAGAAGTTCTTCATTAGCACTTCTGGTGTTAATTAAGTTGTGGGTACTGAATAATTCAATATTGTATGCTTCATTTCACAAATTTCTAGCATGGGTTGCTTCTGCGGGGGACAGCTTTTGCCATAGCAGCAACAGTCCCATCACAGTGCAGACAAACCAAGCTAGACCATCGTAGCTCTCTGTACCAGCGATCAAAAGCACAAACTGATCGGCTGAGAGATGTCTAGTACTTTTGTTAAGACATCTCAAGATTTGGGACTGTCACAGGATGGCCCCCTAATCAGGGTAACTGGCTATACAGCAAGAGTCCTAGAATACCACTAGTAGAATTACTATAATTATAGCACCTCCAAGCCTAGTGCTGATTCTGGAATCCTTGCTGAACATCCAGCCACACTCGCTAGAGACATTCCGGGATAGTCCCAGGAATCCCCCAGGATGCCCTAGGACGCCCTAGGAAATGTTAAGCTGGTGCTACTATGCCATATATAGCTTCTGTAGTGACTTAGACTTTGACCTTTTCTGCACTACAGCTGTGCCAGGGACAGAACAGGTTCCATATGTTGAGGTTAATTAAGTTTTACGTGTCTTTAGCGAGGTATGGGCGTTGAAAATATTGTATTCTGATTACTTATTCTGATTACTATAATACTATAATATCAGTCTGGTAACCTTCCTGGAGGCAAGAAGCAAAAAAGCTATGCATCGAAAACTTACAGCAAGGGAATGCATCCAGGAGTGCCTCCTTTCAAAGGGATTGCGAGTGGTTCCCAGCAAGCAAAGACGTCTCTGTAGCTTTCCTCATTACAAGAGTTTCCACAAACAACAGCAGAGGCCAGGAAGAGATCGTCGTTGATGGCAGAAGCTATCCCCCCCCCCACACACCTTTTTATGTTGTTCATCCTGTCAAACTAGAACTCTAATTTTGTATTGATAGAGCGGTCTACTGGCCATAATATACAGGTTAACAACAGCAAACGGTGTTTGTTTGTGCCCCTAGGCACTTATGGCAGTTAATTGGCACAAGTCATTGCAGAGTGGTTGTGGCCACTGCAACATGCATTAATTAAGTGAGATACTTATGTGCTGGTTAATTAGTACACACACATTTTGAACAGCTGGCTACAACAACTAATAAAGAAATGTTTTCTTCCTTTCCTCTGTGTGTGTTGTGTTATGTGTTGTGTGTGTGTGTTGTGTTATGTGTTGTGTGTGTGTGTGTTGTGTGTGAGTGCTCAACCCAAGCACACATGTTTGTTTGTTATTCATACTTTAACCTCTACAGAGCTATTTCCAGTAATGTGGTGGACAGTCTAAGACTACCTACTGATTTCCACAGTTCTTTCTCACCTAATATTGCCAAAGGTTAGGCTGAGATTAGGGATACAGAGTTAGGCTGAGGCTAGAGATACAGGGTTAGGTTGAGCTAGGTAGGCTGAGCTAGGGATACAGGGTTAGGCTGAGCTAGGGTACAGGGTTAGGCTGAGCTAGGGATACAGGGTTAGGCTGAGCTAGGTAGACAGGGTTAGGCTGAGCTAGGGAAACAGGGTTAGGCTGAGCTAGGGATACAGGGTTAGGCTGAGTTAGGGATACAGGGTTAGGCTGAGCTAGGGATACAGGGTAACCGGTTAGGCTGAGCTAGGGATACAGGGTTAGGCTGAGGCCAGGGATACAGAGTTAGGCTGAGGTAGACAGAGTTAAGCTGAGCTAGGGATACAGGGTTAGGCTGAGCTAGGGATACAGGGTTAGGCTGAGCTAGGGATACAGGGTTAGGCTGAGCTAGGGATACAGGGTTAGGCTGAGGCCAGGGATACAGAGTTAGGCTGAGGTAGACAGAGTTAAGCTGAGCTAGGGATACAGGGTTAGGCTGAGCTAGGGATACAGGGTTAGGCTGAGCTAGGGATACAGGGTTAGGCTGAGGCTAGGGATACAGGGTTAGGCTGAGGCTAGGGATTACAGGGTTAGGCTGAGGCTAGGGATTACAGGGTTAGGCTGAGGCTAGGGATTACAGGGATAGGCTGAGGCTAGGGATTACAGGGTTAGGCTGAGACTAGGGATGCAGGGTTAGACTGAGGCTAGGGATACAGGGTTAGGCTGAGCTAGGGATACAGGGTTAGGCTGAGGCTAGGTGGACAGGGTTAGGCTGAGGCTAGGGATTACAGAGGTTAGGCTGAAGGCTAGGTGGACAGGGTTAGGCTGAGGCTAGGGATTACGGGGTTAGGCTGAGGCTAGGGATACAGGGTTAGGCTGAGCTAGGGATACAGGGTTAGGCTGAGGCTAGGGATGCAATGTTAGGCTGAGGCTAGGGATACAGGGTTAGGCTGAGCTAGGGATACAGGGTTAGGCTGAGCTAGGGATACAGGGTTAGGCTGAGCTAGGGATACAGGGTTAGGCTGAGCTAGGGATACAGGGTTAGGCTGAGCTAGGGATACAGGGTTAGGCTGAGATAGGGATACAGGGTTAGGCTGAGGCTAGGGATACAGGGTTAGGCTGAGGCTAGGTTAGGCTGAGGCTAGGGATTACAGGGTTAGGCTGAGGCTAGGGATTACAGGGATAGGCTGAGGCTAGGGATTACAGGGTGAGGCTGAGGCTAGGGATACAGGGTTAGGCTGAGGCTAGGGATACAGGGTTAGGCTGAGGCTAGGTTAGGCTGAGGCTAGGGATTACAGGGTTAGGCTGAGGCTAGGGATTACAGGGATAGGCTGAGGCTAGGGATTACAGGGATAGGCTGAGGCTAGGGATTACAGGGTTAGGCTGAGGCTAGGGATACAGGGTTAGGCTGAGGCTAGGGATACAGGGTTAGGCTGAGGCTAGGGTTAGGCTGAGGCTAGGGATACAGGGTTAAGGCAAAGGGTAGAATTAAGTGGGAAATAGCTTTGAGTATCCATGGCTGATCCCTGGATTGTCTGTGGCTCCTTGGATCACCCTCTGGAGTTCTAGACATTGGAGCTAGAATGGCACGACCAATGACTGAAGTGTAGTACACAGGGTTCTAGTGAGTGCCACACGCTGATGTCACCATTTACAAACAATCAATCGAGTTCAGGCCTTATTGTTGAAGATGCTTTCACACACATGTGTATGGTCAATAATGGGATGAGAAGTCGTAGCACACGCAGCTGTGCTCGTGAGACCAAGTCCTATCTTCATTCACACACTGTTGCACGTGTGTGTGTGTGTTGTGTGTGTGTGTGTGTGGACAGTGACATACACACCGTACAATGAGGGTAACTTCAAGGAAATGGCATCAAAAGCCTCGTAAAGTATAATGGAGGCTTTGGAGAACCATTTTGGAGTCGAAAACCTGGTGTGAATGGCAGGATTCTTAGCTAAGGCTTTTACAGAATTCCCAATTATATGCTGTCCAATATTCCCCTTCAAACAGTTTGCTCGTCCATGAAGTGGTGACGACTGCTAGAGAAGAAGCTATCCCAGTCCTTCCTGTCTCACTGTTACCGAGCAGCCCAAGTTGAAGTCGAGCCGTGAGGAACTGTTAACAAAACTACGCTGCTTCATTCCGCAGTTTTATCCCATGGCCTGAGTGTCTGGAATTCTCTGCGATTGCTGTCCAGATTAGTGGGAAGGAGATCTACCGAAGCACTACACTCACCTCTTACAAAACCCTAACAAGTCTATTGTGTTGGGACAGCGGCTCCTACCAGAAATACAGAGCCTGTAGGGGTGGAAAGGAGAGGAACCTGAAGAGGGGAGGGGGGGGGGAAGATTACAGGAAAGGTCAGGATGATGTGCACGTCTACTTTTCACATTGCCACACCCATTGTTATGCTGTCTGCCACTTGCTTGATGAAGGATCTTCTTCTTCTCGAGTTAAAGTAATTTTGAAATATTGACTGTTCACTCGTTGTTGTTAGAGTGTTAGAGAAGATAATAAGTGTGACATAGAACCCAACACTATTAATCTATAATATGTTATATTTTGCTGTAAAACATGGTGGGGAAGGGGGAGGGGCATAGGGAAGGTGGGAGGGGAACATGTGTGAAGTAAATCCACACATGTGGAACTTTCTAAAGTTCCTTTAACTAGCGCATACTTAAGTCTCCCCACCTCAGCTTTGGAAATGTTCAAGCACGCGTAACCACCGGCACCTTGCTCTGAGACAACCATCAGCATATCCCTACATCGGTACGACATGCTCGTACAATGACAGACATCCACCTCAAGGACTGGCATAGCCGGCAAGAGTGGATCAGTGAATTCTCAGCCTCATGTCCGGGCTGACTAGCTGGTCTGAGGTCCGCCAACGTCACTAGGACTGAAGTGAGTGCACTGGCAGTAGTTTAAGTTTGTCACTATATAGAGCACACTCGATCTGGAGTTTTTGGGCATTGGTCCCATCACTTTCCTTTTATTTCGTCTCCACTTCTCTAGACACTGTTGCTGACGTTCATAAGATTCCCACTCGCTCCTGGTCCTCTCAGATTGTGCCCATGAGTCTTGCCGCACAGGGGAGTATGCTGTGACATGCCATGGACAATCCTGGAATCATACTTGGATAGTCCTTAGCCCAGCTACCACTGGCCAGGGCCGAGAGAGGCCAAGAGGGTGAGGATTAGGTGGGTAAAAGCTTTTAAACTTTGGGTGTATTTTGTCAACAGCTCTTAATTAAACCGTCTTGAGATGAAGGGAGGTTCCAGGCAGTGGTAGAGTGAGTGGAACATTCCCGGAGGCAGCAGGAAAGTGCTGGACAGCGCCAGCACCAGCTAGACTACCAGGAGGCAGCAGGAAAGTGCTGCACCAGCTAGACTACCAGGAGGCAGCAGGAAAGTGCTGGACAGTGACAGCACCAGCTAGACTACCAGGAGGCAGCAGGAAAGTGCTGGACAGTGACAGCACCAGCTAGACTACCAGGAGGCAGCAGGACAGTGCTGGACAGTGACAGCACCAGCTAGACTACCAGGAGGCAGCAGGAAAGTGCTGGACAGTGACAGCACCAGCTAGACTACCATGAGGCAGCAGGACAGTGCTGGACACTGACAGCACCAGCTAGACTACCAGGAGGCAGCAGGAAAGTGCTGGACAGTGACAGCACCAGCTAGACTACCAGGAGGCAGCAGGAAAGTGCTGGACAGTGACAGCACCAGCTAGACTACCAGGAGGCAGCAGGACAGTGCTGGACAGTGACAGCACCAGCTAGACTACCAGGAGGCAGCAGGAAAGTGCTGGACAGTGACAGCACCAGCTAGACTACCAGGAGGCAGCAGGAAAGTGCTGGACAGCGACAGCACCAGCTAGACTACCAGGAGGCAGCAGGAAAGTGCTGGACAGTGACAGCACCAGCTAGACTACCAGGAGGCAGCAGGAAAGTGCTGGACAGTGACAGCACCAGCTAGACAACCAGGAGGCAGCAGGAAAGTGCTGGACAGTGACAGCACCAGCTAGACTACCAGGAGGCAGCAGGAAAGTGCTGGACAGTGACAGCACCAGCTAGACTACCAGGAGGCAGCAGGAAAGTGCTGGACAGTGACAGCACCAGCTAGACTACCAGTAGGTGCTGAACAGTGACAACACAGTCTAGGCTAATATAGCCAGAGCAATTACTCCATGAGAAAAAACAGAAATTACCTAATCACCCTTTTCCCCACTGGTCTCGTATTTCTTTACCTGCATTGGGTTGGTTCCACAATGAAACTAGTTTAAGAACAATCACCTTATCTTATCGCTTAAAAAAACTAGAGCTTCCAGCTACAATAATTGCTGTAGCATCTTCATTGTGCATGGCGGTCCTGTGGTTAGTTAGTGGACATGAGTCCATGGGCGATGACGTTGGCAGAGGAGTGAAGCTTGGGGTGTTCTCATCTCTGGAACAATACCCACGAGTGACACAGAGGACTGTGTAGAGCAGCAATACCAATCTGAATCAGCATCTTGGTCCAACAGCTGGCAGCTGGAAAAGAGGAATCTCAGTCTGGAAAGCTGGCATCGCTGACGGGAATTTTATGGTTTGTGATTGGTCTTCTTTTTTTTGTGCTCCCATCCATCTTTCATCATCAGTGTACCTTGCAGCCAGTTCTCCCTCCTACTCCAGGGAAACCTTCCAGGCAGTAGGTATGTTCAAGTTTATAGGGTTACAAATAATGAATGAACTTCGGTGTCTTTGGCTACTATGTGTAACTAGGTAGCCTTCTCTCTCCTCAACTGACCATCAGCCATTCTCTCCTCTACCGTCTGTGCAGATTAATTTCATGAAAGTTCAAAGGTCAGAAGTAGAGTGCTACATGCACAAGCGTGGTAATAATTATACCCACCCACCCACACACATGATTAAAGCTGGTTCACAACACGTCTCGCTGTGTCATGTTGCTTGGATAGATTAGTTTCTAAGCAATGCAAATGCAACGTGATACGTTAGATGTCACAATATAATGCTCTGGCATTGCATCATGACGCTTGTGCATGAGGCGTTTCATGACTCAGCCTTAACACACAACAGACGCACAGGCCTCTGATGCCGACCCTTCCACTCCAGCAAAGGGTAAGGTGATAATGATATAGAATACCTGTTCCATCCGCAAAGTATTAAAATACTATGTGCTGTTGTCCATCTCTAAAGACAGAGAGGAATCTACACATCAGACAGACATTTGCCCCTCCACTTTCAAGACTTCGATTATCTTGTACAGCTTGTGGTAAATAACCACTGTGAGAATAGCACACATGCTGGTATATAAAAGCTAACTTCATAGTCAGCCACAAGCACACAATCTCATTTTTCATTTGGATCATCGCCGACTGAGTGACCAGATAGGCCATCATTTTAGTATAGGAATGTCTAATATGGGGCAGTTCCAGACTACACATGCCCATGGAACGGAGTATACAAACTACATTTTCTATGGACTTCATAGAACAGAACTTACCAAACTCAACAGCATTGGCTACAAGCCCAGTCCAGTTACACAGCAGGACTAGAATGACACTAGGTAAGTGTATGGCACCCATGGTCTTTTTCTGGTTATGGTGGGTAGCTATATAAAAATACAGAACATACAATAGTGACAGTATTTGAGCTAGCTATGTCACCCATGGCATTTAAATATCGCACTTCAAAAAAGATTTTATTAATGCACAATTGACACACATACATACCTGATAGACGGTGATAAGTACCTTATTCTGACACCTCTCCACTAAGCTACCTAGCAAAGAGCACGCACGTCTCACAAACCGAATACGCGCGATAAAACTCACCAAAAAAAAAAGTCCTTTAGCTCGTGCGCGTTTAGTTGTCAACTTTCGATGACGACCCGACCCAACTAGTATATGGCAGCGTGGCCCACCATACATATTATTATAGTTTGTACGCAAGATAAAACGAAAGTAATGAATGCTTGGCATCCAGAGGTAAGCTTGAGGTAAGCGAAGAAATAGATAAAGCTCGATGAACAGAGTAAAATGTTCTAGAGGTTGACCCAGAACCCTACGGCGCGGGAACTCAACCGTATGAGCCGGCTCCCCACCAGAGCTCCTAATGTTGATGGGGCTCCGTATCTTTTATGCTTATTGTGTTTTGAATGTTTTGAAGAAAAAAAGAGTCGTCACTTTCCTGTCGGCCGTTCCTCACTGCCTTAGCAGCATTTTGTGTCGACGACCATTCCCCGATTGGGGGGGGGGGGGGGAGTCTGGCACGTTTTTTTGTTATCGTAGCTTTGTACAATTTTTTAAATTTTATATAACTACAGTTGTAATACGAAGTCACAAAAACAAAAACGTTAACAGTACTGCATCAAGTCATCATCAGATTCTAATTTTTTTAATTTTTTTTAATTTTTAATTTTTTACTTTACAACAATGACTTGGTATGACTGGGTATATATCCGCGACATGACAGGAAAAAAACCATGAACAGCAAGAGATTGTTGAGGGACAACACCATTACCCATGCCTAAGACAGCAAATGGTCAATAGGCTACTGCTATATAGCTAGCTCTACAAAATAATAAAGACTTCCAAAGGGGTAACAAAGCCCTCCCCCAAAACTAAGGTGACTTGCCAAAATTTGCCCCATTTGTGAGAACCCAATTGAAGATAGCTATTCAATGTGATGGTGTACCTAACACTGCACTGACCTGAACAGCTCTGCTTTTACCGATAGTATCAAAGTAAAAAAACTACTTCGTCTGCCAGCTTTGTAGAATTTTGAGTAGTAAAATTGAGATAGCCACTCTAAAGAAGTTGCTTTCTGTTCTGAAAGACCAGGTGAATCAATCATCAACATGATGGAAGCTAAAGCACACCAACTTCAGCGCAGAAAATTATGAAGCAAACCCTGCCATTATTAGGTTCATACTATGTACAATACTTTGTGATTGGTTCAGTCTCACCACATCAATATGGATTTCTTCCTGGCAGATCAGCCACAAAACAACTTCTATTTGTTTTTTTCTGTCAAAGCCATGAATCACATGGGTGGATTGCATCTACCTAGATTTTAATTTCGCACAGTGAACTGCTCCTGAAACTGGCATTTGTGGTAATGTTATTGAAAGTGATTTCCAGCTTAACTGACCTTGAGGATGCCATCTCTGGACAGAAATATTTCCTACAGGTACTCTCAGGGTTGCCACAGGGAAGTATCCTTGGACCAATTCTTTCTTACATTCTTATACATGTCAATGATCTCCCTCTCTCCTCAAGTTACTCCTCTCCAATGCTGTTTGCTGAGCAAAATGTCTAAAAGGAATAAAATCCTTGTTGGACAGCTCCCTCCAACAAGATCTGAAGGCTATCAATGAATGGGGCCAAAAATGGCCTTTAAGTTAATTGAAGACAAGACAACTCACTTTCTTGAAACTTAAGAAAACACTCCAAACAAATTATACAATAAATAATACAAATATCATTGAGAAATCATCCATCAAGACTTCGGGGCAACTATCAACAAATATATCTTGGGCTCTGCACTCTAGTTGTAATACATAAGTTAAGAAAGCTTTCAGAAGTCTGGGTCTGCTATACTGGAGCATCGGCAAACTCCATCAATGTCAAGGCGAGGAAAACCTTTTATTTGTCCCTTGTACATTCAAAACTGACTTAACCAATTTGTCGTCCTCATATTATGGCAAAGGACATCGCATCATTGGAACAAATTCAACGTCATGCAACAAAGTCCCTTATCAGATTACTAGAGTAATTACAAATCTAGACTCATTTACTGAACATGGTTCCCCTGATGACGATTTTTGAATGGTATGACCACATTTTTTTATCAAACGATTGCGCCAAGAACAGACTCATTGAAATTTGTATCACTCAAAGACAAAATATAAAATAAAAAACTTGCCAACCATTTCTATTTCAGGAGACCTCACGCCTGTGGAATGCTTTTCCACCAATAGTCTATATATCTTTCATCAAAGCTATATAGCTACACCCAACTGTAAGAAATTCTTCTGGTCACACTTTATCGTTTTAACCCCCAAAACTCTTGTACTTTTTACTTTATCTGTCCATGTTTAAAGTGCTCTAATGCTCCTACTCCTTCCAATTCCTCAACATCTCTCTACTTTTACCTCCTAATTATGTAAACCTATTTTCAGGCTGTGTAGCTCAATGCTAGTAGACACGCAACTATCCAATAAAAACGATAGATTTCTCTGTGTGCTCGCTTTTGTTACTAAAAAATGTTGCATATGTAAAAGTTACCTGCAGACAAAGTGGCGGTACGTCAGAGCGCCTGAACTGGATGCAGTTGTGGCTCCCGATTGGAAAGTGTTAACCTTATGTACCTTGTTGCATGCCGATGGACATTCTCTTCGAGTCGATTAGGATGCCTAAGTTGGGACATTTTGCAAAGTGGCTTCTCACCTATATAGGTGACAGACAGCTTTTTCATATATTAGGAGATTGAGTAGCATACAAGCTGTAGTGACTTGTATTTATGCTTTAGAGTAGACTTTGCTGCAATGTGTTGACCAGTCACCAAGGCAGACATCCACTGACCTTACGTCCAGATCACAACTTTCATGATAGACTTAGTCCGAGTGACCATTTCTGTAGTGGACATAATCTTAGAGGAAAAGTTGACGTTTTAAAAATCACCATTAATTTCAATTCTGTACACCAGGCCTCAAATGCACTAAGTCTTGCAGCTGAGGGCACTGGAAGTAACACGAGCAAGTTTTGTGTCGTCAACAAGTTGTGATATTTAATTAGGGCATCGTTTAGAAAGCAGAGAACCCAAAACATTACCCTGAGGTGTCCCACACAACACAAGGAGACAATCAGAGGAGTGACCACTAATGTGACTCCTGTGTGAAAGTCAAGAGAGGACTGGTAGCTAATCCAAAACCTTAACAGCTTCAACAGAAGTTTATTGTGCGAGACTGAATCAAAAGATTTCCTTAAACGCACCACACATGGGCCTTTCATTTATTAATTGCATCACAAATCATTGAAAAGTGGGTCAGGCATGAGCAGTTCTGCAGAAAACTGAACTGATGAGCAGAGATGAGTGGAAAAACAAAGGGAATGATTTTATCATATACAATCAACTTTAGACTTGGCAGACAGAAGGGAAATTGGTTGCTAATTAGTGTGATCTGCAAGGTTTCCGTTCTTGGGGATTGGGCAGGTTTTTTACCCCTAAGAGAAAGAAGATGTTAGAAGGCTGCTGTTGAAGAGGAAGGCAACTGGCTCACACAAGGATGTAGAACATGACCTCGTAAACCCACTTTCCCAGGGTCCTTTCAGCAGCCCATGTTTGACCAAGTGCTGGTAATTATCCTGCATGTCTGAGCTGTCGAGTACTCATAGTTGGGTGGAGCTCCAGTGCTAACATGGTTATTATTATTATTATTATTATTATTAATATGATTTACAGAACATCATGAGTGAAATTGGTGGATGAGACTGTGACAAGTGAAATTTGATGACTGTGAGCTTACTAGCTCTGTCACTAGCCTGGTATATAAGATACATGTGTGAATTCTTAATTATAGTTATTTGAATGTGGAACTGACATGCAACGGTTACAAGGGCATATATAATGAAAAGTGCAGAGATTTTCAGTCAAAGTGTAGATTGAAGTGAGCCATAGGTGGTCTTCAATCTTTCTTTTGAGAATAGGGATGGAGAGCCCAGAGATTTAGAGGTGGGAGTGAGTTCCCTAAACGGGGTATACGATTGCATGGACAGCCGGGGGTGCCCAGCACACAGGTATCTGCTCTCTATAAGCGCAGATCATCCTTTCTACAAAGTAGAAATCACTGCGCAGCTGCGTATATAAAATAAAAAATATAAAAAATAATTACACGTGACGCCTTACCGATCAGGCTGCGTGTGGTACCGTTACCAACACCGTCAGCATGATCGCTCGCTGCATGAATGGAGCTAGATCGCTAGCTTGCACTACTGCACTACACAGTATTCGTCGAAGGCAAGCTGTGCAGTATAGTAGCCTGACTTACTTGCTGTGCTATTCGAAGTCTAGTCAAACTACCCCAGGAAATCTGCGTCTCTATTCTCAGAAAAGTTTCAACCAACCTAAAGACGGAAATGAGCTGGCGAGGTCAGCAGGCATCAGTTCACTCTTTCGGCTCCCCATACAAGAAGGCAACCCAAAGTGTCTTGACGCATGTTTCGTTGGTATTCCTATGGACAATGGTTGCAGCAATAGGTCAGGCACGAGACTTGGACCTAGATCCATTCGTTACGAGTCCAGTATAATACGACACACAAACCTGACTGGAGCTACTCCATTTGATTCCCTGCAGGTGGCTGACATAGGAGATGTACCAATAGTCCCATACAACATGCATAGAACAGTGGACGTCATTACTCAGTACTTTACTGAGATAATGGATGCTAATTGTATCCCCCTAACGATGGGTGGTGATCACACTCTGACCTATCCCATCTTACGGGCCATCAAGAAAAAATATGGCGCAGTGGGTCTGATCCAAATCGACGCTCACTGTGACTTGGCGGATAGCATGATGGGTGAGAAAGTGGCTCATGGAACACCATTTCGACGAGCCATTGAAGAAGAGTTAGTGAACCCAAGACACATGGTGCAGATAGGCTTAAGAGGCAGCATATACAACGGTGATTTCAAAAACATCTTCCAGTGGGCAAAAGAGAAGGTAGAATATATACTAGTGCATATACACATGTATAATATATATATATATATATAACAATAGTTCCAAATACGTCGGCTTTGTCATATACACAGTGAGAGGCAGAATGAGTGACTTCATTCTTTACACTGCGGGATTGCAGAGTCTTAGTTTACATACACACATACATACATATAGATAGATGTCAATAAGGAGGTCAGTTGACAAAGGCTTAACCATAAACGCTACACTTGTGTGTTGCGAGGGGGAGGGGGAAATCTCGTTCGTGTGTGCTCCATAAACTACTAAATCGGCAACACAATAGAAAGTTTACCATATTTAGAATATACATTCACCACCACACACTGTTTGAGCACTACACTGTGCTGCTTAAATTTAGCTAGCTAGAATGAGCTATATATACTACGCCCGTCATGGGGGTCGTCATATTCTAGTTGGCTACTTTTTCCCTTCTAAACAATGGCAACACACTGTACCCCTAGCTCTACTGTATAGTACAAGCAAATGTACGAGCTCTGTAATGATTTTTGCATGATGGACTTACAGTTCTGTGCTATAGCAGGTATTGCGTAGTGGGAAATTCCATCAAATAAAAAATAATACTTTTTTTTTAAACCGTATAAAACTAACATGATTAGAACACCTATCTTGTGTATCTATCTTTCTTATTGCGATTGAGTTATACATATTTAGCATGCTTCGGGACTTGAGGAGGGTTACAGAAAATAGTTTTATTGACTTTATGACATGCAGATATGAGCATGTACTTCAGCATGTCAAGGGGAACTCAAAATCACAAATTTATAATCGCCCAAAAAATTCTCTCTCGTTTTATGTGGATAATTTTGATATCATGATATCAGAGTGTTGCTTATTCTGTGTGCTTTCAAATGTTAGGCTAAATTAAATGCCTCTCTATGCAAAAAAAATATTTTTTTTAATTAAAGATACATCTGGTATTAAGGTCACTCAAAAACTGCACTTCCTTCTCTATCCTTTAAAACCGGAGCTCTCCCCAGTGAAGTGCAGTGAAGTGTTGAAAGGCCATAATTTGATCTGTGGTTTGTCTATGAACGAGAGGAAGTTGGCGTGTTTCTAGGCCACTGCATGAGCTTAAAACAGTCGCCTCTTCAAATCACCTTATTAGTTGGCAATGCCTTGTTAAAGTATGAAAAAAATCTGAACCGGTCATATCACAAGAGCACTAAAATAGCTTCCAATTGATATTTTGAAAGTGAACTGTAACTAAGTTACGATTGTTGGGAAACCAGAAAACGTCCAAGTTAACAATTACGGGTTTCTCTACAATTTTTGACTAAGAAGTGAAATGGCATAGCAAAAACCACCACAACTTTTAAAATGGAGCATATAAAGACTCTAAAACTTGGGAAATGGATGGTAGCAAAAGTTTGCTCTTCCTCCCCTTTCCTTAACTTTGACATGCAATTAGGCTGGGATTTGTGCATATACTGCAAGAGAACTGTTGTGGGTGTCGTAAAAACTGTTGTGGGTGTCGTAAAACTGTTCTGGGCATCATAAAAACTGTTGTGGGTATCGTAAAAAACTGTTGTGGGTGTCGTAAAAACTGTTGTGGGTGTCGTAAAAACTGTTGTGGGTGTCGTAAAAACTTGTGGGTGTCGTAAAACTGTTCTGGGTGTCATAAAAACTGTTGTGGGTGTCGTAAAAACTTGTGGGTGTCGTAAAACTGTTGTGGGTGTCATAAAACTGTTGTGGGTGTCATAAAAACTGTTGTGGGTGTCGTAAAAGCTGTTGTGGGTGTCATAAAAACTGTTTTGGGTGTCGTAAAACTGTTGTGGGTGTCGTAAAACTATTGTGGGTGTCGTAAAACTGTTGTGGGGTCACAAAAACTGTAGTGGGTGTTCTAAAAAATTGTAGGTACATGCATCATTTGGGATCATATTTCATGGAAAGTGTTGGTTTTCCAGTAGTCGGTGTTTCGATTAAACCTTCGAACCTTATGTATGTTGCACTATGAAACGATAAGTTGAGAAAATGTCCTGCCATGTGATATGTGATATGCCAGTCAATTCCTCTTTTATTCCAAGCAGATGTGGTTGCGATTATCCAAATGCATTGTGTGGCAACTGGTTGGTGCATTGTTTGCTTGTTCTTGCAGGGCATCCGTCAGATATTTGCCACTCAGTGTTGGCACAAATCCATGACACCGCTCATGGAGAAAATCAGAAGCCACTTCAAGGGTGTGCCCACCTACTGCACATTTGACATAGATGCCATTGAACCCGCCAACTGCCCAGGCACAGGTATAAATCATGTTGACATTTACTACAGGCCTTGAAAGTGTTCGAAACATGTCAGCATCGATAAAATGGAGATGACAAAAGTTAACTTTTTTCTTTTTTTGCGTAGTGGTCTAGTAGCACCATAGACAATGCGGGCACATCAATTGGCAGTGGTTTGAGGTTTGCTGTTTCTGTATTACGATTTGTAGGTACTCCTGAAATGGCAGGTCTCACTCCAGTGCAAGCGTTTGAGATTGTGCAGGGCCTCAGAGGTCTGAACATCATCGGAGGAGACGTAGTGGAGGTAAAGGATGAGTTTGCGTGCTTGTTACCTGTAAATGATAACTTTAAAGTCTGGCACACCTAAAATTACAAGCACACTGCTTAACTTATAAGCGCATATGGTGCTGTTGAAGATCTCGACAAGCCGGAAAAAGTTTTTATTCTTCTGATGAGATGTAATATGGTGTGGGTGTGGTCTGCGAGGAAAGAGTTCGGTGGAGGTACGAGGTGGGGTCTGCAAGGAAAGAGTTCGGTGGAGGTACGAGGTGGGGTCTGCAAGGAAAGAGTTCGGTGGAGGTGCGTGGTGGGGTCTGCAAGGAAAGAGTTCGGTGGAAGTATATACATTGTGGGGTCTGCAAGGAAAGAGTTTGGTGGAGTATGTGGTGGGGTCTGCAAGGAAAGAGTTCGGTGGAACGTGGTGGGGTCTGCAAGGAAAGAGTTTGGTGGAAGTATATACATTGTGGGGTCTGCAATGAAAGAGTTTGGTGGAGTATGTGATGGGGTCTGCAGTGCTTTCTTAATCATCTTCTGCTATTCATCTTATAACTCTCGCAAGCAAAATAGAACATACCAAGTTGGTAAGAGTAGCTCAGCGGGGTGTGTGTTGGGGAGTGTACCCCCATTTCAAAACGGCGGGCTCTGAAAACAGACGCACACCAAAAAGGGAAAAACTCGTACTTAAGGCGGGACTAATCCATTCGTTCGGGGAAAAAAACATTTTTAAAAGTTATTTATTCATTCTATAGTATAGTTCATGTAGTATTTCTATTTCAAGTTTCAGAGCATTTGAATGCTTCACTGCAAAGTTATACACACTTTTGTCCATGCTATTGACTACATAAATTCGAAGTTACGAACCTGAAAGGAAGATAGAGAACATAATAATGTACTTTTTTCAAGAGCCGTTATCTCAAAACGAGTTATTTCAAGTTTGTGTGCACATAACTGGGCCATGCTTTGTCCTATATCAACTTTTAATATATCATTTGAAAGCTCTTTTCATACTCTTTCATTTGAATGGAAAGAATCCACTAAAAAAAATCTATGGGAGAGATATTAGCCCTGGAATGTTGCTAATCATGAGCAAAACACTGACCTTTCTTAAAAATCCATTTTACAAGTTATGATGTTTTCATCTATTCAAAATGCATGTCTGTGGGTTCTCTAAGTGCTGTCAAAATTGTAAGTGGTTATGTGACACAGGTGTTGAGTAAAGTGCAATAATGTGAATCACCTTGGTGTCCACAACTGTCCACAACTCTGACCAGGATGGCGCTAGGTCAAAACTAAATATACCATTGGAAAGCTCTCTGAATGAGCAGCATTTTGGTACTAATTTCAACATCATAGTATACAGAACAAAAAAGTTATGAACGAATTAAAAAAAGTCCCAGAAATGGATTAGTCCCGCCTTATTAAGCTAACTCATTTTGGCAGCTTCCTAGCACCCAAAGGACTCCACAAAGGACTCCAGCATGCCTCGAATATCTCACTTTACTAATATAGCGAACTTTCGCTAATGCAGCAAACTTTCGAAACTTTCACTAACGTAGGAAGCTTTCACTAATGTAGCGAACTTTCACTAACGTAGCAAACTTTCACTAACGTAGAGAACTTTCACTAACGTAGCAAACTTTCACTAACGTAGAGAACTTTCACTAACGCAGCAAACTTTCACTAACGTAGAGAACTTTCACTAACGTAGAGAACTTTCACTAATGTAGCAAACTTTCACTAACGTAGAGAACTTTCACTAACGTAGCAAACTTTCACGAAGGTAGCAAACTTTCACGAACGTAGCAAACTTTCACTAACGTAGCAAACTTTCACTAACATAGAGAACTTTCACTAACGTAGCAAACTTTCACTAACATAGTAAACTGGCAGACCCTTAAAAATCCTAAAATTCATCATCATGGCAAATTTCTCATTCTTTTCTTCCACCTCCAAAACTTTAAGTACCTTGTAAGTCCAGTCATTACAATTTCACTACCAGAAGACTCTTCCCCATATTCAGCAGAACATGAAAATTTGGTAAAAGGTCATCAACAATAATAATCCGTATGTGCAATAATCATGGTTAATTTATGGCTCATTTTGAGGTATACGTGTCCATTAGGTATCCTTTCTCTGCTAGCTCTTGGTTAATGTCTCTCACAGTCCCTCAATGTTTGTTTCCAAATATATATATAGTCTCTTTCAAGAATGGCCTAGCAATCTTGTCAATAGCTTGTCATCTTCAAAAGTCAATTCGCATATAATTATCGTCTCTCAGTCGGTTGTGCCAGTAAAAAAAATCAAAAATCCGCAGGTCACTTTGCTCTATGAAAATATATCAACACGAAATATTTTCTTACAGATTATTTAAACCACAATATATTCCCAATTTATATATATGGTATAATGTTCTAGGTGAACCCGCAGTATGACAGTGGTGGAGTGACAGCTCTGATGGGTGCAAATCTCCTCTTCGAGATGCTCTGTGTTCTCCCAGGAGTGAAGTACTTGGACACCTCCTTCGTCAGCGACTCCAACTGGATATGAACTAAAGGGAGACCTCACTGTTTTGTTGATGGTCGTCCTGCACTTAATCTAAGGCTGGCTGCTACCTCATTCGATTAACTCTTTTCATGTCTATCTATTCTGGACATCCCATACCTGTCTACTGCCACAGCCTTTCCTAGCAGGACACTATCCTGGAGTGTCTCTAGGGAGGGTGACCGATCATACAGCATCAACACCATACACCAGAATTAGCACTAGGGCTAGACGAGTTATTATCCCTAGCCATAGAACACCCCTGGCCTAGCCCAGAATAACATTATCCCTGGCACTCAGCCACTCAGAATACCATTAACCTTAGCACTAGAGTATTCTGGGCTAGCTAGGGGTGTTCTATGGCTACTAGGGATAATGGTATTCTGGGCTATGGGCTATGCTAGGGTGTTCCATGGCTAGGGATAATGGTATTCTAGGCTAGCTAGGGGTGTTCTATGGCTAAGGATATGGTGTTCTAGGGCTAGGTTCAGGGTTGGGGTGTTCCAGGACTAGGGGGTATCTCAGGTTAGTGTCAAGTACCCAGGATAAGGTATTCCTAGATGCTGTCAGTCACCCTCACTAGGATATCCCTGGAATCCTGATATGTCCCAAGAGCGGTTGTGAGTAGTGGACATCCCTCGGAGATGTTCTATAATACACCACCCTCCTCACATATATGCACAGCAGTTTCATTTAGAAAATTGTCTAAGGGGGGGCAACTGGAGGAATTTGGATTTTAAGGGGGGGGGGGGGGGGGGGCATGATGGTTAAAGATGTGACAAAGTTTCACAAATGCCATCTGGGGGTTGGGGTATGCTTGAATGTGTATGTATGTGTGTGCAGGGTTTCATATAGGATTTTGAGTTTGGGAGGGGGGGGGGAACTCCAAAGTTTGGTGTTGACGTGGAGGGGGGGAGGTGTATAGCACATAACAACTAGGGGGGTCTGGGGGCATGCTCCCCCAGAATAAATTAAAAAATGCTCCGAGATTGATTCTAAGGGGTACTAGTAGTCAGTTCTAAAAGGGATGTCTCCACAGCCAGACTCAGTTTTATTTGGGTTGTGAAGGGGGGGGCGGAATTTCTTACTACTTTGTATATATGCCTTTATTAATGCACTTTAATATAGAATTGTTAAGGGAAAGAAACATTTTTAGGGGAGGGGGGATAAACTGGTCTTTGGGGAGATCCCAGGGCTTCCCCTCCCCCTAAATCTTTGTTTCCCAAAGTCTGGCCCGAGGGTCGGATGCGCCCTGGAGGCGCTGATTCCGGCCCTCGGACGATTATCAGAAAAGACCCTCCCCAACTGAACAGTGCCAGTCATCTCGTCATGTAATAGCTAACACATGCACAAACTGTCTATGATTAACACACCACATTACAAGATAACACTGTGCATACAAACACATGCACAAACTTCTCATGTCTACATGACCAAATTAGTTGTAATTGGTCTCAGCCAAAAACCTATTTAAAGGAGCTGGCCTCAAGTCCCTGCCGAGATTCAATCCAATTTGCAACATTCATTTGGACTTCTCACCTTGGATTTGGACTCCTTGGGCATTGCTGCCTCCTCCAACAGTGCAGGGTCAGGATGGCACTGCCAAAGAAGCGGAAGGTGGATGCGGAAAATCGAGCCTTCAATGAAGAATGGACCAAGGAATTCTTCATCTCAGACAGGAGCAAGTCTCTCTGCCTCATCTGTCAAGAAAGCCTCGCTGTTACAAAGCTATTTAACATCCGGCGACACTACCAGTCAAAGCATTCAGACAGGTAACTTTATCTTTCAGGGCAAAAACAATGTGCCTACTTTCTGTATTACAGGATTGATGGACTGGTAGGAGAACAACGAGTTGCCAAGGCCAAAGAGCTCAAGTCCAAGCTGTCCAGACAGCAGAACGTCTTCACCAGACCAGTCAATGAAGGCAAGGCTTGCCACGAAGGCCAGCTTCATGGTGTCACAGATCATTGCCAAGTAAATGAAGCCCTTCAGAGATGGCGAGTACATCAAGGAATGCCTGCAGGCAGTCGTTGAAGTGATGTGCCCTGAGAAAGCCTCCTCCTTCACTGCTGTCAGCTTGAGCAACACGACGGTTACCAGGCAGGTGGAAGATCTGTCCAAGAACCTGAAGGAGCAGCTGCACAGCCTGGCCTTGGAGTTCACAGCCTTCTCTCTTGCCCTTGATGAGAGCACAGACATCACCGACACTGCACATCTGGCCATCTTCATTAGGGGAGTTGATGCATAGTGCAACATCACAGAGGAGCTCCTCTCTTTCTGCCCCATGAAGAACACATGCACTGGAGAGAATGTCTTCCTCGAGCTCAACACAGCCATGCATGAGCGAAAGCTAGACTTCAAGAGGCTGGTGAGCATTGCCACAGATGGCGCACCTTCCATGCTGAGGACCAGACAAGGACTGCAAGGCCAAGTCATGACTGAGCTAGACAGGAGGGGTCTGCCACGTGACCTGATCTGGTGCCACTGCATCATCCACCAGGAAGCACTCTGTGCAAAGATTATTGGCTTCCAGGAAGTGATGAGCAAGGTCATCTCGCATGTCAACTTTATCAGAGTGCATGCCCTCAACCACAGACAGTTGAAGGAACTGTTGGAAGAGCTAGAGGCCAACTATGAAGATGTGCTCTACTTCGCTTCTGTCCGTTGGCTCAGCAGGGGACGCACTCTGAAATATTTTTGGGAACTCAAGAGAAAAGCTGGAGATGTTCCTTGGCATGAAGGGACAGCCAGTCCAAGAGCTCTCCGATCCCCAGTGGCTGTGCGACTTGGCCTTTCTGGTGGACATTACAGAGAAGCTGAACTTGCTCAATGTCTCCATGCAGGGCAAGGAGAAGCTCGTCCACAACCTGTTCGGGAGTGTGCAAGCATTTCAGGTGAAGCTGCAGCTCTGGCAGACTCAGTTGGAGGCTGGTAACCTCGACCACTTCCCTGCCATGAAGAGTCTGCACTGTGAGGACAGAGCTGATGATTTTGATGGGCAGAGATATGCTGCAGAAGTTGGAAACCTGAAGACAAGAGTTTGAGCACCGCTTTGAGCAGTTCAGGTCGAGAAGCATGGACTTTGAAATCTTCTCTATGCCATTCACAACTGACCCAAGCAAAGCTCCAGTCGAGCTTCAGCTGCAGCTGATTGAGCTGCTGCAGAGCAACATGGACATCAAGTCCCAGTTTATGGAGAAGGAGCTGAAGGAATTCTACAAGGCCCTGCCACGCAACACGTTCCCGAACCTAGCTGCCATTGGCCAGAGGTTCCTTGCCATGTTTGGCAGTACATACATCTGTGAGCAGTTTTTCTCCAGGATCAAGTACACCAAGTCCAAGTACCGGAATTTGATCTCTGATGCGCACTTGGAAGACACTGTGAGAGTGGCATCTCAAGCCTGATATCGATGTCATCATGGAACAGCAAAAGCAATTCCATGTTTCACATGATTGTGATTACATTGTGCAACTGTCATGTGTTTTCTGCTTCACATGTACCAGAAATACAGAAGCAAAATTGTTCTTGTCCTATTCCCCCCCCCCCCAATGGCCTCATGTCCTTCAACTGACTTCTGTGCAAGCTGCTAATGCTACACCAGGTATCAAGAATGTCTACACTACTCTGATGACATTATGGAAGTTCTTTCATTACTCCCCAAAACGTGCAGTCATTAAAGAAGATTCAGAAAGTACTATAGTGCTTGACATCATAAGTGCCCGAAATGACCATCAAAATAAAAAATAAAATATCTTAACTTCAGAAAACATTATACATATAAAAATCAGTGGAAATATTCTAAATAGATATATCTTCCAAATAAAAATGCTATTAACTTTGTACCACCTAAGGGTAGTTGGCACAAATCCAGCTGACTGAAAGTACTTAAAAGAGTGATTAAGTACTCAGCAACCACTAAGTGAATTTCCCCCATTCTTGGTGTGGTTAATCTACACCTATACAGTGTTGATTTAGCTAGACCAGAAAATTAATTTTCATGTGCCATAGGCAGATAGGATCAGACCAGGTAGGTATGTGTTGGCAGTGAATTCTGGACTTTAGTACACTCTATGCCAATTATATTTTACATACTCAAACTTGTTAAAGATTGCAAAAAAAAATGGCTAAAAAATTATTTTAAATATACATAACAGTGAAAAGTTATTAAGGTTCAAAATTCGGAATTCATTTTAAGCTTCATTAAAAATTCTTCTATGAGACTAATACACTTTAACTGCCTTTTCTAATTCTTTTCCTGCCTTCCCTTCTAGATAAGCAATTTCATATTCCTTGACTCTTCTAAAAAACTTGCGGATTAAATCCGTTGATACAGAGTCCAGACCAGGATCAATAATACTCCGCAGGCGTGCGAAAGTAAAATTTGTGTGTATCCTTGTGTACACCTTTGCTTGACCCCAGACCCTCTCTATGGGGTTTAGTTCGCAGTGGAACTTCGGTAAAAATAATCCTTCTACACCTTTTGATGCCAGATAATGCTCAACTACTAGAGTCTTTTCAGTCCTGAAGTCATCATGACATGAAAGAATAGTGCGCATGTCATCAGCAAGTAAAGTAGATGTGTTGATACCCCTCTCCTCTAGAATTTGTTTCATTCCCTTTGGTACACCTCTTCTATTCACTAGTTTCTGTACTCTTCCTCCCCAAATGGTGTCCCTCATACATGGTTGAGCTCCCCCAGGTTTTACATTCATTGCCTTAGCATTTAAGGCATCTTCAGCGAAGGCACGATGGCAGCTGCTCTGGTCAAATACAAAAACTACTTTACACTTGTCTGATGGGTACTTGAAAGTGGCGATCTGAACAGCATCCTCAACATTTTTCATGAATCTCTCACTGTTCCAGTATCCTTCCTTTTCAGCCCCGTATTCCAAAAATGCTCGTGCTGTTGTTGGCAAGGTTGGGTATGCATGCTTTGCAAGAGATACTTCACTACTTGAGAGTCTCAAGAAGCCATTGTGTTCTTCAACATAATCAGACACCATTATGCCTGCCCCTTTGGTCTTCGGTTGAATTATCGGATCATCACCTGTGGCCCATGCCCAACATTGCCCTTCATTCGTGCTAAAGATGCTTTCATCATGGTAGATCAGTACTAGTTTCTTTCTAAATTCTGCATCTGTTGGAGGAGTTGTGGTTCTTTCATCGCTTGGCAGAGGAGGAGGCAGATAGTTATTACGTAACTTCTTGAACATGTCCAAATACTCATTGCGGTGTGCAACAACATCGTCCCTTTCATGTCCATCAACATAAGCTCCCTTCTTATGACTCTGGGGACGATACCCAAGGCGATGAAGCCATCTTGTGGCAGCTCGTAAGCCAATGGAGCGAGGAAAGTTGGATGGCAGGTTATTTGATGGCAATAGTTCATTATTTACCCATGCACAGAAAGAACTTGCAGTCATGTTCGCCTCACCCTTTTTAACAGCATGTTCTCTAATCCACATGGAAGCTTCCAGCCGAAGATTTTCATCATTGAACAGAGACAGCCTTTTATATTTTCCTCGTCTTTCATCTTTGAACGACCCATCATTTGCAAGCAAGTCCTTTCTGTAGCCACGCACAGTCTTCTCATTAAAGCCGGTAATCCAAGCAGACTCTAGAGCAGAAGTAGTAGCTGTGTACTTGAAGTGCTTCTGTAGGGTTAGAGAAAGCATAACAGCAAGCATCTTTCTATCATACAAGCGCAAACTCGTGACCCAATCATCTAACACAGCTTGAGGATCAAATTCTTCTTCACTGCTAGAGTAATCTGGTCGTTCATTTTCACTGTCAATATCTGACCTGGGTCTGTCTTCATCTTCATCAGATGCTTGAGAGGTGGAAGGTCCAGAGGCTGCAGAAATGGAAGGTCCAGAGGCTGCAAGGTGCAGAGGCTTCAGAAGTGGAAGGGGAAGTTCCAGAGGCTGCAGAGATGGAAAGCCCAGAGGCTCTAGATGTGGAAGGCCCAGAGGCTACAGAGGTGGAAGGCCCAGATGCTGCAGAGGTGAAAGGCCCAGAGGATGTAGAAGTGGAAGACCCAGAGTATAAAAAAGTGGAAGGTCCAGCTGGGGTAGATGAGGCTGCAAATTCAAATTTAGCTTTTTTTTAAATCTCCCTGATCCTAGCAGCAGTTGCCCTTTGGCAGCGCTTTCGCTTCCATTTCTTGCAGTCTGACATCTATGACAACTTTCTAGCACTTAACTGTACTAAACCTAGATATCAAAAACCTCAGATCAATCTCCAAAACAGTACTAATCTCAATTTATATATTTTTTTAAAAAGTTATAAAAGGTGTGCCTTAAATAGAGTGTACGTGTATCCATAGCAACAGGCAATCTGATTGGTTAGTTCTGCTAATTAGTTCACTTTCAGCTATGAGGATGGAACAAAAGCTCATTTTGTTCTAAAAAATATGATGAATTATAAACCTCAGCTGAAATAAGTTAATTTTGGGCATAAATGAAGTAATTTTCATTACAAATTTTGGGCACTTATAATGTCAAGCACTATAGATCTTCCAGAGCTCAAGATTGTGAAACCGTCAGACACAACGCTGGCTTGCACATGTGCTTTGTGTCAAAGCTGTAAAAGCTAGTTACAGCTCAATAGTTCTTGCTCTTGAAAATATATATGAAACATCACATGAACCAAAAGCCCTTGGACTAAGTAAAGCCCTTTCTAGTCACTCCACAATAGCAGCAATGTACCTACTTACTACATTCTTCCTCAAGTGGCAAAGCTTAGCTGTGCCTTACAGACCAAGCACCTGGACCTCTCCATTATTTCTAGTCTAGTGGATGCTACTCTTAATTCACTTGATGATGCTATACTGCCTTCAGCAAATTGGGTTTTACAGCTACAAGATGCAAGAGAAGAGTTAAAAGCAGAAACAGGTATCGAAGTCACTCATTTAGATATATGCTCTTTTCAAGAAAGAGTGGGCAAGACTTTTATCAGACTTAACATATCCAGATCCTCCTCAAAAGATGTGTAATCAGCATTCAGTATTTTTGATCCAAGAAAGTGCCCAGCCTCTCTACTCATGAGCTACCTTTATATGGAGCCAGTTCATATGGAGCCAGTTCAATTCAAACTCTCATTGGACCGTTTGGGAGAGATTTACCAGCTAAATAATTGGAAGGAAGTGAATTTGAGAAGGCAGCCATTGTCTCTTCTGACCTCAGCACAGAGTGGAAAACATATCGTCAGCTCCTTATTAAGCAGCCAAAAGATGATACATCCATGCAACTGAAGGAATTACTCACCAATGACATGCTTATAGCATTATTCCCCAATCTACATAAACTGTCAGCCACATGCTTGTCTATTCCCGTTTCTACAGCGGAAAGAAGTTTCTCAGACATGAAATTAATAACTTAGCCTGTCCAACTTAATGAAAATTGTCATTGAATCTCCAGAAAAATTCACTGATAGTGATTTGGAAGAAATTGTTGACATGTGGAGTAGAAAACGTCGACGGATTGCTGTGTAAACTCTCATTCAGACTCTTATCTCATTACATATGCATACTCCCATTGCTCATGCACTTTGTCAAGCACTTATCAACATCAATAATGATACAATTTCCGAGGGGGGGGGGGGGGGGGGGGCAAAAAGGCTGCCCCCCCCCCCCCCCCCCCGGGACACAACTTGTTACTTCATCATGTTGCTTGCTTCTAGGGGACACAACTTGTTACTTCATCATGTTGCTTGCTTCTAGGGGACATAACTTGTTACTTCATTATGTTGCTTGCTTCTAGGGGACACAACTTGTTACTTCATCATGTTGCTTGCTTCTAGGGGACACAACTTGTTACTTTATCATGTTGCTTGCTTCTAGGGGACATAACTTGTTACTTTATCATGTTGCTTGCTTCTAGGGGACACAACTTGTTACTTCATCATGTTGCTTGCTTCTAGGGGACACAACTTGTTACTTCATCATGTTGCTTGCTTCTATATCTCTAGAATTGGCAGTTTTGTGTAAATTTCATAAAGGCCTGAATATTAGCAGTCTTCTTTTCTCCTACAACTTATGGCTCACATGAATGTAGAATTGATGAGGTGTGAGGAGGGAATGGAGGTGTGGGAATGGAATGGAGGAGGTGTGAGGAGGGAATGGAGGTGTGAGGGGGAATGGAGGAGGTGTGGGAAGGGAATGGAGGTGTGAGGAGGGAATGGAGGAGGTGTGAGGAGGGAATGGAGGAGGTGTGAGGAGGGAATGGAGGTGTGAGGAGGGAATGGAGGAGGTGTGGGAAGGGAATGGAGGAGGTGTGAGGAGGGAATGGAGGAGGTGTGAGGAGGGAATGGAGGTGTGGGAAGGGAATGGAGGAGGTGTGAGGAGGGAATGGAGGAGGGAATGGAAGAGGTGTGAGGAGGGAATGGAGGAGGTGTGAGGGGGAATGGAGGTGTGGGAAGGGAATTGAGGAGGTGTGAGGAGGGAATGGACGAGGTGTGAGGAGGGAATGGAGGTGTGGGAAGGTGCGAGGAGGGAATGGAGGAGGTGCGAGGAGGGAATGGAGGAGGTGTGAGGAGGGAATGGAGGAGTGTGAGGAGGGAATGGAGGAGGTGTGAGGAGGGAATGGAGATGTGAGGAGGGAATGGAGGAGGGAATGGAGGTGTGAGGAGGGAATGGAGGAGGTGTGAGGAGGGAATGGAGGAGGTGTGAGGAGGGAATGGAGGTGTGAGGAGGGAATGGAGGAGGTGTGAGGAGGGAATGGAGGTGTGAGGGGGAATGGAGGTGTGGGAAGGGAATGGAGGAGGTGTGAGGAGGGAATGGAGGAGGTGTGAGGAGGGAATGGAGGAGGTGTGAGGAGGGAATGGAGGAGGTGTGAGGAGGGAATGGAGGAGGTGTGAGGAGGGAATGGAGGAGGTGTGGGGAGAATGGAGGCATGGTGAAATGATGGAGAAAGTGTTAGGAGAATGGGAAGGAGGAATGGAGGAGATGTGGGGAAGAACTGGAGGCGTATGTGAGAGGATGTATTGACAGTGGTGGAGAACACTCGCAAGGTGCACCGTATAGGAGATTGATTATCAAGGTGTTACAACTTCAAGGTTACATCTCAAGCAGTTGGTGTGGATAGATAGTCTCAGGAAGACTGGTCTACCAATCATCTCCAGCCTATACCTTATTCAAACATCACATTTAGTAGAACAATAACATCCATCCATCACAGAATAAATAGCTGACACGATGAGTCCATTGATGTGTGTCTCTCTAAAAGCTGCAATCTTCTAACCCAGCTTTTTAGTCAACTCTGGAACTGCCTGCAAAGGAATGAATAAGGTCAGCAACACTAAGTCTGGTATACAAATGCCTTGGTACATACTATATACTGTAAGTTGTCGGTGCCGATGGATGCCAAGTGCTCACCACAAAAATGAGTTTAAGCACTTGCTAAACACAGTGCTAATAACCCCAAATAATTCACACCCACATACTTGGGCATTCGCACGACCATTGTGTGTTGATCACAATGAGGTTGGCCAGCTATCTGTTTTCCAACTGTGCAGAGTCTGTGAATGGATCTTCACCCCCTAGACTTGCGAATGGTCACTGGGTACTAGCTCTTTCTACGAGGCGGGTGCTGACATGCAAAAAAAAAAAAATTTATTTTACTAAGAGGAAGGGTGGGGCGGGGTGGGAGGGCGTACATTTCCTTACTGTTGGATTTCGTTAAAATTCCAAAAAATTCATTTTCCAACCTCATTTAACCACGTCCTAATGAAACCACTCATTGCATAGAGTGAGGCTTCCTCTAGCCACTGGTGCTAATTTAAACTCTCTAGCACTTGGGATTTATGTGGCAAAATCAGGCAATCAGGTTTTGAGGTTCCCTCAACTTGTAGCTCCAGTAACTTGGCTATAGTTATACATATGAAAAATGTTTTAGTATCATAAGAGAACACACAGAGAGACCTATCTTTTGAGCTATAATATCAAGTGCATACCATGAAGTTTGCAGAATCTATGGCGCTATAAAGTGGTAACCACAAGTTTATTTTTTAGCACTTGCTACTAAAATGCAACTGTCCCCCCCTTAAAAATGTTTATCTGGTAATGTAGTCACACATTCACAGAACACACCAGCCTTACTCAACCACCCTTGACCCCCCCCCCCCCCCCCCACCTGGATAGATTTCCAGGTGCGAGTCAGATTACATCCATATATGGTAATATCTACAGCTCATAATTATGGTAATATCTACAGCTCTTCCACTGGCCAATCAGGGTTGGCCTAACAACATATTCGACCCTATTAAAAACCATTAACAGCCTATTATTCTACATGTAATTAATGGATGTCGAGGTTCTCAACTGTTGGGGAGATCCTCGACATGCTTGTCTGGTTGCCTTGCTCCAGCGAGGCATCCATGACAGTTCCTAAGTTAGATTTGGTTGCCTCATCATTTTGGGGAGTCTCAAAACAGCGAACAGTTGGAGTTTCCAAAAAAATCCTTGGTTACTGGGTAGTAATGCACGTGGATAAACAGAGTGGGAAATAAGGATTATAATGTGTGGCTCAAAAATGATGAGGAAACACAGAGCACCATATGGCACTCATGATGGTGGTGGTGGCGGCCCTCATAAATAACTTTGGTACCAGAAGAAAACTGGTTTCAGAGCTTTCCAATGATGAAGGAAGTGGACCTATTAAGTGCTCCCTTAAAACTACCCTGATCACCTTATACAATCACTGAGTGTCACTTTCCATTCGCAGGTGGGGGGAAAGTTTTTTTCAGATTAGATTACCAGATAGAAGGGAACTGGGAGGATTTTTTTACAGCAGCAAGAATCCCATTCGTAGATACCGTTAGACCAAACCCCAAAACTTCCCACTCGTAATTTGGCAGCCTATGAATTGGAAGTGGTGACAGGCACTCGTATAGAGCATTTTTAAGGTGTCAGTTTTTAAGTAAGTTAACTTATCTCTGTACTCTGTACAGACTTAAAAGCCTAAAAGCTCTTGAAACAAGTTATCTTCTGGTTCCAAAATTAACAAGCAAGTTATGAAGGTTATAAATTTCGAGTCATTAATTTAAAAACTAGTTCCTCCTTCCTCACTAAGTGCAGAGGAAATTCATGAACGGGCTCTATAAAGGTAAGCACTGTTGATATACTAGCTAGCTTCATGACTGGGCTCTATAAGGTAAGCACTGTTGATATACTAGCTAGCTTCATGAACGGGCTCTATAAGGTAAGCACTGTTGATATACTAGCTAGCTTCATGACTGGGCTCTATAAGGTAAGCACTGTTGATATACTAGCTATCTTCATGAACGGGCTCTATAAGGTAACTACTGTTGATATACTAGCTAGCTTCATGAACGGGCTCTATAGTATAAGGTAAGCACTGTTGATACACTAGATAACTTCATGAACGGGCTCTATAAGGTAAGCACTGTTGATATACTAGCTAGCTAGCTTCATGAACGGGCTCCATAAGGTAAGCACTGTTGATATACTAGCTAGCTAGCTTCATGAACGGGCTCTATAAGGTAAGCACTGTTGATATACTAGCTAGCTAGCTTCATGAACGGGCTCCATAAAGCACTGTTGATATACTAGCTATCTTCATGAACAGGCTCTATAAGGCAAGCACTGTTGATATACTAGCTAACTTCATGAACAGGCTCTATAAGGTAAGCACTGTTGATATACTAGCTAGCTTCATGAACGGACTCCATAAGGTAAGCACTGTTGATATACTAGCTAACTTCATGAACGGGCTCCATAAGGTAAGCACTGTTAATATACTAGCTAGCTTCATGAACGGGCTTTGCCAGAAATGGCAGAGTAACTACTAAATTGGCTCGCTTCTTCCAAGTTTTGTGATAAATGCTACGTTCATGCCCACCTCAGCAGTCACTTTAGCCCCTCCATAAATGGGAAGTAACTCCATTCCGCATGCACTTTTATCTGCAGGATTTTTTGGTGTGACCAGCTACTTGTCACTGTAAACCTCGCCAGAAGAATACACACGTCAGAATAAGGAGGACAGACACGGTCTCCTCTGATACTCAACCCATCTCACTTGCATGCAACATTTCCCCAAGAATATAATAATTGATACGGGGAAACAAGACTATCCTATATAGACATAGACTTGCTTTAAAGAGATCCTCCACCAAGCCAAAGTCTGCCACCTGGAAGATGGGGGCGTCAGGATCCTTGTTGATGGCAACTATCACCTTACTGTCCTTCATCCCCGCCAGATGCTGGATGGCACCTGAAATGCCCACTGCTATGTAGAGATCCTGCATACAATGTGGTAAAGGGTGACCAGAGAAAAATATGATGTAGAGATGCTGCATACAGTGTGGTAAAGGGTGACCAGAGAAAATATAGGCTACTGGAAAATTAATGCACATACACATATAAGGGCAGTGAGGTAGCACTCCTTATATGGTTTGATCTCTTCGTCAAAATGGCAGATATGGTAAACACACACTCACACACACACACACACACACAAAGATAACTCAAATCTCGGCTATTGTACAACTTATTCTAGCAGCTTCTTTGTATCCTAAACATGGCTTCAGCCATTTTAGCTCCGAAACATTTCCAGCACACCTTGAACCCTTCCTAAACATGGCTTCAGCCATTTTAGCTCCAACACTTCCTGCACACCTTGAACCCTTCCTAAACATGGCTTCAGCCATTTTAGCTCCGAAACACTTCCAGCACACCTTGAACCCTTCGCTAAAGCAGCAAACCGGCATCCCCCCAAAAAGCTGCGATATTCGTCTTCAAGATCTACCCCTCCACTTTCCCCTCCACACAGAAGCCCTCCATGCACTGCAACTATTTTCCCTCTCATTCACCCCTCACATTATACATCATTCTAAAACCCATAAAAACCTCATCTTTTAGAAATAAAATTATACACCATACAACTGGAAATATTAACAGAGAAAACAATTTGACGTCAACCATTAAAACCGCCAAATAAAATTACTTTCAATAAAAGCACACCCACCATACGCATGACGCGCGTCTGACGTGACCGAGTTCACTTCCCGCATTCTTTCTGCTGCAGAAGAAGTGTGTCTTGGCTAGAGTACGTCAAGCAAAGCAAGCTGCAAATAAGGAGCCTCAAGGAGTTATCGGCGACCAAGAAGTGAGCTGGCAGACGAGAATGCTGAGCAGCAGCGACTGACAAAGCTGTTCAAATGATCCCTACGTCGTTGCTTATGACAGCAACAGCGTGAGGATGCGTGCGGTTGCCAAGGCTCACTTGCAGTTCAGCACTTCTCCCAAAATAGGAGTCCATATTGGACGGCATATACGGTGGCCTCTCATGCAACGAGAAAATTTGAAGTTGTCCATAACTCTGATCTGTTGGATCTTGTCACATACACTTTGACTGCCAGTTATACACAACTGCCAAATATTACCGTCAATATCCAGAGAACATCAAAATCGTCAAATACCATCAAAATTTCCGGCTATAGGTTGTTGAAGAAAAAAAGAAGTTACACATCTTAGAAAGCAGAAAGCATGCCATTTTTAAGATGTTTGACCTTTAGGCCCCTTAAAAGCAAAGGGTCCTCCAGATGTCTGTGGTCTACAAGTAAGTCCTTGCAGTCAATAGAGAGAGAGTATTTATTTCTGGTCCTGTCTATCTCTCTATTTCCTCCCCCCCACGCAACTTATGACTAGTGAAACATGAAAATTGGCAAAGGATCATCACAACAATAAACACACTTTTGTATGGAAAATTGAGCCCAACAGCTGGGCCGATTAAGCAGCTGCTGCACACTTTTGCTGCACACTTTCACTGCAATAAAGTGAACAAGAAGTTGGTTTACTGAGAAGCTTACTCTTGTGGAAACAGTCACCAGAACAGACCTTCAACAGAACCAGTTAAACTATGTGACCTCATGTAGTAAGGTTTAGAGTTGTGATGATATATAGAAATCACCAGGAGGGGTAAATGTGACCTCATGGAGTAAGGTTTAGTTTGAGTTGTGATGATAGAATCACCAGGAGGGGTCAATGTGACCTCATGGAGTAAGGTTTAGTTTGAGTTGTGATGACAAAAATCACTAGGAGGGGTCAATGTGACCTCATGGAGTAAGGTTTAGTTTGAGTTGTGATGATATAATCACCAGGAGGTGTCAATGTGACCTCATGGAGTAAGGTTTAGTTTGAGTTGTGATGACAAAAATCACTAGGAGGAAAGGTCAATGTGACCTCATGGAGTGTTAGTTAGAGTTGTGATGACAGAAATCACCAGGAGGGGTCAATGTGGCCTCATGGAGTAAGGTTTAGTTTGAGTTGTGATGATAGAATCACTAGGAGGGGTCAATGTGGCCTCGTGGAGTAAGGTGTTGTGATGACACATGCAACTATGTAAGATGTGTACTTGAGCAGTACTTACTGTTTCATGGTAAACTGCTATGATTTGGCTAGTTCAGGGGCGTCCTCTTGAAGGACAGCAATGCTTATGGAGAGAAAACACAAAAAGTGAAACAAGAACTCTGAACTCACCAATATACACACAAACATTCATACAACCCTTTACCAGCTAGAATAATGGCAAAGGTAAAGGGTCCCATAAATGTTTGTGGTCTACATCAGTAAATTCCTGTTCATAGTGCTTTTGTTTTTCTGACAATATTGGGAAATGTGGAAGCAATATTGCCTATTATCCAACACTAGGAAGTGCAGTAGCAATATTGCCTATTATCCAACACTAGGAAGGGCAGTAGCTATCATCCAACACTAGGAAGTGCAGTAGCTATTATCCAACACTAGGAAGTGCAGTAGCAATATTGCCTATAGGAAGTGCAGTAGCAATATTGCCTATTATCCAACACTAGGAAGTGCAGTAGCAATATTGCCTATCATCCAACACTAGGAAGTGTAGTAGCTATTATCCAACACTAGGAAGGGCAGTGGCAATATTGCCAACACTGGTGGCAATATTGCCTATTATCCAACACTGGTGGCAATATTGCCTATTATCCAACACTAGGAAGTACAGTAGCAATATTGCCTATTATCCAACACTGGGAAGTGCAGTAGCAACATTGCCTATTATCCAACACTAGGAAGTGCAGTAGCAATATTGCCTATTATCCAACACTAGGAAGTGTAGTAGCAATATTGCCTATTATCCAACACAGTAGCAATATTGCCTATTATCCAACACTGGGAAGTGCAGTAGCAATATTGCCTATTATCCAACACTAGGAAGTGCAGTAGCAATATTGCCTATTATCACAGTAGCAATATTGCTTATTATCCAACACTAGGAAGGGCAGTGGCAATATTGCCTATTATCCAACACTAGGAAGTGCAGTAGCAATATTGCCTATTATCCAACACTGGGAAGTGCAGTAGCAATATTGCCTATTATCCAACACTAGGAAGTGCAGTAGCAACATTGCCTATTATCCAACACTAGGAAGTGCAGTAGCAATATTGCCTATTATCCAACACTAGGAAGTGCAGTAGCAATATTGCCTATTATCCAACACTAGGAAGTGTAGTAGCAATATTGCCTATTATCCAACACAGTAGCAATATTGCCTATTATCCAACACTGGGAAGTGCAGTAGCAATATTGCCTATTATCCAACACTAGGAAGTGTAGTAGCAATATTGCCTATTATCCAACACAGTAGCAATATTGCCTATTATCCAACACTGGGAAGTGCAGTAGCAATATTGCCTATTATCCAACACTAGGAAGTGCAGTAGCAATATTGCCTATTATCACAGTAGCAATATTGCTTATTATCCAACACTAGGAAGGGCAGTGGCAATATTGCCTATTATCCAACACTAGGAAGTGCAGTAGCAATATTGCCTATTATCCAACACTAGGAAGTGCAGTACCTATTATCCAACACTAGGAAGTGCAGTAGCAACATTGCCTATTATCCAACACTAGGAAGTGCAGTAGCAATATTGCCTATTATCCAACACTAGGAAGTGCAGTAGCAATATTGCCTATTATCCAACACTGGGAAGTGTAGTAGCAATATTGCCTATTATCCAACACAGTAGCAATATTGCCTATTATCCAACACTAGGAAGTGTAGTAGCAATATTGCCAACACTAGGAAGGGCAGTGGCAATATTGCCTATTATCCAACACTAGGAAGTGCAGTAGCAATATTGCCTATTATCCAACACAGTAGCAATATTGCTTATTATCCAACACTAGGAAGGGCAGTGGCAATATTGCCTATTATCCAACACTAGGAAGTGCAGTACCTATTATCCAACACTAGGAAGTGTAGTAGCAATATTGCCTATTATCCAACACTAGGAAGTGTAGTAGCAATATTGCCTATTATCCAACACTAGGAAGTGCAGTAGCAATATTGCCTATTATCCAACACAGTAGCAATATTGCTTATTATCCAACACTAGGAAGGGCAGTGGCAATATTGCCTATTATCCAACACTAGGAAGTGCAGTACCTATTATCCAACACTAGGAAGTGTAGTAGTAGCAACATTGCCTATTATCCAACACTAGGAAGTGCAGTAGCAATATTGCCTATTATCCAACACTAGGAAGTGTAGTAGCAATATTGCCTATTATCCAACACTGGGAAGTGCAGTAGCAATATTGCCTATTATCCAACACTAGGAAGTGCAGTAGCAACATTGCCTATTATCCAACACTAGGAAGTGTAGTAGCAATATTGCCTATTATCCAACACTAGGAAGTGCAGTAGCAATATTGCCTATTATCCAACACTAGGAAGTGCAGTAGCAATATTGCCTATTATCCAACACTAGGAAGTGCAGTAGCAATATTGCCTATTATCCAACACTGGGAAGTGCAGTAGCAATATTGCCTATTATCCAACACTAGGAAGTGCAGTAGCAATATTGCTTATTATCCAAGCAATATTGGTTTTAACCCCTACATCCCAACATTAGAAAGTGCAGAAGCGATATTGGTTTTAACCCCTACATCCCAACATTGGGAAGTGAGGAAACGATATTGGTTTGACCCTCATTTTATAAATGGCATCCTAAAAACAAGGTTCACATCTAGGCTAAAACTCACTTAGACAGCTAGCTGCTTAGTATCCTATACGGTGTCAGCCAATTTTTGCCCACAAAACACTTCAAGTATGCCTTGAATTCTTCGCTGCAGTAGTAAACCGGCAGCCTAAACCTCATTATAAATGAAATGTGAAATTCGTCTTTTAAATATTGTACCCCTCTATCTATCCTGCACCCCTCTATCTACCTCCCCCCCCACACACACACCCCTGTACCCCTCTATCTACCTACCCCCCCCCCCCCCCCCCCACCCCACACACACCTTGCATACTAAGTCCATTCGTCATAATTAGAAGATGTCCAATGCATTGCAACAACTCATCTGTTAACCCCCTCACCGTCAGATTGCTGGGAGAGTTAAAAAAAATCAAATCAGCTTCATTAAACGTCTATAAACGTCTATAAACAAGTCAGAAATCCACTAAAGTCCCTAGCAACTATTTATAATGAGATAGCTCTATTGTGGATAAACAATGTGGTCAGGTTTAGGTGACCGCATGCTAACCACAAAATATAAATATCATCTAAATGTTAACACTATTACAACCGAGTCCTTTTTGCATATAATGCAGAATCTATTGCTTGCAAACATCCAGCAATCATTTGTTATTGTTGTTTGATGAAGTGCAAACATACGTAGGGCCATAAGTAGCTGAGGTATCACAGACATAGGAAGCATATCACTGCCACTTTAACAATGTCCCAACATATTATTTATTCTGTCCTTTTTCAACAAAACATGGACGGGCCTCACCCTTTGCCACCACCCATGAATATGATTATTCTTGCTATATATGACATGCTTATAATGCTGAATCTATTTTTATATCGAGTACAGTAGACCCTCGCTAATCGGACCCCGTTAATCCGAAACCTTGCTAATCCGAACTGCATTAGGTAGCAAAAAAAACAACAAAAAAAAACAAAAAAAAACAATTAAAAATGCGTGCCATTTATTGAACTTCGAACCTACCACGAGCCTGTCGTACGATGCAGCTGCAGTGATATGGAGAAGAAAAGAGCACACAAGAACCATACCATCGAGGAGAAGGTCGAGATCCTGGACCAGCACGGGGAAAAAAGCTACAAGTTACTATCTGAACAGTATGGAGTTGGAGTCTCAACTATCTCAGACATAAAGAAGAAGGGTAGCGAGTTGTGAGGAAGCAAAAGGAAGATGACTGAGATGGGATTCCGGAGATCTGCTAAAAGAATGAGGATGGGAAGGGATCATTATGATTAAAAATAACTTGTACTTCCACCACCCCAGTATTCAACCCCACACCTGCAAAAAATAAACAAATTCAGAGTTCAGTATAATGATATTCACTAATCCGAAAATTTCACTAATCCGAACTACTCAGATCCCCAGGCTATTCGGATTAGTGAGGGGTCTACTGTATTATGATTGTGTTGTGAGAGGAGATAGAAAACATGGAAGCAGCTAGTTCTCCAGCACCATCACTCATCATCAAAATTACGATCTCAACTAAACAAAGTCACCAGGATATACTAGAAGTTAGCTATAGACACTACCCGCACTTTGCCATAGCAAAAATAACTACTGCCATTGGACAACAAACACTAATACTATAGCTAGTTACCATTTACAATCCGAGTTATCCATGCCTTCCTCGTCAGAGAACAAGCTGTCACTTTTTGCTGTAGCCAGCTTCTACTATTGTTATTCAAGGCTCCATGTTTGGAAGAAGGCTCTCCCAAGTAAGGAAGGATACCACAATCTTCTCCTTCGCTGGAGTCATCTTCAGACCACTAGAAAAATGACTTCTGTTAGACTCAGTTATCTCGTCATTTTTGGGGGTCGGCAAAACTGCGAACATGCAGCTGTTGGGGTGACTCAGCTCAGTTCCGTGCTGTTACATAACCATTGCCAAAGGGTAAGCTTCTGAGGAAACCAGCTGACACACACACATAATAAGATGACCTGGCTTTGTTGAAGGTTTGTGCGTTGAAGGTTTGTGCTGTTGACTATTGTCACAAGAGTAAGCTTCTATGGAAACCAGCTGATCACTTCATGTATGAAAACATGCAGCTGCTTGCAGACTCACTTCTGCTAGACTCAATACTGCACATACACAAGTGTGTTTATAACACTGATGCTCTTTTCCTGATTTTGGGTGATCTGCTGAATAGAGAAACGAATTAGTAATTTGGAATCTTCTGTTAGCAAAATCATGACAAAGGGACATATTGTACACAGGTTATGTGTGTGTGTGTGTGTGCGTGCGTGTGTGTGTGTGTGAATAGATCAATCACACGGTTTTTAGCAGTTTTGGGGGCTTCCAGTTTCCTACCTTTGCGAAGAATTCAAGGAATGCTTGAAGTATTTTGCGATCCAAACCACCGTTTAGGATACTAAGAAGCTGCCAAAGTGAGTTTGTCTTTCAACATTATATTAATAGGTAAAGGGTCTTATAGATGTTTGGGATCCACATTGGTAAACATTGTCCAGAGAGGTCAAGTTGTGTTACACTATCAATGGAAGTACTTGCGACTGTTTTGAACTTAATTAAATCCAGCTATTAGCATTAGAGTAATAGCCTCAAGTACTGCTAAAATTCATGCGAGTAAAATAGTGATGTCTCTGCGCCCGTTTTTTAAATTTTTTAATGGGTGGGGTCCTATGAGTTTTTTTTGTCCCTTGTCCAGTAAGGGGGATTCCAACTGTGCCTAGAACCCTTTGCTTGTCCAGTAAGGGTTAAGACTCCCACTGTGCCTAGAACCCTTTGCTTGTCGAGTAAGGGTTAAAGCTCCCACTGTGCCTAGAACCCTTTGCTTGTCCAGTAAGGGTTAAGACTCCCACTGTGCCTAGAACCCTTTGCTTGTCCAGTAAGGGTTAAGACTCCCACTGTGCCTAGAACCATTTGCTAAGGTATTCAAGTGGCAGACCTCAAAATCGTGATAAAACCTTGAAATTCACCTCTGTTAGGGGGTACACTAGTTACTCCCTATATTGATTTTGACCTACATTTTAAAATTGCAGACGGCAACCTCGTAGAGTATTAACTTGTTTCTCCCTTCCTGTTGTCTGCCAGTCCCACGCAGCAGTACTGCTCAGACTCTGCTTGTATTTGACATAATCATCCAGGATGTGTCTGCCAGTCCCACGCACTGCAGCACTGCTCAAACTCTGCTTGTATTTGGCATAATCATCCAGGATGTGTCTGCCAGTCCCACGCACTGCAGCACTGCTCAAACTCTGCTTGTATTTGGCATAATCATCCAGGATGTGTCTGCCAGTCCCACGCACTGCAGCACTGCTCAAACTCTGCTTCTATTTGGGATAGTCATCCAGGTCGCAAAAATCCAATCTGAAAGTCAGAAGTTGAACTGAGCCATGATTAGGAAAAATCACTGCTTCCGCCATGTCTTGAATCCTTCAGTAAGGTAGTCATCAGAAGACCTAAAAACTTGAAATAAATTTCAATGTTTTTTCACACAGTTTTTGTCACTACCTTACACATGGTGGAGATGGTTTCAGAGCTAGTAGCAGCCAAGACCAACTTGGATCTATTTTACAGTAGCTTCTCCTCTCATAACTGCTGTAAAATAGGTCCACCCATTAAACTTTTCAGCACCAGAAGACACTGAATGTTCCAACTAATCAGTTTGTCGATTGCAGAACAAAGCCACTGGTAAGGGTAATGCACTCAAGCAGAACCAAGGACCCGTGCTCAATTCTGCGTTTCGTTTATGGAGTTTCCCCTTCTGGTCAACTGCAAAGTCCAAAGGAGACTGTAGCTGATCCTCTACCAAAACATCTGCTTTTTGGCTGGTGGAGTTCTCATGAGCCCCTCAAGTCCTTGAAGGAGGCTGTAGCTGACCCTACACAGGTACAGTCACCAATAGCAACCAGACATCACATATGCAGTGTAAGACAAGAATAAGTGCTTAAAGCCCTGCAGCTCTGAATTGGACTTCATAGAACTCTGGTGTCACTCAACTAGAAACAAGAACAGAAATGGTTTATTTAGTAACAACTAAATCTGATGAAGGCTAGAGCATCTAGTCGAAATGTCGAAACATTCGGTCATCAGGGGGCAGACAGTTATCGGGGGGGAAACTGAAACATTCGATCATTGGGGGGGGGGGGGGGGGGGGGGGAAGAAAGGAAACGAAAATGAACCCATTAAGAATCCGATGACCCTTTACCATTAATTATAACTGGTAAAGGGTTGCCATGAGTCGTCTCATTTCCTTTCCTTTCTATGCATAGTAAACTGTTCCTGTACATATTTTATCACACGAGAACAATAACACAAAAACAAGTCATACACAACCACATCATGCACATGCACACACACACACGAGCACTTACTGGGGCCACTATCTTTCCTGTCTGCCCAATTTGCATGTCATTAGGCACATAACCAGCATCAACCGCTGCTCTTGATGCACCGACTACGAACACATCATTCAGATGTATGATGTAAGCAACAGTTAACAACACAACACCCGAGAGCAACAGTTACAGACGAGACAACACACCAGCTGCATTCAATTTGCCAGCAAGGTCGTAGAGAAGCTGGAAATTTTCACCGTTTTTCAACCCTCGCCCTAAAGAAGCACAAAGGGTCGTAATTCTGCGTAACAAGGGTCATAATTCTGCGTAACAGGGTCGTAATTCTGTGTAACAGGGTCGTAATTCTGCGTCACAGGGTCATAATTCTGTGTAATAGGGTCGTAATTCTGTGTAACAGGGTCGTAATTATGCGTAACAGGGTCGTAATTCTGCGTAACAGGGTCATAATTCTGCGTAACAGGGTCGTAATTCTGCGTCACCCACTGAGAACAACCACTCGTGCATTCTCACACACTCACTAAACATGCATGTCTTATGGAGACCTCAATTCCTCATTCATACTACATGCAGTATTCAAGGAAGACATCTCTCACACACACACACACACACACACACTGGCAGGACAAGTGTCGGCTACAATATGACACTGGGATGTCTTTCGGACGAGAGCTCTCAGTAACATTGCATGTCTACCATATTAGCCATCAATACTGGGAGCAGTGATAATCAATTATTGCATAACCCTTTATTCTCTCACTTACACACAACACACATTCTCCTCAACCATCACCTCTCCTCACTTCTCTCCTTTCTCATTCATGTCTCTTCTCCCTCGCTTCTCCTCCTTCTCCCCACCCCATCACAAACACTCGGCTCCCCCCTCTCCGCCTGACTCACCTCCCGATACCACCACACTGGCCGAGCTAAGGTCGGGTCGGTCACTCCTGCTCAACTCCTGACCCACCCACTCCGACAGGGTGTTAACAGATGTTACCTTCACTAAAAAATGAACAACCAATGCGAGCAGCAATCATTAAACATCCACAACAGCAAAAACAAGAGCCCGTAACTGCAGAAATTCTGCATGGAGGAATATTTTCGAAGGGTTTAAATATCCGCAGATGTTACTAGCAACAATCAGCACGAGATCTTCGTGTATTGCAAACCACACCATGCTCTGCCGCTCTTCAACCACACCTCTCACAATTAATATTTGTGCGTTCGATTATCGTCGTGATAACCGTAACCCCTCGAAAAATCCCTCCACATGTTAGGTCACAATAACTAACTTTCTTCACTGAGTGCTGATCCACCTGTAAGTTCTGTAGGAGCAAAGGCAGTGCCCCTGACTGTGACAACTCTGACGGAGTCGTTTGATTTGACTGTCTGCAGGGCATTGCCTGCGTAGATGGTCCGGACAAAGGTGTCCTCCGATAAAATCCCAATTATGTCTGAAATAGGAGCCACGTTCAACTTGGCTGCAACCCGTGGCAGCACATTCTGAAGAAGAAAATGTTCAATCCTATCTTATAATGATGTCACAACCCTGTGCAAAAACCACTACTGTTACAGTACCATGAGGACTGCGATTTATTACAGTGTTACAAATGCCCTGAGGATGTCACACACACACACTAAAAAAAGTGGGCCAAGTAGTCTTCCCTATATGTATATATATTTGGGGGGGGGGGGGGGGCAGAGGGGAGAGGAACAATCCACCGCTACCGTAAGCACTCTGATTCTAGCTAGCTCTTTCCTTTCCATGGTCCTGCCCCAGCTACGAGACAAGACTGCTACTGGTGGGTACCTAGCACCTGTGGGCTCCACTTCATGGGGAGACGAACACCCAGTTAGAGTATTGAGGCAGTACTTCAATGGGAATGTAATGGGACCCAACACTAACCACAAGCTTAAAACAGAGTTTTTACACAGATGCTCCCACAGATGCTCCCATCCAAATTATATACTAGCTCCCAGACCATTTAGGGTGTGACAACCCTTACCTTTCCTACTGCACTGGCACCACTGAGGATGTGGGAGAATTCAAACTGCTCTTGTGCAGAGAGGATGAGTGGGGTAAGAGCTTCTGGAAGGAAGCCTTTGAAGCTTGAACTCTGAGCGACAAGAAGCTTGCCTACTCCAGCTACTTGGGAAAGCTCACTGGCCACCTTGGTGCAATCTTGTCCACATATCAAAGCTGTGATGCTGCCTCCAATCTTCTTCGCTGCTGTGATGGTGTTGAAGGTAATAGGAGACACAGTCTCTTCATCATGATCAACTAAGACCAGGGAGCTTGCATTTTTCTGTTGGATCCTTGCACCCTGAAGATGGAAATAATAATTGACATATTTTCCTACAAGTATTTATTGTACGTACTAGAGAACACGGTCTGCAAGAAACAGCAGCCACCCTTCTCAAAGCTACTGAAGCCATTCTCAGACTCTTGTCTTGTCGTCACAGTCTAAAGGTCATGCGCTTCTTTTGGTAAAGGGTCCTCTAGTTCTCCGCTACAGCTACGCGGGAATTGGTCTGCACAGCTGGTGGTATCTACAGAGCACATACACGACATTCATATGCGTACAAGAATTGCCTACACCGTGAAGTATGTATGTGAAAAAGCCGAAGCTTGACACTTCGGGTCGTCTTCCCATTCCACCTACTAGAAACCATCCTCTTCCAGAAGACAGCACCATTACTTCCAGCCTAACACCTCACTTACATTCTCCACCACACAGAATGGTTCATGGCAACTCTGAGAATGTCTTAGACCACTATAGATCCATCCAGTTGCCTTTACCACCTTGGGAACCAACCAGCTCAGTAACCGGCCTATTCAGCAGTCCACTCCTGAAAAACCTCACCCATCCTTCGGAACTAGGGAAAAGGTTTGCTTACCTCTTCCTATTTTCTTTGGTTTACTGATTCTTAATGTGCTCATCATTTGTCTGTAGAAGTTCTGGCATGTCGAGAATGAAGGGACAAGGAGCAGTTGGTTTTAGTGTCATGAAGGAAAGAAAGAGAAAATCCGTCGACTACCCAAATGTATTTGACCATTTAGCAGTTCTGCACAGGAAGCAACAGAAGTATCAAGCAGAGAGGTATTGTGAATGTAATTATAATTACAAGGCACAATTTAATTTTATACATGTATACAAAAATATCGTAGTACACTGCTGCTGAAATACACTTACCTACTGGCTCAGTGGAACACTCGAGTTTTGATAACCTGTCTTGTCAAAGGAGTGACTAACCATTTTGTTTGTGCAGATTCAGCACGACTACAAATTGTATTACCTGAAGTGGGCCAGGGGCATAATTATTGCTTATATTAGGGTGGATTTATTTGACTGGTCTTTATTGCAGCAATGTAAGGCTTTGATGAGAAATTAATCATTCCAATATCAGATCAATTTGAATGCTAATGGACAACACACCATGCTATGCACTTGGCATTGTGCTAACGAAGCATTAAATAATGTATATGCAGCTATTTGGATGGTCTGTGTGTATGAATGTACAATGTATTTAAAACTCAAGAGTTGTTCCACATGCTTCTCTTTATTTGTTCTACCTAAGTAGTTGGGTGAGGAAGTTGACATGTTAGCTGAGTCTAGAAGGGCTTGGTCAGTCAGGTACAATGAATCTTTGTAATCATCACATAGGAGTTTGGTGGCTCTGAAGTTCAACCTGCAGGTGTGAAACACAGTCCTTTTAACATCACCACATAAGCCGCATTAGGTGTAAAAATAATGTGCAGTCCCTAATAGAGAATAGAAAGAAGATCTGAGCCTGCCCTGAGCAATTGTGTGAGGTGTAAGGATTATGATAAACATGTCGAAACTTATTTCTGGTTTTTCAAGGAGTGATGGCGAACCATTCCAGCAGAGAGCAAGTTCTTGTTCTGAGTAGAGATATATAAGGATGATTTTGGTCTCTCTGAGAGTGAGAGTAGCTTAGCAGGGCAGCCATGTGTTGAATGCTGGTGCTGAACCAGCTCCGGGAACCAGTGCTGTCATCACTGGTCGTGCAGCTAGTCCTGTTAGTGGGTAGTAGTCCCAGTACAGATCTAGTGAAGCATTATATGACAGTGATGATCACAGCATGAGGCTTCATTTGCAGCTTCAATCTCCAGCAGCTGGTCTATTCCTTTTGAGTCTGCTCCATTCATATTCATGTACCACAAATATGGAATTCTTTGTTGTTGATAAATTTTTGTAATCTCCCTAACCTACAAAAAAAACTGTATTTTTAGTTATATAATAAGCACGTGCAGTTAAACACGTAGCAACTGTTATCTCTCTCTTCTTTGGGAACACATTTTTATTAACGAACTCTCAGTGACAAAATAAGGTTATAATGACCTTCTCAATAATCACTTGAATTTTTACTCCCTCGACGTTTCGACTAGATGCTCTAGCCTTCATCAGGAATGTGATCGTTTCCTGATGAAGGTTAGAGCATCTGGTCGAAACGTTGAGAGAATCAAGTTGATCATTGAGAAAGTCATTGTGACTTTTTCATTAGCTCTTCTACTAATGTTTCCATGCATATATGTTTGCAAAATTTTCACTAAAAAAATAAAATAATAATAGAAAAAAAAAAACTACAACAACAGTCCTTACGGGGAAGCATTTTGACACATCTATTACTGTCTTCTAGCATTAATTGTGAGAGGGGAAAAAATAACCGCAGAATTTCTGCGGGTAAAGGCTAGTTATTATCGGCATCATTATTGTTGTTGTTGTTGCAATAATAAATAATATATGGTTTGAAAAAAATAAGAGTTAGTTGCTGTTTGATGTGGGTGCACTGTGTTGGCAAAGGAGAGAAGGCATCTTCAAGAGGTGAATTGCATGCTTCCCTAGCAACCTCATACTATCTTTACTGGTTTCTCTTTGGAACGGATGTACTAGGCTGAGAAGTCTGGTCCTGCAGTCAATTGAAAAATTAATAATTTGAAGATCCATTGTTTAACAACAACAACAACAACAACAACAACAACAACAACAACAAAAACTGGCATAAAGCATTATTATTATTATTATTTTTTTTTTAACATGGAAGTGTTCCAGTTTTACAGTGTACGCAACAACAATAATTTGAACCACACAAGACAAGTTTATAATACTGCAGGTTTATTCTTCTGCACCCCTCCCCCCCCTCTTGAGTGGTCTTGCTAGTTTTCCATTTCTTCCTGTTAACTTCATCATTGCCTGACGTATTTCCTCCCCTTCTGACTCCGATGAGTCAATGCCATGGGTAACCTTCATTGGCCATGGTTTAGGTCTGAGAACAGCTACAGTTCACCGGCTAGTGTGAGTTGCTTTTTGCTTTGTATATGGACAGCCATAGAGGAAGCAGGCTTTGTTTTGACTGACTGCTGTTGCTAATGTTGTGGTAGCCAAAATATGAGTGTGCTTTAATTGCGTACAAAACCATGTCAAAATAACATGCAGGCCAAATTTACAACTTTCCATATAGAGAGGTATTTTAATAGTTGCAATCTTCATGTTAGAATCCAATCCACAAATTTGTATGCAACAGAATGTGGTGTGGTTTCTACTATATGCTACTCAATATTTCTTTACTTAGTCATCATCATGAATATTTCACCCCTCCAAACTAACCTGCTCTTGCCTCCTCTAGCAAGGCCTATGCAGCTCTGGCTCCTCATAGCAAGGCCTATGCAGCTCTGGCTCCTCATTAGCAAGGCCTATGCAGCTCTGGCTCCTCATTAGCAAGGCCTATGCAACTCTGGCTCCTCATTAGCAAGGCCTATGCAACTCTGGCTCCTCATTAGCAAGACCTATGCAGCTCTGGCTCCTCATTAGCAAGGCCTATGCAGCTCTGGCTCCTCATTAGCAAGGACTATGCAGCTCTGGCTCCTCATTAGCCAGCTCTGGCTCCTCATTAGCAAGGCCTATGCAGCTCTGGCTCCTCATTAACAAGGACTATGCAGCTCTGGCTCCTCATTAGCAAGGACTATGCAGCTCTGGTTCCTCATTAGCAAGGCCTCTCAATTCAGCCAGAAGGCAGTTATGACTAAGGTCAGATCAGGACATGATGGAATTAAAATGACTGGAAGTCTGAAATAAAGAATTGGATGAGTGCTAAATATATATAAGCCTGAGATAAAGGTGGAAGAACGCCAAGATGGAGGCCTGACATCTGTTGACAGGCACTTACACATGGCAGTGGATGTGCAAGATGACAGTGCTATTTTTTTTTAATGACTTGTGTAGTAGCTGGGTGTCTTACGGCTAGTAAATGTGGAAATGATTATCTAGAGATGCAGTGTGCACAGAAAATGAAAGTTGGTGGTATAGGAATTGTGAATGTAATACAGGGTTTTGAATACATCCTCGTATTTTTTGTTTTTTTAATTGTTGCAAATGCATCAGATCACCAGCTATGGAATGAAATACAAGTACCCAGTGCTGTATTGCTGCACTTGAGAATCTATATCGTTTACGTTTTCTTGGAATATGAGGTCTTTGAATTTTTTCTGAAGAGAATCCAGCAGGAAAACGATGTATGTATGGATGAGATTGCTACGTTGTTCTTGCTGTGTAAGAGGAGATCATGTTTATAGAACATGTGGGAAGCAGCAGTTGGAAAAATGGTGGATTGCAAAAGAGAATCTATTAATCCAAGAGATTGCTACACTTTAGCAGTGGGGAAAAAAAAGATACAAAACAAATGGTATTGTTGTAGGATGTGTACCTGGGTAAGTGCCAAAGTTATCTTCACCACTCGGAATGTAAAATATCTTAGGAGAGATACGTTTCCAGCACTTCTTGAGGTTTAGCTAAATAATCTTTGTGCCACCTGATGTGTGTGTATGAGTTTGCAACACCATCTTGGCCTTTTTATATTTAAATTAACATTTAAATTCCCACCCCCCTACGCCCCCCCCCCCCCCCCTTCCTCAGTTTTTATTTTTATTTTCCGAGTTTGTGGATGTCACGTGCAACGAAAACGTATCAACAATAAAGAATTCCAATTTGCGGTAGTCACATGTTCTTTGATAAGTTGAGGCAAATAGAGTGAAGTAGGCACCCAGTAAAGTGAGTGCTTCTCTCGAGGTCGGATGCAGCTTCACTTCTGTCAAGGTTGGTTACACTGCTTTACTTCTGTCAAGGTTGGTTAATGCTGCTTCACTTCTATCAAGGTTGGTTAATGCTGCTTCACTTCTGTCAAGGTTGGTTAATGCTGCTTCACTTCTGTCAAGGTTGGTTAATGCTGCTTCACTTCTGTCAAGGTTGGTTAATGCTGCTTCACTTCTATCAAGGTTGGTTACTGCTGCTTCACTTCTGTCAAGATTGGTTAATGCTGCTTCACTTCTGTCAAGGTTGGTTAATACTGCTTAACTTCTGTCAAGGTTGGTTAATGCCACTTCACTTCTATCAAGTTGGTTAATGCTGCTTCACTTCTATCAAGGTTGGTTAATGCTGCTTCACTTTTGTCAAGATTGGTTAATGCTGCTTCACTTCTGTCAAGGTTGGTTAATGCTGCTTCACTTCTATCAAGGTTGGTTAATGCTGCTTCACTTCTGTCAAGGTTGGTTAATGCTGCTTCACTTCTGTCAAGGTTGGTTAATGCTGCTTCACTTCTGTCAAGGTTGGCTAATGCTTCTTCACTTCTATCAAGTTGGTTAATGCTGCTTCACTTCTATCAAGGTTGGTTAATGCTGCTTCACTTCTGTCAAGGTTGGTTAATGCTGCTTCACTTCTATCAAGGTTGGTTAATACTGCTTCACTTCTGTCAAGGTTGGTTAATGCTGCTTCACTTCTGTCAAGGTTGGTTAATGCTGCTTCACTTCTGTCAAGGTTGGTTAATGCTGCTTCACTTCTGTCAAGGTTGGCTAATGCTTCTTCACTTCTATCAAGGTTGGTTAATGCTGCTTCACTTCTGTCAAGGTTGGTTAATGCTGCTTCACTTCTATCAAGGTTGGTTAATACTGCTTCACTTCTGTCAAGGTTGACTAATGTTGCTTCACTTCTATCAAGGTTGGTTAATACTGCTTCACTTCTATCAAGGTTGGTTAATGCTGCTTCACTTCTGTCAAGGTTGGTTAATACTGCTTCACTTCTATCAAGGTTTGGTTAATGCTGCTTCACTTCTGTCAAGGTTGGTTAATGCTGCTTCACTTCTATCAAGGTTGGTTAATGCTGCTTCACTTCTGTCAAGGTTGACTAATGTTGCTTCACTTCTATCAAGGTTGGTTAATACTGCTTCACTTCTATCAAGGTTGGTTAATGCTGCTTCACTTCTGTCAAGGTTGGTTAATACTGCTTCACTTCTGTCAAGGTTGGTTAATGCTGCTTCACTTCTATCAAGGTTTGGTTAATGCTGCTTCACTTCTGCCGATGTCGGTTAACGCTGCTTCACTGACTGAGCTAAGGGCCCTCGCATGGCAGGCAAATCACCCCCATGCAGGGTAATGATACAATGTGTGATGAACGCATGAGTTCTTCTTTTTTACTTGGATTTTCTCAGACCACAAGCTGCGAAATATATTTCATTATGGCAGTCTCAAATTTCATTATTGCATTCTCCCAGTTTGGGCTACGGATGATTATGACTGGGTTACAAATATGATGCAAGCCCTGTGTGTGTTGTGTCCTGTGATACACCTATACCCCAAGGCTAGATTTTGCAAGGATTTCTAATTCCGTAGTCATCAATGAAGTGGGTATGAGTAGGTGTGTGCACAAGGGGGTGTCTTGTCCGTATATAATCAAGCCGAGCATGCTATAGTACATTAAGAGCAAGCTAAGAACATAGTCCTGGGTTTTGCTGACAGGGAATCTAGTGTCTGACATTGCTATGTCACAGCAAACATCACAAGGTTTCATTTAAACGGGGGGGAGGAAATAGTTTCATCCCTCCTAGTAACTTGAGTTGGTTGTAAGTATGGATTTTGCAAAGTCTACAAATAAGGTCTAGCTACATGAGGTGCATTATTTGTGAGAGCATCAAGCATAACCAACACAAAGATCTATAAATTGTGCAAGAAGTTTCTTTGTCAACTTGTAGCGCTTATGGAGGTGGAGATATCTGTAGATCTGGCAAGACTTCCTCAGTGACGTGGTTCAACATCATATCCTTTCGGTTTCCAATTATGTTCTTTGCTACGGAATAAAAATCCAACTTCCTCCAGTCAAAAACTTTCTGGTGGGGCGGGGGGGGGGGACATGGTCTCAGATCCCCTAGCAGGGCTCAGGCTTCGTATGACCTCTGTGGTCATTTGCAACCCCTTTTTCAAAACCTATCAGACATCATCTTTTATCCATTCATGATGGTCACACATTCACCTGAGAATGCAGCAGATGTCGGAGTGGTCTATGAATCAATATTTGCTGAGGGAACATGACCCTCCAGTCTCATTAGCCAGACTCTCTAATGCATGTGCAGACATGGAAAAGGAGTCTGATCAAATGTTGTTCCGATTTGCCACCATTTTTAAAGGCATTTTATTGCACAAATAAAAAGTGAGAAATTATATCTGTGAGATTGTGCTTGCACTATGCAAGTTTGAAGACAACTGACTAAGCAGAAACAAAAACTCTTTTTTGGGGGGGGGTACATGCATGTAAGGTGATTATCTGCCTAGCAAGACGATCCAGTCCCAGGGGTAGTTTCACTCAGAAGGAGCATCACCCCCTTATATCTACCAAACACAGTTCCCTCTCTGGTAATTTTTCTAAATGGAACCTTGCCTAGTAGAGGTACTAAATCTCTAAATACGTAGTAACGATTCTGTAATACGTCAGTATTTAGCTTTGTAGCAGCCACTATAAGGTGCTTTTGCTCAGCCTTGTGGTCGGATTTATAACATATCATGCAGCAGACAATTTTCAATCCGAAGTTTGCATCGTAGAGAAACCTTTAAAAAAAATTGAACTCTCTTCAATCTTCCCCACAAACCAAACATCTTGTACACTGCATTGTGAAGTCTAGGGGCTAACCAAAACTGACTCTCAATAAAGTTCAAATTCCGTTGTGCATGCTCGTGCTAAATTTTGTGCATTAGTAACATCCACAAAAGCAAGAATTGATAGAAACTTTAGCCTTTGTAGAACAGTCTATCCTTGTGTTGCTTTGTGGTGTCTTGTGTTGCTATACTGGGTCTTGTGTTGCTATGCTGGGTCTTGTGTTGCTATGCTGGGTGTTGTGTTGCTATGCTGGGTCTTGTGTTGCTATACTGGGTCTTGTGTTGCTATACAGGGTCTTGTGTTGCTATACTGTCTTGTGTTGCTATACTGGGTCTTGTGTTGCTATGCTGGGTCTTGTGTTGCTATGCTGGGTGTTGTGTTGCTATGCTGGGTCTTGTGTTGCTATACTGGGTCTTGTGTTGCTATACAGGGTCTTGTGTTGCTATACTGGGTCTTGTGTTGCTATACTGGGTCTTGTGTTGCTATACTGGGTCTTGTGTTGCTATACTGGGTCTTGTGTTGCTATGCTGGGTCTTGTGTTGCTATGCTGGGTGTTGTGTTGCTATGCTGGGTCTTGTGTTGCTATACTGGGTCTTGTGTTGCTATACAGGGTCTTGTGTTGCTCTGCAGGGTTTTGTGTTGCTATGCAGGGTCTTGTGTTGCTATACTGGGTCTTGTGTTGCTATACTGGGTCTTGTGTTGCTATACAGGGTCTTGTGTTGCTATACTGGGTCTTGTGTTGCTATACTGGGTCTTGTGTTGCTATACTGGGTCTTGTGTTGCTATACTGGGTCTTGTGTTGCTATGCTGGGTCTTGTGTTCTGCCAGGTTTTGTGTTGCTATACAGAGTCATGTGTTGTCTATAGGGTCTTGTGTTGCTATGCTGGGTCATGTGTTACTATGCTGGGTCTTGTGTTACCATACAGTGTCATGTGTTGCTATACTGACTGGGTCATATGCTACACAGGGTCTTGTGTTGCTATGCTGGGTCATGTGTTGCTATGCTGGGTCTTGTGTTGCTATGCTGGGTCTTGTGTTACTATACAGTGTCATATGTTGCTATACTGACTGAGTCATGTGTTGTTGCTATACAGGGTCTTGTTCTATAGGGTCTTGTGTTACTATACAGGGTCTTGTGTTGTTATACAGGGTCATGTGTTGTCTATAGGATCTTGTGTTGCTATGCTGGGTCTTGTATGCTATACAGGGTCTTGTGTTGCTATGCTGGGTCTTGTGTTGCTATACAGGGTCTTGTGTTGCTTTGCTCGGTCTTGTGTTGCTATTGGGTCTTGTGTTGCTATACTGTGTCTTATGTTGCTATGCAGGGCCATGTGTTGCTATGCAGGGTCTTGTATTAATATATCTATACAGTTAGTCTTGGGTTGCATACAGGTCTTATCCTACTTTTGTGACCCAGCCAACAAGTGCTGGTAAACCATACCATCAGCTCAATGCACACACTTAACTATGTAATGCCCACCACAAGTCTAGTGTACTAAGAAGGAACTGGAAAGCTAGACAGCTAACCTGCCAAGGACTAACCCCCAAGCACGAATGGCTGGGGTTGAGGTGTCCGCTCTGAATCGGTTGGAATGCTCTTAAACAACCACCTATTATACTGTGATGCAGTCTAGGAATGATGGATGCAATGATTTATCAGTTGTGCATGTGCCCTCCTTGGATGGCATAATCTCAACCACTTTTTGCACAATCTCACTTGGAAAAGCTAAGGTATTCTAACTGCATTACTTGGATACTTCAAGAGGAATTCTGATCTTATTAAACACAGATTGTAGCTAATTGGTTTTTACATGCTCAGTATATACCACAGCCATACTTGAGGCAAGTGGAGCCATAGTTGACAAGTAAGATGTGTCCTGCTGTATTGAGTGAGCAATGACTTCTCCACTGTTGAGACCGGCAGTGAAATGCCGGAAATACTTGCGTGGTGTTTAGTAGGAAGACAGTAATTGATGTCAGAAGTCTAAGGTTTTAACATTTTAATGGTGTAAGCATATTAGATACACATATGACATGATTACTTTATCCGTAGCAACTGAACACTCCCCCTAATGAGCGGGTTGTTTTTCCCAGCTGCCTCTGCACCTAGGAGAAGGAATGCATGCTTGTAGTGCTAGTCGATGTCTTGGGATTATGCTTTACCACATTCCACAGCAATTGATTGCAGTAATCCTTGACACTTGAGATCAGTCCTGAGCATGCGCCAATATCGAGTTGCAACAGGAGAGTTTTGTAATCATGTCCCACGACCGATGTATGTATAACTCATACATCAGTCGCCCCTGTATATATATATATATATCTATATGAAGTAGTAGCGTCTGTTTGCTTTTATATGTATGACGCTTATGTCTCAGGAACCCACGAACCTATCCAGACTAAACTCTGTGTAAACCACCCAAGGAAGGTTTTAAGCCAAAAATATTTACTTTTGAAATGGAGAAAGTAGATTTTTTTAAGCTATTTGCGATCGATCGTCGATGGCCATTTTTAAAAAGTAATTAACTGCACATGCATTTTTTCTACGGTACGCACAACCCAACCCAATGGCATTGTCAACAACTACCCTACAAAAAAAGAGTTAGAATTATTACCCTGGAAATCACCAACGCAACCAAAACTAAAGCAAAAATTGTGTAGCGCTCCATTATCCTCGACGACTAGCCATGGAATAGCAAGGATAGCAAACTAGGGAGCTCAGGATAAACTGCTTGCTCAAGAGAATAGGGGGAAAAAGAACCCCCTTTATCGCCACAAGTAATGGTACAGCTACGGAATACTAGAGCAGAGTAACTAGGTGCCTAGGCTCTGCTTCATGGAGATCTCAGCTACTGGGTGCCTAGGCTCTGCTTCGTGGAGATCTCAGATACTGGGTGCCTAGGCTCTGCTTCGTGGGGTGCCCAGCTACTGTGTACCTAGGCTCTGCTTCATGGAGATCTCAGCTACTGTGTGCCTAGGCTCTGCTTCATGGAGATCTCAGCTACTCGGTGCCTAGGCTCTGCTTCATGGAGATCTCAGCTACTGGGTGCCTAGGCTCTGCTTCGTGGGGTGCCCAGCTACTGTGTACCTAGGCTCTGCTTCATGGAGATCTCGGCTACTGGGTGCCTAGGCCCTGCTTCATGGAGATCTCAGCTACTGGGTGCCTAGGCCCTGCTTCATGAGGAGACCAGCTAGACCCTGCTTCATGGGGGGTCAGAGAGTGCCTAGGCCCTGCTTCATGGGGGGAGGGAGAGGGGGGGGGGGGGGGTCAGAGAGTGCCTAAACCCTGCTTCATAGGGTGCCCAGCTACTGTGTACCTACGCTCTGTTTCATGGTGAGCCCAGCTACTGGGTGCCTAAACCCTACTTCATGGGGGGTCAGAGAGTGCCTAGGCCCTGCTTCACGAGGTGTCGTATGTAGGTCCTGCTTTGTGGGGAGCCAAACTACTATGTTACGGAGAAAATAGTTCATTTTAGTCCCTTTGACGGTTTTATGGGCATTTTCACCTCCCTGTAGATAGTTTTCACCTCATATCAGGTGGTACCTTTAAAGTTGGATTTTGAATTTTGGAATGCAGCTGTGATCAATATTTGCATGGGTTCTCTTCCCTCCTGTGAAATGTCTGGCAACCCTGCTATTATGTTTCCAAACTGGTGTGCATCCAGAAAGATGAGCTTTAACAAACCACATATGATACTTGGGTTACTCCCCTTTTTGTCCTGGAACACAGGAGCACCATTGGGCCAAAAAAACAGACGAAACTTTGTGGACGATTGAACACAGACTTAATTTGTGGTTTTTTATAATAATTATATTTTTAGCTATAAGTAGAATAAACTGTTCACATCATTAGAATGGAAATACATGAGCTGCAGTTTGGTGTATCCATTGAAGTAAGCAATCAAAAGCTACACAGCGCTACTTCACTATTATATGTCTACCAAACGTACAGCAGAGAAGTCCATCCAGGAGCGCCTCCTTGCTCAAGAGTGAAGGAATTCAGAATGACTCCTGGTAAGCTTAGGTGCCTATGTTGCTTTCCACCGAAGAAGAACTTCCAGAAACGGTAGCAAAAGCCAGGAAGAGACCATTCATGGAGGCAGTTGCAATCGTCAACCATTAAAAATCTTGCTCGCCCCGTTCAACTGGAAGTAAAGTTTCGTGACTATTTAAAATCAGTAGAGCAGTGTATTGGGCATGTGCATATGGAACAGACATGTAATGCAAGTATTGGGCATGTGCATATGGAACAGACATGTAATGCAAGTATTGGGCATGTGCATATGAAGAACAGACATGTAATGCAAGTATTGGGCATGTGCATATGAAGAACAGACACATAATGCAAGTATTGGGCATGTGCATATGAAGAACAGACATGTAATGCAAGTATTGGGCATGTGCATATGAAGAACAGACATGTAATGCAAGTATTGGGCATGTACATATGGAACAGACAAGTATTGGGCATGTGCATATGAAGAACAGACATGTAATGCAAGTATTGGGCATGTGCATATGAAGAACAGATATGTAATGCAAGTATTGGGCATGTGCATATGAAGAACAGACGCGTAATGCAAGTTCTTCGATTTCATATATAATATATCGATGTCCGAGTTTGTGCCATATGGCATTTGATCGGTTAAGGAACACCCGAAGAAGGCTTTTAAAGCCAACCATTTTCTTGATTTTGCATTTTTGTAATGAAGGAAATTGCTCGTATTTGAGCCTTCTTGAAGTATTCTGGCCATTCTGTAAGTTTGATTTCCCTCACTGTTTACTTGAATACACCAGAAATGAGGTGGGAGGTAAGAGGCACCTTTACTCACCAGATATGAGGCAGAAGGAACAGGCACCTTTACTCACCAGATATGAGGCAGAAGGTAAGAGGCACCTTTACTCACCAGATATGAGGCAGAAGGTAAGAGGCACCTTTACTCACCAGATATGAGGCAGAAGGTTAACAGGCACCTTTACTCACCAGATATGAGGCAGAAGGTAACGGGCACCTTTACACACCAGATATGAAGCAGAAGATAACAGGCACCTTTACTCACCAGATATGAGGCAGAAGGTAACGGGCACCTTTACTCACCAGATATGAGGCAGAAGGTAGCAGGCACCTTTACTCACCAGATATGAGGCAGAAGGTAACAGGCACCTTTACTCACCAGATATGAGGCAGAAGGTAACGGGCACCTTTACTCACCAGATATGAGGCAGAAGATAACAGGCACCTTTACTCACCAGATATGAGGCAGAAGGTAACGGGCACCTTTACTCACCAGATATGAGGCAGAAGGTAACGGGCACCTTTACTCACCAGATATGAGGTGGGAGGTAAGAGGCACCTTTACTCACCAGATATGAGGCAGAAGGTAAGAGGCACCTTTACTCACCAGATATGAGGCAGAAGGTAACGGGCACCTTTACACACCAGATATGAGGCAGAAGGTTAACAGGCACCTTTACTCACCAGATATGAGGCAGAAGGTAAGAGGCACCTTTACTCACCAGATATGAGGCAGAAGGTAAGAGGCACCTTTACTCACCAGATATGAGGCTGAAGGTAAGAGGCACCTTTACTCACCAGATATGAGGCAGAAGGTAACAGGCACCTTTACACACCAGATATGAGGCAGAAGGTAACGGGCACCTTTACACACCAGATATGAGGCAGAAGGTTAACAGGCACCTTTACTCACCAGATATGAGGCAGAAGGTAGCAGGCACCTTTACTCACCAGATATGAGGCAGAAGGTAACGGGCACCTTTACTCACCAGATATGAGGCAGAAGGTTAACAGGCACTCTTACAGGTGTGTTTTTTCCTTTTGGAAATATATCGGAGGGTGGGAGGGGCAATTTTGCCATCATGTAAAATTTACCACGTACCTTTATGATAGGAATGTACCTTTGTGACTGGATTTTGCATTATACAATAACTATGGCAATACGTACGTAACTTCTCTTTTCTAGTCCGGGCAACAGCTGGGTATCCCCTGCTAGTATATATGGTCATCCATCCTAAAAAGAACTGTCCTCCTGCCTAAAATGAACCTTTGACCTTTTAGGTCCACTGTTATACACAAGTAAGGACCTCGTGTATTTTGGGTTTTGATAACCTTCAGCGGTAAAACAAAAGGATATCTTTTTAAAAACTTCTTGGAGCTTCCCGTCAAGTGTGGCTAAGACCTTCGCCTCACCTTCCCTTACCCACCCATGTCTTGCATCATCTGGTAATGAGACAGCAGTAGTCATCTTTGATGCAACTTTACCATGTTTTCACAAGGCCCTTAGAGTATGGACTCGAGCCCACTTCATTGAAATCCATCTATTGACTTGGGTTAGCTAACCAGGTTTTTAACAGGGATTTAGGATAAAGGCTAGGTTAGCATGCAGGTTAAAAGCTCTACATGGTGTGCTGATGGCTTGGTGCTACGGCAGTCCCTGAGTGAATGAAATCCCAACAGTGATGGTATTAGGCAGAGGTAAGTGTGGATTACAACAAACGTTTTATAAGCATACTACCATGTATTATTTCAATTTCTCAGAGTGCTTTGTAATACCATCTCGTCTTCAGACTGAGTGACTACAAAATGAGATGCTGGAAGTCAGAGTATGCAAATTCCAGATTGCCACGCCATATAATGACTTGCCATCACTTTGTCAAAATCAATGTAAACCTTGAGTCTTTAGCAGTAAAGCTGACCTGCGGGCTCTCACATGCCCTTGTGAGTTGAGTAAGTGGCTAATTATGATTAGCCAAGTGTATCCTGGGTTTTAACTAGCCTGGTCAAAAATGTGCTAATTAGCTAAGTGTAAATGTCTCTTGCTTGGCTGGTCACAACCTTAGTTAGCACTTAGCTTAGTGATGCACATCTGTCTTCATCATCAATTAGCATGTTTATACTTTGGGTGCATAAGTTGTCTAGGCATTACACTTATTAGCATATTAGCTCATTAAGGACCTGCAGTTATTTAGTCTTAACAGCCAGTCTTAACAGCCATTAGCATCTTTGCACAGCTATTGGCATCTTTGCATCACATGTCCAGTATTGTCATTGTCAATCCCATGTCATCCGTGGATGACCAAGTTACTAAGGGTGTACATGGATCATCTGCAGATTGCCGAGTTACTAGGGATATCCAGGGTTCATCACGGATGTCCATAGATACCCCATGACCCCACTGTTAGAGTATCTGGGATGGAAAAGTTATAAGGACATCTGCGGAAAAGCCATGGATATCCCTAGTAACTTTCCATACTCCAACAGTGGAGTTATGTGGTTTTGTAGACATCCGCAGATGAACCCTGGATATTCCAGTCAACTCTGCCATCCGTGATGAACTGTGCATATCCCTAGCAGATACTCAGGCAGTGACGCCAAGGGGTATCTAGCAGATACTCAGGCACTGGCGTCATGGGTGTATCTAGCACTCAGGCAGTGGCACCATGGGGTATCTAGCAGATACTCAGGCAGTGGCATCATGGGGTATATGCGGATGAACCCTGGATATCCCTATAACTTGGTCATCCATGGATGACATGGCATTGATGAAGACAGGGCACCAGACCCTCCCTCCTTTGCATAGTCATTAGCAAAACATGAGCACATTTGATCGTTGTTTGGCCTTTGTTATCCTTTTCCCTGCCAGTTAAGCAGATATCATGATTTTAGCTCTTTCTCTTTGCACAGCATTGTATACCCTGGGCCACACACAGGTTGAAGCAATATAAAGAAGAAAGGTCTGCTACACCCTCTAGTGTGCCTACACTTTTTTCCTTTCCCTGGACATATTGACTAAATAATGGTAAAGGGTACGCTGGTAGAGGTCACTGCAGCTACGATAATTATGACGGGATTTTAAAGGGTGGGTGGGTGGAACTTCAGGCCGACTCCAAAAATGCTTGCGGTCACAAAAATGTCATTTCAACATCTCTTATGCTCACTGTACATTCCATCATGTGCTGCCTTTTGCCACAGATTGTAGACAAAGTGAACCACAGACTGACTGCAGACAAGGTTAAGTAAGGGTGTCTATTTTCAGTGTTTACATCGAGAGCTCTCTGTGGGGGTGTTCGACAGTATGTTAGTATTCTCGAGTTCCACGTCTAGGTGGACATCCTGGAGGTTTCCAGTGGAGGAGGATATGCTTGACTTCATTCAGTCCTTTGCTAAATATAGATCAGGAGTTACTATATATGACGTATGTGGACACATAAAAGCCTCTCCGCAAGTTCCACCCATGTACCCCCTTCTTGCCCCCCCCCCCCCCCCCCCCCAACTTTCTGGAATGCATATTTGTGAAGATAGAGTGGCATTTCTTAATTCTTAACTTCTTTCCCCTTCTCCATCCTAATGGTCAATGTGTTATATTTAACGCATGGAGCTCTTCTCTTTGAAGGTTGTTGTCACATCTTGCTTCTAAAGAAATTCATTTTCTGACCGGGCGCTTGACCATGTACTAGCGCCTAATGAAACCAGTTGTTGCATAGAGTAGGGCTTCCTCTCACCACTGGTGCTAATTTCAGCTCTCTAGCACTTGGCAATCTGTAGTTATTTATGTGGCAAAATCAGGCATTCAGGTTTTGAGGTACCCCCACTTTAGCTCCAGTAACTTGGCTATAGTTATACCTATTTTAGTATCAAAAGTCAAAAGAGAGCACACAGAGAGACCTATCTTTTGAGCTATATATCAAGTCCATACCATGAAGCTTGCAGAATCTATGGAGCTATAAAGTGGTAACCACAAGTTTTTTAACACTTTACTACTAAAACAGTTTCGTCCCTCCTTAATTACCTTGTGTCAACATGAAACAAAGTTAAAATAATTATATATGTCCATATATAGACAGGTAGGTAAACATGTTTGTCCTGACAACAGAATGGCAAAATATTGTATCAAAACGAAGACAACCATAGCAACAAAAACTTGAAATCTTTATAACATTTCCCACGAGTTGAAAATTCATTTTCCTTCTCAATCGAGCAGGTCAGGTCTGTAAAACTGGTTCTCTCTATTATAGGCAATTATGGCTGCACCAGCTTGAGCCTACATAAACCAAACAGATTGGACTTTAGTTGTTTCTTTGTCAAGACAAGTCATCCAAGCTCTTGCCACTGCAGATGTATTCATCTCACAAGTACAGTGTGCATGTGTGTTCTTTGAAAGTGTTCTTGGGATGTCAGTTACCACCACAACCTTCTGAGAACATCTTTTCATTTCATAGGGGATATGGGACTATCCCAAGATGATCCTGGTGAGGGTGACTGACTGACTATACAGGAATACTTGTATCCAGGGATTCTTGATCCTTAGATATTCTGGGTTGGCCTACTAGCCCCACAGTAACCTAGCTATGGCCTAAAATATCCATAATCCTAGAAAACGCTTTAGAATACCCCTATCCCTAGTCCCATACCCCTAGCTCTAGTCTTAGCCCCATATTCCTAGCTCTAGCCCTAACCCCATACTCCTAGCTCTAGACCTAACCCCATACTCCTAGCTCTAGCCCTAGCCCCATACTCCTAGTCCCATACCCCCAGCTCTAGCCCTAGCCCCATACTCCTAGCTCTAGTCCTAGCCCCATACTCCTAGTCCCATACCCCCAGCTCTAGCCCTAGCCCCATACTCCTAGCTCTAGTCTTAGCCCCATATTCCTAACTCTAGTCCTAGCCCCATACTCCTAGTCCCATACCCCCAGCTCTAGCCCTAACCCCATACCCCTAGCTCTAGTCTTAGCCCCATATTCCTAACTCTAGTCCTAGTCCCATACCCCTAGCCTAGCTCTAGCCTTAGCCCCATACTCCTAGCTCTAGCCCTAACCCCATACCCCTAGCTCTAGTCCTAGCCCCATACTCCTAGTCCCATACCCCCAGCTCTAGCCCTAGCACCATACCCCTAGCTCTAGTCTTAGCCCCATATTCCTAACTCTAGTCCTAGCCCCATACTCCTAGTCCCATACCCCCAGCTCTAGCCCTAGCACCATACCCCTAGCTCTAGTCTTAGCCCCATATTCCTAACTCTAGTCCTAGCCCCATACTCCTAGTCCCATACCCCTAGCTCTAGTCCTAGCCCATACCCCTAGTCCCATACCCCTAACTCTAGTCCTAGCCCCATACTCCATACTCCTAGCCCCATACTCCTAGCTCTAGTCCTAGCCCCATACTCCTAACTCTAGTCCTAGCCCCATACTCCTAGCTCCATATAGTCCTAGCCCCATACTCCTAGCTCTAGTCCTAGCCTCATACCCCTAGTCCCATAGTCCCATACCCCTAACTCTAGTCTTAGCCCCATACTCCTAGTCCCATACCCCTAACTCTAGTCTTAGCCCCATACTCCTAGCTCTAGTCCTAGCCCCATACCCCTAGTCCCATACCCCTAGCTCTAGCCCTAGCCCCATACTCCTAGCTCCCCATACTCCATACTCCTAGCCCCATACTCCTAGCTCTAGACCCAAACCAAACCTGCATCCCTAGCTCTAGTCCTAACCCCTTAGCCTTGATGCCTAGATCCATGATGTGCACCTCACTAGGACATCTCGAGATAGTTCCCAGGGAAGGGATGTGGTCAAAGTAACCTCCTGGGAATCACAGGGGAGGGATGTGGAGACATTCCAAGCAGAGAGTGAGGAGCTAATTAAATTAAAATGGCACTGTGGAAACTAAGGCTTTGTCAACAGAAGTTAATGCAAGCACAGGTTTCAAAATGTAACGAGATATGTATAGATTAGGCGTGGAATTTAGGATACCACTAACATCACCTACGTACATGTCATAGCATAATATGCTAGCTTGTGTACAGCTTAGAACTATGTTGTTGTTTTGGTCTTGTAGAGATTCTCAGGAAGTGCCTCTGTCACCACAAGTTGAACCTGCCTGTGAACTGCTCTCGCTCCACTCCACTCCATCAAGACCTGCACGCAAGGCCAAACAGATAACATTGAATACCTCTGAAAAAAGGATGCTGTTCGGTCCTGAGCCAGAGCACAGAGTGGCCATGTCCACTAATTGCAGACGTGACTTGAAAGATGCACTTGAAGTTGTTAGCAAAGAATGCAGTGTCGCTGAATCCCAAACAAGCCAAACCATGCCTGTACCCTCACTGGAGTGCATTGGACCATCCCAAAGGCATCTTCAGCTTGCCCAAGTTGTATCCTTCCTCGGGTGCATTCCGTGCATGCTTGTGGTCACCATCAATCAAACAACAACAGGTTGTCTCTCTCTCTCTCTCTTGTTTGCTGTTGTTCTCGTACTTATTGCTAACTTTTGGTGTAAATTGTTTGCAGCCTTTCAGATATTGCTTGGGGGCAGCCAAATCAGCTAGTGGTGCTTGCTATAGCAGCTCCGCATCCCATGAGAATATCCTAAAATGGGTCATCTCTCAGGGTGGTGGTGGTGGTGGTGGTGGTTGAGTGGGGAAGTCAATTCTGCTGGTGTGGCGACCTCCTTTTGTGCCTTGTCTATGTGTGTGATCTCTCGCTTACCACGACAATGAGGGGGCAATACTTATCTTGTTCACTAGCGGTCGACATTGTTCATTCGTGCATTACGAAGGTTATGTGAGGTGGGAGTCCAGCTCTTCGTTTGTTCTAAGTGACAATTAAAAAATAATAATAATAGAGATTCTGTGGCATCTCCAGGTGTGATGTATTCATCTGGCTTGCAGCTGGTGGACCGTGCTTTGTTATAGGTCCCCGAGCACAAATAATTCATGCATCCCAAGAAACAACGACTCTTTCGTAGTATCTCTTACACTGTATACTGTACGAGTCATTGGGTAAGAGAGCTGATGCACTTAGCTAAAAGCAAATATCTTGAGTTTGTCTGCATGGCTTTTTTGGTTTCATTATTTAGTCTTTCTGCTTCATCAGCTCACCTGTCTCCCTGTACAGCCGAGTTCCCTCTCATCTAACTACTGTGTGGCCAGTCCTTCCTTAAAACAAGAACAACTATCTTTTTATTAACAAACATTTGGTGGGCTTGTTGGAAGGAGGAAAGTCAACAAGACTGTACCATTGATCACTGCCAGTTGAATGACCTCGCACCATTTAAGCACACCAAGTGCTATTCTGATAATACAGTATGATTTTAAAGGGTAAAGGGTCACTTAATTGTGGTCGCTTTCTTGTCATTTTTTCCCTCTGCTTATTTATTTGTTGTTGTTGTTGTTGCTCAGTATTATAGTTGAGCAGTTGAGGAGGACTGTACCAAGCCAGTGTTCTACAAACTCTGACTCAGAGCTTCTGTGACTAGGGTTTTTTTAAAACACTCTTCTATTAACTCTCAGTTGACATAATAACATGACAATAACTTTCTCAATATCAACCAGAAATTGGATGTTTTGACTAGATGCTGATGAAGGCTAGAGCATCTAGTCGAAGCATCCAGAGAATACAATTTCAAGTTGTTTATCTATTATTGTTGTGTACTGCAGTATCAGCACATGCCCTATGTTGTTGACTGAACCCATCACATGTAGGGTCAGCTATAGCCTCCTTCAAGGACTTGGGTAACAGTTGCACAGAACTCCACAAACCCAAGCTGCAGAACTGAGTGCGTCATGTTTTGGTACTGCTTTTTTAATACATCATGTGCATTTGCTTGCTTGCGACATTGACAAGACTACTCACCAGCTGATCCTTACCAGCCGCTGTATTCTGCAAATGAGAAATGGAGCTGTCGTGGACGTGCAATGAAGTCATCTGGCAGTCTAGAAGTTTTTATGAACGAGCATGTTGTATGCAAGTAATTGTTGTTGCTGTTCTTTTGTGGGATTTCTTGTCTACTGATCATTTAGGAAGCTAAGAAGCTGCTGACATGAGCTCGAGTTAAAATATGTGCTTTGTTTGGAGGGAGGGGGTTGCCTTCTGTCATTTTGAAATGGAGATCAAGCCAATATAGAGAGTGCTAGACTGCACTTCCCAGGCATGTTGCTAACAGAAGGCCCTCAAGTGTCTCAGCAGAGTAGGGAGAAGGTGAAAAACACTTCCTTTGATTCTTGCATGTTTTGTGTGGTATTTCTCTCTCAAACCTACATAGGTGGTCCAATATTGTGGGAGTCATTCCTGGAATTATTTCAAAGATTTTGCACTTTGCAAACCTTAGCGACCTAGCCCTAGCGAGTATCTCCAGGATCTTTGAAATCTGGATATCCACCGATTTTCACGTAGGACATTTGGTAGGAGGGAATAGTTGGTTACCTTGATTATTTGGTTACTTGCGCAGATGTGAATATCTGGGGAAAGGTGGTGCATATATAGTCACGAATGTGGTATATATGGGTGCACATATTGTATGGTCTGTACCATGTACTATAGCTACAGCCGTACCCAACTGTATAAACTATCTCATTCAACTCCCCAGGGGAGGGCTTGCTGCCCTTGTCAATAATAATCCCCACATTTCCACCTCATGCCATTAGCTTAATTCCTGCTGGGTTTTCATTATCGTGAGAGGTTTGTCAAGAGCTTGGGGATAGTGTGCTTTGATTAGGGACAGGGCTATAATTGTTAATTAAATGCCACATGTATCACATTGTATGGTGTACAATTTACAACCCACTTTCATGATTGTATATAGCTGCCACTAAAGTTAATTGTTGTCTCGTTAAATAGTCTTTTCTTTTGTGTGACCACATCCACATGGAGCACCATCTGTTGCTTAGGATATGTTTACACAAAACACTTGAGGAGTTTGGATGTGAGATTTATCTCCTGATTGATGATATTTCCATTTATGAACCCCAGCAAATAGCTTGGTAATAATTTGACCCGTGTATTGGGGGAATCAAGTTAATACATCCTGTTTTTGTTTCTAATCTAAATTGGTATGTGAAGAATTCATTCCTTGCTATAACTATCCTTGACTGCACCTACATCCTCAAGTGTTGTCTATTTTTACCCATATTTTGTCCTAGGCAGTATTTTATCCTTGACTAAGACCATGCATATCCCTACTCCACAGCCGAGTCTTGGCTGTGTTCGTCCCATGGATCACCACCTGTATTCTCCTCGTACCTCTTTCTTGGTCCCTGTCATTGCAGAGCCTCCTCCTAATCTCCCCAGGGGCTCATGCAACACGAGAGAGAGAAGCCGTTCTCCAGTGGATGTAAGAAACTTCAGCATTCTCCACTACTATCCTCGGGAAGAATAGCCTGAGAACTTAACATAACAAATCCGACCATAAGCTCATCATTGTGCTATAGCAACAGATTATCTATAAACCTCACATAGACCTCACATACATCATCATCATCATCATCATCATGAACTCGATTGCTCACCTTGAATATCAGAAACGGTATTTGCATATTTGCCTTTTGGATGGGCGGGGCTGGTGATGTTTTCCAACATTCGAGGTTAGCTGGACCTATAAATACCAGACGGGTTGGAATTTGGAGGAGTCGGACTTGCTAAGTGTATGTTTAAAAAAAGAACTACTATGTTCGAGACAGCTGCGCTGTTCGCTTTTGCTCTGATATTGCAGGGACCTGGAGGATGCTGGGTCCGCGCTGACAATGTTCTTACAAAAGTGTAAGGAGTCTTTCAATGCGGTTGCACGTTATATAGCTGGCTTTTGTGCACCTCCAATATCGTCGAGTTGGGTCTCTGGTCGAGAAACTCAACATTGTGGAGTCGGCTAGTTACAATTAGACACATACTTGTTATGCTTTAATTGTGTTCTGTTTATGTTGGCAGGGAGTTAGACAACCCTGAAGCAGTTTGCAATGACTTTTCTCGAGCTGTGTATTACCAGTCATCAAAGACTGAAAGCAGCAAGTTTATCATCTTCTTTGAAGGAGGTGGGGGTTGCTCATCCTTCCGTGAATGCAATGAAAAATGGCTATTAAAAAAAGACTTCGCTCTCATGTCCTCCAAGAACTACACTGACGAAGTGGAAGGAAGAGACCTTCTCTCTGGTAACCAAATGGAAAATCCTCTTTTTTACAACTACTCTCGCATCTTGGTCCCTTACTGCTCCCAGGATATCTTTCTGGCCAATCGCTCCAACCCCTCGAAAGATCGAGTTGAACAAGTTTACCATGATGATGCAGACAACTTCATCTACAAGGGACGCATCATATTCCAATCCGTCATCGAAGAGCTCATCAGCAAGAGAGGACTGGCAAATGCTACCAAGGTTGTATTAGCTGGTAGCAGTGGTGGAGGCCTCGGTGTCATCAATAATTTAGAATGGACAAAGAATGTTCTGATGAACACAACAGGAGGAGAACCCGAGTTGTCTGCCATCATAGACTCGTCCTGGTTTGTTCCTTTTGGTGGTAGCCATGTTCTCAACTGGGATAGAAGCACGTCTCTGGCTTTTGACCTTCCTGAAGCCTGCTTGGATGTTTCTCTAGGCCACCCTTGCTGCACTTCCCCTGCTTGCCTCCTAATCAAAGACTATCTGAAGGAAGTCAATGTCTCCATCTTTGTCATCTCGAGCATGCACGATATCTTCACCCTTGGGGATGTCCTGAGAACATCTATTAAGAACATGGGACTGAATAATGACTACGACATCTTACGCCTCTTCAATGGCTATGGCTCCATCATGAACAAGACACTAACCCAGAGTTACAGCTCCTACTCGAAGCTTTCCATCTTCTCTCCCTCCTGCACCCAACACGTGTACTTTGCCACATCTTCCCTCTGGGATGAAGACAACCTCCTCTGGAAAACCAACAACAAGACCAGTTTGGATGAGAGTGGCTTCCTCCTAACCAACCCCATCAAGAATGGAACTTGGGAGAGAGTGATGGTGCAACAGCAGAACGGTGGCTTGGTCTCCTTACAGAAGGCCATCACAGAGTGGCAAGACAAGCCATGGGTGCAGAGGTTTTACATCGACAACTGCACGGGCCCTGCCTGCGGAGAGTCCTGCCCTAGCACCATCGAAATCAACCCAAACTACCTGCTCTGGAAACAGTACATTAACATCGCCATCCTAGTTCTTGCTGGGATGATGACTGCCATTCCAGCCATCCTCAAGCTGGGGCTCTACTTCCACATGAAGTACATCCTCCTCCGACAGAAAGTTTACGCCTACAACATGAAGAACACGCCCAAGTGTTTCCCCCAGGCCACCATCCCGGTCAACATTGCCTGTATTAACCTCAGCTACAGGATAAACACCGTCAATGCCAACAAGAATGTCGAGAAGAAGAATTTGTCTAGCACCAAGAAGTACACGGAAGAGTCATACAGCACCTCTGTGTGCGTGGATACATTTTTTCCGTGCTGTCAAAGCCTTTGTTCGGGCCAATACAACGTTTCCATCCAAGACCAGTGCCAGCAGGGGCAAGCCACGGTACAATTGGTGAGGACAGACTCGGGGATCTCCTCGTCTGTCAATAACCACTCGAGAGAGAATTCGATGGATACAATGAGCGTCGATTCCATGGACTCCTTGGACATCTTGGACAGCAAAGAGTTCTCAACTCTTCCCTCCCAGATGGGAAAGGTTGGCCGAAGCAGCAGTTCCTTGAGGAGAGAGAGGAGAGATAACAGAAGGAAGCGTATTCTGCACAAGGTCAACATGTATGTGAACCCCGGGGAACTGGTGGCCATCATGGGTCCCTCAGGATCGGGGAAGACCACTCTTCTAGACGTCTTGTTGGGCAGGAGAACCGCTGGACATATTTCGGTGAGCCAACACGATAGCAATGCTGATAATAAATACTGTATAGTGAGATAGTTTTGGAAGAGGCAGTTTTCACTGTTATAATCTAGGTGTGTTGAAGGACAATGGAGCATAGTGATACATGCTGCATAATCTGCGAATATCGCCCCCACACACACAACACAAATCAGTCATCAGTGAATATTTAACCCTCAAAAATATCCCACTTGATGGTAATTACCACATAGAATGCCCTTAGTGACCATGATAGCGTTTGCTGATAATAAAATTACCACATGTGAAAGCCGATGGGTTCACAGTAGTGCTGTTGATAATGTTTGGAGTGCAAACCTTACCATTTCTAGCACTCGTGAAAACCTTAAGTGCATTTACTTACAGTGGGTGTCAAGTGCTATCACAAGTAAAGCACTTGAACATTATTAAGAGGAACTCGCAGGTGTGTGTATGTGCACGAGTATGAAAGAGTGTGTGAGTGTGTGTGTTTGAGTCAGTGTGTGAGCTTATGTGAGTGCAAGTGTGTGTTTGAGTTTCTATGTGTGTTAAGAGTTTGTGTGAGTGTTTGAGTTTGGGGGTGAGTGTGTGTGTAAGTGTAGGTGTGTGTTTGAGTTTGTGTGTGAGTGTGTGTGTGGGTGTGTGTTTGAGTTTGTGTGTGAGTGTGTGTGTGGGTGTGTGTGTGTGAGTGTGTGTTTGAGTGTGTGTTCAAGTTTGTGTGTTTGAGTTCGTGGGTGTGTGTTTTGGTGTGTATTGAGTGTGTTTATTTTTATTTTTGTGTTATGTATGTGTAAGTCGTATGTGTGTATGTATCGTGTGCTTGTGAGTGTGTGTATGTGTGCTTGTGAGTGTGTATGTGTGTGCATGCGTGTGCATGTGTGTGTGTGAGACACCGTCCATGTGGGGTCTGCCACCAGACTGTACTCAAGTTACAGAGATATGTCCCGACTCATTCACTATAAGGAATGCCAAGCACAATTTGTTCCATATCTACACTCTCTCTCTACGTGGTACAATATGGCTTTTGTGTCATGGCAATTCACAATGTTTTTGACTAAGTATTTAATTGTGTAATAGCAACCATGTCATTTGTATCCTCCACCACCCCCACCTAGCCACACACACATGCGCGTACTTCCCTGCATCACATCAGTATGTCGGTCTCATATACACATTGCACACACACACACACACACCCCTTACACACACACCCCTTACACACACACAAACCCACACTCACCCTTCACACACACACACACACACACACACCTCACACACTCATCCCTCATACACACACATCATCTCTCATACCCGAATACACACTGCTCATCACTAACTCACACTTGCCACATCCACATACACACACACTCACACTTGCCACACACACACATTCCACACGCATACATATACACACACATCCCTCATTCAAAAACACTCGCCCCCTCAAACACTTTCTGCATCACACAATAGGGTGAAATTATGATCAACGGAACACCATTGGAAAAAATCCGGGAGTGGTTTGTGGTGAATACTGGTTACGTCCGGCAGCTGGCCAAGTCTTACTACAATGACCTGACCGTGCGCGAGAACCTCATCTTCTCCATGTGCATGCAGGCCCCGAGGGACATGAAGCTTAGCCAGAAGCTGGAAAGGGTGGAGCAAGTTATTCGTGAAACAGGACTGGTGGAAGAGGCAGATATCATGGTTGGGGATGGCATCGGCCTTGGCCTCAGCGGGGGACAGGTACGTATGTGTGTGTGTGTGTGTGTGACTGTGCATATGTGCAGGGAGATGGGATACAGCGCATTATCTGTTTGTTGATTTGCCTTGCTCTCGGTGTCCATTCAAGACATTTGATACGGATGGCTATAACTCCTCCTCGCACAAGTATTTTTTTACAAGGAGACTGAGATTGTGGGCAGTGGTTAGTTACATTGCAAGACAGACACAGGCTGAACATGAGAGGACTCATGCATGCACATAATGTCATGCTACCTCATGGAATTCCACTAGATAGAGAGACCTGCACAATGCTCTCGGAGTCGACTGGGCTGTGTTGTGGAATTATTGGAATGTGCCTCTCTAAGTGCCTAAAATATGCTCAGAACGTCACCTCACCTTTGTGCGTTATAACGTGAGAAAATACAGTCGGACAGGTGCAAACGATGTGTTGATTCAGTGGGAATAGGTGTGATGGCACTGATGTGTTTCTGGTTGTGCTTGGTAAAAAGTGTGAGGCATGCTAGCTAGGTGCTCATTGGATGAGAGCACTTTGCAGTAGCTGGTGAGCTGCACTTCAGTAATGGCATAAGCCCTTACCACTCTGATTTGCACTACTAGTCAGCGGGTCAAGCCCATTGGCACTTGCACTTGTGTGGCTTCTAGGATGAAGTCATCTGCTGCCCCTTGGTGCAGGTAGACCAGATGCACTTGTAACTATATCGCGCGCCTGCAGGAAAACCACAGCCTAACAAAGACCACAAAGACCACGTGTCTACTGCATGAGCGGCCAGGTTTCGCATAGGCATATCTTTATTGACGATGCGTGTTTTTTTTACCTCCGAAGGGCACACCAATGGCCGCTGAGGCTGGAGAGTACAGCAGACGCTTGCAGTGGAACACCGAAGTGCATGGGGAACGTTGGTGCCAACCCCATATCAACACTTGTCAGATTCCTGGCCTTTTTTTGTTGCAAATGCTCTTATTATAAAAGGAAACTGGAGTCTCTTGCACAATCTGTGTTTTAATCATGATGTGAGTGACACCATCTGTAGACAAGACTTAGCTAAGTCCTCATCTTCATCCCTGTGCTCTTCCTCACTTGCCTTGGCAGTTGAGCCTTCGATCCCCTCAATCTTGATTAGCACCTCATTGTGGCTTTATTCTCCCTCCAGTAGTTGTTGCAGTCTTTCTTGAGGTCCAGACGTGATTTAATCAAGTCAGCTTTCCCTGTAGTTGTTGCAGTCTTTCTTGAGGTCCAGACGTAATTTAATCAAGTCAGCTTTCCCTGTAGTTGTTGCAGTCTTTCTTGAGGTCAGGATGTGATTTAATCAAGTCAGGTTTCCCTGTAGTTGTTAGTCTTTCTTGAGGTCCGGATGTGATTTAATCAAGTCAGCTAAATAATATATGCTTTGACAGTTCAAAAGTTAAATAGGGAGAGCATCCATAAGCGGCTGCCTAACGACGAAGGTTGGAGCTAATACTGGCTGGAACTGATACTGGCATAGAAGCCTAACAAGATGTGTGTCCTGATGCAATTAATAACCATGGTAGATTGTGGGTATGCCCTAGGCAGCAACTCTTAACCCCCATCCCCACCCCACCCTCCCCATCCCACACAAACGGCTCACATTACACTTAAATCTAACATCAGCAGCTTCTTAGAGAGCCTAAATTATGTTTCGAGCCACAATGTGCTTTTAATTCTTCTCTAGTAAACCGCAACAAAAAATACATTGAAAATTGGTGAAGAAATCCCTTGAAATTCATCTTCAAGAATCTGTTTCTATCTACTGTTGATCTACTTGCAGAAGTTGCGTACAATAAGGTCCGCTCTTAAGAACTTGGGTTCCAGAGAACTCTGAACATTCCAGTGCTCATCCACGACGACTCCATTCATCGATTGCAGTAAGAGGTGTGGCTAGCAGTGGCTGTAAGTGATGCTGTCGAGCTACATGCAGCTAATGTTGTTTTATAGGTAAAGATTGCGAGTGTGTGTTGTGAAGTTTTCACTTGAGAAACTGTTAAGTCCAAAGGAGGTTGTAGCTTATCCTCCACCAAAACATCTTCTGGTTGATGGGGTTCCTGTGCAACTGTTACCAAGTCCTTGAAGGAGGTTGTAGCTTATCCTCCACCAAAACATCTTCTGGTTGATGGGGTTCCTGTGCAACTGTTACCAAGTCCTTGAAGGAGGTTGTAGCTTATCCTCCACCAAAACATCTTCTGGTTTATGGAGTTCCTGTGCAACTGTTACCAAGTCCTTGAAGGAGGTTGTAGCCTATCCTCCACCAAAACATCTTCTGGTTGATGGAGTTCCTGTGCAACTGTTACCAAGTCCTTGAAGGAGGTTTGTAGCTTATCCTCCACCAAAACATCTTCTGGTTGATGGAGTTCCTGTGCAACTGTTACCAAATCCTTGAAGGAGGTTGTAGCTTATCCTCCACCAAAACATCTTCTGGTTGATGGAGTTCCTGTGCAAGTGTTACCAAGTCCTTGAAGGAGGTTGTAGCTTATCCTCCACCAAAACATCTTCTGGTTGATGGGGTTCCTGTGCAAGTGTTACCAAGTCCTTGAAGGAGGCTGTAGCTGAGCTTACATGGATAGTCAACAATAGCAACAATATTTTTGTGTCTTGGACAAAGTGGTGTACATGAAACAGTTAACAGTAGCCAAGACATGGCATGTGCAGTAGGTGTAAGTGTCTAGCACCTCTAATTTGGACTTTGTAGAAATCTGTCTGTCCTCCATTGCTCAACTATAGTATACACAACACATACACACACACACACACACACTAACAACAACAACTGAAGCAATAACATTGAACAGATACTTGTTAAACAAGCAAGAAAACAGGACTGTATCCATGCAGACCACAGCCAGTTAGATGACCCTTTACCATTTAAAATCATATACACCAATTCAATTTTGTACGGCTTTATAATGATCGGTGTATATATTTTAAATTGTAAAGGGTCATCTAACTGGTTGTTGTCTACATGGGCACAATCCTGATTTACTTTTCTTTTTTTTATTAACAAATCGATCTGCCCTAGTTGTAAGATTGCATTTTTGACTCATGTGAAAAATCAGGCAAGACATCTGACCTTTCCCCTCACTCAACTTTGTCACCATTATTAATGTGTAGGTTTGGGGTGTGGCTACAACTTTAGCACAGTACGGCAGCTGCCCAACTTTCTTGTCGCTATAGTAACAGGAATAATAATGGCTCTCAACGAACTCTCAGTAGACATAATATTAATACAATGACTTCAATAAATATGCTCGCTCAATGTTTCAGCTAGCCGCTGTAGCCTCCATCGTGGCATATAGGAGACTGTGGTGACCAGCTTACAGTGTTGGACATGAAGTGCAGCCGTGCGGGGAAGCTCTTCAAGGATGAAAATTACAATAACGCGATGCATGCATGTTCCTGACGTTTCACTTAAAGTCATGTGACATAGTAGCAGCAGGAGTCAAGGGTGCCTTCTTCGTGAGGGCTCTATCAGGCAAGCACTGTTGCTATGCTAGCTGGCCTAGCAACAATAAAAGCAAAAAAAACACACTTGGAATGCTTATCCCCTTCATAGCCATAGCAGTCCTTTAAATCTTGGTACCTTGGTTTTCAAGCTGTAGTATAGCAGGCAATGATTCTCTCTCAGAGCACTTCCACTTTATACATGGAATCATTTGTTGCCTTCAGCTAGAGCCAGCCATACACTGCAACTTCTCTTAGCCTTTAGCTTTTTGCTGATGACTAAGCCGCTTGTGGCTGTGAACCTCTCTATTTCATCACCTGCAGGATTATTCCAGTAGAGTAGGGGTTAACGCTGTGAACCTCTCTATTTCATCACCTGCAGGATTATTCCAGTAGAGCAGGGGTTAACGCTGTGAACCTCTCTATTCCATCACCTGTGGGATTATTCCAGTAGAGCAGGGGTTAACACTGAACCTCTCTATTTAAGCACCTGCAGGATTATATCCACTATTAGGTCCCAAAGAGTTAATTAAGCTGCCCAGGAGAGGACCTTTGTAGCTAATCAGAGACACTGACTTTTGTTTTTGTAAAGTTCTCCATGTGCCGGCTGCCACAACTCCTTCGAGTTGTACCACAAGAATGTCCAGTGTTGACGTTTTCCTTCCATAAACAATGTTGCTTGGTGCAGCATTCCAGCAACGCTGTATGGCCTGCTGTATGGCTTGACTGCACGGTCCACCTGGAACCACGGGTGGCTGGGCTGTACCGCCGTACACAAGAATGCAATGTTGTTGTGAGAAAGTGTGTGACTGGTATCCCCTGAAGTATTTGACCCCAGCATGTCCCCAGCATGTCATAAAGGAAAGCGTAGTTGCCGTGTTAATTGCTCAGGTCTCATGGGGGTTATCACAGACTGCATAGGTGGGGATATGCGAGGGAGAGCAGTCGAGCGGAGGGGAGAGTAGTGTTATCAATTAGGACCTGCATAGGTGGGGATATGCGAGGGAGAGCAGTCGAGCGGAGGGGAGAGTAGTGTTATCAATTAGGACCTGCGTAGGTGAGGATATGCGAGGGAGAACAGTCGAGCAGAGGAGAGAGTAGTGTTATCAATTAGGACCACTTGCTCACCAATTAGTATTGTTTATGTGCTAGGGTAGACTAAATGCATGTAAGTTTAAAGTGTTTCATTTGTGTGTATGTTTGTTTGTTTGTTGTTTATACTCTAGAGGAAGAGATTGGCCATCGCAGTGCAGCTTCTGAGTATGCCCAACATTATCTTTCTGGACGAACCCACATCAGGTAAGTCAAACAACAACTTTGCAACAACAATATTAATTGAAGCCACACCCCACAGGCCTGGACTCCGCCTCATCATTAGATATTCTGAAGAGTCTTCAAGTGATGTCCGGCACGGGGCGGGCCATCGTGGTGACCATTCATCAGCCTCGCAGTGAAATATTCCATGCCTTCGACAAGATACTGCTTCTATGTAATGGCCAGGTAGCTTTCTATGGCTCTCCCGTGAAGGTGTGGGAGTTCTTCAGAAAAGCTCTCATCGCTGAGAAGGAATTGGATGTAAGTGTGGGCCTCAGGCCATAAACTACCTGTATTGATAAACTACCTGTATTCATTCTTGCACACAATCACTCCAACCAAATGAAATTGCCTGCAACTCAATGTTGAATGAATTGAACTGACTCAGGTTCAAATACCAAGCACCAAGCCGCATTCCATTCTGTTTCTGTGGGTGCTATGTTGAGACGTAAATTTCAATCATTCAGAAGTCACGTCCAAACTAAGCCGAGGTTTACACACAAGAACATCTAATGATGTCCAAACTCAGAGCTGTCTCTGCATCAACAAGAGCTCAATTATGCACTGTTCTCATCATATCCAAGCTCAATGTCTGCAAATGTGTTTGTGTTCAGAAACCGTTGCTAGACTCTGTGATAGTGTGACTGAAGATGACTCTAAGCTGCTGGGTGTGACTGAAGATGACTCTAGCTGCTGGAGCTGCTCTCTCTTCTCCATCTCTTATTAGAGGCTCCCATGGCCAGGATGGGGAAGATAGTGCTTGCAGAAGAGCCTCAACTAACTTTTTGTAGCCATCAAGGACTCTTTTTCCCTCCTTGCTTTTTAGCAGCTGCCTTAGCTTCCAAGTTGATGCCAGAGGAGTGCAGAAAAGGAGTTCTTCTGGCACATATCTTACAATATTATATGATGGTTGGCTCTGGCTATAACTCTACAGCTTTCCCATCAGCACTTCAGTAATGGCTGTACGACTTCTAGGTTTGTGGCATGGATTCAGGTGATCAAAATTCCAAAGGATGAAGAGGATTAAAAAAATATATATATATTTGCGTAATTGAGTTGTTGCAGTAAGCCATTTACACTGACTAGCCTTTAAATAAAATAAAAAAGACCTCTCTGCAGATATATATGGTTAGAGTAGGCTCTCTCTTGCTGTATATGGCTAAGCCTTGGTTCTCTACTGGAACTGCACTTTGTTCACCAGCTTCCAGCTTATCTAGACATTGCTCTCAGCTTTCCTGCTCTGTCAGACATGTCTACTTTGTATGAGCTTGTCTCGGTGCTGTCGATGCGGCTGGGGAAACTCATTCTCTATTGGTTGATTGTATAATGATTGGTGAGTGAAGTGAGCCCTCACTGGAGAGTGGCTATAGGTTAGTGGTTGGTGAGTGAAGTGAGCCCTCACTGGAGAGTGTACATAAGTAGCTATAGGTTAGTGGTTGGTGAGTGAAGTGAGCCCTCACTGGAGAGTGGCTATAGGTTAGTGGTTGGTGAGTGAAGTGAGCCCTCACTGGAGAGTGTACATGTGTAGCTATAGGTTAGTGGTTGGTGAGTGAAGTGAGCCCTCACTGGAGAGTGTACATAAGTAGCTATAGGTTAGTGGTTGGTGAGTGAAGTGAGCCCTCACTGGAGAGTGCACATGTGTAGCTATAGGTTAGTGGTTGGTGAGTGAAGTGAGCCCTCACTGGAGAGTGTACATGTGTAGCTATAGGTTAGTGGTTGGTGAGTGAAGTGAGCCCTCACTGGAGAGTGGCCATATGTAGCTATAGGTTAGTGGTTGGTGAGTGAAGTGAGCCCTCACTGGAGAGTGGCTATAGGTTAGTGGTTGGTGAGTGAAGTGAGCCCTCACTGGAGAGTGTGCATATGTAGCTATAGGTTAGTGGTTGGTGAGTGAAGTGAGCCCTCACTGGAGAGTGGCCATATGTAGCTATAGGTTAGTGGTTGGTGAGTGAAGTGAGCCCTCACTGGAGAGTGGCTATAGGTTAGTGGTTGGTGAGTGAAGTGAGCCCTCACTGGAGAGTGTACATAAGTAGCTATAGGTTAGTGGTTGGTGAGTGAAGTGAGCCCTCACTGGAGAGTGCACATGTGTAGCTATAGGTTAGTGGTTGGTGAGTGAAGTGAGCCCTCACTGGAGAGTGGCTATAGGTTAGTGGTTGGTGAGTGAAGTGAGCCCTCACTGGAGAGTGTACATGTGTAGCTATAGGTTAGTGGTTGGTGAGTGAAGTGAGCCCTCACTGGAGAGTGGCTATAGGTTAGTGATTGGTGAGTGAAGTGAGCCCTCACTGGAGAGTGGCTATAGGTTAGTGATTGGTAAGTGAAGTGAGCCCTCACTGGGAGTGTGCTATAGGTTAGTGGTTGGTGAGTGAAGTGAGCCCTCACTGGAGAGTGGCTATAGGTTAGTGGTTGGTGAGTGAAGTGAGTCCTCACTGGAGAGTGCACATATGTAGCTATAGGTTAGTGGTTGGTGAGTGAAGTGAGCCCTCACTGGAGAGTGGCTATAGGTTAGTGGTTGGTGAGTGAAGTGAGCCCTCACTGGAGAGTGGCTATAGGTTAGTGGTTGGTGAGTGAAGTGAGCCCTCACTGGAGAGTGTACATGTGTAGCTATAGGTTAGTGGTTGGTGAGTGAAGTGAGCCCTCACTGGAGAGTGGCTATAGGTTAGTGGTTGGTGAGTGAAGTGAGCCCTCACTGGAGAGTGTGCATATGTAGCTATAGGTTAGTGGTTGGTGAGTGAAGTGAGCCCTCACTGGAGAGTGGCCATATGTAGCTATAGGTTAGTGGTTGGTGAGTGAAGTGAGCCCTCACTGGAGAGTGGCTATAGGTTAGTGGTTGGTGAGTGAAGTGAGCCCTCACTGGAGAGTGGCTATAGGTTAGTGGTTGGTGAGTGAAGTGAGCCCTCACTGGAGAGTGCACATGTGTAGCTATAGGTTAGTGGTTGGTGAGTGAAGTGAGCCCTCACTGGGAGTGTGCTATAGGTTAGTGGTTGGTGAGTGAAGTGAGCCCTCACTGGAGAGTGGCTATAGGTTAGTGGTTGGTGAGTGAAGTGAGCCCTCACTGGAGAGTGTACATGTGTAGCTATAGGTTAGTGGTTGGTGAGTGAAGTGAGCCCTCACTGGAGAGTGGCTATAGGTTAGTGGTTGGTGAGTGAAGTGAGCCCTCACTGGAGAGTGTACATAAGTAGCTGTAGGTTAGTGGTTGGTGAGTGAAGTGAGCCCTCACTGGAGAGTGTACATAAGTAGCTATAGGTTAGTGGTTGGTGAGTGAAGTGAGCCCTCACTGGAGAGTGGCTATAGGTTAGTGGTTGGTGAGTGAAGTGAGTCCTCACTGGAGAGTGTACATATGTAGCTATAGGTTAGTGGTTGGTGAGTGAAGTGAGCCCTCACTGGAGAGTGGCTATAGGTTAGTGGTTGGTGAGTGAAGTGAGCCCTCACTGGAGAGTGTACATAAGTAGCTATAGGTTAGTGGTTGGTGAGTGAAGTGAGCCCTCACTGGAGAGTGGCTATAGGTTAGTGGTTGGTGAGTGAAGTGAGCCCTCACTGGAGAGTGTACATAAGTAGCTATAGGTTAGTGGTTGGTGAGTGAAGTGAGCCCTCACTGGAGAGTGGCTATAGGTTAGTGGTTGGTGAGTGAAGTGAGCCCTCACTGGAGAGTGTACATAAGTAGCTATAGGTTAGTGGTTGGTGAGTGAAGTGAGCCCTCACTGGAGAGTGTGCATATGTAGCTATAGGTTAGTGGTTGGTGAGTGAAGTGAGCCCTCACTGGAGAGTGGCTATAGGTTAGTGGTTGGTGAGTGAAGTGAGTCCTCACTGGAGAGTGCACATATGTAGCTATAGGTTAGTGGTTGGTGAGTGAAGTGAGCCCTCACTGGAGAGTGTACATGTGTAGCTATAGGTTAGTGGTTGGTGAGTGAAGTGAGTCCTCACTGGAGAGTGGACATATGTAGCTATAGGTTAGTGGTTGGTGAGTGAAGTGAGCCCTCACTGGAGAGTGCACATATGTAGCTATAGGTTAGTGGTTGGTGAGTGAAGTGAGCCCTCACTGGAGAGTGTGCATATGTAGCTATAGGTTAGTGGTTGGTGAGTGAAGTGAGCCCTCACTGGAGAGTGTACATGTGTAGCTATAGGTTAGTGGTTGGTGAGTGAAGTGAGCCCTCACTGGAGAATGTACATAAGTAGCTATAGGTTAGTGGTTGGTGAGTGAAGTGAGCCCTCACTGGAGAGTGGCTATAGGTTAGTGGTTGGTGAGTGAAGTGAGTCCTCACTGGAGAGTGTACATAAGTAGCTATAGGTTAGTGGTTGGTGAGTGAAGTGAGCCCTCACTGGAGAGTGGCTATAGGTTAGTGGTTGGTGAGTGAAGTGAGCCCTCACTGGAGAGTGTACATAAGTAGCTATAGGTTAGTGGTTGGTGAATGAATTGAGCCCAGTGAGCTGTAGGTTAGTGGTTGGTGAATGAAGTGAAAACATTGTACTGTCACACACGGCCGTACCTGCGACGTATCTACGTACCTGTGCACCGCACATTCCCCCATATAAAATACTACAAATGGGTCACTCCTTTCATAAAATTGGTTTTCGTAAACTGGAAATGGTTGTCATCATGAAGAGAGAATATTGATGACGGCTGCGGGTGCAAGGATCGAGGTAAAGCGAACAGACTGCACGGGTAATAGCTGTCAGAGAAAGATAAGATGTTGGAGGTTCACATGTCTCCTCTATCCCCAACATGGAAGTGCATTTATCGTGTGTGTACGAGAAGCGATGCTTGACAATGACACAATCCCTTGCATATATACTGCTACTTGTTTCTGCCACACCCTCAAATAGCGAGGACAAGAGAAAATGAGCTATTTGAGTATAGAGGAAGTCCAATTGAAGGGTGTGGAGGAGAGATGTGCTAATTATTGGAGAGCTGAACACATGAACAATATCAAGAGTGCAAATTGCCCTTTAAAAAAGATGTCTGAAGTTCCTTGTCATCTTCCCTTCAGTACTTTGGCAATAATGTCAGCCAGCAAACACTGGCTGGTGACCTCACTCACTCTTTGTGTGCTTCGCATCTTCAGCGGACGCGCTGTTAGAACGCCCTCCCATAACTCCACAGTAAAATTTCATAGCAGTCGACCTGCCACACTCTATGATGTGGTCTTGACCTTGTAAAGCTGTAGGAACCTATTGATATCCAGTGGAACCTCCCTTATCCCCAGGACCCTCATGACTTGGCATCTCTCTAGCATCTTCCTAGATTCTTAGAAAAATGCAAGTGATTTCTTATTAAGAAACTTTCAAAATCAATTAGTGCCCAAAATCAATTAGTCCTAAAAATCATATACTTTTTACAAAGACTCCTGCTTCCCCCAAACCACTCACTCCTCCCCTTTCCTGGATAATTCATAATTATTGGTACATTCCACTTCACAAATGTGTGCATCATCATGTTCATGATCACGGATCGTGATGAGATCAGCAATAATGATAGAAAGTTTAGGTTGTCTGGGATAATGTCTAGGGCAATAGCTAGAGCACGTAACCTAACAGTGCTAGGGTTATAAAAGATATGGAGAGCTACAGCTTGGCAAGGTGCTTCAGCTTGCCAGACAATGCGTTGCATTCATTTCAGTAAGTGAACGTGCATCTTCTAAACAGATGCCCAGCTCATGCGCAGTTGTACAATGGGCTGCATTGCAACAGGCTGGCTGGCTGTGGAACAGAACAGATAAGGCTGAGAGAGAGGAGGAGAGGTTGTTAAGATATCTTGGAAAGCTAAGTGGAAGTAGCTTCCCTTGAAGGCGGGAAGCACACTAGGAGTGAGGTCATCAGGTAGTGCTTGCTGGGAGCACACTAAGAGTGAGGTCATCAGGCAGTGCTTGCTGGAAGCACACTAAGAGTGAGGTCATCAGACAGTGCTTGCTGGAAGCACACTAAGAGTGAGGTCATCACGCAGTGCTTGCTGGGAGCACACTAAGAGTGAGGTCATCAGGCAGTGCTTGCTGGAAGCACACTAAGAGTGAGGTCATCAGACAGTGCTTGCTGGAAGCACACTAAGAGTGAGGTCATCACGCAGTGCTTGCTGGGAGCACACTAAGAGTGAGGTCATCAGGCAGTGCTTGCTGGAAGCACACTAAGAGTGAGGTCATCAGGCAGTGATTGCTGGGAGCACACTAAGAGTGAGGTCATCAGGAAATGCTTGCTGACTTTTGGAATTGTCAGAGTGATGAAAGAAGACTATGCAATGGCTGACAATGGACATTTTATTTAGATATTTTGCACAATTAATCTGTTTGTGTTCAGGTACTCCATCACAGCATAGTCTCCTCCATGGACGACACACAGTCAGTCATCTTTCTTCTATAGTTCAACTATGTGGCCTATTCTTGTTTGTACTCATCGAGGGAGACGGCAGCGACCACGAGAGGCAGTACACATAAGGAACTGTGTTCTTGCCAAATTTGATCTGTTTCTACACCCTCTCGACATATGATGTATCCATCTCCTTACGACAGATGATGTATCCATCTCCATAGTGAGAGCACGTTGAGGAATTGAGTCGTAATAAACTGTGCTGAAGCCAATCTATTTCTTAATCTTTTAATCTGCCGGCCAGTTCTCTTGGTCATCCCACCCCCCCCCCACCCCTCCCCCTCCCCCACTAGATATAATGTTGGCTAGATACACAGCTAGATATAATGTTGGCTAGATACACAGCTAGATATAATGTTGGCTAGATACACAGCTAGATATAATGTTGGCTAGATACACAGCTAGATATAATGTTGGCTAGATACACAGCTAGATATAATGTTGGCTAGATACACAGATAATATAATGTTGGCTAGATACACAGCTAGATATAATGTTGGCTAGATACACAGCTAGATATAATGTTGGCTAGATGCACAGCTAGATATAATGTTGGCTAGATACACAGCTAGATATAGTGTTGGCTAGATACACAGCTAGATATAATGTTGGCTAGATACACAGCTAGATATAATGTTGGCTAGATACACAGCTAGATATAATGTTGGCTAGATACACAGCTAGATATAATGTTGGCTAGATACACAGCTAGATATAATGTTGGCTAGATACACAGCTAGATGGCTAGATACACAGCTAGATATAATGTTGGCTAGATACACAGCTAGATATAACGTTGGCTAGATACACATGTTGGCTAGATACACAGCTAGATATAATGTGGGCTAGATACACAGCTAGATATAATGTTGGCTAGATACACAGCTAGATATAATGTTGGCTAGATACACAGCTAGATATAATGTTGGCTAGATACACAGCTAGATATAATGTTGGCTAGATACACAGCTAGATATAATGTTGGCTAGATACACAGCTAGATATAATGTTGGCTAGATACACAGCTAGATGGCTAGATACACAGCTAGATATAATGTTGGCTAGATACACAGCTAGATATAACGTTGGCTAGATACACATGTTGGCTAGATACACAGCTAGATATAATGTTGGCTAGATACACAGCTAGATATAATGTTGGCTAGATACACAGCTAGATATAATGTTGGCTAGATACACAGCTAGATATAATGTTGGCTAGACACACAGCTAGATATAATGTTGGCTAGATACACAGCTAGATATAATGTTGGCTAGATACACAGCTAGATATCATCCCACAGATATGGCCATGTAGCAGTACAAACTCTCTTGTTCAACTGCCCCACTGAGGGCTCTTGAAGGTTGTTTCAGTCTGTCCTGATGATGTTTCGACTGCTCGGGGATATCCTGCTCTCTCCTTGCTTGCTCACTGAACATTAGACACACTTGTTGTTCACTTCTCAGAACTTCCACTCTCTCTCACTTCCTCTCTCTCACCTTCCCTCTCTCTCTCCTTCCCTCTCTCTCACTTCCCTCTCTCTCACCTTCCCTCTCTCTCTCACCTTCCCTCTCCCTCGCCTTCCCTCTCTCTCACCTTCCCTCTCTCTCACCTTCCCTCTCTCTCACCTTCCCTCTCTCTCTCTCCTTCCCTCTCTCTCTCTCCTTCCCTCTCTCTCGCCTTCCCTCTCTCTCTCCTTCCCCTCTCTCTCCTTCCCTCTCTCTCTCTCACCTTCCCTCTCTCTCACCTTCCCTCTCTCTCTCCTTCCCTCTCTCTCTCCTTCCCTCTCTCTCTCCTTCCCTCTCTCTCACCTTCCCTCTCTCTCTCTCCTTCCCTCTCTCTCACCTTCCCTCTCTCTCTCACTTCCCTCTCTCTCCTTCCCTCTCTCTCACCTTCCCTCTCTCTCACTTTCCCTCTCTCTTACCTTATCACTCTACAGGATCACTCAAAAAAATTCGTACATAAATCTACATACAAACCTTTCACTCATCCTTTTCTCGTGCTTAGCTGGTCTGAGAACTCTCTCTTCAATTTAATTATTACTGTTGTTGTTGTTGTCATTGTTGTTATTATTATCATTAATTATTATTTATTATTGTTGTTGTTGTTATTATCATTATTTGTAACTGTTTCCCAGTTTGGTTCTAATTCTAATCATGAAGGCGCAGTATGCATAATGAAGTTTGGTTCTAATTCTAATCATGAAGGCGCAGTATGCACAATGAAGTTTAGTTCTAATTCTAATCATGAAGGCGCAGTATGCATAATGAAGTTTGGTTCTAATTCTAATCATGAAGGCGCAGTATGCATAATGAAGTTTGGTCTCTAATTCTAATCATGAAGGTGCAGTATGCATAATGAAGTTTGGTTCTAATTCTAATCATGAAGGCGCAGTATGCATAATGAAGTTTGGTCTCTAATTCTAATCATGAAGGCGCAGTATGCATAATGAAGTTTGGTCTCTAATTCTAATCATGAAGGCGCAGTATGCATAATGAAGTTTGGTTCTAATTCTAATCATGAAGGCGCAGTATGCATAATGAAGCTTGGTCTCTAATTCTAATCATGAAGGCGCAGTATGCATAATGAAGTTTAGTTCTAATTCTAATCATGAAGGTGCAGTATGCATAATGAAGTTTGGTTCTAATTCTAATCATGAAGGCGCAGTATGCATAATGAAGTTTGGTTCTAATTCTAATCATGAAGGCGCAGTATGCATAATGAAGTTTGGTTCTAATTTTAATCATGAAGGCGCAGTATGCATAATGAAGTTTGGTCTCTAATTCTAATCATGAAGGCGCAGTATGCATAATGAAGTTTGGTTCTAATTCTAATCATGAAGGCGCAGTATGCATAATGAAGTTTGGTCTCTAATTCTAATCATGAAGGCGCAGTATGCATAATGAAGTTTGGTTCTAATTCTAATCATGAAGGCGCAGTATGCATAATGAAGTTTGGTTCTAATTCTAATCATGAAGGCGCAGTATGCATAATGAAGTTTGGTTCTAATTCTAATCATGAAGGTGCAGTATGCATAATGAAGTTTGGTTCTAATTCTAATCATGAAGGCGCAGTATGCATAATGAAGTTTGGTTCTAATTCTAATCATGAAGGCGCAGTATGCATAATGAAGTTTGGTTCTAATTCTAATCATGAAGGCGCAGTATGCATAATGAAGTTTGGTTCTAATTCTAATCATGAAGGTGCAGTATGCATAATGAAGTTTGGTTCTAATTCTAATCATGAAGGCGCAGTATGCATAATGAAGTTTGGTTCTAATTCTAATCATGAAGGCGCAGTATGCTTAATGAAGTTTGGTTCTAATTCTAATCATGAAGGCGCAGTATGCATAATGAAGTTTAGTTCTAATTCTAATCATGAAGGCGCAGTATGCATAATGAAAAGTGTGTTTGCGCATGCCTGACGATGAACCTATGACCTTGCATGATGTGTACATACAAACATGCTCTCTCAATACTGTCTCGGCCACTTACAATTAAAAGTTAGCCAATCAGGTGTGGCCTTTTTGATCGACTATTTTCACTTGTGTGTGTGTGTGTGTGCTCTTGTGTTGCAGGAGGCTGAAGGACAAGTTCAGGACGCAGTGCTAGATCTGCTGAAGGAGGATAGCTCACAGAGACAAGTCTTGCATGCCTACAGAGAGAGCAACGAGCCCAAGCACATGCAGCAAGCCATCTTGGAGAGCAGCAGGACTGATCATGTGGACTTCCCTCAGCAGGCGAAGGGGTAAGAGGGGAGGGGCTATGGGATGGAGGGGAGGGATTTGGGAGGGAGGGTGGATGTGGGATGGAGGGGAGGGGGAGTTGTGGAGCGTGGGAGTTTGTGGTGTGGGTGGGTGGGGGGGGGGGGGGGGAGTAACTGTTGAATGAAGGGGCATTTCAATCATTTTGCTCCCATTGTTTGTGTGTTAATTTATTGGTGTATATTATGCCCCCCTCCCCCCTCCCGCCCCCTCCTTCCCCTGTCTCTATGCAGTAGTCGTAACCCTGGGATCTGGCACAGACTTATGGTGCTGGAGTCACGAGCCTCTCTCAGGCAGACACTGTTCACTATCATCTACCTGCCCATCGTCTACGTTGTCTTTGGACTTGTACTTGGTAACTAGAAAGCATGCCACACCTACTATTTCATAATTTAGAGAGTTACATACCTTCATCCTTTCCATTCTCTTTTCTCGTTTTCCCAACTTCCTCCACACTCGCGTCCCCCCTCTCCCCCCTCACTTCCCTCCCTGTTTCAAAACCTCCAGGCACCACTTACTTGCGCACGACAGACCTGGTCCAGATCATGTCAGTCACTTGTCTGCTCAGCTGTTCCAGCTCTCTCTTCATGAGTTCCATCATCGCTAGCCTCCTGGTTGAGCCTCTGAAACTCTTCTACCTTGAACACAGCGACGGAATATCGCGCTCCCACGAGCTCATTCTGCAGGTGTTCATACGCATGAGTTCCCTCTCCACTCTGCCCCTCGCGGTCTGTGCCACCATTACGTTTGCCTTGGTCTATCAGACCTATGAGCTGTTCACCTTCTTCATTCTGCTCCTGGCCTTCCTGCTGGTAAACCAGGTGTGGATCGCCATCTTCATAGTGCTCACAGTCCTCGCTCCATCCCAAGCACACAGACTGTGTCCCATCTTTGCCGCCATCGGTGGATTCTGCTGCGGCTTCATCGTCCCCAAACAGCTCATGCCTCCTTACTACCGCTGGATATTCTACATCAACCCTTCTTTCTATGCCTATGCAACCACCAGCGTGGTAACGCTGGAGAAGCGAGGACTCTCCTGCGATCGTGACTCTAAGCTTGAGTGCTTCAGGGAATCTGGGCCGGCTATTCTCAAACAGTTTGGTCTGGCCGATGTGAATCCAATTGCGAATCTTGTAGTGCTGGTTGGGATGGTGATCGTGTTGGTCTTTGTGGGAATTTTAGTTCTGCAGGTGAAAGTCAGCTTTCCATTAATCAAGGAGAAGCTCTACAACATTTTCTGTGTTGTGGCATCTCGGAGAAAACGGTATGTAGTGATTGATGTGATTGTTTTAGCATTGGAGAACACATCAGCAAAATACATAATAGCAACTCTAAGTGAGTTTAAACACAATATGTATTGGATCAGTGTATTGAAACCCTAGACAAATTAATCACACACACACACATGTACACATACACACACGCACACGCACACACATGCACATACATACTCACATAGACTCATATACACTCACACTCACCCACCCATACACACACACACTCACTCTCTCTTCCTCTTTGCTTATACACTCCACAGAAGGCAGAGAGTTACTTCCATGGAGCAGCTACTGGATGGAGTGGACCATCCAACGGCTGCACTGACCAACACGGTGAAGAGGAGGAGAGATGTCCCCTGCATCCCAGCAAGGTTTAACGTTCCAAATGGAATAAATGATGGGAAGCCAATTGACAGCGCTGAAAAGGCCGTCGCTGGTGGGAATGAGATGCAGAGGCCGTTCTCTCGCGTGTACCCTTCCTCACAATTCCTGGACGCTGGATATCACTACATCCTCAATGACTTTCCGTGGAAGAGAGAGGAGCTCATGAGGGACATGGAGATGGACGAGGCAGATCCATTATCAACCTCAGCAGGATCCTCCATCGGCGCTAGTGCCAGCAGAGTGAGCAGTATGTTCTTCGCCCAACCATCCCGACGATCTCGCATCTTATCTGATGGGAGCGAGGATGTGTTTGAGCCAGAGTCCGTGGGTGACGTGAGCATCAACGTGGAGGAAGAGATGAATGAAGAACAGCGGAGGATGCAAGCCAACTTCAAGTGGAACGTTCGCCGGATGAAGATTGAACAGGAGATTAACAGACTTCGACATTATTCCATCAACAGGAGCCGAGCGGCAGTGGGGGGTCCAACCAGATTTAGACACAGCGTGTCCTTCGGAGATGATCTCGAGATCCAGCTGGAATCGAGCCGGTTGAGGGTGTTGGAGGAGGTGGACGAAGAGGAGGAAGATGTGGATTCGATTAAAGGGGCAGAAGGAAAGTCACTCGAGAAGACACCGGCGGGCAAGCGCGCATTCACACTTGGGGCAAAGAGCAATATTACCAAGAACTTCATCAGGAGCATGAGCATGCCTGGTAAAGATGCAGAGCTAATGAAGCCATCACTTCGTTCCATGCTCCCTTCTCTCCAGACATATAAGGAAGATGAGGAACGGGACGAAGAGCGAGCGGGCCAGCTTGGACTGCCTCCGAAGGACATCCCTGCAAATTTATCTACTGAGCATCTGGAAGATTGGGTGAAAACTGATGATGTGGCCCGATAGCATTGTGGTGATAGCAGATCTTGAGTCCTGCTGACCTCAACCTTATTTATATACATGATATTGACTGCATCTTCACTGCTAGAGATTATTGTACCAGTGTTTTAATCCAAAAATCAAGTTCAGTTCCAATTTTTAAAATCAATTGCTTTACTTTTTGCACGCAAGGTATAATATGTATCTGGACCACTAACCAACACCGGACCACTAACCAACACCTGGCAACAACTCCATGGAGGAGGGACCTAGATAAAATGCATGGCTTGTTTGTTTTTTTAAGTAAAAGAATCTTTGCATTGATCATCTTAATGGCCATCATGAGCATTGTTGGCTTAAGGATAAAGAACTTGGGCTGGCCACATAATACTAACAGCCAAGGAACACCACGAGAGATTCCTCCAAATAGCCACCAGTTGCAAATGTAGACACTCGCGTGTGGCAGGTGTGGTTTCTACATGGGATAGCTGGCCACAGGTGTATATAACAACGAGTCTTGGCATCTCATTATTCCTGATGAAGGCTAGTCTGAACGTCGAGAACGTAAAATTGAAGTTGATCGTAAAAAAATGTTAATTTTTACTTTGTAATTTTTACTTTTTATTTTTTTCAAAAGAAAGTGCTGAAGCTAATCATGAGCATGACATAATATAATAATCTATAATTATGCAAGTCTATAATTAATCTAGGGAGGAGAGGATCTAATGGAGAGTGGGAGTGAGTTCCAAAGTGTGATGGCAGAAGGAACAAAAGAAGACTTGCATGGCTGAGGTGTGGAAAGGAATTAAGATAGTAATGGCAATGGGTCATGTGAGGAGTTGGAGCTGATGGATGAAGTCTGGAGAAAAGTGGATATGGCTGTTAATTATCTTCTACAGTAAAAGGAGCTTGGCCTGAGCATGGCTGTCTGATTGAGTAGGCAGTTGAAGGAGTGGAGAGGAGAGAGGCATTATCAGAAGTCCATTGGTGAGTGCAGAGTTTAAGTGCAAAGTGCTGGATACCGCTTTGAGTTGCATGAAAAGGTGGGAGGTGCCCACACAGAAGAGCAATATATAGGAAGTACTAGAGTCGAGTAGAGTCCGACTAAGTGCATGGAGGAGATAAGTGATGTTAGAGGTGGAGATAAATTAAGACTATAATTTTCCTGGATTTAGTACACACTTTCTTGATGTGAAGATTCCAGGAGAGGTTTAAGGTGAGAATAACTCAATGAAGGGACGAGTTCAAGTGAAGTAACTAGTTTAAAGGATGATGAGAAGGCAAGGGGTTTGCGAGTAATGATCATACACTCCCACTTATATGGGTTGATCGTGAAGATACCCAGGATGATATCACTTCCATATCAGACTACACTGAGTTGATGGAGGAAGTGGAAGAGAAGGGGTGGGAGAGGAGGATATGGCAGTGGGGGATCTACGATTGGTGAAAGGGGGTTGCAAATGTGGTGTGTGCTCACTCACCGAAGGTTTTACTGACCATGCCCATTTTATGGCAGTGTGAGGATGTTCTGTTTGTGTGTGTGTGTGTTTTGGAGGGTGACAGTGAAATAATCCAAGAATAATACTCATATAAAAAGATTATAGCAAAGTGTGATAGATGCTAGGTGTGAAAATTGAGTCAAAATACATCACTCAGTAACTATTACCTATTCTGCCAACAGAAAAGGCAACTTCATCCTTCGAGGATGCAGCTTGTTAAATTTAACAACCAATTCTTTCATTTTTGTAGAATTCTGTAGTTTTTTTGCATTCTTTTCTGTTGATTTTCATTAGTGCTAGTCTTTTTGAAGTCATTGTAGGATGATGCGATGTTTTTATAAGTTCTAGCTGGCTAAAACTTCTTTCACATTCACAAGATGTGATAGGGACAGTCAAAGCAAGTTTAAGAAGTGATGTTAGGAAATGCCACACACTGACAGAGTATCTACCAGTTTGGTAGGAGCATCTGTACTAAGTTCCTTCCATTTACGATCACACATTCTGTACTCTACCGAAAACATAGCAGCATGAGGTAAGTCATCTTTGTAGAAGTCAACTGCAGCTGCAAGCTGGTCTGGTATTTCATTGTCAGACTCCTCAACTTGCTTTGGCAACGGTTTAAAGCAAACCTATAACCAGAGCTGGGTTGACTAATCTTTCCTTTAGCTCATTGATGATATGAGATAGAAACTCATTGTACAAGGTTATTCTAAAATACTCTTCAGTACTTGTGATTTCTATGTTACTTCTTAGTGTTTGGCGGCTAGTAACTCTTGGCTTTTTCAAAACAAAGCTATCTCCATGGATAGCCTCTCCAAGCTTTGAGGTTTCTTCATACACTATTTTAAACTCTTTTTCTGAATCTTCCCTCATTTTAGTAAGTGTTGCAACAACCTTTTTGCATTCTGTGTAAGAAAAGTGTCATCTCTTCGACCACTTACATTGAAGCAAGCTGTGGATGTTCTTTCCATAAAGAACATCCACAGCTTGCTTCAATGTAAGTGGTCGAAGAGATGATACTTTTCTTGCATGTAAAGTGTTAATGTGTGCAATACCAGAAGCAATGTCTGGATGAGCACAGAAATAGTGTCCATACAGACTACTGAGGCAGAGCTTGAAAATTTATTTTGTTCACAAAGGGGGTTGCAAATGCAACCAATGCAACCCCCCTGGATCCCCCACTGATATGGAGTGAGTGTAGATGGTGAGCTTAGTGGTATTATTTATATACAGAATAAAGAGAAGTGGACAAGACTGGGGTACTCCTGAGGATGCATGGCATGTGGGGAAGAACGAGAGCCTGTGATGATGACCACACTTTGTGAGTGAGTTGTGAGGTAAGACAAAAGTCAGAGTAAGTGAGAAGGAAGGTGAGAGAGGACAGGGTGTTTATGAGAGGTTGATGTGGAAAAGAGTCAAATGCTTTCTTGACATCTAAGAAGACCGGAAGTAGAGACTGAGGATGGCAACTTCTTGAAAAGCCTGAACAAAATCTGCATTATTTACTTGATGAAATGTTATATGTCTGCATTGTTGACTTGATGAAATATTATATGTCTGCATTGTTGACTTGATGAAATATTATATGTCTGCATTTTGTTGACTTGATGAAATGTTATATGTCTGCATTGTTGACTTGATGAAATATTATATGTCTGCATTTTGTAGACTTGATGAAATATTATATGTCTGCATTTTGTTGACTTGATGAAATATTATATGTCTGCATTTTGTTGACTTGATGAAATGTTATATGTCTGCATTGTTGACTTGATGAAATGTTATATGTCTGCATTGTTGACTTGATGAAATATTATATGTCTGCATTTTGTTGACTTGATGAAATATTATATGTCGATGTAAATAGTTGAAGGTGTGATGTTCTGCCTTAACTCTCATTGGTGTACTTATTAGTGAGAGAAGGGAAATGGGACAATAATTGCTGGAGGAGGATGAGGGAGGAGATGTCTTGGGGATATATAGGAACAATCGGGGGAATGCTTCCAATCAGCAGGAAAATGAGAGAGAGAGGAATTAAAGATAAGAGAAGGAGCAGATCTGGAGTGAGCATTTTAGCAGAAACAGTATCTGGTCCAGTCGATTTGTCCAATCAAATGTTGGAAAGAAGTTTGGTAACCTCGTCTGGGAAGCAGAGGAGCTCAGGTAGGCAGGGAAAATGAGGAGGAGAGGGTGAATAGTTGAGAGAAGGGGAAGATTTGTTGAAACATGAGATTTAGTGCTTTAGCTTAGGCCTTGGAGGAATCGCAGATTTGACCTTTGTGTGTGAGGAGAGTAGGGATGCATGATGTTTTGTTACTGGTGTGTGAGAGTAGGGATGCATGAAGTTTTGTTACTGGTGTGTGGAGAGTAGGGATGCATGATGTTTTGTTACTTGGTGTGAGAGTAGGGATGCATGATTTTTGTTACTGAGTAGGGATGCATGATGTTTTGTTACTAGGGTAGAGATTCATGATATTTTGTTACTGGTGTGAGAGAGTAGGGATGCATGATGTTTTATTACTGATGTGTGAGAGTAGGAATGCATGATGTTTTGTTACTGGTGTGTGAGAGTAGGGATACATGATGTTTTTGTTACTGGTGTGAGAGAGTAGGGATGCATGATGTTTTGTTACTCGGTGTGTGAGAGTAGAGATGCATGATGTTTTGTTACTGGTGTGTGAGAGTAGGGATACATGATGTTTTTGTTACTGGTGTGAGAGAGTAGGGATGCATGATGTTTTGTTACTCGGTGTGTGAGAGTAGAGATGCATGATGTTTTGTTACTCGGTGTGTGAGAGTAGAGATGCATGATGTTTTGTTACTCGGTGTGTGAGAGTAGGGATGCATGATGTTTTGTTAATCAGTGTGTGTAAGGTTGCATGAAGTTTTGTTACCGGTGTGTGAGAATAGGGATGCATGATGGTTTGTTACTAAGTGTGTGAGAGTAGAGATGCATGATGTTTTGTTACTCGGTGTGTGAGAGTAGGGATGCATGATGTTTTGTTAATCGGTGTGTGTAGGGTTGCATGAAGTTTTGTTACCGGTGTGTGAGAATAGGGATGCATGATGGTTTGTTACTAAGTGTGTGAGAGTAGGGATGCATGATGTTTTGTTACTTGGTGTGTGAGAGTGGGGAGATGCATGAAGTTTTGTTACTGGTGTGTGAGAGTAGGGATGCATGAAGTTTTGTTACTCGGTGTGTGAGAGTGGGGATGCATGAAGTTTTGTTACTCGGTGTGTGAGAGTAGGGATGCATGATGGTTTGTTACTTGGTATGTGAGAGTAGGGATGCATGTATTTTGTTACTGGTGTGTGAGAGTAGGGATACATGATGTTTTGTTACTCCATGTGTGAGAGTAGGGATGCATGATGTTTTATTACTCAGTAAGTGTGAGTAGGGATGCATGATGTTTTGTGACTCGGTGTGTGAGTAGGGATGCATGATGTTTTGTAACTTGGTGTGTGAGTAGGGATGCATGATGTTTTGTAACTTGGTGTGTGAGTAGGGATGCATGATGTTTTGTAACTCGGTGTGTGAGAGTAGGGATGCATGAAGTTTTGTAACTCGGTGTGCATGAGAGTAGGGATGCATGAAGTTTTGTTACTCGGTGTGCATGAGAGTAGGGATGCATGATGTTTTGTTACTGGTGTGTGAGAGTAGGGATGCATGATGTTTTGTTACTCGGTGTGTGAGAGTAGGGATGCATGATGTTTTGTTACTCAGTGTGTGAGAGTAGGAATGCATGATGTTTTGTTACTCAGTGTGTGAGAGTAGGGATGCATGATGTTTTGTTACTCGGTGCATGAGAGTAGGGATGCATGATGTTTTGTTACTCGGTGTGTGAGAGTAGGGATGCATGATGTTTTGTTACTGGTGTGTGAGAGTAGGGATGCATGATGTTTTGTTACTCGGTGCATGAGAGTAGGGATGCATGATGGTTTTTTACTCGGTGTGTGAGAGTAGGAATGCATTGTTACTGGTGTGTGAGAGTAGGGATGCATGATGTTTTGTTACTGATGTGTGAGAGTAGGGATGCATGATGTTTTGTTACTCGGTGTGTGAGAGTAGGGATGCATGATGTTTTGTTACTCGGTGTGTGAGAGTAGGAATGCATGATGTTTTGTTACTTGGTGTGTGAGAGTATGGATGCATGATGTTTTGTTACTCGGTGCATGAGAGTAGGGATGCATGATGTTTTGTTAATTGGTGTGTGAGAGTAGGAATGCATGATGGTTTGTTACTCGGTGTGTGAGAGTAGGGATGCATGATGTTTTCTTACTTGGTGTGTGAGAGTAGGGATACATGATGTTTTGTTACTGGTGTATGAGAGTAGGGATGCATGAAGTTTTGTTACTCGGTGTGCATGAGAGTAGGGATGCATGAATTTTTGTTACTCGGTGTGTGAGAGTCGGGATGCATGAAGTTTTGTTACTTGGTGTGCATGAGAGTAGGGATGCATGATATTTTGTTACTCGGTGTGTGAGAGTAGGGATGCATGATGTTTTGTTCCTAGATGTGTGAGAGTAGGGATGCATGAAGTTTTGTTACTCAGTGTGTGAGAGTGGGGATGCATGATGTTTTGTTACTCGGTGTGTGAGAGTAGGAATGCATGATGTTTTGTTACTCAGTGTGTGAGAGTAGGGATGCATGATGTTTTGTTACTCGGTGCATGAGAGTAGGGATGCATGATGTTTTGTTACTCGGTGTGTGAGAGTAGGGATGCATGATGTTTTGTTACTGGTGTGTGAGAGTAGGGATGCATGATGTTTTGTTACTCGGTGCATGAGAGTAGGGATGCATGATGGTTTTTTACTCGGTGTGTGAGAGTAGGAATGCATTGTTACTGGTGTGTGAGAGTAGGGATGCATGATGTTTTGTTACTCGGTGTGTGAGAGTAGGAATGCATGATGTTTTGTTACTTGGTGTGTGAGAGTAGGGATGCATGATGTTTTGTTGCTGGTGTGTGAGAGTAGGGATTCATTAAATTTTGTTACTTGGTGTGTGAGAGTAGGGATGCATGATGTTTTGTAACTTGGTGTGTGAGTAGGGATGCATGATGTTTTGTAACTCGGTGTGTGAGTATGGATGCATGATGTTTTGTAACTTGGTGTGTGAGTAGGGATGCATGATGTTTTGTGACTTGGTGTGTGAGTAGGGATGCATGATGTTTTGTAACTCGGTGTGTGAGAGTAGGGATGCATGAAGTTTTGTTACTCGGTGTGCATGAGAGTAGGGATGCATGAAGTTTTGTTACTCGGTGTGCATGAGAGTAGGGATGCATGATGTTTTGTTACTGGTGTGTGAGAGTAGGGATGCATGATGTTTTGTTACTCGGTGTGTGAGAGTAGGGATGCATGATGTTTTGTTCCTAGATGTGTGAGAGTAGGGATGCATGAAGTTTTGTTACTCAGTGTGTGAGAGTGGGGATGCATGATGTTTTGTTACTCGGTGTGTGAGAGTAGGAATGCATGATGGTTTGTTACTCAGTGTGTGAGAGTAGGGATGCATGATGTTTTGTTACTCGGTGCATGAGAGTAGGGATGCATGATGTTTTGTTACTCGGTGTGTGAGAGTAGGGATGCATGATGTTTTGTTACTGGTGTGTGAGAGTAGGGATGCATGATGTTTTGTTACTCGGTGCATGAGAGTAGGGATGCATGATGGTTTTTTACTCGGTGTGTGAGAGTAGGAATGCATTGTTACTGGTGTGTGAGAGTAGGAATGCATGATGTTTTGTTACTGATGTGTGAGAGTAGGGATGCATGATGTTTTGTTACTCGGTGTGTGAGAGTAGGGATGCATGATGTTTTGTTACTCGGTGCATGAGAGTAGGGATGCATGATGTTTTGTTACTTGGTGTGTGAGAGTAGGAATGCATGATGGTTTGTTAGTCGGTGTGTGAGAGTAGGGATGCATGATGTTTTCTTACTTGGTGTGTTAGAGTAGGGATGCATGAAGTTTTCTTACTCAGTGTGTGAGAGTAGGGATGCATGATGTTTTGTTACTTGATGTGTGAGAGTAGGGATGCATGAAGTTTTATTACTTGGTGTGTGAGAGTAGGGATACATGATGTTTTGTTACTGGTGTATGAGAGTAGGGATGCATGAAGTTTTGTTACTCGGTGTGCGCATGAGAGTAGGGATGCATGAAGTTTTGTTACTCGGTGTGCGCATGAGAGTAGGGATGCATGAAGTTTTGTTACTCGGTGTGTGAGAGTAGGGATGCATGAAGTTTTGTTACTCGGTGTGCATGAGAGTAGGGATGCATGATGTTTTGTTACTGGTGTGTGAGAGTAGGGATGCATGATGTTTTGTTACTCGGTGTGCATGAGTAGGGATGCATGATGTTTTGTTACTGGTGTGTGAGAGTAGGGATGCATGATGTTTTGTTACTCGGTGTGTGAGAGTAGGGATGCATGATATTTTGTTCCTAGATGTGTGAGAGTAGGGATGCATGAAGTTTTGTTACTCAGTGTGTGAGAGTGGGGATGCATGATGTTTTGTTACTCGGTGTGTGAGAGTAGGAATGCATGATGTTTTGTTACTCAGTGTGTGAGAGTAGGGATGCATGATGTTTTGTTACTCGGTGCATGAGAGTAGGGATGCATGATGTTTTGTTACTCGGTGTGTGAGAGTAGGGATGCATGATGTTTTGTTACTCAGTGTGTGAGAGTAGGGATGCATGATGTTTTGTTACTTTATGTGTGAGAGTAGGGATGCATGAAGTTTTGTTACTTGTGGTGTGAGAGTAGGGATACATGATGTTTTGTTACTGGTGTATGAGAGTAGGGATGCATGAAGTTTTGTTACTCGGTGTGCATGAGAGTAGGGATGCATGAATTTTTGTTACTCGGTGTGTGAGAGTAGGGATGCATGAAGTTTTGTTACTTGGTGTGCATGAGAGTAGGGATGCATGATGTTTTGTTACTGGTGTGTGAGAGTAGGGATGCATGATGTTTTGTTACTCGGTGTGTGAGAGTAGGGATGCATGATGTTTTGTTCCTAGATGTGTGAGAGTAGGGATGCATGAAGTTTTGTTACTCAGTGTGTGAGAGTGGGGATGCATGATGTTTTGTTACTCAGTGTGTGAGAGTAGGAATGCGTGATGTTTTGTTACTCAGTGTGTGAGAGTAGGGATGCATGATGTTTTGTTACTCGGTGCATGAGAGTAGGGATGCATGATGTTTTGTTACTCGGTGTGTGAGAGTAGGGATGCATGATGTTTTGTTACTGGTGTGTGAGAGTAGGGATGCATGATGTTTTGTTACTCGGTGCATGAGAGTAGGGATGCATGATGGTTTTTTACTCGGTGTGTGAGAGTAGGAATGCATTGTTACTGGTGTGTGAGAGTAGGGATGCATGATGTTTTGTTACTGATGTGTGAGAGTAGGGATGCATGATGTTTTGTTACTCGGTGTGTGAGAGTAGAGATACATGATGTTTTGTTACTCGGTGTGTGAGAGTAGGAATGCATGATGTTTTGTTACTTGGTGTGTGAGAGTAGGGATGCATGATGTTTTGTTGCTGGTGTGTGAGAGTAGGGATTCATTAAATTTTGTTACTCGGTGTGTGAGAGTAGGGATGCATGATGTTTTGTAACTTGGTGTGTGAGTAGGGATGCATCATGTTTTGTAACTCGGTGTGTGAGTATGGATGCATGATGTTTTGTAACTTGGTGTGTGAGTAGGGATGCATGATGTTTTGTAACTTGGTGTGTGAGTAGGGATGCATGATGTTTTGTAACTCGGTGTGTGAGAGTAGGGATGCATGAAGTTTTGTTACTCGGTGTGCATGAGAGTAGGGATGCATGAAGTTTTGTTACTCGGTGTGCATGAGAGTAGGGATGCATGATGTTTTGTTACTGGTGTATGAGAGTAGGGATGCATGATGTTTTGTTACTCGGTGTGTGAGAGTAGGGATGCATGATGTTTTGTTCCTAGATGTGTGAGAGTAGGGATGCATGAAGTTTTGTTACTCAGTGTGTGAGAGTGGGGATGCATGATGTTTTGTTACTCGGTGTGTGAGAGTAGGAATGCATGATGGTTTGTTACTCAGTGTGTGAGAGTAGGGATGCATGATGTTTTGTTACTCGGTGCATGAGAGTAGGGATGCATGATGTTTTGTTACTCGGTGTGTGAGAGTAGGGATGCATGATGGTTTTTTACTCGGTGTGTGAGAGTAGGAATGCATTGTTACTGGTGTGTGAGAGTAGGGATGCATGATGTTTTGTTACTGATGTGTGAGAGTAGGGATGCATGATGTTTTGTTACTCGGTGTGTGAGAGTAGGGATGCATGATGTTTCGTTACTCGGTGTGTGAGAGTAGGAATGCATGATGTTTTGTTACTTGGTGTATGAGAGTATGGATGCATGATGTTTTGTTACTCGGTGCATGAGAGTAGGGATGCATGATGTTTTGTTACTTGGTGTGTGAGAGTAGGAATGCATGATGGTTTGTTACTCGGTGTGTGAGAGTAGGGATGCATGATGTTTTCTTACTTGGTGTGTGAGAGTAGGGATGCATGAAGTTTTGTTACTCAGTGTGTGAGAGTAGGGATGCATGATGTTTTGTTACTTGATGTGTGAGAGTAGGGATGCATGAAGTTTTGTTACTTGGTGTGTGAGAGTAGGGATACATGATGTTTTGTTACTGGTGTATGAGAGTAGGGATGCATGAAGTTTTGTTACTCGTGAGAGTAGGGATGCATGAAGTTTTGTTACTCAGTGTGTGAGAGTGGGGATGCATGATGTTTTGTTACTCGGTGTGTGAGAGTAGGAATGCATGATGTTTTGTTACTCAGTGTGTGAGAGTAGCGATGCATGATTTTTTGTTACTCGGTGCATGAGAGTAGGGATGCATGATGTTTTGTTACTCGGTGTGTGAGAGTATGGATGCATGATGTTTTGTTACTCGGTGTGTGAGAGTAGGGATGCATGATGTTTTGTTACTGGTGTGTGAGAGTAGGGATGCATGATGGTTTTTTACTCGGTGTGTGAGAGTAGGAATGCATTGTTACTGGTGTGTGAGAGTAGGGATGCATGATGTTTTGTTACTGATGTGTGAGAGTAGGGATGCATGATGTTTTGTTACTCGGTGTGTGAGAGTAGGGATGCATGATGTTTTGTTACTCGGTGTGTGAGAGTAGGAATGCATGATGTTTTGTTACTTGGTGTGTGAGAGTATGGATGCATGATGTTTTGTTACTCGGTGCGCATGAGAGTAGGGATGCATGATGTTTTGTAACTTGGTGTGTGAGAGTAGGAATGCATGATGGTTTGTTACTCGGTGCGTGAGAGTAGGGATGCATGATGTTTTGTTACTTGGTGTGTGAGAGTAGGAATGCATGATGGTTTGTTACTCGGTGTGTGAGAGTAGGGATGCATGATGTTTTCTTACTTGGTGTGTGAGAGTAGGGATGCATGAAGTTTTGTTACTCAGTGTGTGAGAGTAGGGATGCATGATGTTTTGTTACTTGATGTGTGAGAGTAGGGATGCATGAAGTTTTGTTACTTGGTGTGTGAGAGTAGGGATACATGATGTTTTGTTACTGGTGTATGATAGTAGGGATGCATGAAGTTTTGTTACTCGGTGTGTGAGAGTAGGGATGCACAATGTTTTGTTACTTGGTGTGTGAGAGTAGGGATGTATGATGTTTTGTTACTGCTGTGTGAGAGTAGGGATGCATGATGTTTTGCTACTCAGTGTGTGAGAGTAGGGATGCATGATGTTTTGTTACTGGTGTGTGTAAGTAGGGTTGCATGATGGTTTGTTACTGGTGTGTGAGAGTACGGATGCATGATGTTTTGCTACTCAGTGTGTGAGAGTAGGGTTGCATGATGGTTTGTTACTGGTGTGTGAGAGTACGGATGCATGATGTTTTGTTACCAATTTTTGATAGTTCTCCAAAGAGTTAGGTGAAGATGAGGAAGAGGCGGCATTTTTCTGAATGGAGGAATGAAAGTGTGTGTTTTCTATATCGGTGTTGACCAGGTATTTGGAGAGTCAAGAGATCTGACAGTAATGTATTTCTAATTTTAATTCATTTGAATGGGAGAGCCATTCAAGGACAGAATGAAGTGACTGGTAGATGGAATCGTTTTATGCACAATGCGAATAAAAAGTGCTTTAATAATGAGCCAGGAGGTTTCTGTACCTAATAAGGAGATGGTTACCTAGTGGATGGTACTGAAGTCTGCTCTGTCATACAAACAGATTCTACGAGCTTGGTGAGGGAGTGGGATAGGTAGATTTAAGAGGCAGAGAGAAAAATATATCGAGTCATGGTCAGAGTTAGATAGAGGAAGATCAAGTTCACATCGGGTGGGAGTGAGGATGGATGGCAAATATACAAGATCAATGATAGAAGGGACGCTACTGTGGGATAGTGAGTTGGTGTTGGACAATTGAGCTGGAAGAAAAAAAGGTCTTTTACTGCGTGGATCTTATCAAGGAGTGGTGAAAGTGAAGACAAATTATCATCCTAGAAAATGGCAAGGGATGGATGAGAGAGTAGCAAGTGATGCAAATAAGTGATCTAAATGATCAGGCGATGAGGTGGCCAGTAGAATGTGGAGAAAATGATTTGTGAGCATGGAAGCTTTAGGGGGAGGACAAGAAGTTCAATAGAAGTGGATTTAGGAGAGAGATGATAGAAACAAGTGAGATAACTTAACATAAACTGATGCCTACCATGACAGTTTCTATCCATTTAAGAACGATACTCTGAGAAAGAGATTTCAGAGTCTATGGCATTTTGGGAGAGCAGGTTTCTACAATATATAGCAATTCTGTGGGGGGTCTGTATGCATGTTAAAGATGTGGTAGGAAGAAGACTGCAGGTGTTAAAATTTAGGTGTTAACCACTAATTTGGTAGTGTTGATTTTGGGGGGGGGGGGGGGGGGGGGGGGGAAGTGGTAGATGTGTCAATGAAAGAAGACCCCCAGGAGGGAGAAGGCAAGGTGGATGACTATAGGGGTGTTGAGGACTGATGGGAGGGAGGAAGGGTGTGTCTTTTGGGGAGGGCCTGGGGACCAATGTTCTAGGTTGATGGCTAGTGGAAGGTGGCGATAATCTACTACTCCAGGAACCTGAAGGACGAGTCTCTGAGGCGTTAAGTTGTGCATTGGAGTAGGTGCAAGGGTTTTGTGAGGGGAAAAGTGTGTATTTTGAGGTGGTAGGGAATAAGTGAGAGTAGGTAGCAGAAGGGGTTTGTAAAGGCAGCTGGTTCGGCGAGGAAGGTTTGGAAGCTTCGGAAAAGGACGACTATTGGATAAATAATGTTTTGATGCAGAGTTGGTATTAGTGAAGCTAGTGGAGGAGGTTGACTTATTGACGTGAGACTCCGTGAGACTCCGTGAGCCGTGAGACTCCGTGAGACTCTGTGAGCCGTGAGATTCCGTGAGACTCCGTGAGACTCCGTGAGACTCCGTGAGACTCCGTGAGACTCCGTGAGACTCTGTGACACTCTGTGAGACTCTGTGAGACTCCGTGAGACTCTGTGAGACTCCGTGAGACTCCGTGAGACTCCGTGAGACTCCATGAGACTCTGAGACTCCGTGAGACTCTGTGAGACTCCGAGGTGTTTGTGCGAAGAGGGGAAACAGAAAAAGTTGCAGGGGGGAGTGTTCAGCACTTATAGTTGGGGAAGCTGGGTTGGGTAAATCTAGGGTGATAATTTGGAGGTGGGTGGGGTGACAACTTGGAAGGTGGGAAGGCTGATAGAGGGAACCGCTGCTTGCATGGTGTTCAATTCTACTTGTGGGAGATGAGTCCGAAGAGTTCCTAAGTCCGAGTGTCAGGGTCTTAAAATTGGATTCCAGATTTTAAGGTCGGGGAGTACATGTCCTCACCTGATCAAGGACATCAAAGCTCTTGAAAGAGTACAGCTCTTATATTGAATGACTCATCATGTAATTAGACTGGTCTCCCTCCATCTTCTCCCTCTTATGTTTTTAGATTGAATTTCTAGACATCTCATTCTTGGTGAAATGTCTCGAGCAACCCACAGACAAGATGATATTACGCAGTATATGACATTTGTTTCAGCACAAACAAGATCCTCCACACCTCTCACCAGTATATACTTTAGTCGTGTTGTTGCACTGTGGAACTCATTAATTCCTATCAACCTCTCTTGTTCTTTCACGTCAATAAAAACAACAACTATTTAGCAAGTTTTGGAACATTTCCCTAGATAACCCTCGTTCATTTTGTTGTCTATAATAACCGTGTTCTTACTGCCACTCATCCTCTCTTTCTCTTAATTAGCTGCACCGATAGGCGGCACCAGCTATTCTTGTTTGATCTGCAATCTCCCACACTTTTTCAAATGTGCTCGTGCTATATTGCTGTAAAGAAATTGTTGTTATTACTCTGGGTTTAATGCAGTGTGGGCAGACAGGGATATGTTATGGCAAGAGTGATGGAGATATTGACACAGCTGCAGTGAGACTAGGAGGAGCAAGACTAACTGTATCACTCCTTCCATACGGACACATTTGACAATGTCAGCAACACTGGGGCCTGGATTTGTTTCCACCTCTCCCTAGAGCTACAACTAACAACAGCCAAACTAGGAGTGCGAGAAAGGGGAGCATTGACGATGACAACGGAATGACAAAAGACCGTTAGGGAAGAAGAGTGAACAAATGAATGGTTGCCAAGAGCATTATTTTGAGTTTTACACACGCACCGTACATGATAAGATTTAAAGGAGAAAAGAAGCAGTTAATGAAGTGTTGAGGGCATGCAGAGTGCCCTGGTAACATAGTCGTTTTGTAGGACTTGAAGTGGAGGTTTGGCTCAGAAAAGAGCTGTGATTGTTTAGCAATAACAGAAGACAAAAAAGAAACCTAGCAGATGTCACCATTTTGTTTTACACGCAATATAGCCAGCCACAATCGCTAATACCTTAGCAATCCACAATTTGGTGGACCACACCAAAACTAGTTTTTAGGGGGTACAGCTAGCTGGAAAATAATGAATGGTGGAGAGAAACGGCTAAGACAAGATGTCTCCAGAATTACATATCACAACCAATATTATATGATACAGCCAGAGCTATGCCAGAGCAATGCAGCAACAGCAATGCAGTGGTGGAGAAAACAGGTGGGCAGGGGGGGCTCTGGCTTTTTATCAATTGTCAACATGTTTAGTTTGATCATACGAACTGCCTTTGTAATTACAGATAGAACTTTGCAAGTTATGCAGGCAGACTGCAAAGAACATATATACACTAGATGTTCATGGTTTAATTAGTGCACTGATGGTGCCTATATGTGACCTTCCAGACTTTCCATGTGAAAAAGGTACTTGGATTATTCTTGAAAATTGAGTTTTTCACATTTCTGTAATGTTCACATAATTAAATTTCAGAAAACTAAATTTTATGGATGTATGTGTTGTGGTTTGCAAGTTATAAGCTTGTGAATTAGTTTGGGGGTGTTAATTAGAATATGTTCTTTTAGTATGTCCGATATGGCACACCGAACATTTCCTTTTTCCATGGTCACTTGCGACTGTTTGAGAGACTGTTGACTCTGCAGATGTCGGTTTGCTTTTAGTTGCAGGCTTTGGACAGCTTGGCATAGGGCATGTGAAATCAGCTGAGAGAACACTTTTACAAAAAGGGCGGATTTGTTCATAAAGACATTGTTCATCTAGGCCTTTGATGTTTGACAGCTGTGGCATACCAGTATCAAGGATGAACTGATGTTCAACCTTCAGTACAGATACAGTAGAATCTGTTGACAATGCAGTTTCTCTCAAACGAAACAGGACTGATGAAAATTTCGACAGGTTTTATGACAAGTGTGTTACCATTGCTGAAAAGTTCAATATTGGCCAACCAGAATTACCTCATTACAGAAGGCATCCTCCACGTTTTGAAAGTGGAAGTGAACCACACATTTTTATGTCTGCAAAGGCATACTTTCGGCAAATGTTCTTTGAAGCGTGTGACCTGCTCTATGGCGAGTTGGAAGACAGGTTTAGTAAACTTGCAATTGAAAAAACTCTTGTGAGTGCAGCAAATGGTAATGATTATGAAGACAGCATGGAAAAGCTGAAGAAATCTTGCTACAAAGATGATGTCAATATGTCAGACTTAGCCAGACACCTCCAACTCTTACAAGATGTTGTCAAGCAAGGTAGCCCTGAAGTGAAGAAAGTCACTTCTGTACAGCCGATCTGTGATGTAATCAACAAGAAAAGCATTTTCAAAACAATGCTACTAACTGTGCATCAGCTCCTTCGTCTCTATCTAACAATCCCTTTTACATCTGCAATGGCTTAAAGAACCTTTTCTGCACTAAAGCGTGTCTTAACGTTCACAAGGTCTAAGATGACCGAAGTAAGGCTTAATAATTGCTTGCTTCTCCATGTCCACAAAGATTTAACCGACTCACTTGATTTGGTTTTTTCAGTCGCCAATGAATTTATGAACATAATGATGAACGAAAGAAGTTTTTTTGGAAGCTTTCTTTCCCTGATGTATTATATTTATCTTTGACAATCATGCAAACAATACCACACATCAGACTACAAATCCAGACTCATTACCTTAAACTTACTACCACTGATGTACTGGTTCGAACTGCAAGACATCCTCTTCCTTGTAAAATCGTTAAAGGATCGTTCGAGCAACTTTGACATACAAAAATACATATCATTCTCTACCAACCCTACTCGGTCATCTTCACTTCACAAATTAAACTACAAATTCACTCGCTCCTCCAACAGTAGACATTTCTACTTCAACCGCATTGTACTACTATGGAATGCACTGCCTCCTATTGACATTTCACAATCACTATTATCTATCAAGAAACAACTGGTACCGTACTTATGGCATTATTTCCTAAATCACTTTGACCCAGCCGACACATGCACTTTTCACTATCTTTGTCCTTGCGCACCATGCCATATGATCAATATTAATAGGACCCCTGATTAACTCTGATTAACTCTGTATTGTTCCTTTTACTTTTACTTTTTCTTTTCTTCATTTTCAGGCTTCACCAGTTCTTGGTTCATTGACCTTCAGCAATCATTATTTCCAATATCACTCACACACATTTCACACCTGTCAACATGGCTGTAAAGTTCATAATAATAATAATAATAATAATAATAATACACCATTGAGTCCTTTAATTGTCAGTGAGTCAGAATCCATGCGAGGAAGTATAATAATTGAATTAGCTAGTATATATTTAAATTATATGGCTAGACAAGGTGGGGGTAGTCCAGCAAAATTTCTGCATGCATATCTCAGCCCCCCCCACTTTTCATCTCCTGTCTCCCGCCACGATGTTATTTTCCCCTAGCGAATCTACACCAAGTTGGTAAAGATCGACAAATGTCACCAAGTCTTGATAATAATAATAATAATAATAATGTTTTTCAGCATAACATGACAAATACTCAGTTATGAGATGATAGTGACGTATTGAATGCTGATGGCTTACCAGCTCTGTCACTGGCAGCCATGATTACTTAGTTGTAGCTGACAATTCGTATTAAGGTCTATACAACGAGTCTGAAGGCTATGCAATCACTCACGCAGCAATGGCTAGCTAACAAGTTAAAAAAAAAAGCTACTATTATGGACAAACAAAAGATGGAAGGAGAGAGAAGCTAAAAGATAAGACAAACGATACAAGAAACGACATGGTTAAATGGCGCTGAAAGTTAATGTAGGTATCTCAACAACTTCAGTTGACAAAAGACCCGAGAATAAATTTCAATTCGATATTCCATTAGCACGCGCTAGAAAGACTCAACCGCCCCCACTCCCAACCCTCGAGCTTTGTCCGAACAAACTAAAACATTTCGTCGCATAACTTGAGCCATACTTTACCACTCGCAATTGGGTCGACGAAGTGTCTCGCTTGAAACCTCACCACGATCCAGACAGTCTCTCAACTCAATATTATGGCAGCGATAGGGAGCAAAAGGGTGACAATAAAAGCTGAGGTTCTTGACGATGTATCTAGGTAAATAGAAAAGTCATCCTTCTGATGCTAAATAGCGTCAGCGGATAGGGATGTGGCCCAGGCTTAGTGAAATGCAATATCATGGTATGTCTTAATTTTGATCATGAGGCCATCAGCACAGTGCATAGTAGAATCGGATGCATAGTAGAATCGGAACTGGGGGTAACTGTGGCAGTGCTTGCAATTTGTAGTGCTTTACCATCTCCCCTTTTTAACTGATCACTTTTTTTGTGATCAGTTTCAAGCATTAGCTTTGAGTGACCACCCTTTAACTTCAAGGAAAAATCATGGTGGCAATGCCAAAACTTGTCAATGATAGTTCCTCAGCTATGTGGTGTGCTCTATTTTAATTCAGTTAAACCACACCTCCTAGGCAAGGGTTTCCAGACTTAACGGTCGATAATTCTTCATCTCTTGTTTGGACGAGAATTGTGATTGATACATGCACTGGTCCTACTACGTACTGATAGTTGTAGCTACAAAAACTCGAGCAAATCCAGATAACACGAGATGCAATATTAATTTGCTGTCGAGTTGGTCTTATACATAGCAGGTCTTATACATAGCAGAGCCAACTATTTTTCTTTAGTGGAAAAGGGGATAGGCTTCTTAATCTTGTTTCTGGATAGTGCTCATGGATTCCTTAACAGGCTCTGCAGGACTAGCAAGCCGATTTGCTGACGTGTTCTTTGTGTTTTGTGTTTCACTAAACTGGTCAGATGAACAACCGACACAAACTTGTTTAGTTCATCTACTTTTTGCATGGAATATATTTTTTTATGGGTGGGGGGATCTTCTCTCCAGGATTTGCTCCTGGGTGAGCACACAGCTTAGTAAGCATTCATGCACTTCATCTGGCTTGTGCATCTCTGGCTTCAGCTCTTTAGGGCTGTCATAATATGCCGCACTGTCGCAATGGGATGTTTGTGAAATTGTGAACATCTTGCATGTCACTTCCCATAATTATAATTAGTGCACATAATTAGTGGGAGCATTTTTTCTTTTACTCCACAGAACCAGGACTCCTCCCACTATATTAGGTGTCCCTCATTTCTCACTTCATTAACAAGTGTACTAATTATGTCAGGCAGAGAGTCTTCATTAATTTTAAATGCAGTAGTCACTTTAAATGATGTCATGATAGAGTACATCTTGATAGGGAGCCTCTGAAGTCCTCCATCTTCTTATGCCATGAATCGACACTTGGTGTCCGAGGGAATAATTTTCCGTTTAAAAAAAATGCCATTTTTGTTTGATTAACTCTTAGAAAATTTAGAAAATTTTACAAGTGCAAAAAAAATGAGTGCAAAAGATGCCGAGTAGGGTCTTCCTTCTGCTTGGCACCTTTGTGTTCCTCTGATTATAGCTAACAGGTACACTTCTCTTGACCTTAACTCTTGGAGAGGCTGAATCTGCCATCTCTTTCTTTCACATGCATATAGATACTTTAACCCTCTGAATGCTGGAGGATCCTTATTGCCCTACCAGCAGGGAAGAAATAATCAAGATGCAATGTCAAGCCTAAAGGCAACTACTGATCTAGCCACGAATTGCCAATTAATTAGTTATCTCCTAGATCTGAGGAAAGTCCTGGGGAAAGTACAAACCACATCTGTAATATGGCACCTGCTATATATAGCTCTTGCAATTATAGCCTCTCCTTTTCACAATAAAAAATATTTTCAAGTATTGCAATAATAAAAGACATAAATGTCCACACACCCCCCCCCCCCCCTCCTTGTGGACCACTCACATGCATTGTAAGCCATCTGGAACAGGGTGAATGAGTGGGTCGACATTTGTGGTTCAGTCTATACTGCTGTTCCTCCGACTGCTACACACTCTCATACTGGACGTCTATAATGAGCCAATCTGCACTTACTTCCAGCCTTCGACTAGAGCAAAAGCTCTGTCAGACTGTATATAGTGGAGCGGTGCCTTCATGGGATGTCTTATTATTTAAACGTTCACTGTTGCTTACTCGATGTTGCATGTGTGGCGTGCAGTCGGTTTCTGATCAACCTGTCTAACGAGGAGAGAGATGATCCCATCAAGCTGTGCTCCCACATAGAGCTGGCTCATTGGTACTACCTGGACTTGATGCGACCGGAGGACCTCTCCCTCCCAGGCTGCAACCTCAAAGAGTTCATGGCCACGAGTGAGCATTTTCCCTTTTACTTCTACTCATTGTATTATTATTATTGGGACGATATAGCCACATCACATGTTGTGTGTGTCTATAGTATTGCAACACTGCCCCTGGCTGGTCAGAGGAGCTACCAGCAGCACTAAAGACTTGGAGAAGCTGATCGCCGACTGGAAACTGCACAAGTACAGCAAACCTGTCAGAGGAGCCATCCTTCTCAACCTAGAGTTGAACAAGGTAAACAATGACGGAGGTGTGATGAGCCATACCACTTTAATCACGTGTTCTTGCTTCTTGCCCCTCACCCCCCCCCCCCCCTTACACACACACACACACACACACCAGTGTCTGCTGGTACAAGGGTACCCATCACATACGGCATGGACCTTCCCTAAGGGCAAGCTGGAGGAGGGGGAGACTGACAAGGACGCAGCTGTCCGGGAGGTGTTTGAAGAGACAGGCTTTGACATCCGTGTCCTCATCCAGAAGAGCGACTTCCTAGAAGCATGTATCCACGACAGCAACGCACGAATGTACATCATTACAGGAGTGTCGGAGAGCACACGTTTTGAGGCCAAGACTAGGAAGGAGATTAGGGTACTTTGGTGCAATTGCTTTTCTATTGACGATGCTGTTTTTTATTTTGTCTGTCGTTACTTGTTGATTGATGTCTGCCACAGTTCCACAAAACTACACATGCTTAGACTTAGTTTAACCGTGATAATGGGGGTAATAAAAATATATTTTGAAATATAATTATATTTTTCAAGGGGAAGGGTTTGGGGGGGGGGAGCGTAGCTCATAGTTATGTCTTTGATGGGAGAACCTGATCATGTATATACTCTTGTTTATGTGGTGTATGCACGCAGAGCATCCAGTGGTTCAAGATCAACGATCTCCCTTCTTACAAAAAAGATCAAACCTCGAGACTGACACAGGGCAAAGGCTCGAACTTCTTCACAGTCATCCCCTTCATTGGGTGAGTGGGTCCATGCTGTGTGTTATTATTCCGTGCTTGTGGTGAAGGCGTGGCTTTCTCTCTGTCGTGTCACTGCCGTTGTTTTGCAGGCAGCTTCGTCGATGGATACAGCAGAGGAGGAGCAAAGGACGTGTGATATCGGCTTCTTTCAAGACCCACTCTCAACCCAGTGACGTGAGCAACGATGGTCACCACCACATCAATGAGTTGCTTCCAGAAGCTCAGGGCTCTACTGTCACACCAAATAGTACCAGCAAGGTGCAAGCAGGGCCTTCTGCACCATCTTCATCGGCAGTTAGAACAGCAGGTCAAGGGTTCAGGGGAAGTATTACACCAGTCAGAGGAACTGCAGCAGCGTTAATCCCACGACACCAGCTTATCATGACTGGGCCCCCCCAACCTCATCGTGTTGCAGCCCCCCCACTTCTCTCGTCAGCTGCTGCAGGCCTCGGGAGTCATCCCCTCACTCCCCCACAGTTTTCGAACATCCCCCAACATTTTCAGCCCGTGAATGTTTCTCAGCAACACCAATTCACCCCCCAACTTTTCCAGCCAGCTGCAGGCCCTCGAGTTCACCACATGAACCCCTCATTTGGCCAAACCCCTCAACCTTTTCAGCCCAAGCCACCCCCCCAACTTCTCCAACCAGCTGCAGGCCCTAGAGCTCATCCCGCTATTCCTCAGTTTGTGAACGCCCCTCGACCTTTTCAGCCCTTGACTGCTGTCCCATTCCACCAGGCCAGGTCTTCAGCCCTACTTCTCCAACCAACTGCAAGCTCGAGTGCTCATCCCAGCATCCCTCAGTTGATGAACATCCCTCAACCTTTTCAGCCCTCGAGTGCTGTCCAATTCCACCAGGTCCGATCATCCCAACCTCTCCAGCTAAACATGGGGGCAATGGCCACACCCCAACATCTGCGTCCAGCAGCTACTGCCCCTTCCAATCCGCCTCCCCTCATGGCCGCACCCATGCACACCTTGCAGCATTTGTCGGCACAACCTTCTGCTGTCCTTTACAACCTTCCTCGGCCCCAGCCAACAGGTCCGCTACAGGAACACCTGCACTCCCCTAGTCCTCGCCATGCCCTCCTACCCACCCCTCAATTAGCAACTGCCCCCCACCTCGATACAACAGCCCCCCTCGATCCTCTTCGAGGGAAATATGGTCCTTCTGTGGCGCAAGGAGTACCTGTAGCAGAACTGATGGAAACCAACCCAGCACATCATTATCCACTACCCCCCGTGGCTCAGCAATCCTTATTGCTGCGCCCACCAGCAGCTGGTTTGTCCAGAGGACCCCTTCTACCAGCCCCCTCAAGCATAAGTTCTGCTAACCCTTCCTCCCTAGCCCAACCGAAACATCCCCAGTGGAATCAGCAGGGATGGAGGGATGGAATGGGAACAGCTAATGCCTCCATGTCTCTGCATCCAGTTGCTAGCCTTGTTGGCTTCAGGTTCAACAAGGAAGCAATATTACACGAACTACGTCCATGTTAGGTCTGCAGGTGAAATGACAAAAGTTGGACCAGAAACAAGAAAACATCGTGGAGAACTATAGATATGCATGCACGTTAGCAGCACGCTCCCATATGCACCCCTGAACTTCATATAACTACTAAATACATCCCATTATGCAAAAACAAAAAAAATGGTCTTGAGTCTAGTATCTTTTCAGGTGTAGCAACGAGTTAAGCCGATTTCCCAGGATGCAACAAAATTCCTAGCACGAGCACACATTGCTCTACATGACCCTCGGCCTAGTTACTGCCCTGGTCCTAACCCTGGTAGTGCTGGTCCTAACCCTGGCAGGAGCAGTAGTGCTGGTCCTAACCCTGGCTGGAGCACTACTGCAGTAGTCCTGGTCCTAACCCTGGCAGGAGCACTACTGCTGTAGTCCTGGTCCTAACCCTGGCTGGAGCACTACTGCAGTAGTCCTGGTCCTAACCCTGGCAGGAGCACTACTGCTGTAGTCCTGGTCCTAACCCTGGCAGGAGCACTACTGCTGTAGTCCTGGTCCTAACCCTGGCAGGAGCACTACTGCTGTAGTCCTGGTCCTAACCCTGGCAGGAGCACTACTGCTGTAGTCCTGGTCCTAACCCTGGCAGGAGCACTACTGCTGTAGTCCTGGTCCTAACCCTGGCAGGAGCACTACTGCTGGTCCTCGTCCTAACCCTGGCAAGAGTACTACTGCAGTAGTCCTGGTCCTAACCCTGGCAGGAACACTACTGCTGTAGTCTCCTGGTCCTAACCCTGGCTGGAGCACTACTGCAGTAGTCCTGGTCCTAACCCTGGCTGGAGCACTACTGCTGTAATCCTGGTCCTAACCCTGGCAGGAGCACTACTGCTGTAGTACTGGTCCTAACCCTGGCAGGAGCACTACTGTAGTAGTCCTGGTCCTAACCCTGGCAGGAGCACTACTGCTGTAGTCCTGGTCCTAACCCCGCTACTGCTGTAGTCTGGTCCTAACCCTGGCAGGAGCAGTAGTCCTGGTCCTAACCCTGGCAGGAGCACTACTGCTGTAGTCCTGGTCCTAACCCTGGCAGGAGCACTACTGCTGTAGTCCTGGTCCTAACCCTGGCTGGAGCACTACTGCAGTAGTCCTGGTCCTAACCCTGGCAGGAGCACTACTGCAGTAGTCCTGGTCCTAACCCTGGCAGGAGCACTACTGCTGTAGTCCTGGTCCTAACCCCGCTACTGCTGTAGTCCTGGTCCTAACCCACTACTGCTGTAGTCCTGGTCCTAACCCTGGCAGGAGCAGTAGTCCTGGTCCTAACCCCACTACTGCTGTAGTCCTGGTCCTAACCCTGGCAGGAGCAGTAGTCCTGGTCCTAACCCTGGCAGGAGCACTACTGCTGTAGTCCTGATCCTAACCCTGGCTGGAGCACTACTGCAGTAGTCCTGGTCCTAACCCTGGCAGGAGCACTACTGCTGTAGTCCTGGTCCTAACCCTTGCAGGAGCACTACTGCTGTAGTCCTGGTCCTAACCCTGGCAGGAGCAGTAGTCCTGGTCCTAACCCTGGCAGGAGCACTACTGCTGTAGTCCTGGTCCTAACCCTGGCAGGAGCACTACTGCTGTAGTCCTGGTCCTAACCCTGGCAGGAGCACTACTGCTGTAGTCCTGGTCCTAACCCTGGCAGGAGCACTACTGCTGTAGTCCTGGTCCTAACCCTGGCAGGAGCAGTAGTCCTGGTCCTAACCCTGGCAGGAGCACTACTACTGCTGTAGTCCTGGTCCTAACCCTGGCAGGAGAACTACTGCTGTAGTCCTGGTCCTAACCCTGGCTGGAGCACTACTGCAGTAGTCCTGGTCCTAACCCTGGCAGGAGCACTACTGCAGTAGTCCTAGTCCTAACCCTGGCTGGAGCACTACTGCAGTAGTCCTGGTCCTAACCCTGGCAGGAGCACTACTGCTGTAGTCCTGGTCCTAACCCTGGCAGGAGCACTACTGCTGTAGTCCTGGTCCTAACCCTGGCTGGAGCACTACTGCAGTAGTCCTGGTCCTAACCCTGGCAGGAGCACTACTGCTGTAGTCCTGGTCCTAACCCTGGCAGGAGCACTACTGCTGTAGTCCTGGTCTTAACCCTGGCTGGAGCACTACTGCAGTAGTCCTGGTCCTAACCCTGGCAGGAGCACTACTGCAGTAGTCCTGGTCCTAACCCTGGCAGGAGCACTACTGCTGTAGTCCTGGTCCTAACCCCGCTACTGCTGTAGTCCTGGTCCTAACCCACTACTGCTGTAGTCCTGGTCTAACCCTGGCAGGAGCAGTAGTCCTGGTCCTAACCCCACTACTGCTGTAGTGCTGGTCCTAACCCTGGCAGGAGCAGTAGTCCTGGTCCTAACCCTGGCAGGAGAACTACTGCTGTAGTCCTGGTCCTAACCCTGGCAGGAGCACTACTGCTGTAGTCCTGGTCCTAACCCTGGCAGGAGCACTACTGCTGTAGTCCTGGTCCTAACCCTGGCAGGAGCAGTAGTCCTGGTCCTAACCCTGGCAGGAGCACTACTACTGCTGTAGTCCTGGTCCTAACCCTGGCAGGAGCAGTAGTCCTGGTCCTAACCCTGGCAGGAGCACTACTGCTGTAGTCCTGGTCCTAACCCTGGCTGGAGCACTACTGCAGTAGTCCTGGTCCTAACCCTGGCAGGAGCACTACTGCAGTAGTCCTGGTCCTAACCCTGGCAGGAGCACTACTGCTGTAGTCCTGGTCCTAACCCCGCTACTGCTGTAGTCCTGGTCCTAACCCACTACTGCTGTAGTCCTGGTCTAACCCTGGCAGGAGCAGTAGTCCTGGTCCTAACCCCACTACTGCTGTAGTGCTGGTCCTAACCCTGGCAGGAGAACTACTGCTGTAGTCCTGGTCCTAACCCTGGCAGGAGCAGTAGTCCTGGTCCTAACCCTGGCAGGAGCACTACTGCTGTAGTCCTGGTCCTAACCCTGGCAGGAGCACTACTGCTGTAGTCCTGGTCCTAACCCTGGCAGGAGAACTACTGCTGTAGTACTGGTCCTAACCCAGGCTGGAGCACTACTGCAGTAGTCCTGGTCCTAACCCTGGCAGGAGCACTACTGCTGTAGTCCTGGTCCTAACCCTGGCAGGAGCACTACTGCTGTAGTCCTGGTCCTAACCCTGGCAGGAGCAGTAGTCCTGGTCCTAACCCTGGCAGGAGCACTACTGCTGTAGTCCTGGTCCTAACCCTGGCAGGAGCACTACTGCTGTAGTCCTGGTCCTAACCCTGGCAGGAGCACTACTGCTGTAGTCCTGGTCCTAACCCTGGCAGGAGCACTACTGCTGTAGTCCTGGTCCTAACCCTGGCTGGAGCACTACTGCTGTAGTCCTGGTCCTAACCCTGGCAGGAGCAGTAGTCCTGGTCCTAACCCTGGCAGGAGCACTACTGCTGTAGTCCTGGTCCTAACCCTGGCAGGAGCAGTAGTCCTGGTCCTAACCCTGGCAGGAGCACTACTGCTGTAGTCCTGGTCCTAACCCTGGCAGGAGCACTACTGCTGTAGTCCTGGTCCTAACCCTGGCAGGAGAACTACTGCTGTAGTCCTGGTCCTAACCCTGGCAGGAGCACTACTGCTGTACTCCTGGTCCTAACCCTGGCAGGAGCACTACTGCTGTAGTCCTGGTCCTAACCCTGGCAGGAGCAGTAGTCCTGGTCCTAACCCTGGCAGGAGCACTACTGCTGTAGTCCTGGTCCTAACCCTGGCAGGAGCACTACTGCTGTAGTCCTGGCCCTGGCAGGAGCACTACTGCTGTAGTCCTGGTCCTAACCCTGGCAGGAGCACTACTGCTGTAGTCCTGGTCCTAACCCTGGCTGGAGCACTACTGCTGTAGTCCTGGTCCTAACCCTGGCAGGAGCAGTAGTCCTGGTCCTAACCCTGGCAGGAGCACTACTGCTGTAGTCCTGGTCCTAACCCTGGCAGGAGCACTACTGCTGTAGTCCTGGTCCTAACCCTGGCAGGAGAACTACTGCTGTAGTACTGGTCCTAACCCAGGCTGGAGCACTACTGCAGTAGTCCTGGTCCTAACCCTGGCAGGAGCACTACTGCTGTAGTCCTGGTCCTAACCCTGGCAGGAGCACTACTGCTGTAGTCCTGGTCCTAACCCCGCTACTGCTGTAGTCCTGGTCCTAACCCACTACTGCTGTAGTCCTGGTCCTAACCCTGGCAGGAGCAGTAGTCCTGGTCCTAACCCTGGCAGGAGCAGTAGTCCTGGTCCTAACCCTGGCAGGAGCAGTAGTCCTGGTCCTAACCCCACTACTGCTGTAGTCCTGGTCCTAACCCTGGCAGGAGCAGTAGTCCTGGTCCTAACCCTGGCAGGAGCACTACTGCTGTAGTCCTGATCCTAACCCTGGCTGGAGCACTACTGCAGTAGTCCTGGTCCTAACCCTGGCAGGAGCACTACTGCTGTAGTCCTGGTCCTAACCCTGGCAGGAGCACTACTGCTGTAGTCCTGGTCCTAACCCTGGCAGGAGCAGTAGTCCTGGTCCTAACCCTGGCAGGAGCACTACTGCTGTAGTCCTGGTCCTAACCCTGGCAGGAGCACTACTGCTGTAGTCCTGGTCCTAACCCTGGCAGGAGCACTACTGCTGTAGTCCTGGTCCTAACCCTGGCAGGAGCACTACTGCTGTAGTCCTGGTCCTAACCCTGGCAGGAGCAGTAGTCCTGGTCCTAACCCTGGCAGGAGCACTACTACTGCTGTAGTCCTGGTCCTAACCCTGGCAGGAGAACTACTGCTGTAGTCCTGGTCCTAACCCTGGCTGGAGCACTACTGCAGTAGTCCTGGTCCTAACCCTGGCAGGAGCACTACTGCAGTAGTCCTAGTCCTAACCCTGGCTGGAGCACTACTGCAGTAGTCCTGGTCCTAACCCTGGCAGGAGCACTACTGCTGTAGTCCTGGTCCTAACCCTGGCAGGAGCACTACTGCTGTAGTCCTGGTCCTAACCCTGGCTGGAGCACTACTGCAGTAGTCCTGGTCCTAACCCTGGCAGGAGCACTACTGCTGTAGTCCTGGTCCTAACCCTGGCAGGAGCACTACTGCTGTAGTCCTGGTCCTAACCCTGGCTGGAGCACTACTGCAGTAGTCCTGGTCCTAACCCTGGCAGGAGCACTACTGCAGTAGTCCTGGTCCTAACCCTGGCAGGAGCACTACTGCTGTAGTCCTGGTCCTAACCCCGCTACTGCTGTAGTCCTGGTCCTAACCCACTACTGCTGTAGTCCTGGTCTAACCCTGGCAGGAGCAGTAGTCCTGGTCCTAACCCCACTACTGCTGTAGTGCTGGTCCTAACCCTGGCAGGAGCAGTAGTCCTGGTCCTAACCCTGGCAGGAGCACTACTGCTGTAGTCCTGGTCCTAACCCTGGCAGGAGCACTACTGCTGTAGTCCTGGTCCTAACCCTGGCAGGAGCACTACTGCTGTAGTCCTGGTCCTAACCCTGGCAGGAGCACTACTACTGCTGTAGTCCTGGTCCTAACCCTGGCAGGAGAACTACTGCTGTAGTCCTGGTCCTAACCCTGGCAGGAGCAGTAGTCCTGGTCCTAACCCTGGCAGGAGCACTACTGCTGTAGTCCTGGTCCTAACCCTGGCAGGAGCACTACTGCTGTAGTCCTGGTCCTAACCCTGGCAGGAGAACTACTGCTGTAGTACTGGTCCTAACCCAGGCTGGAGCACTACTGCAGTAGTCCTGGTCCTAACCCTGGCAGGAGCACTACTGCTGTAGTCCTGGTCCTAACCCTGGCAGGAGCACTACTGCTGTAGTCCTGGTCCTAACCCTGGCAGGAGCAGTAGTCCTGGTCCTAACCCTGGCAGGAGCACTACTGCTGTAGTCCTGGTCCTAACCCTGGCAGGAGCACTACTGCTGTAGTCCTGGTCCTAACCCTGGCAGGAGCACTACTGCTGTAGTCCTGGTCCTAACCCTGGCAGGAGCACTACTGCTGTAGTCCTGGTCCTAACCCTGGCTGGTGCACTACTGCTGTAGTCCTGGTCCTAACCCTGGCAGGAGCAGTAGTCCTGGTCCTAACCCTGGCAGGAGCACTACTGCTGTAGTCCTGGTCCTAACCCTGGCAGGAGCACTACTGCTGTAGTCCTGGTCCTAACCCTGGCAGGAGAACTACTGCTGTAGTACTGGTCCTAACCCAGGCTGGAGCACTACTGCAGTAGTCCTGGTCCTAACCCTGGCAGGAGCACTACTGCTGTAGTCCTGGTCCTAACCCTGGCAGGAGCATTACTGCTGTAGTCCTGGTCCTAACCCTGGCAGGAGCATTACTGCTGTAGTCCTGGTCCTAACCCTGGCAGGAGCAGTAGTCCTGGTCCTAACCCTGGCAGGAGCACTACTGCTGTAGTCCTGGTCCTAACCCTGGCAGGAGCACTACTGCTGTAGTCCTGGTCCTAACCCTGGCAGGAGCACTACTGCTGTAGTCCTGGTCCTAACCCTGGCAGGAGCACTACTGCTGTAGTCCTGGTCCTAACCCTGGCTGGAGCACTACTGCTGTAGTCCTGGTCCTAACCCTGGCAGGAGCAGTAGTCCTGGTCCTAACCCTGGCAGGAGCACTACTGCTGTAGTCCTGGTCCTAACCCTGGCAGGAGCACTACTGCTGTAGTCCTGGTCCTAACCCTGGCAGGAGCAGTAGTCCTGGTCCTAACCCTGGCAGGAGCACTACTGCAGTAGTCCTGGTCCTAACCCTGGCAGGAGCACTACTGCTGTAGTCCTGGTCCTAACCCTGGCAGGAGCACTACTGCTGTAGTCCTGGTCCTAACCCTGGCAGGAGCACTACTGCTGTAGTCCTGGTCCTAACCCTGGCTGGAGCACTACTGCTGTAGTCCTGGTCCTAACCCTGGCAGGAGCAGTAGTCCTGGTCCTAACCCTGGCAGGAGCACTACTGCTGTAGTCCTGGTCCTAACCCTGGCAGGAGCACTACTGCTGTAGTCCTGGTCCTAACCCTGGCAGGAGAACTACTGCTGTAGTACTGGTCCTAACCCTGGCAGGAGCACTACTGCTGTAGTCCTGGTCCTAACCCTGGCTGGAGCACTACTGCTGTAGTCCTGGTCCTAACCCTGGCAGGAGCAGTAGTCCTGGTCCTAACCCTGGCAGGAGCACTACTGCTGTAGTCCTGGTCCTAACCCTGGCAGGAGCACTACTGCTGTAGTCCTGGTCCTAACCCTGGCAGGAGAACTACTGCTGTAGTACTGGTCCTAACCCAGGCTGGAGCACTACTGCAGTAGTCCTGGTCCTAACCCTGGCAGGAGCACTACTGCAGTAGTCATGGTCCTAACCCTGGCAGGAGCACTACTGCTGTAGTCCTGGTCCTAACCCCGCTACTGCTGTAGTCTGGTCCTAACCCTGGCAGGAGCAGTAGTCCTGGTCCTAACCCTGGCAGGAGCACTACTGCTGTAGTCCTGGTCCTAACCCTGGCAGGAGCACTACTGCTGTAGTCCTGGTCCTAACCCTGGCTGGAGCACTACTGCAGTAGTCCTGGTCCTAACCCTGGCAGGAGCACTACTGCAGTAGTCCTGGTCCTAACCCTGGCAGGAGCACTACTGCTGTAGTCCTGGTCCTAACCCCGCTACTGCTGTAGTCCTGGTCCTAACCCACTACTGCTGTAGTCCTGGTCTAACCCTGGCAGGAGCAGTAGTCCTGGTCCTAACCCCACTACTGCTGTAGTGCTGGTCCTAGCCCTGGCAGGAGAACTACTGCTGTAGTCCTGGTCCTAACCCTGGCAGGAGCAGTAGTCCTGGTCCTAACCCTGGCAGGAGCACTACTGCTGTAGTCCTGGTCCTAACCCTGGCAGGAGCACTACTGCTGTAGTCCTGGTCCTAACCCTGGCAGGAGAACTACTGCTGTAGTACTGGTCCTAACCCAGGCTGGAGCACTACTGCAGTAGTCCTGGTCCTAACCCTGGCAGGAGCACTACTGCTGTAGTCCTGGTCCTAACCCTGGCAGGAGCACTACTGCTGTAGTCCTGGTCCTAACCCTGGCAGGAGCAGTAGTCCTGGTCCTAACCCTGGCAGGAGCACTACTGCTGTAGTCCTGGTCCTAACCCTGGCAGGAGCACTACTGCTGTAGTCCTGGTCCTAACCCTGGCAGGAGCACTACTGCTGTAGTCCTGGTCCTAACCCTGGCAGGAGCACTACTGCTGTAGTCCTGGTCCTAACCCTGGCAGGAGCACTACTGCTGTAGTCCTGGTCCTAACCCTGGCTGGAGCACTACTGCTGTAGTCCTGGTCCTAACCCTGGCAGGAGCAGTAGTCCTGGTCCTAACCCTGGCAGGAGCTCTACTGCTGTAGTCCTGGTCCTAACCCTGGCTGGAGCAGTAGTCCTGGTCCTAACACTGGCAGGAGCACTACTGATGTAGTCCTGGTCCTAACCCTGGCAGGAGCACTACTGCTGTAGTCCTGGTCCTAACCCTGGCAGGAGAACTACTGCTGTAGTCCTGGTCCTAACCCTGGCAGGAGCACTACTGCTGTAGTCCTGGTCCTAACCCTGGCAGGAGCACTACTGCTGTAGTCCTGGTCCTAACCCTGGCAGGAGCAGTAGTCCTGGTCCTAACCCTGGCAGGAGCACTACTGCTGTAGTCCTGGTCCTAACCCTGGCAGGAGCACTACTGCTGTAGTCCTGGTCCTAACCCTGGCAGGAGCACTACTGCTGTAGTCCTGGTCCTAACCCTGGCAGGAGCACTACTGCTGTAGTCCTGGTCCTAACCCTGGCTGGAGCACTACTGCTGTAGTCCTGGTCCTAACCCTGGCAGGAGCAGTAGTCCTGGTCCTAACCCTGGCAGGAGCACTACTGCTGTAGTCCTGGTCCTAACCCTGGCAGGAGCACTACTGCTGTAGTCCTGGTCCTAACCCTGGCAGGAGAACTACTGCTGTAGTACTGGTCCTAACCCAGGCTGGAGCACTACTGCAGTAGTCCTGGTCCTAACCCTGGCAGGAGCACTACTGCTGTAGTCCTGGTCCTAACCCTGGCAGGAGCACTACTGCTGTAGTCCTGGTCCTAACCCTGGCAGGAGCAGTAGTCCTGGTCCTAACCCTGGCAGGAGCACTACTGCTGTAGTCCTGGTCCTAACCCTGGCAGGAGCACTACTGCTGTAGTCCTGGTCCTAACCCTGGCAGGAGCACTACTGCTGTAGTCCTGGTCCTAACCCTGGCTGGAGCACTACTGCTGTAGTCCTGGTCCTAACCCTGGCAGGAGCAGTAGTCCTGGTCCTAACCCTGGCAGGAGCACTACTGCTGTAGTCCTGGTCCTAACCCTGGCAGGAGCACTACTGCTGTAGTCCTGGTCCTAACCCTGGCAGGAGAACTACTGCTGTAGTACTGGTCCTAACCCAGGCTGGAGCACTACTGCAGTAGTCCTGGTCCTAACCCTGGCAGGAGCACTACTGCTGTAGTCCTGGTCCTAACCCTGGCAGGAGCACTACTGCTGTAGTCCTGGTCCTAACCTTGGCCGGAGCAGTAGTCCTGGTCCTAACCCTGGCAGGAGCACTACTGCTGTAGTCCTGGTCCTAACCCTGGCAGGAGCACTACTGCTGTAGTCCTGGTCCTAACCCTGGCAGGAGCACTACTGCTGTAGTCCTGGTCCTAACCCTGGCAGGAGCACTACTGCTGTAGTCCTGGTCCTAACCCTGGCTGGAGCACTACTGCTGTAGTCCTGGTCCTAACCCTGGCAGGAGCAGTAGTCCTGGTCCTAACCCTGGCAGGAGCACTACTGCTGTAGTCCTGGTCCTAACCCTGGCAGGAGCACTACTGCTGTAGTCCTGGTCCTAACCCTGGCAGGAGAACTACTGCTGTAGTACTGGTCCTAACCCAGGCTGGAGCACTACTGCAGTAGTCCTGGTCCTAACCCTGGCAGGAGCACTACTGCTGTAGTCCTGGTCCTAACCCTGGCAGGAGCACTACTGCTGTAGTCCTGGTCCTAACCCTGGCTGGAGCACTACTGCAGTAGTCCTGGTCCTAACCCTGGCAGGAGCACTACTGCTGTAGTCCTGGTCCTAACCCTGGCAGGAGCACTACTGCTGTAGTCCTGGTCCTAACCCTGGCAGGAGCACTACTGCTGTAGTCCTGGTCCTAACCCTGGCAGGAGCACTACTGCTGTAGTCCTGGTCCTAACCCTGGCAGGAGAGCTACTGCTGTAGTCCTGGTCCTAACCCTGGCAGGAGCACTACTGCTGTAGTCCTGGTCCTAACCCTGGCAGGAGCACTACTGCTGTAGTCCTGGTCCTAACCCTGGCAGGAGCAGTAGTCCTGGTCCTAACCCTGGCAGGAGCACTACTGCTGTAGTCCTGGTCCTAACCCTGGCAGGAGCACTACTGCTGTAGTCCTGGTCCTAACCCTGGCAGGAGCACTACTGCTGTAGTCCTGGTCCTAACCCTGGCAGGAGCACTACTACTGTAGTCCTGGTCCTAAACCTGGCAGGAGCAGTAGTCCTGGTCCTAACCCTGGCAGGAGCACTACTACTGCTGTAGTCCTGGTCCTAACCCTGGCAGGAGAACTACTGCTGTAGTCCTGGTCCTAACCCTGGCTGGAGCACTACTGCAGTAGTCCTGGTCCTAACCCTGGCAGGAGCACTACTGCAGTAGTCCTAGTCCTAACCCTGGCTGGAGCACTACTGCAGTAGTCCTGGTCCTAACCCTGGCAGGAGCACTACTGCTGTAGTCCTGGTCCTAACCCTGGCAGGAGCACTACTGCTGTAGTCCTGGTCCTAACCCTGGCTGGAGCACTACTGCAGTAGTCCTGGTCCTAACCCTGGCAGGAGCACTACTGCTGTAGTCCTGGTCCTAACCCTGGCAGGAGCACTACTGCTGTAGTCCTGGTCCTAACCCTGGCTGGAGCACTACTGCAGTAGTCCTGGTCCTAACCCTGGCAGGAGCACTACTGCTGTAGTCCTGGTCCTAACCCTGGCAGGAGCACTACTGCTGTAGTCCTGGTCCTAACCCTGGCAGGAGCACTACTGCTGTAGTCCTGGTCCTAACCCTGGCAGGAGCACTACTGCTGTAGTCCTGGTCCTAACCCTGGCAGGAGCACTACTGCTGTAGTCCTGGTCCTAACCCTGGCAGGAGCACTACTGCTGGTCCTCGTCCTAACCCTGGCAAGAGTACTACTGCAGTAGTCCTGGTCCTAACCCTGGCAGGAACACTACTGCTGTAGTCTCCTGGTCCTAACCCTGGCTGGAGCACTACTGCAGTAGTCCTGGTCCTAACCCTGGCTGGAGCACTACTGCTGTAATCCTGGTCCTAACCCTGGCAGGAGCACTACTGCTGTAGTCCTGGTCCTAACCCTGGCAGGAGCACTACTGCTGTAGTCCTGGTCCTAACCCTGGCAGGAGCACTACTGCTGTAGTCCTGGTCCTAACCCTGGCTGGAGCACTACTGCTGTAGTCCTGGTCCTAACCCTGGCAGGAGCAGTAGTCCTGGTCCTAACCCTGGCAGGAGCACTACTGCTGTAGTCCTGGTCCTAACCCTGGCAGGAGCACTACTGCTGTAGTCCTGGTCCTAACCCTGGCAGGAGAACTACTGCTGTAGTACTGGTCCTAACCCTGGCAGGAGCACTACTGCTGTAGTCCTGGTCCTAACCCTGGCTGGAGCACTACTGCTGTAGTCCTGGTCCTAACCCTGGCAGGAGCAGTAGTCCTGGTCCTAACCCTGGCAGGAGCACTACTGCTGTAGTCCTGGTCCTAACCCTGGCAGGAGCACTACTGCTGTAGTCCTGGTCCTAACCCTGGCAGGAGAACTACTGCTGTAGTACTGGTCCTAACCCAGGCTGGAGCACTACTGCAGTAGTCCTGGTCCTAACCCTGGCAGGAGCACTACTGCAGTAGTCATGGTCCTAACCCTGGCAGGAGCACTACTGCTGTAGTCCTGGTCCTAACCCCGCTACTGCTGTAGTCTGGTCCTAACCCTGGCAGGAGCAGTAGTCCTGGTCCTAACCCTGGCAGGAGCACTACTGCTGTAGTCCTGGTCCTAACCCTGGCAGGAGCACTACTGCTGTAGTCCTGGTCCTAACCCTGGCTGGAGCACTACTGCAGTAGTCCTGGTCCTAACCCTGGCAGGAGCACTACTGCAGTAGTCCTGGTCCTAACCCTGGCAGGAGCACTACTGCTGTAGTCCTGGTCCTAACCCCGCTACTGCTGTAGTCCTGGTCCTAACCCACTACTGCTGTAGTCCTGGTCTAACCCTGGCAGGAGCAGTAGTCCTGGTCCTAACCCCACTACTGCTGTAGTGCTGGTCCTAGCCCTGGCAGGAGAACTACTGCTGTAGTCCTGGTCCTAACCCTGGCAGGAGCAGTAGTCCTGGTCCTAACCCTGGCAGGAGCACTACTGCTGTAGTCCTGGTCCTAACCCTGGCAGGAGCACTACTGCTGTAGTCCTGGTCCTAACCCTGGCAGGAGAACTACTGCTGTAGTACTGGTCCTAACCCAGGCTGGAGCACTACTGCAGTAGTCCTGGTCCTAACCCTGGCAGGAGCACTACTGCTGTAGTCCTGGTCCTAACCCTGGCAGGAGCACTACTGCTGTAGTCCTGGTCCTAACCCTGGCAGGAGCAGTAGTCCTGGTCCTAACCCTGGCAGGAGCACTACTGCTGTAGTCCTGGTCCTAACCCTGGCAGGAGCACTACTGCTGTAGTCCTGGTCCTAACCCTGGCAGGAGCACTACTGCTGTAGTCCTGGTCCTAACCCTGGCAGGAGCACTACTGCTGTAGTCCTGGTCCTAACCCTGGCAGGAGCACTACTGCTGTAGTCCTGGTCCTAACCCTGGCTGGAGCACTACTGCTGTAGTCCTGGTCCTAACCCTGGCAGGAGCAGTAGTCCTGGTCCTAACCCTGGCAGGAGCTCTACTGCTGTAGTCCTGGTCCTAACCCTGGCTGGAGCAGTAGTCCTGGTCCTAACACTGGCAGGAGCACTACTGATGTAGTCCTGGTCCTAACCCTGGCAGGAGCACTACTGCTGTAGTCCTGGTCCTAACCCTGGCAGGAGAACTACTGCTGTAGTCCTGGTCCTAACCCTGGCAGGAGCACTACTGCTGTAGTCCTGGTCCTAACCCTGGCAGGAGCACTACTGCTGTAGTCCTGGTCCTAACCCTGGCAGGAGCAGTAGTCCTGGTCCTAACCCTGGCAGGAGCACTACTGCTGTAGTCCTGGTCCTAACCCTGGCAGGAGCACTACTGCTGTAGTCCTGGTCCTAACCCTGGCAGGAGCACTACTGCTGTAGTCCTGGTCCTAACCCTGGCAGGAGCACTACTGCTGTAGTCCTGGTCCTAACCCTGGCTGGAGCACTACTGCTGTAGTCCTGGTCCTAACCCTGGCAGGAGCAGTAGTCCTGGTCCTAACCCTGGCAGGAGCACTACTGCTGTAGTCCTGGTCCTAACCCTGGCAGGAGCACTACTGCTGTAGTCCTGGTCCTAACCCTGGCAGGAGAACTACTGCTGTAGTACTGGTCCTAACCCAGGCTGGAGCACTACTGCAGTAGTCCTGGTCCTAACCCTGGCAGGAGCACTACTGCTGTAGTCCTGGTCCTAACCCTGGCAGGAGCACTACTGCTGTAGTCCTGGTCCTAACCCTGGCAGGAGCAGTAGTCCTGGTCCTAACCCTGGCAGGAGCACTACTGCTGTAGTCCTGGTCCTAACCCTGGCAGGAGCACTACTGCTGTAGTCCTGGTCCTAACCCTGGCAGGAGCACTACTGCTGTAGTCCTGGTCCTAACCCTGGCTGGAGCACTACTGCTGTAGTCCTGGTCCTAACCCTGGCAGGAGCAGTAGTCCTGGTCCTAACCCTGGCAGGAGCACTACTGCTGTAGTCCTGGTCCTAACCCTGGCAGGAGCACTACTGCTGTAGTCCTGGTCCTAACCCTGGCAGGAGAACTACTGCTGTAGTACTGGTCCTAACCCAGGCTGGAGCACTACTGCAGTAGTCCTGGTCCTAACCCTGGCAGGAGCACTACTGCTGTAGTCCTGGTCCTAACCCTGGCAGGAGCACTACTGCTGTAGTCCTGGTCCTAACCTTGGCCGGAGCAGTAGTCCTGGTCCTAACCCTGGCAGGAGCACTACTGCTGTAGTCCTGGTCCTAACCCTGGCAGGAGCACTACTGCTGTAGTCCTGGTCCTAACCCTGGCAGGAGCACTACTGCTGTAGTCCTGGTCCTAACCCTGGCAGGAGCACTACTGCTGTAGTCCTGGTCCTAACCCTGGCTGGAGCACTACTGCTGTAGTCCTGGTCCTAACCCTGGCAGGAGCAGTAGTCCTGGTCCTAACCCTGGCAGGAGCACTACTGCTGTAGTCCTGGTCCTAACCCTGGCAGGAGCACTACTGCTGTAGTCCTGGTCCTAACCCTGGCAGGAGAACTACTGCTGTAGTACTGGTCCTAACCCAGGCTGGAGCACTACTGCAGTAGTCCTGGTCCTAACCCTGGCAGGAGCACTACTGCTGTAGTCCTGGTCCTAACCCTGGCAGGAGCACTACTGCTGTAGTCCTGGTCCTAACCCTGGCTGGAGCACTACTGCAGTAGTCCTGGTCCTAACCCTGGCAGGAGCACTACTGCTGTAGTCCTGGTCCTAACCCTGGCAGGAGCACTACTGCTGTAGTCCTGGTCCTAACCCTGGCAGGAGCACTACTGCTGTAGTCCTGGTCCTAACCCTGGCAGGAGCACTACTGCTGTAGTCCTGGTCCTAACCCTGGCAGGAGAACTACTGCTGTAGTCCTGGTCCTAACCCTGGCAGGAGCACTACTGCTGTAGTCCTGGTCCTAACCCTGGCAGGAGCACTACTGCTGTAGTCCTGGTCCTAACCCTGGCAGGAGCAGTAGTCCTGGTCCTAACCCTGGCAGGAGCACTACTGCTGTAGTCCTGGTCCTAACCCTGGCAGGAGCACTACTGCTGTAGTCCTGGTCCTAACCCTGGCAGGAGCACTACTGCTGTAGTCCTGGTCCTAACCCTGGCAGGAGCACTACTACTGTAGTCCTGGTCCTAAACCTGGCAGGAGCAGTAGTCCTGGTCCTAACCCTGGCAGGAGCACTACTACTGCTGTAGTCCTGGTCCTAACCCTGGCAGGAGAACTACTGCTGTAGTCCTGGTCCTAACCCTGGCTGGAGCACTACTGCAGTAGTCCTGGTCCTAACCCTGGCAGGAGCACTACTGCAGTAGTCCTAGTCCTAACCCTGGCTGGAGCACTACTGCAGTAGTCCTGGTCCTAACCCTGGCAGGAGCACTACTGCTGTAGTCCTGGTCCTAACCCTGGCAGGAGCACTACTGCTGTAGTCCTGGTCCTAACCCTGGCTGGAGCACTACTGCAGTAGTCCTGGTCCTAACCCTGGCAGGAGCACTACTGCTGTAGTCCTGGTCCTAACCCTGGCAGGAGCACTACTGCTGTAGTCCTGGTCCTAACCCTGGCTGGAGCACTACTGCAGTAGTCCTGGTCCTAACCCTGGCAGGAGCACTACTGCTGTAGTCCTGGTCCTAACCCTGGCAGGAGCACTACTGCTGTAGTCCTGGTCCTAACCCTGGCAGGAGCACTACTGCTGTAGTCCTGGTCCTAACCCTGGCAGGAGCACTACTGCTGTAGTCCTGGTCCTAACCCTGGCAGGAGCACTACTGCTGTAGTCCTGGTCCTAACCCTGGCAGGAGCACTACTGCTGGTCCTCGTCCTAACCCTGGCAAGAGTACTACTGCAGTAGTCCTGGTCCTAACCCTGGCAGGAACACTACTGCTGTAGTCTCCTGGTCCTAACCCTGGCTGGAGCACTACTGCAGTAGTCCTGGTCCTAACCCTGGCTGGAGCACTACTGCTGTAATCCTGGTCCTAACCCTGGCAGGAGCACTACTGCTGTAGTACTGGTCCTAACCCTGGCAGGAGCACTACTGTAGTAGTCCTGGTCCTAACCCTGGCAGGAGCACTACTGCTGTAGTCCTGGTCCTAACCCCGCTACTGCTGTAGTCTGGTCCTAACCCTGGCAGGAGCAGTAGTCCTGGTCCTAACCCTGGCAGGAGCACTACTGCTGTAGTCCTGGTCCTAACCCTGGCAGGAGCACTACTGCTGTAGTCCTGGTCCTAACCCTGGCAGGAGCACTACTGCAGTAGTCCTGGTCCTAACCCTGGCAGGAGCACTACTGCTGTAGTCCTGGTCCTAACCCCGCTACTGCTGTAGTCCTGGTCCTAACCCACTACTGCTGTAGTCCTGGTCCTAACCCTGGCAGGAGCAGTAGTCCTGGTCCTAACCCCACTACTGCTGTAGTCCTGGTCCTAACCCTGGCAGGAGCAGTAGTCCTGGTCCTAACCCTGGCAGGAGCACTACTGCTGTAGTCCTGATCCTAACCCTGGCTGGAGCACTACTGCAGTAGTCCTGGTCCTAACCCTGGCAGGAGCACTACTGCAGTAGTCCTGGTCCTAACCCTGGCAGGAGCACTACTGCTGTAGTCCTGGTCCTAACCCCGCTACTGCTGTAGTCCTGGTCCTAACCCACTACTGCTGTAGTCCTGGTCCTAACCCTGGCAGGAGCAGTAGTCCTGGTCCTAACCCCACTACTGCTGTAGTCCTGGTCCTAACCCTGGCAGGAGCAGTAGTCCTGGTCCTAACCCTGGCAGGAGCACTACTGCTGTAGTCCTGATCCTAACCCTGGCTGGAGCACTACTGCAGTAGTCCTGGTCCTAACCCTGGCAGGAGCACTACTGCTGTAGTCCTGGTCCTAACCCTTGCAGGAGCACTACTGCTGTAGTCCTGGTCCTAACCCTGGCAGGAGCAGTAGTCCTGGTCCTAACCCTGGCAGGAGCACTACTGCTGTAGTCCTGGTCCTAACCCTGGCAGGAGCACTACTGCTGTAGTCCTGGTCCTAACCCTGGCAGGAGCACTACTGCTGTAGTCCTGGTCCTAACCCTGGCAGGAGCACTACTGCTGTAGTCCTGGTCCTAACCCTGGCAGGAGCAGTAGTCCTGGTCCTAACCCTGGCAGGAGCACTACTACTGCTGTAGTCCTGGTCCTAACCCTGGCAGGAGAACTACTGCTGTAGTCCTGGTCCTAACCCTGGCTGGAGCACTACTGCAGTAGTCCTGGTCCTAACCCTGGCAGGAGCACTACTGCAGTAGTCCTAGTCCTAACCCTGGCTGGAGCACTACTGCAGTAGTCCTGGTCCTAACCCTGGCAGGAGCACTACTGCTGTAGTCCTGGTCCTAACCCTGGCAGGAGCACTACTGCTGTAGTCCTGGTCCTAACCCTGGCTGGAGCACTACTGCAGTAGTCCTGGTCCTAACCCTGGCAGGAGCACTACTGCTGTAGTCCTGGTCCTAACCCTGGCAGGAGCACTACTGCTGTAGTCCTGGTCCTAACCCTGGCTGGAGCACTACTGCAGTAGTCCTGGTCCTAACCCTGGCAGGAGCACTACTGCAGTAGTCCTGGTCCTAACCCTGGCAGGAGCACTACTGCTGTAGTCCTGGTCCTAACCCCGCTACTGCTGTAGTCCTGGTCCTAACCCACTACTGCTGTAGTCCTGGTCTAACCCTGGCAGGAGCAGTAGTCCTGGTCCTAACCCCACTACTGCTGTAGTGCTGGTCCTAACCCTGGCAGGAGCAGTAGTCCTGGTCCTAACCCTGGCAGGAGCACTACTGCTGTAGTCCTGGTCCTAACCCTGGCAGGAGCACTACTGCTGTAGTCCTGGTCCTAACCCTGGCAGGAGCACTACTGCTGTAGTCCTGGTCCTAACCCTGGCAGGAGCAGTAGTCCTGGTCCTAACCCTGGCAGGAGCACTACTACTGCTGTAGTCCTGGTCCTAACCCTGGCAGGAGCAGTAGTCCTGGTCCTAATCCTGGCAGGAGCACTACTGCTGTAGTCCTGGTCCTAACCCTGGCTGGAGCACTACTGCAGTAGTCCTGGTCCTAACCCTGGCAGGAGCACTACTGCAGTAGTCCTGGTCCTAACCCTGGCAGGAGCACTACTGCTGTAGTCCTGGTCCTAACCCCGCTACTGCTGTAGTCCTGGTCCTAACCCACTACTGCTGTAGTCCTGGTCTAACCCTGGCAGGAGCAGTAGTCCTGGTCCTAACCCCACTACTGCTGTAGTGCTGGTCCTAACCCTGGCAGGAGAACTACTGCTGTAGTCCTGGTCCTAACCCTGGCAGGAGCAGTAGTCCTGGTCCTAACCCTGGCAGGAGCACTACTGCTGTAGTCCTGGTCCTAACCCTGGCAGGAGCACTACTGCTGTAGTCCTGGTCCTAACCCTGGCAGGAGCACTACTGCTGTAGTCCTGGTCCTAACCCTGGCAGGAGCACTACTGCTGTAGTCCTGGTCCTAACCCTGGCTGGAGCACTACTGCTGTAGTCCTGGTCCTAACCCTGGCAGGAGCAGTAGTCCTGGTCCTAACCCTGGCAGGAGCACTACTGCTGTAGTCCTGGTCCTAACCCTGGCAGGAGCACTACTGCTGTAGTCCTGGTCCTAACCCTGGCAGGAGAACTACTGCTGTAGTACTGGTCCTAACCCAGGCTGGAGCACTACTGCAGTAGTCCTGGTCCTAACCCTGGCAGGAGCACTACTGCTGTAGTCCTGGTCCTAACCCTGGCAGGAGCACTACTGCTGTAGTCCTGGTCCTAACCCCGCTACTGCTGTAGTCCTGGTCCTAACCCACTACTGCTGTAGTCCTGGTCCTAACCCTGGCAGGAGCAGTAGTCCTGGTCCTAACCCTGGCAGGAGCAGTAGTCCTGGTCCTAACCCTGGCAGGAGCAGTAGTCCTGGTCCTAACCCCACTACTGCTGTAGTCCTGGTCCTAACCCTGGCAGGAGCAGTAGTCCTGGTCCTAACCCTGGCAGGAGCACTACTGCTGTAGTCCTGATCCTAACCCTGGCTGGAGCACTACTGCAGTAGTCCTGGTCCTAACCCTGGCAGGAGCACTACTGCTGTAGTCCTGGTCCTAACCCTGGCAGGAGCACTACTGCTGTAGTCCTGGTCCTAACCCTGGCAGGAGCAGTAGTCCTGTCCTAACCCTGGCAGGAGCACTACTGCTGTAGTCCTGGTCCTAACCCTGGCAGGAGCACTACTGCTGTAGTCCTGGTCCTAACCCTGGCAGGAGCACTACTGCTGTAGTCCTGGTCCTAACACTGGCAGGAGCACTACTGCTGTAGTCCTGGTCCTAACCCTGGCAGGAGCAGTAGTTCTGGTCCTAACCCTGGCAGGAGCACTACTACTGCTGTAGTCCTGGTCCTAACCCTGGCAGGAGAACTACTGCTGTAGTCCTGGTCCTAACCCTGGCTGGAGCACTACTGCAGTAGTCCTGGTCCTAACCCTGGCAGGAGCACTACTGCAGTAGTCCTAGTCCTAACCCTGGCTGGAGCACTACTGCAGTAGTCCTGGTCCTAACCCTGGCAGGAGCACTACTGCTGTAGTCCTGGTCCTAACCCTGGCAGGAGCACTACTGCTGTAGTCCTGGTCCTAACCCTGGCTGGAGCACTACTGCAGTAGTCCTGGTCCTAACCCTGGCAGGAGCACTACTGCTGTAGTCCTGGTCCTAACCCTGGCAGGAGCACTACTGCTGTAGTCCTGGTCCTAACCCTGGCTGGAGCACTACTGCAGTAGTCCTGGTCCTAACCCTGGCAGGAGCACTACTGCAGTAGTCCTGGTCCTAACCCTGGCAGGAGCACTACTGCTGTAGTCCTGGTCCTAACCCCACTACTGCTGTAGTGCTGGTCCTAACCCTGGCAGGAGCAGTAGTCCTGGTCCTAACCCTGGCAGGAGCACTACTGCTGTAGTCCTGGTCCTAACCCTGGCAGGAGCACTACTGCTGTAGTCCTGGTCCTAACCCTGGCAGGAGCACTACTGCTGTAGTCCTGGTCCTAACCCTGGCAGGAGCAGTAGTCCTGGTCCTAACCCTGGCAGGAGCACTACTACTGCTGTAGTCCTGGTCCTAACCCTGGCAGGAGAACTACTGCTGTAGTCCTGGTCCTAACCCTGGCAGGAGCAGTAGTCCTGGTCCTAACCCTGGCAGGAGCACTACTGCTGTAGTCCTGGTCCTAACCCTGGCAGGAGCACTACTGCTGTAGTCCTGGTCCTAACCCTGGCAGGAGAACTACTGCTGTAGTACTGGTCCTAACCCAGGCTGGAGCACTACTGCAGTAGTCCTGGTCCTAACCCTGGCAGGAGCACTACTGCTGTAGTCCTGGTCCTAACCCTGGCAGGAGCACTACTGCTGTAGTCCTGGTCCTAACCCTGGCAGGAGCAGTAGTCCTGGTCCTAACCCTGGCAGGAGCACTACTGCTGTAGTCCTGGTCCTAACCCTGGCAGGAGCACTACTGCTGTAGTCCTGGTCCTAACCCTGGCAGGAGCACTACTGCTGTAGTCCTGGTCCTAACCCTGGCAGGAGCACTACTGCTGTAGTCCTGGTCCTAACCCTGGCAGGAGCACTACTGCTGTAGTCCTGGTCCTAACCCTGGCTGGTGCACTACTGCTGTAGTCCTGGTCCTAACCCTGGCAGGAGCAGTAGTCCTGGTCCTAACCCTGGCAGGAGCACTACTGCTGTAGTCCTGGTCCTAACCCTGGCAGGAGCACTACTGCTGTAGTCCTGGTCCTAACCCTGGCAGGAGAACTACTGCTGTAGTACTGGTCCTAACCCAGGCTGGAGCACTACTGCAGTAGTCCTGGTCCTAACCCTGGCAGGAGCACTACTGCTGTAGTCCTGGTCCTAACCCTGGCAGGAGCATTACTGCTGTAGTCCTGGTCCTAACCCTGGCAGGAGCAGTAGTCCTGGTCCTAACCCTGGCAGGAGCACTACTGCTGTAGTCCTGGTCCTAACCCTGGCAGGAGCACTACTGCTGTAGTCCTGGTCCTAACCCTGGCAGGAGCACTACTGCTGTAGTCCTGGTCCTAACCCTGGCTGGAGCACTACTGCTGTAGTCCTGGTCCTAACCCTGGCAGGAGCAGTAGTCCTGGTCCTAACCCTGGCAGGAGCACTACTGCTGTAGTCCTGGTCCTAACCCTGGCAGGAGCACTACTGCTGTAGTCCTGGTCCTAACCCTGGCAGGAGCAGTAGTCCTGGTCCTAACCCTGGCAGGAGCACTACTGCTGTAGTCCTGGTCCTAACCCTGGCAGGAGCACTACTGCTGTAGTCCTGGTCCTAACCCTGGCAGGAGCACTACTGCTGTAGTCCTGGTCCTAACCCTGGCTGGAGCACTACTGCTGTAGTCCTGGTCCTAACCCTGGCAGGAGCAGTAGTCCTGGTCCTAACCCTGGCAGGAGCACTACTGCTGTAGTCCTGGTCCTAACCCTGGCAGGAGCACTACTGCTGTAGTCCTGGTCCTAACCCTGGCAGGAGAACTACTGCTGTAGTACTGGTCCTAACCCTGGCAGGAGCACTACTGCTGTAGTCCTGGTCCTAACCCTGGCTGGAGCACTACTGCTGTAGTCCTGGTCCTAACCCTGGCAGGAGCAGTAGTCCTGGTCCTAACCCTGGCAGGAGCACTACTGCTGTAGTCCTGGTCCTAACCCTGGCAGGAGCACTACTGCTGTAGTCCTGGTCCTAACCCTGGCAGGAGAACTACTGCTGTAGTACTGGTCCTAACCCAGGCTGGAGCACTACTGCAGTAGTCCTGGTCCTAACCCTGGCAGGAGCACTACTGCAGTAGTCATGGTCCTAACCCTGGCAGGAGCACTACTGCTGTAGTCCTGGTCCTAACCCCGCTACTGCTGTAGTCTGGTCCTAACCCTGGCAGGAGCAGTAGTCCTGGTCCTAACCCTGGCAGGAGCACTACTGCTGTAGTCCTGGTCCTAACCCTGGCAGGAGCACTACTGCTGTAGTCCTGGTCCTAACCCTGGCTGGAGCACTACTGCAGTAGTCCTGGTCCTAACCCTGGCAGGAGCACTACTGCAGTAGTCCTGGTCCTAACCCTGGCAGGAGCACTACTGCTGTAGTCCTGGTCCTAACCCCGCTACTGCTGTAGTCCTGGTCCTAACCCACTACTGCTGTAGTCCTGGTCTAACCCTGGCAGGAGCAGTAGTCCTGGTCCTAACCCCACTACTGCTGTAGTGCTGGTCCTAGCCCTGGCAGGAGAACTACTGCTGTAGTCCTGGTCCTAACCCTGGCAGGAGCACTAGTCCTGGTCCTAACCCTGGCAGGAGCACTACTGCTGTAGTCCTGGTCCTAACCCTGGCAGGAGCACTACTGCTGTAGTCCTGGTCCTAACCCTGGCAGGAGAACTACTGCTGTAGTACTGGTCCTAACCCAGGCTGGAGCACTACTGCAGTAGTCCTGGTCCTAACCCTGGCAGGAGCACTACTGCTGTAGTCCTGGTCCTAACCCTGGCAGGAGCACTACTGCTGTAGTCCTGGTCCTAACCCTGGCAGGAGCAGTAGTCCTGGTCCTAACCCTGGCAGGAGCACTACTGCTGTAGTCCTGGTCCTAACCCTGGCAGGAGCACTACTGCTGTAGTCCTGGTCCTAACCCTGGCAGGAGCACTACTGCTGTAGTCCTGGTCCTAACCCTGGCAGGAGCACTACTGCTGTAGTCCTGGTCCTAACCCTGGCAGGAGCACTACTGCTGTAGTCCTGGTCCTAACCCTGGCTGGAGCACTACTGCTGTAGTCCTGGTCCTAACCCTGGCAGGAGCAGTAGTCCTGGTCCTAACCCTGGCAGGAGCTCTACTGCTGTAGTCCTGGTCCTAACCCTGGCTGGAGCAGTAGTCCTGGTCCTAACCCTGGCAGGAGCACTACTGCTGTAGTCCTGGTCCTAACCCTGGCAGGAGCACTACTGCTGTAGTCCTGGTCCTAACCCTGGCAGGAGAACTACTGCTGTAGTCCTGGTCCTAACCCTGGCAGGAGCACTACTGCTGTAGTCCTGGTCCTAACCCTGGCAGGAGCACTACTGCTGTAGTCCTGGTCCTAACCCTGGCAGGAGCAGTAGTCCTGGTCCTAACCCTGGCAGGAGCACTACTGCTGTAGTCCTGGTCCTAACCCTGGCAGGAGCACTACTGCTGTAGTCCTGGTCCTAACCCTGGCAGGAGCACTACTGCTGTAGTCCTGGTCCTAACCCTGGCAGGAGCACTACTACTGTAGTCCTGGTCCTAACCCTGGCAGGAGCAGTAGTCCTGGTCCTAACCCTGGCAGGAGCACTACTACTGCTGTAGTCCTGGTCCTAACCCTGGCAGGAGAACTACTGCTGTAGTCCTGGTCCTAACCCTGGCTGGAGCACTACTGCAGTAGTCCTGGTCCTAACCCTGGCAGGAGCACTACTGCAGTAGTCCTAGTCCTAACCCTGGCTGGAGCACTACTGCAGTAGTCCTGGTCCTAACCCTGGCAGGAGCACTACTGCTGTAGTCCTGGTACTAACCCTGGCAGGAGCACTACTGCTGTAGTCCTGGTCCTAACCCTGGCTGGAGCACTACTGCAGTAGTCCTGGTCCTAACCCTGGCAGGAGCACTACTGCTGTAGTCCTGGTCCTAAACCTGGCAGGAGCACTACTGCTGTAGTCCTGGTCCTAACCCTGGCAGGAGCACTACTGCTGTAGTCCTGGTCCTAACCCTGGCAGGAGCACTACTGCTGTAGTCCTGGTCCTAACCCTGGCAGGAGAACTACTGCTGTAGTACTGGTCCTAACCCAGGCTGGAGCACTACTGCAGTAGTCCTGGTCCTAACCCTGACAGGAGCACTACTGCTGTAGTCCTGGTCCTAACCCTGGCAGGAGCACTACTGCTGTAGTCCTGGTCCTAACCCTGGCAGGAGCAGTAGTCCTGGTCCTAACCCTGGCAGGAGCACTACTGCTGTAGTCCTGGTCCTAACCCTGGCAGGAGCACTACTGCTGTAGTCCTGGTCCTAACCCTGGCAGGAGCACTACTGCTGTAGTCCTGGTCCTAGCCCTGGCTGGAGCACTACTGCAGTAGTCCTGGTCCTAACCCTGGCAGGAGCACTACTGCTGTAGTCCTGGTCCTAACCCTGGCAGGAGCACTACTGCTGTAGTCCTGGTCCTAACCCTGGCAGAAGCACTACTGCTGTAGTCCTGGTCCTAACCCTGGCAGGAGCACTACTGCTGTAGTCCTGGTCCTAACCCTGGCAGGAGAACTACTGCTGTAGTCCTGGTCCTAACCCTGGCAGGAGCACTACTGCTGTAGTCCTGGTCCTAACCCTGGCTGGAGCACTACTGCTGTAGTCCTGGTCCTAACCCTGGCAGGAGCAGTAGTCCTGGTCCTAACCCTGGCAGGAGCACTACTGCTGTAGTCCTGGTCCTAACCCTGGCAGGAACACTACTGCTGTAGTCCTGGTCCTAACCCTGGCAGGAGAACTACTGCTGTAGTACTGGTCCTAACCCAGGCTGGAGCACTACTGCAGTAGTCCTGGTCCTAACCCTGGCAGGAGCACTACTGCTGTAGTCCTGGTCCTAACCCCGCTACTGCTGTAGTCTGGTCCTAACCCCGCTACTGCTGTAGTCTGGTCCTAACCCTGGCAGGAGCAGTAGTCCTGGTCCTAACCCTGGCAGGAGCACTACTGCTGTAGTCCTGGTCCTAACCCTGGCAGGAGCACTACTGCAGTAGTCCTGGTCCTAACCCTGGCAGGAGCACTACTGCTGTAGTCCTGGTCCTAACCCTGCTACTGCTGTAGTCCTGGTCCTAACCCACTACTGCTGTAGTCCTGGTCTAACCCTGGCAGGAGCAGTAGTCCTGGTCCTAACCCCACTACTGCTGTAGTGCTGGTCCTAACCCTGGCAGGAGCAGTAGTCCTGGTCCTAACCCTGGCAGGAGCACTACTGCTGTAGTCCTGGTCCTAACCCTGGCAGGAGCACTACTGCTGTAGTCCTGGTCCTAACCCTGGCAGGAGCAGTAGTCCTGGTCCTAACCCTGGCAGGAGCACTACTGCTGTAGTCCTGGTCCTAACCCTGGCAGGAGCACTACTGCTGTAGTCCTGGTCCTAACCCTGGCAGGAGCACTACTGCTGTAGTCCTGGTCCTAACCCTGGCAGGAGCACTACTGCTGTAGTCCTGGTCCTAACCCTGGCTGGAGCACTACTGCTGTAGTCCTGGTCCTAACCCTGGCAGGAGCAGTAGTCCTGGTCCTAACCCTGGCAGGAGCACTACTGCTGTAGTCCTGGTCCTAACCCTGGCAGGAGCAGTAGTCCTGGTCCTAACCCTGGCAGGAGCACTACTGCTGTGTAGTCCTGGTCCTAACCCTGGCAGGAGCACTACTGCTGTAGTCCTGGTCCTAACCCTGGCAGGAGAACTACTGCAGTAGTCCTGGTCCTAACCCTGGCTGGAGCACTACTGCAGTAGTCCTGGTCCTAACCCTGGCAGGAGCACTACTGCAGTAGTCCTAGTCCTAACCCTGGCAGGAGCACTACTGCTGTAGTCCTGGTCATAACCCTGGCAGGAGCACTACTGCTGTAGTCCTGGTCCTAACCCTGGCAGGAGCACTACTGCTGTAGTCCTGGTCCTAACCCTGGCAGGAGCACTACTACTGTAGTCCTGGTGCTAACCCTGGCAGGAGCAGTAGTCCTGGTCCTAACCCTGGCAGGAGCACTACTACTGCTGTAGTCCTGGTCCTAACCCTGGCAGGAGAACTACTGCTGTAGTCCTGGTCCTAACCCTGGCTGGAGCACTACTGCAGTAGTCCTGGTCCTAACCCTGGCAGGAGCACTACTGCTGTAGTCCTGGTCCTAACCCTGGCAGGAGCACTACTGCTGTAGTCCTGGTCCTAACCCTGGCTGGAGCACTACTGCAGTAGTCCTGGTCCTAACCCTGGCAGTAGCACTACTGCTGTAGTCCTGGTCCTAACCCTGGCAGGAGCACTACTGCTGTAGTCCTGGTCCTAACCCTGGCAGGAGCACTACTGCTGTAGTCCTGGTCCTAACCCTGGCAGGAGCACTACTGCTGTAGTCCTGGTCCTAACCCTGGCAGGAGAACTACTGCTGTAGTACTGGTCCTAACCCAGGCTGGAGCACTACTGCAGTAGTCCTGGTCCTAACCCTGACAGGAGCACTACTGCTGTAGTCCTGGTCCTAACCCTGGCAGGAGCACTACTGCTGTAGTCCTGGTCCTAACCCTGGCAGGAGCAGTAGTCCTGGTCCTAACCCTGGCAGGAGCACTACTGCTGTAGTCCTGGTCCTAACCCTGGCAGGAGCACTACTGCTGTAGTCCTGGTCCTAACCCTGGCAGGAGCACTACTGCTGTAGTCCTGGTCCTAACCCTGGCAGGAGCACTACTGCTGTAGACCTGGTCCTAACCCTGGCTGGAGCACTACTGCTGTAGTCCTGGTCCTAACCCTGGCAGGAGCAGTAGTCCTGGTCCTAACCCTGGCAGGAGCACTACTGCTGTAGTCCTGGTCCTAACCCTGGCAGGAGCACTACTGCTGTAGTCCTGGTCCTAACCCTGGCAGGAGAACTACTGCTGTAGTACTGGTCCTAACCCAGGCTGGAGCACTACTGCAGTAGTCCTGGTCCTAACCCTGGCAGGAGCACTACTGCTGTAGTCCTGGTCCTAACCCTGGCAGGAGCACTACTGCTGTAGTCCTGGTCCTAACCCTGGCAGGAGCACTACTGCTGTAGTCCTGGTCCTAACCCTGGCATGAGCAGTAGTCCTGGTCCTAACCCTGGCAGGAGCACTACTGCTGTAGTCCTGGTCCTAACCCTGGCAGGAGCACTACTGCTGTAGTCCTGGTCCTAACCCTGGCAGGAGCACTACTGCTGTAGTCCTGGTCCTAACCCTGGCAGGAGCACTACTGCTGTAGTCCTGGTCCTAACCCTGGCAGGAGCAGTAGTCCTGGTCCTAACCCTGGCAGGAGAACTACTGCTGTAGTCCTGGTCCTAACCCTGGCTGGAGCACTACTGCAGTAGTCCTGGTCCTAACCCTGGCAGGAGCACTACTGCAGTAGTCCTAGTCCTAACCCTGGCTGGAGCACTACTGCAGTAGTCCTGGTCCTAACCCTGGCAGGAGCACTACTGCTGTAGTCCTGGTCCTAACCCTGGCAGGAGCACTACTGCTGTAGTCCTGGTTCTAACCCTGGCTGGAGCACTACTGCAGTAGTCCTGGTCCTAACCCTGGCAGGAGCACTACTGCTGTAGTCCTGGTCCTAACCCTGGCAGGAGCACTACTGCTGTAGTCCTGGTCCTAACCCTGGCAGGAGTGCTGTAGTCCTGGTCCTAACCCTGGCAGGAGCACTACTGCTGTAGTCCTGGTCCTAACCCTGGCAGGAGAACTACTGCTGTAGTCCTGGTCCTAACCCTGGCAGGAGCACTACTGCTGTAGTCCTGGTCCTAACCCTGGCAGGAGCACTACTGCTGTAGTCCTGGTCCTAACCCTGGCAGGAGCAGTAGTCCTGGTCCTAACCCTGGCAGGAGCACTACTGCTGTAGTCCTGGTCCTAACCCTGGCAGGAGCACTACTGCTGTAGTCCTGGTCCTAACCCTGGCAGGAGCACTACTGCTGTAGTCCTGGTCCTAACCCTGGCAGGAGCACTACTACTGTAGTCCTGGTCCTAACCCTGGCAGGAGCAGTAGTCCTGGTCCTAACCCTGGCAGGAGCACTACTACTGCTGTAGTCCTGGTCCTAACCCTGGCAGGAGAACTACTGCTGTAGTCCTGGTCCTAACCCTGGCTGGAGCACTACTGCAGTAGTCCTGGTCCTAACCCTGGCAGGAGAACTACTGCTGTAGTCCTGGTCCTAACCCTGGCTGGAGCACTACTGCAGTAGTCCTGGTCCTAACCCTGGCAGGAGCACTACTGCTGTAGTCCTGGTCCTAACCCTGGCAGGAGCACTACTGCTGTAGTCCTGGTCCTAACCCTGGCTGGAGCACTACTGCAGTAGTCCTGGTCCTAACCCTGGCAGGAGCACTACAGCTGTAGTCCTGGTCCTAACCCTGGCAGGAGCACTACTGCTGTAGTCCTGGTCCTAACCCTGGCAGAAGCACTACTGCTGTAGTCCTGGTCCTAACCCTGGCAGGAGCACTACTGCTGTAGTCCTGGTCCTAACCCTGGCAGGAGAACTACTGCTGTAGTCCTGGTCCTAACCCTGGCAGGAGCACTACTGCTGTAGTCCTGGTCCTAACCCTGGCTGGAGCACTATTGCTGTAGTCCTGGTCCTAACCCTGGCAGGAGCAGTAGTCCTGGTCCTAACCCTGGCAGGAGCACTACTGCTGTAGTCCTGGTCCTAACCCTGGCAGGAGCACTACTGCTGTAGTCCTGGTCCTAACCCTGGCAGGAGAACTACTGCTGTAGTACTGGTCCTAACCCAGGCTGGAGCACTACTGCAGTAGTCCTGGTCCTAACCCTGGCAGGAGCACTACTGCAGTAGTCATGGTCCTAACCCTGGCAGGAGCACTACTGCTGTAGTCCTGGTCCTAACCCCGCTACTGCTGTAGTCTGGTCCTAACCCTGGAAGGAGCAGTAGTCCTGGTCCTAACCCTGGCAGGAGCACTACTGCTGTAGTCCTGGTCCTAACCCTGGCAGGAGCACTACTGCTGTAGTCCTGGTCCTAACCCTAGCTGGAGCACTACTGCAGTAGTCCTGGTCCTAACCCTGGCAGGAGCACTACTGCAGTAGTCCTGGTCCTAACCCTGGCAGGAGCAGTAGTCCTGGTCCTAACCCTGGCAGGAGCACTACTGCTGTAGTCCTGGTCCTAACCCTGGCAGGAGCACTACTGCTGTAGTCCTGGTCCTAACCCTGGCAGGAGCACTACTGCTGTAGTCCTGGTCCTAACCCTGGCAGGAGCAGTAGTCCTGGTCCTAACCCTGGCAGGAACACTACTACTGCTGTAGTCCTGGTCCTAACCCTGGCAGGAGAACTACTGCTGTAGTCCTGGTCCTAACCCTGGCTGGAGCACTACTGCAGTAGTCCTGGTCCTAACCCTGGCAGGAGCACTACTGCTGTAGTCCTGGTCCTAGTCCTGGTCCTAACCCTGGCAGGAGCACTACTGCTGTAGTCCTGGTCCTAGTCCTGGTCCTAACCCTGGCAGGAGCACTACTGCTGTAGTCCTGGTCCTAACCCTGGCAGGAGCACTACTGCTGTAGTCCTGGTCCTAACCCTGGCAGGAGCAGTAGTCCTGGTCCTAACCCTGGCAGGAGCACTACTACTGCTGTAGTCCTGGTCCTAACCCTGGCAGGAGCAGTAGTCCTGGTCCTAACCCTGGCAGGAGCACTACTGCTGTAGTCCTGGTCCTAACCCTGGCTGGAGCACTACTGCAGTAGTCGTGGTCCTAACCCTGGCAGGAGCACTACTGCAGTAGTCCTGGTCCAAACCCTGGCAGGAGCACTACTGCTGTAGTCCTGGTCCTAACCCCGCTACTGCTGTAGTCCTGGTCCTAACCCACTACTGCTGTAGTCCTGGTCTAACCCTGGCAGGAGCAGTAGTCCTGGTCCTAACCCCACTACTGCTGTAGTGCTGGTCCTAACCCTGGCAGGAGAACTACTGCTGTAGTCCTGGTCCTAACCCTGGCAGGAGCAGTAGTCCTGGTCCTAACCCTGGCAGGAGCACTACTGCTGTAGTCCTGGTCCTAACCCTGGCAGGAGCACTACTGCTGTAGTCCTGGTCCTAACCCTGGCAGGAGAACTACTGCTGTAGTACTGGTCCTAACCCAGGCTGGAGCACTACTGCAGTAGTCCTGGTCCTAACCCTGGCAGGAGCACTACTGCTGTAGTCCTGGTCCTAACCCTGGCAGGAGCACTACTGCTGTAGTCCTGGTCCTAACCCTGGCAGGAGCAGTAGTCCTGGTCCTAACCCTGGCAGGAGCACTACTGCTGTAGTCCTGGTCCTAACCCTGGCAGGAGCACTACTGCTGTAGTCCTGGTCCTAACCCTGGCAGGAGCACTACTGCTGTAGTCCTGGTCCTAACCCTGGCAGGAGCACTACTGCTGTAGTCCTGGTCCTAACCCTGGCTGGAGCACTACTGCTGTAGTCCTGGTCCTAACCCTGGCAGGAGCAGTAGTCCTGGTCCTAACCCTGGCAGGAGCACTACTGCTGTAGTCCTGGTCCTAACCCTGGCAGGAGCAGTAGTCCTGGTCCTAACCCTGGCAGGAGCACTACTGCTGTAGTCCTGGTCCTAACCCTGGCAGGAGCACTACTGCTGTAGTCCTGGTCCTAACCCTGGCAGGAGAACTACTGCTGTAGTCCTGGTCCTAACCCTGGCAGGAGCACTACTGCTGTAGTCCTGGTCCTAACCCTGGCAGGAGCACTACTGCTGTAGTCCTGGTCCTAACCCTGGCAGGAGCAGTAGTCCTGGTCCTAACCCTGGCAGGAGCACTACTGCTGTAGTCCTGGTCCTAACCCTGGCAGGAGCACTACTGCTGTAGTCCTGGTCCTAACCCTGGCAGGAGCACTACTGCTGTAGTCCTGGTCCTAACCCTGGCAGGAGCACTACTGCTGTAGTCCTGGTCCTAACCCTGGCTGGAGCACTACTGCTGTAGTCCTGGTCCTAACCCTGGCAGGAGCAGTAGTCCTGGTCCTAACCCTGGCAGGAGCACTACTGCTGTAGTCCTGGTCCTAACCCTGGCAGGAGCACTACTGCTGTAGTCCTGGTCCTAACCCTGGCAGGAGAACTACTGCTGTAGTACTGGTCCTAACCCAGGCTGGAGCACTACTGCAGTAGTCCTGGTCCTAACCCTGGCAGGAGCACTACTGCTGTAGTCCTGGTCCTTACCCTGGCAGGAGCACTACTGCTGTAGTCCTGGTCCTAACCCCGCTACTGCTGTAGTCCTGGTCCTAACCCACTACTGCTGTAGTCCTGGTCCTAACCCTGGCAGGAGCAGTAGTCCTGGTCCTAACCCTGGCAGGAGCAGTAGTCCTGGTCCTAACCCTGGCAGGAGCAGTAGTCCTGGTCCTAACCCCACTACTGCTGTAGTCCTGGTCCTAACCCTGGCAGGAGCAGTAGTCCTGGTCCTAACCCTGGCAGGAGCATTACTGCTGTAGTCCTGATCCTAACCCTGGCTGGAGCACTACTGCAGTAGTCCTGGTCCTAACCCTGGCAGGAGCACTACTGCTGTAGTCCTGGTCCTAACCCTGGCAGGAGCACTACTGCTGTAGTCCTGGTCCTAACCCTGGCAGGAGCAGTAGTCCTGGTCCTAACCCTGGCAGGAGCACTACTGCTGTAGTCCTGGTCCTAACCCTGGCAGGAGCACTACTGCTGTAGTCCTGGTCCTAACCCTGGCAGGAGCACTACTGCTGTAGTCCTGGTCCTAACCCTGGCAGGAGCACTACTGCTGTAGTCCTGGTCCTAACCCTGGTAGGAGCAGTAGTCCTGGTCCTAACCCTGGCAGGAGCACTACTACTGCTGTAGTCCTGGTCCTAACCCTGGCAGGAGAACTACTGCTGTAGTCCTGGTCCTAACCCTGGCTGGAGCACTACTGCAGTAGTCCTGGTCCTAACCCTGGCAGGAGCACTACTGCAGTAGTCCTAGTCCTAACCCTGGCTGGAGCACTACTGCAGTAGTCCTGGTCCTAACCCTGGCAGGAGCACTACTGCTGTAGTCCTGGTCCTAACCCTGGCAGGAGCACTACTGCTGTAGTCCTGGTCCTAACCCTGGCTGGAGCACTACTGCAGTAGTCCTGGTCCTAACCCTGGCAGGAGCACTACTGCTGTAGTCCTGGTCCTAACCCTGGCAGGAGCACTACTGCTGTAGTCCTGGTCCTAACCCTGGCTGGAGCACTACTGCAGTAGTCCTGGTCCTAACCCTGGCAGGAGCACTACTGCAGTAGTCCTGGTCCTAACCCTGGCAGGAGCACTACTGCTGTAGTCCTGGTCCTAACCCCGCTACTGCTGTAGTCCTGGTCCTAACCCACTACTGCTGTAGTCCTGGTCTAACCCTGGCAGGAGCAGTAGTCCTGGTCCTAACCCCACTACTGCTGTAGTGCTGGTCCTAACCCTGGCAGGAGCAGTAGTCCTGGTCCTAACCCTGGCAGGAGCACTACTGCTGTAGTCCTGGTCCTAACCCTGGCAGGAGCACTACTGCTGTAGTCCTGGTCCTAACCCTGGCAGGAGCACTACTGCTGTAGTCCTGGTCCTAACCCTGGCAGGAGCAGTAGTCCTGGTCCTAACCCTGGCAGGAGCACTACTACTGCTGTAGTCCTGGTCCTAACCCTGGCAGGAGAACTACTGCTGTAGTCCTGGTCCTAACCCTGGCAGGAGCAGTAGTCCTGGTCCTAACCCTGGCAGGAGCACTACTGCTGTAGTCCTGGTCCTAACCCTGGCAGGAGCACTACTGCTGTAGTCCTGGTCCTAACCCTGGCAGGAGAACTACTGCTGTAGTACTGGTCCTAACCCAGGCTGGAGCACTACTGCAGTAGTCCTGGTCCTAACCCTGGCAGGAGCACTACTGCTGTAGTCCTGGTCCTAACCCTGGCAGGAGCACTACTGCTGTAGTCCTGGTCCTAACCCTGGCAGGAGCAGTAGTCCTGGTCCTAACCCTGGCAGGAGCACTACTGCTGTAGTCCTGGTCCTAACCCTGGCAGGAGCACTACTGCTGTAGTCCTGGTCCTAACCCTGGCAGGAGCACTACTGCTGTAGTCCTGGTCCTAACCCTGGCAGGAGCACTACTGCTGTAGTCCTGGTCCTAACCCTGGCTGGTGCACTACTGCTGTAGTCCTGGTCCTAACCCTGGCAGGAGCAGTAGTCCTGGTCCTAACCCTGGCAGGAGCACTACTGCTGTAGTCCTGGTCCTAACCCTGGCAGGAGCACTACTGCTGTAGTCCTGGTCCTAACCCTGGCAGGAGAACTACTGCTGTAGTACTGGTCCTAACCCAGGCTGGAGCACTACTGCAGTAGTCCTGGTCCTAACCCTGGCAGGAGCACTACTGCTGTAGTCCTGGTCCTAACCCTGGCAGGAGCATTACTGCTGTAGTCCTGGTCCTAACCCTGGCAGGAGCAGTAGTCCTGGTCCTAACCCTGGCAGGAGCACTACTGCTGTAGTCCTGGTCCTAACCCTGGCAGGAGCACTACTGCTGTAGTCCTGGTCCTAACCCTGGCAGGAGCACTACTGCTGTAGTCCTGGTCCTAACCCTGGCAGGAGCACTACTGCTGTAGTCCTGGTCCTAACCCTGGCTGGAGCACTACTGCTGTAGTCCTGGTCCTAACCCTGGCAGGAGCAGTAGTCCTGGTCCTAACCCTGGCAGGAGCACTACTGCTGTAGTCCTGGTCCTAACCCTGGCAGGAGCACTACTGCTGTAGTCCTGGTCCTAACCCTGGCAGGAGCAGTAGTCCTGGTCCTAACCCTGGCAGGAGCACTACTGCTGTAGTCCTGGTCCTAACCCTGGCAGGAGCACTACTGCTGTAGTCCTGGTCCTAACCCTGGCAGGAGCACTACTGCTGTAGTCCTGGTCCTAACCCTGGCAGGAGCACTACTGCTGTAGTCCTGGTCCTAACCCTGGCTGGAGCACTACTGCTGTAGTCCTGGTCCTAACCCTGGCAGGAGCAGTAGTCCTGGTCCTAACCCTGGCAGGAGCACTACTGCTGTAGTCCTGGTCCTAACCCTGGCAGGAGCACTACTGCTGTAGTCCTGGTCCTAACCCTGGCAGGAGAACTACTGCTGTAGTACTGGTCCTAACCCTGGCAGGAGCACTACTGCTGTAGTCCTGGTCCTAACCCTGGCTGGAGCACTACTGCTGTAGTCCTGGTCCTAACCCTGGCAGGAGCAGTAGTCCTGGTCCTAACCCTGGCAGGAGCACTACTGCTGTAGTCCTGGTCCTAACCCTGGCAGGAGCACTACTGCTGTAGTCCTGGTCCTAACCCTGGCAGGAGAACTACTGCTGTAGTACTGGTCCTAACCCAGGCTGGAGCACTACTGCAGTAGTCCTGGTCCTAACCCTGGCAGGAGCACTACTGCAGTAGTCATGGTCCTAACCCTGGCAGGAGCACTACTGCTGTAGTCCTGGTCCTAACCCCGCTACTGCTGTAGTCTGGTCCTAACCCTGGCAGGAGCAGTAGTCCTGGTCCTAACCCTGGCAGGAGCACTACTGCTGTAGTCCTGGTCCTAACCCTGGCAGGAGCACTACTGCTGTAGTCCTGGTCCTAACCCTGGCTGGAGCACTACTGCAGTAGTCCTGGTCCTAACCCTGGCAGGAGCACTACTGCAGTAGTCCTGGTCCTAACCCTGGCAGGAGCACTACTGCTGTAGTCCTGGTCCTAACCCCGCTACTGCTGTAGTCCTGGTCCTAACCCACTACTGCTGTAGTCCTGGTCTAACCCTGGCAGGAGCAGTAGTCCTGGTCCTAACCCCACTACTGCTGTAGTGCTGGTCCTAGCCCTGGCAGGAGAACTACTGCTGTAGTCCTGGTCCTAACCCTGGCAGGAGCAGTAGTCCTGGTCCTAACCCTGGCAGGAGCACTACTGCTGTAGTCCTGGTCCTAACCCTGGCAGGAGCACTACTGCTGTAGTCCTGGTCCTAACCCTGGCAGGAGAACTACTGCTGTAGTACTGGTCCTAACCCAGGCTGGAGCACTACTACAGTAGTCCTGGTCCTAACCCTGGCAGGAGCACTACTGCTGTAGTCCTGGTCCTAACCCTGGCAGGAGCACTACTGCTGTAATCCTGGTCCTAACCCTGGCAGGAGCAGTAGTCCTGGTCCTAACCCTGGCAGGAGCACTACTGCTGTAGACCTGGTCCTAACCCTGGCAGGAGCACTACTGCTGTAGTCCTGGTCCTAACCCTGGCAGGAGCACTACTGCTGTAGTCCTGGTCCTAACCCTGGCAGGAGCACTACTGCTGTAGTCCTGGTCCTAACCCTGGCAGGAGCACTACTGCTGTAGTCCTGGTCCTAACCCTGGCAGGAGCACTACTGCTGTAGTCCTGGTCCTAACCCTGGCTGGAGCACTACTGCTGTAGTCCTGGTCCTAACCCTGGCAGGAGCAGTAGTCCTGGTCCTAACCCTGGCAGGAGCTCTACTGCTGTAGTCCTGGTCCTAACCCTGGCTGGAGCAGTAGTCCTGGTCCTAACCCTGGCAGGAGCACTACTGCTGTAGTCCTGGTCCTAACCCTGGCAGGAGCACTACTGCTGTAGTCCTGGTCCTAACCCTGGCAGGAGAACTACTGCTGTAGTCCTGGTCCTAACCCTGGCAGGAGCACTACTGCTGTAGTCCTGGTCCTAACCCTGGCAGGAGCACTACTGCTGTAGTCCTGGTCCTAACCCTGGCAGGAGCAGTAGTCCTGGTCCTAACCCTGGCAGGAGCACTACTGCTGTAGTCCTGGTCCTAACCCTGGCAGGAGCACTACTGCTGTAGTCCTGGTCCTAACCCTGGCAGGAGTTCTACTGCTGTAGTCCTGGTCCTAACCCTGGCAGGAGCACTACTGTGGAGTCCTGGTCCTAACCCTGGCTGGAGCACTACTGCTGTAGTCCTGGTCCTAACCCTGGCAGGAGCAGTAGTCCTGGTCCTAACCCTGGCAGGAGCACTACTGCTGTAGTCCTGGTCCTAACCCTGGCAGGAGCACTACTGCTGTAGTCCTGGTCCTAACCCTGGCAGGAGAACTACTGCTGTAGTACTGGTCCTAACCCAGGCTGGAGCACTACTGCAGTAGTCCTGGTCCTAACCCTGGCAGGAGCACTACTGCTGTAGTCCTGGTCCTAACCCTGGCAGGAGCACTACTGCTGTAGTCCTGGTCCTAACCCTGGCAGGAGCAGTAGTCCTGGTCCTAACCCTGGCAGGAGCACTACTGCTGTAGTCCTGGTCCTAACCCTGGCAGGAGCACTACTGCTGTAGTCCTGGTCCTAACCCTGGCAGGAGCACTACTGCTGTAGTCCTGGTCCTAACCCTGGCTGGAGCACTACTGCTGTAGTCCTGGTCCTAACCCTGGCAGGAGCAGTAGTCCTGGTCCTAACCCTGGCAGGAGCACTACTGCTGTAGTCCTGGTCCTAACCCTGGCAGGAGCACTACTGCTGTAGTCCTGGTCCTAACCCTGGCAGGAGAACTACTGCTGTAGTACTGGTCCTAACCCAGGCTGGAGCACTACTGCAGTAGTCCTGGTCCTAACCCTGGCAGGAGCACTACTGCTGTAGTCCTGGTCCTAACCCTGGCAGGAGCACTACTGCTGTAGTCCTGGTCCTAACCTTGGCAGGAGCAGTAGTCCTGGTCCTAACCCTGGCAGGAGCACTACTGCTGTAGTCCTGGTCCTAACCCTGGCAGGAGCACTACTGCTGTAGTCCTGGTCCTAACCCTGGCAGGAGCACTACTGCTGTAGTCCTGGTCCTAACCCTGGCAGGAGCACTACTGCTGTAGTCCTGGTCCTAACCCTGGCTGGAGCACTACTGCTGTAGTCCTGGTCCTAACACTGGCAGGAGCAGTAGTCCTGGTCCTAACCCTGGCAGGAGCACTACTGCTGTAGTCCTGGTCCTAACCCTGGCAGGAGCACTACTGCTGTAGTCCTGGTCCTAACCCTGGCAGGAGAACTACTGCTGTAGTACTGGTCCTAACCCAGGCTGGAGCACTACTGCAGTAGTCCTGGTCCTAACCCTGGCAGGAGCACTACTGCTGTAGTCCTGGTCCTAACCCTGGCAGGAGCACTACTGCTGTAGTCCTGGTCCTAACCCTGGCTGGAGCACTACTGCAGTAGTCCTGGTCCTAACCCTGGCAGGAGCACTACTGCTGTAGTCCTGGTCCTAACCCTGGCAGGAGCACTACTGCTGTAGTCCTGGTCCTAACCCTGGCAGGAGCACTACTGCTGTAGTCCTGGTCCTAACCCTGGCAGGAGCACTACTGCTGTAGTCCTGGTCCTAACCCTGGCAGGAGAACTACTGCTGTAGTCCTGGTCCTAACCCTGGCAGGAGCACTACTGCTGTAGTCCTGGTCCTAACCCTGGCAGGAGCACTACTGCTGTAGTCCTGGTCCTAACCCTGGCAGGAGCAGTAGTCCTGGTCCTAACCCTGGCAGGAGCACTACTGCTGTAGTCCTGGTCCTAACCCTGGCAGGAGCACTACTGCTGTAGTCCTGGTCCTAACCCTGGCAGGAGCACTACTGCTGTAGTCCTGGTCCTAACCCTGGCAGGAGCACTACTACTGTAGTCCTGGTCCTAACCCTGGCAGGAGCAGTAGTCCTGGTCCTAACCCTGGCAGGAGCACTACTACTGCTGTAGTCCTGGTCCTAACCCTGGCAGGAGAACTACTGCTGTAGTCCTGGTCCTAACCCTGGCTGGAGCACTACTGCAGTAGTCCTGGTCCTAACCCTGGCAGGAGCACTACTGCAGTAGTCCTAGTCCTAACCCTGGCTGGAGCACTACTGCAGTAGTCCTGGTCCTAACCCTGGCAGGAGCACTACTGCTGTAGTCCTGGTCCTAACCCTGGCAGGAGCACTACTGCTGTAGTCCTGGTCCTAACCCTGGCTGGAGCACTACTGCAGTAGTCCTGGTCCTAACCCTGGCAGGAGCACTACTGCTGTAGTCCTGGTCCTAACCCTGGCAGGAGCACTACTGCTGTAGTCCTGGTCCTAACCCTGGCAGGAGCACTACTGCTGTAGTCCTGGTCCTAACCCTGGCAGGAGCACTACTGCTGTAGTCCTGGTCCTAACCCTGGCAGGAGAACTACTGCTGTAGTACTGGTCCTAACCCAGGCTGGAGCACTACTGCAGTAGTCCTGGTCCTAACCCTGACAGGAGCACTACTGCTGTAGTCCTGGTCCTAACCCTGGCAGGAGCACTACTGCTGTAGTCCTGGTCCTAACCCTGGCAGGAGCAGTAGTCCTGGTCCTAACCCTGGCAGGAGCACTACTGCTGTAGTCCTGGTCCTAACCCTGGCAGGAGCACTACTGCTGTAGTCCTGGTCCTAACCCTGGCAGGAGCACTACTGCTGTAGTCCTGGTCCTAACCCTGGCAGGAGCACTACTGCTGTAGTCCTGGTCCTAACCCTGGCTGGAGCACTACTGCTGTAGTCCTGGTCCTAACCCTGGCAGGAGCACTACTGCTGTAGTCCTGGTCCTAACCCTGGCTGGAGCACTACTGCTGTAGTCCTGGTCCTAACCCTGGCAGGAGCAGTAGTCCTGGTCCTAACCCTGGCAGGAGCACTACTACTGTAGTCCTGGTCCTAACCCTGGCAGGAGCACTACTGCTGTAGTCCTGGTCCTAACCCTGGCAGGAGAACTACTGCTGTAGTACTGGTCCTAACCCAGGCTGGAGCACTACTGCAGTAGTCCTGGTCCTAACCCTGGCAGGAGCACTACTGCTGTAGTCCTGGTCCTAACCCTGGCAGGAGCACTACTGCTGTAGTCCTGGTCCTAACCCTGGCAGGAGCACTACTGCTGTAGTCCTGGTCCTAACCCTGGCAGGAGCAGTAGTCCTGGTCCTAACCCTGGCAGGAGCACTACTGCTGTAGTCCTGGTCCTAACCCTGGCAGGAGCACTACTGCTGTAGTCCTGGTCCTAACCCTGGCAGGAGCACTACTGCTGTAGTCCTGGTCCTAACCCTGGCAGGAGCACTACTGCTGTAGTCCTGGTCCTAACCCTGGCAGGAGCAGTAGTCCTGGTCCTAACCCTGGCAGGAGCACTACTACTGCTGTAGTCCTGGTCCTAACCCTGGCAGGAGAACTACTGCTGTAGTCCTGGTCCTAACCCTGGCTGGAGCACTACTGCAGTAGTCCTGGTCCTAACCCTGGCAGGAGCACTACTGCAGTAGTCCTAGTCCTAACCCTGGCTGGAGCACTACTGCAGTAGTCCTGGTCCTAACCCTGGCAGGAGCACTACTGCTGTAGTCCTGGTCCTAACCCTGGCAGGAGCACTACTGCTGTAGTCCTGGTTCTAACCCTGGCTGGAGCACTACTGCAGTAGTCCTGGTCCTAACCCTGGCAGGAGCACTACTGCTGTAGTCCTGGTCCTAACCCTGGCAGGAGCACTACTGCTGTAGTCCTGGTCCTAACCCTGGCAGGAGCACTACTGCTGTAGTCCTGGTCCTAACCCTGGCAGGAGCACTACTGCTGTAGTCCTGGTCCTAACCCTGGCAGGAGAACTACTGCTGTAGTCCTGGTCCTAACCCTGGCAGGAGCACTACTGCTGTAGTCCTGGTCCTAACCCTGGCAGGAGCACTACTGCTGTAGTCCTGGTCCTAACCCTGGCAGGAGCAGTAGTCCTGGTCCTAACCCTGGCAGGAGCACTACTGCTGTAGTCCTGGTCCTAACCCTGGCAGGAGCACTACTGCTGTAGTCCTGGTCCTAACCCTGGCAGGAGCACTACTGCTGTAGTCCTGGTCCTAACCCTGGCAGGAGCACTACTACTGTAGTCCTGGTCCTAACCCTGGCAGGAGCAGTAGTCCTGGTCCTAACCCTGGCAGGAGCACTACTACTGCTGTAGTCCTGGTCCTAACCCTGGCAGGAGAACTACTGCTGTAGTCCTGGTCCTAACCCTGGCTGGAGCACTACTGCAGTAGTCCTGGTCCTAACCCTGGCAGGAGAACTACTGCTGTAGTCCTGGTCCTAACCCTTGCTGGAGCACTACTGCAGTAGTCCTGGTCCTAACCCTGGCAGGAGCACTACTGCTGTAGTCCTGGTCCTAACCCTGGCAGGAGCACTACTGCTGTAGTCCTGGTCCTAACCCTGGCAGAAGCACTACTGCTGTAGTCCTGGTCCTAACCCTGGCAGGAGCACTACTGCTGTAGTCCTGGTCCTAACCCTGGCAGGAGAACTACTGCTGTAGTCCTGGTCCTAACCCTGGCAGGAGCACTACTGCTGTAGTCCTGGTCCTAACCCTGGCTGGAGCACTACTGCTGTAGTCCTGGTCCTAACCCTGGCAGGAGCAGTAGTCCTGGTCCTAACCCTGGCAGGAGCACTACTGCTGTAGTCCTGGTCCTAACCCTGGCAGGAGCACTACTGCTGTAGTCCTGGTCCTAACCCTGGCAGGAGAACTACTGCTGTAGTACTGGTCCTAACCCAGGCTGGAGCACTACTGCAGTAGTCCTGGTCCTAACCCTGGCAGGAGCACTACTGCAGTAGTCATGGTCCTAAACCTGGCAGGAGCACTACTGCTGTAGTCCTGGTCCTAACCCCGCTACTGCTGTAGTCTGGTCCTAACCCCGCTACTGCTGTAGTCTGGTCCTAACCCTGGCAGGAGCAGTAGTCCTGGTCCTAACCCTGGCAGGAGCACTACTGCTGTAGTCCTGGTCCTAACCCTGGCAGGAGCACTACTGCTGTAGTCCTGGTCCTAACCCTAGCTGGAGCACTACTGCAGTAGTCCTGGTCCTAACCCTGGCAGGAGCACTACTGCAGTAGTCCTGGTCCTAACCCTGGCAGGAGCACTACTGCTGTAGTCCTGGTCCTAACCCCGCTACTGCTGTAGTCCTGGTCCTAACCCACTACTGCTGTAGTCCTGGTCTAACCCTGGCAGGAGCAGTAGTCCTGGTCCTAACCCCACTACTGCTGTAGTACTGGTCCTAACCCTGGCAGGAGCAGTAGTCCTGGTCCTAACCTTGGCAGGAGCACTACTGCTGTAGTCCTGGTCCTAACCCTGGCAGGAGCACTACTGCTGTAGTCCTGGTCCTAACCCTGGCAGGAGCACTACTGCTGTAGTCCTGGTCCTAACCCTGGCAGAAGCAGTAGTCCTGGTCCTAACCCTGGCAGGAACACTACTACTGCTGTAGTCCTGGTCCTAACCCTGGCAGGAGCACTACTGCTGTAGTCCTGGTCCTAACCCTGGCAGGAGCACTACTGCTGTAGTCCTGGTCCTAACCCTGGCAGGAGCACTACTGCTGTAGTCCTGGTCCTAACCCTGGCAGGAGCACTACTGCTGTAGTCCTGGTCCTAACCTCGCTACTGCTGTAGTCCTGGTCCTAACCCTGGCAGGAGCACTACTGCTGTAGTCCTGGTCCTAACCCTGGCAGGAGCACTACTGCTGTAGTCCTGGTCCTAACCCTGGCAGGAGCAGTAGTCCTGGTCCTAACCCTGGCAGGAGCACTACTACTGCTGTAGTCCTGGTCCTAACCCTGGCAGGAGAACTACTGCTGTAGTCCTGGTCCTAACCCTGGCTGGAGCACTACTGCAGTAGTCCTGGTCCTAACCCTGGCAGGAGCACTACTGCAGTAGTCCTAGTCCTAACCCTGGCTGGAGCACTACTGCAGTAGTCCTAGTCCTAACCCTGGCTGGAGCACTACTGCAGTAGTCCTGGTCCTAACCCTGGCAGGAGCACTACTGCTGTAGTCCTGGTCCTAACCCTGGCAGGAGCACTACTGCTGTAGTCCTGGTCCTAACCCTGGCTGGAGCACTACTGCAGTAGTCCTGGTCCTAACCCTGGCAGGAGCACTACTGCTGTAGTCCTGGTCCTAACCCTGGCAGGAGCACTACTGCTGTAGTCCTGGTCCTAACCCTGGCAGGAGCACTACTGCTGTAGTCCTGGTCCTAACCCTGGCAGGAGCACTACTGCTGTAGTCCTGGTCCTAACCCTGGCAGGAGAACTACTGCTGTAGTCCTGGTCCTAACCCTGGCAGGAGCACTACTGCTGTAGTCCTGGTCCTAACCCTGGCAGGAGCACTACTGCTGTAGTCCTGGTCCTAACCCTGGCAGGAGCAGTAGTCCTGGTCCTAACCCTGGCAGGAGCACTACTGCTGTAGTCCTGGTCCTAACCCTGGCAGGAGCACTACTGCTGTAGTCCTGGTCCTAACCCTGGCAGGAGCACTACTGCTGTAGTCCTGGTCCTAACCCTGGCAGGAGCACTACTACTGTAGTCCTTGTCCTAACCCTGGCAGGAGCAGTAGTCCTGGTCCTAACCCTGGCAGGAGCACTACTACTGCTGTACTCCTGGTCCTAACCCTGGCAGGAGAACTACTGCTGTAGTCCTGGTCCTAACCCTGGCTGGAGCACTACTGCAGTAGTCCTGGTCCTAACCCTGGCAGGAGCACTACTGCTGTAGTCCTGGTCCTAACCCTGGCAGGAGCACTACTGCTGTAGTCCTGGTCCTAACCCTGGCTGGAGCACTACTGCAGTAGTCCTGGTCCTAACCCTGGCAGGAGCACTACTGCTGTAGTCCTGGTCCTAACCCTGGCAGGAGCACTACTGCTGTAGTCCTGGTCCTAACCCTGGCAGAAGCACTACTGCTGTAGTCCTGGTCCTAACCCTGGCAGGAGCACTACTGCTGTAGTCCTGGTCCTAACCCTGGCAGGAGAACTACTGCTGTAGTCCTGGTCCTAACCCTGGCAGGAGCACTACTGCTGTAGTCCTGGTCCTAACCCTGGCTGGAGCACTACTGCTGTAGTCCTAGTCCTAACCCTGGCAGGAGCAGTAGTCCTGGTCCTAACCCTGGCAGGAGCACTACTGCTGTAGTCCTGGTCCTAACCCTGGCAGGAGCACTACTGCTGTAGTCCTGGTCCTAACCCTGGCAGGAGAACTACTGCTGTAGTACTGGTCCTAACCCAGGCTGGAGCACTACTGCAGTAGTCCTGGTCCTAACCCTGGCAGGAGCACTACTGCAGTAGTCATGGTCCTAACCCTGGCAGGAGCACTACTGCTGTAGTCCTGGTCCTAACCCCGCTACTGCTGTAGTCTGGTCCTAACCCTGGCAGGAGCAGTAGTCCTGGTCCTAACCCTGGCAGGAGCACTACTGCTGTAGTCCTGGTCCTAACTCTGGCAGGAGCACTACTGCTGTAGTCCTGGTCCTAACCCTGGCTGGAGCACTACTGCAGTAGTCCTGGTCCTAACCCTGGCAGGAGCACTACTGCAGTAGTCCTGGTCCTAACCCTGGCAGGAGCACTACCGCTGTAGTCCTGGTCCTAACCCCGCTACTGCTGTAGTCCTGGTCCTAACCCACTACTGCTGTAGTCCTGGTCTAACCCTGGCAGGAGCAGTAGTCCTGGTCCTAACCCCACTACTGCTGTAGTGCTGGTCCTAACCCTGGCAGGAGCAGTAGTCCTGGTCCTAACCCTGGCAGGAGCACTACTGCTGTAGTCCTGGTCCTAACCCTGGCAGGAGCACTACTGCTGTAGTCCTGGTCCTAACCCTGGCAGGAGCACTACTGCTGTAGTCCTGGTCCTAACCCTGGCAGGAGCAGTAGTCCTGTTCCTAACCCTGGCAGGAACACTACTACTGCTGTAGTCCTGGTCCTAACCCTGGCAGGAGAACTACTGCTGTAGTCCTGGTCCTAACCCTGGCTGGAGCACTACTGCAGTAGTCCTGGTCCTAACCCTGGCAGGAGCACTACTGCTGTAGTCCTGGTCCTAGTCCTGGTCCTAACCCTGGCAGGAGCACTACTGCTGTAGTCCTGGTCCTAGTCCTGGTCCTAACCCTGGCTGGAGCACTACTGCAGTAGTCCTGGTCCTAACCCTGGCTGGAGCACTACTGCAGTAGTCCTGGTCCTAACCCTGGCAGGAGCACTACTGCAGTAGTCCTAGTCCTAACCCTGGCAGGAGCACTACTGCTGTAGTCCTGGTCCTAACCCTGGCAGGAGCACTACTGCTGTAGTCCTGGTCCTAACCCTGGCAGGAGCACTACTGCTGTAGTCCTGGTCCTAACCCTGGCAGGAGCACTACTACTGTAGTCCTGGTCCTAACCCTGGCAGGAGCAGTAGTCCTGGTCCTAACCCTGGCAGGAGCACTACTACTGCTGTAGTCCTGGTCCTAACCCTGGCAGGAGAACTACTGCTGTAGTCCTGGTCCTAACCCTGGCTGGAGCACTACTGCAGTAGTCCTGGTCCTAACCCTGGCAGGAGCACTACTGCTGTAGTCCTGGTCCTAACCCTGGCAGGAGCACTACTGCTGTAGTCCTGGTCCTAACCCTGGCTGGAGCACTACTGCAGTAGTCCTGGTCCTAACCCTGGCAGGAGCACTACTGCTGTAGTCCTGGTCCTAACCCTGGCAGGAGCACTACTGCTGTAGTCCTGGTCCTAACCCTGGCAGGAGCACTACTGCTGTAGTCCTGGTCCTAACCCTGGCAGGAGCACTACTGCTGTAGTCCTGGTCCTAACCCTGGCAGGAGAACTACTGCTGTAGTACTGGTCCTAACCCAGGCTGGAGCACTACTGCAGTAGTCCTGGTCCTAACCCTGACAGGAGCACTACTGCTGTAGTCCTGGTCCTAACCCTGGCAGGAGCACTACTGCTGTAGTCCTGGTCCTAACCCTGGCAGGAGCAGTAGTCCTGGTCCTAACCCTGGCAGGAGCACTACTGCTGTAGTCCTGGTCCTAACCCTGGCAGGAGCACTACTGCTGTAGTCCTGGTCCTAACCCTGGCAGGAGCACTACTGCTGTAGTCCTGGTCCTAACCCTGGCAGGAGCACTACTGCTGTAGTCCTGGTCCTAACCCTGGCTGGAGCACTACTGCTGTAGTCCTGGTCCTAACCCTGGCAGGAACACTACTACTGCTGTAGTCCTGGTCCTAACCCTGGCAGGAGCACTACTGCTGTAGTCCTGGTCCTAACCCTGGCAGGAGCACTACTGCTGTAGTCCTGGTCCTAACCCTGGCAGGAGCACTACTGCTGTAGTCCTGGTCCTAACCCTGGCAGGAGCACTACTGCTGTAGTCCTGGTCCTAACCTCGCTACTGCTGTAGTCCTGGTCCTAACCCTGGCAGGAGCACTACTGCTGTAGTCCTGGTCCTAACCCTGGCAGGAGCACTACTGCTGTAGTCCTGGTCCTAACCCTGGCAGGAGCAGTAGTCCTGGTCCTAACCCTGGCAGGAGCACTACTGCTGTAGTCCTGGTCCTAACCCTGGCAGGAGCACTACTGCTGTAGTCCTGGTCCTAACCCTGGCAGGAGCACTACTGCTGTAGTCCTGGTCCTAACCCTGGCAGGAGCACTACTGCTGTAGTCCTGGTCCTAACCCTGGCAGGAGCAGTAGTCCTGGTCCTAACCCTGGCAGGAGCACTACTACTGCTGTAGTCCTGGTCCTAACCCTGGCAGGAGAACTACTGCTGTAGTCCTGGTCCTAACCCTGGCTGGAGAACTACTGCAGTAGTCCTGGTCCTAACCCTGGCAGGAGCACTACTGCAGTAGTCCTAGTCCTAACCCTGGCTGGAGCACTACTGCAGTAGTCCTGGTCCTAACCCTGGCAGGAGCACTACTGCTGTAGTCCTGGTCCTAACCCTGGCAGGAGCACTACTGCTGTAGTCCTGGTTCTAACCCTGGCTGGAGCACTACTGCAGTAGTCCTGGTCCTAACCCTGGCAGGAGCACTACTGCTGTAGTCCTGGTCCTAACCCTGGCAGGAGCACTACTGCTGTAGTCCTGGTCCTAACCCTGGCAGGAGCACTACTGCTGTAGTCCTGGTCCTAACCCTGGCAGGAGCACTACTGCTGTAGTCCTGGTCCTAACCCTGGCAGGAGAACTACTGCTGTAGTCCTGGTCCTAACCCTGGCAGGAGCACTACTGCTGTAGTCCTGGTCCTAACCCTGGCAGGAGCACTACTGCTGTAGTCCTGGTCCTAACCCTGGCAGGAGCAGTAGTCCTGGTCCTAACCCTGGCAGGAGCACTACTGCTGTAGTCCTGGTCCTAACCCTGGCAGGAGCACTACTGCTGTAGTCCTGGTCCTAACCCTGGCAGGAGCACTACTGCTGTAGTCCTGGTCCTAACCCTGGCAGGAGCACTACTACTGTAGTCCTGGTCCTAACCCTGGCAGGAGCAGTAGTCCTGGTCCTAACCCTGGCAGGAGCACTACTACTGCTGTAGTCCTGGTCCTAACCCTGGCAGGAGAACTACTGCTGTAGTCCTGGTCCTAACCCTGGCTGGAGCACTACTGCAGTAGTCCTGGTCCTAACCCTGGCAGGAGAACTACTGCTGTAGTCCTGGTCCTAACCCTGGCTGGAGCACTACTGCAGTAGTCCTGGTCCTAACCCTGGCAGGAGCACTACTGCTGTAGTCCTGGTCCTAACCCTGGCAGGAGCACTACTGCTGTAGTCCTGGTCCTAACCCTGGCTGGAGCACTACTGCAGTAGTCCTGGTCCTAACCCTGGCAGGAGCACTACTGCTGTAGTCCTGGTCCTAACCCTGGCAGGAGCACTACTGCTGTAGTCCTGGTCCTAACCCTGGCAGAAGCACTACTGCTGTAGTCCTGGTCCTAACCCTGGCAGGAGCACTACTGCTGTAGTCCTGGTCCTAACCCTGGCAGGAGAACTACTGCTGTAGTCCTGGTCCTAACCCTGGCAGGAGCACTACTGCTGTAGTCCTGGTCCTAACCCTGGCTGGAGCACTACTGCTGTAGTCCTGGTCCTAACCCTGGCAGGAGCAGTAGTCCTGGTCCTAACCCTGGCAGGAGCACTACTGCTGTAGTCCTGGTCCTAACCCTGGCAGGAGCACTACTGCTGTAGTCCTGGTCCTAACCCTGGCAGGAGAACTACTGCTGTAGTACTGGTCCTAACCCAGGCTGGAGCACTACTGCAGTAGTCCTGGTCCTAACCCTGGCAGGAGCACTACTGCAGTAGTCATGGTCCTAACCCTGGCAGGAGCACTACTGCTGTAGTCCTGGTCCTAACCCCGCTACTGCTGTAGTCTGGTCCTAACCCTGGCAGGAGCAGTAGTCCTGGTCTTAACCCTGGCAGGAGCACTACTGCTGTAGTCCTGGTCCTAACCCTGGCAGGAGCACTACTGCTGTAGTCCTGGTCCTAACCCTAGCTGGAGCACTACTGCAGTAGTCCTGGTCCTAACCCTGGCAGGAGCACTACTGCAGTAGTCCTGGTCCTAACCCTGGCAGGAGCAGTAGTCCTGGTCCTAACCCTGGCAGGAGCACTACTGCTGTAGTCCTGGTCCTAACCCTGGCAGGAGCACTACTGCTGTAGTCCTGGTCCTAACCCTGGCAGGAGCAGTAGTCCTGGTCCTAACCCTGGCAGGAACACTACTACTGCTGTAGTCCTGGTCCTAACCCTGGCAGGAGAACTACTGCTGTAGTCCTGGTCCTAACCCTGGCTGGAGCACTACTGCAGTAGTCCTGGTCCTAACCCTGGCAGGAGCACTACTGCTGTAGTCCTGGTCCTAGTCCTGGTCCTAACCCTGGCAGGAGCACTACTGCTGTAGTCCTGGTCCTAGTCCTGGTCCTAACCCTGGCTGGAGCACTACTGCAGTAGTCCTGGTCCTAACCCTGGCTGGAGCACTACTGCAGTAGTCCTGGTCCTAACCCTGGCAGGAGCACTACTGCAGTAGTCATAGTCCTAACCCTGGCAGGAGCACTACTGCTGTAGTCCTAGTCCTAACCCTGGCAGGAGCACTACTGCTGTAGTCCTGGTCCTAACCCTGGCAGGAGCACTACTGCTGTAGTCCTGGTCCTAACCCCGCTACTGCTGTAGTCCTGGTCCTAACCCACTACTGCTGTAGTCCTGGTCCTAACCCTGGCAGGAGCAGTAGTCCTGGTCCTAACCCCACTACTGCTGTAGTCCTGGTCCTAACCCTGGCAGGAGCAGTAGTCCTGGTCCTAACCCCACTACTGCTGTAGTCCTGGTCCTAACCCTGGCAGGAGCACTACTGCTGTAGTCCTGGTCCTAACCCTGGCAGGAGCACTACTGCTGTAGTCCTGGTCCTAACCCTGGCAGGAGCACTACTGCTGTAGTCCTGGTCCTAACCCTGGCAGGAGCACTACTGCTGTAGTCCTGGTCCTAACCCCGCTACTGCTGTAGTCCTGGTCCTAACCCTGGCAGGAGCACTACTGCTGTAGTCCTGGTCCTAACCCTGGCAGGAGCACTACTGCTGTAGTCCTGGTCCTAACCCTGGCAGGAGCACTACTGCTGTAGTCCTGGTCCTAACCCTGGCAGGAGCACTACTGCTGTAGTCCTGGTCCTAACCCTGGCAGGAGCACTACTGCTGTAGTCCTGGTCCTAATTCCCGCTACTGCTGTAGTCCTGGTCCTAACCCTGGCAGGAGCACTACTGCTGTAGTCCTGGTCCTAACCCTGGCAGGAGCACTACTGCTGTAGTCCTGGTCCTAACCCTGGCAGGAGCAGTAGTCCTGGTCCTAACCCTGGCAGGAGCACTACTACTGCTGTAGTCCTGGTCCTAACCCTGGCAGGAGAACTACTGCTGTAGTCCTGGTCCTAACCCTGGCTGGAGCACTACTGCAGTAGTCCTGGTCCTAACCCTGGCAGGAGCACTACTGCAGTAGTCCTAGTCCTAACCCTGGCTGGAGCACTACTGCAGTAGTCCTGGTCCTAACCCTGGCAGGAGCACTACTGCTGTAGTCCTGGTCCTAACCCTGGCAGGAGCACTACTGCTGTAGTCCTGGTCCTAACCCTGGCTGGAGCACTACTGCAGTAGTCCTGGTCCTAACCCTGGCAGGAGCACTACTGCTGTAGTCCTGGTCCTAACCCTGGCAGGAGCACTACTGCTGTAGTCCTGGTCCTAACCCTGGCAGGAGCACTACTGCTGTAGTCCTGGTCCTAACCCTGGCAGGAGCACTACTGCTGTAGTCCTGGTCCTAACCCTGGCAGGAGAACTACTGCTGTAGTCCTGGTCCTAACCCTGGCAGGAGCACTACTGCTGTAGTCCTGGTCCTAACCCTGGCAGGAGCACTACTGCTGTAGTCCTGGTCCTAACCCTGGCAGGAGCAGTAGTCCTGGTCCTAACCCTGGCAGGAGCACTACTGCTGTAGTCCTGGTCCTAACCCTGGCAGGAGCACTACTGCTGTAGTCCTGGTCCTAACCCTGGCAGGAGCACTATTGCTGTAGTCCTGGTCCTAACCCTGGCAGGAGCACTACTACTGTAGTCCTGGTCCTAACCCTGGCAGGAGCAGTAGTCCTGGTCCTAACCCTGGCAGGAGCACTACTACTGCTGTAGTCCTGGTCCTAACCCTGGCTGGAGCACTACTGCAGTAGTCCTGGTCCTAACCCTGGCAGGAGCACTACTGCAGTAGTCCTAGTCCTAACCCTGGCTGGAGCACTACTGCAGTAGTCCTGGTCCTAACCCTGGCAGGAGCACTACTGCTGTAGTCCTGGTCCTAACCCTGGCAGGAGCACTACTGCTGTAGTCCTGGTCCTAACCCTGGCTGGAGCACTACTGCAGTAGTCCTGGTCCTAACCCTGGCAGGAGCACTACTGCTGTAGTCCTGGTCCTAACCCTGGCAGGAGCACTACTGCTGTAGTCCTTGTCCTAACCCTGGCAGAAGCACTACTGCTGTAGTCCTGGTCCTAACCCTGGCAGGAGCACTACTGCTGTAGTCCTGGTCCTAACCCTGGCAGGAGAACTACTGCTGTAGTACTGGTCCTAACCCAGGCTGGAGCACTACTGCAGTAGTCCTGGTCCTAACCCTGGCAGGAGCACTACTGCAGTAGTCATGGTCCTAACCCTGGCAGGAGCACTACTGCTGTAGTCCTGGTCCTAACCCCGCTACTGCTGTAGTCTGGTCCTAACCCTGGCAGGAGCAGTAGTCCTGGTCCTAACCCTGGCAGGAGCACTACTGCTGTAGTCCTGGTCCTAACCCTGGCAGGAGCACTACTGCTGTAGTCCTGGTCCTAACCCTGGCTGGAGCACTACTGCAGTAGTCCTGGTCCTAACCCTGGCAGGAGCACTACTGCAGTAGTCCTGGTCCTAACCCTGGCAGGAGCACTACTGCTGTAGTCCTGGTCCTAACCCCGCTACTGCTGTAGTCCTGGTCCTAACCCACTAATGCTGTAGTCCTGGTCTAACCCTGGCAGGAGCAGTAGTCCTGGTCCTAACCCCACTACTGCTGTAGTGCTGGTCCTAACCCTGGCAGGAGCAGTAGTCCTGGTCCTAACCCTGGCAGGAGCACTACTGCTGTAGTCCTGGTCCTAACCCTGGCAGGAGCACTACTGCTGTAGTCCTGGTCCTAACCCTGGCAGGAGCACTACTGCTGTAGTCCTGGTCCTAACCCTGGCAGGAGCAGTAGTCCTGGTCCTAACCCTGGCAGGAACACTACTACTGCTGTAGTCCTGGTCCTAACCCTGGCAGGAGAACTACTGCTGTAGTCCTGGTCCTAACCCTGGCTGGAGCACTACTGCAGTAGTCCTGGTCCTAACCCTGGCAGGAGCACTACTGCTGTAGTCCTGGTCCTAGTCCTGGTCCTAACCCTGGCAGGAGCACTACTGCTGTAGTCCTGGTCCTAGTCCTGGTCCTAACCCTGGCTGGAGCACTACTGCAGTAGTCCTGGTCCTAACCCTGGCAGGAGCACTACTGCAGTAGTCCTAGTCCTAACCCTGGCTGGAGCACTACTGCAGTAGTCCTGGTCCTAACCCTGGCAGGAGCACTACTGCTGTAGTCCTGGTCCTAACCCTGGCAGGAGCACTACTGCTGTAGTCCTGGTCCTAACCCTGGCTGGAGCACTACTGCAGTAGTCCTGGTCCTAACCCTGGCAGGAGCACTACTGCTGTAGTCCTGGTCCTAACCCTGGCAGGAGCACTACTGCTGTAGTCCTGGTCCTAACCCTGGCAGAAGCACTACTGCTGTAGTCCTGGTCCTAACCCTGGCAGGAGCACTACTGCTGTAGTCCTGGTCCTAACCCTGGCAGGAGAACTACTGCTGTAGTACTGGTCCTAACCCAGGCTGGAGCACTACTGCAGTAGTCCTGGTCCTAACCCTGGCAGGAGCACTACTGCAGTAGTCATGGTCCTAACCCTGGCAGGAGCACTACTGCTGTAGTCCTGGTCCTAACCCCGCTACTGCTGTAGTCTGGTCCTAACCCTGGCAGGAGCAGTAGTCCTGGTCCTAACCCTGGCAGGAGCACTACTGCTGTAGTCCTGGTCCTAACCCTGGCAGGAGAACTACTGCTGTAGTCCTGGTCCTAACCCTGGCAGGAGCACTACTGCTGTAGTCCTGGTCCTAACCCTGGCTGGAGCACTACTGCTGTAGTCCTGGTCCTAACCCTGGCAGGAGCAGTAGTCCTGGTCCTAACCCTGGCAGGAGCACTACTGCTGTAGTCCTGGTCCTAACCCTGGCAGGAGCACTACTGCTGTAGTCCTGGTCCTAACCCTGGCAGGAGAACTACTGCTGTAGTACTGGTCCTAACCCAGGCTGGAGCACTACTGCAGTAGTCCTGGTCCTAACCCTGGCAGGAGCACTACTGCAGTAGTCATGGTCCTAACCCTGGCAGGAGCACTACTGCTGTAGTCCTGGTCCTAACCCCGCTACTGCTGTAGTCTGGTCCTAACCCTGGCAGGAGCAGTAGTCCTGGTCCTAACCCTGGCAGGAGCACTACTGCTGTAGTCCTGGTCCTAACCCTGGCAGGAGCACTACTGCTGTAGTCCTGGTCCTAACCCTAGCTGGAGCACTACTGCAGTAGTCCTGGTCCTAACCCTGGCAGGAGCACTACTGCAGTAGTCCTGGTCCTAACCCTGGCAGGAGCAGTAGTCCTGGTCCTAACCCTGGCAGGAGCACTACTGCTGTAGTCCTGGTCCTAACCCTGGCAGGAGCACTACTGCTGTAGTCCTGGTCCTAACCCTGGCAGGAGCACTACTGCTGTAGTCCTGGTCCTAACCCTGGCAGGAGCAGTAGTCCTGGTCCTAACCCTGGCAGGAACACTACTACTGCTGTAGTCCTGGTCCTAACCCTGGCAGGAGAACTACTGCTGTAGTCCTGGTCCTAACCCTGGCTGGAGCACTACTGCAGTAGTCCTGGTCCTAACCCTGGCAGGAGCACTACTGCTGTAGTCCTGGTCCTAGTCCTGGTCCTAACCCTGGCAGGAGCACTACTGCTGTAGTCCTGGTCCTAGTCCTGGTCCTAACCCTGGCTGGAGCACTACTGCAGTAGTCCTGGTCCTAACCCTGGCTGGAGCACTACTGCAGTAGTCCTGGTCCTAACCCTGGCAGGAGCACTACTGCAGTAGTCCTAGTCCTAACCCTGGCAGGAGCACTACTGCTGTAGTCCTAGTCCTAACCCTGGCAGGAGCACTACTGCTGTAGTCCTGGTCCTAACCCTGGCAGGAGCACTACTGCTGTAGTCCTGGTCCTAACCCCGCTACTGCTGTAGTCCTGGTCCTAACCCACTACTGCTGTAGTCCTGGTCCTAACCCTGGCAGGAGCAGTAGTCCTGGTCCTAACCCCACTACTGCTGTAGTCCTGGTCCTAACCCTGGCAGGAGCAGTAGTCCTGGTCCTAACCCCACTACTGCTGTAGTCCTGGTCCTAACCCTGGCAGGAGCACTACTGCTGTAGTCCTGGTCCTAACCCTGGCAGGAGCACTACTGCTGTAGTCCTGGTCCTAACCCTGGCAGGAGCACTACTGCTGTAGTCCTGGTCCTAACCCTGGCAGGAGCACTACTGCTGTAGTCCTGGTCCTAACCCCGCTACTGCTGTAGTCCTGGTCCTAACCCTGGCAGGAGCACTACTGCTGTAGTCCTGGTCCTAACCCTGGCAGGAGCACTACTGCTGTAGTCCTGGTCCTAACCCTGGCAGGAGCACTACTGCTGTAGTCCTGGTCCTAACCCTGGCAGGAGCACTACTGCTGTAGTCCTGGTCCTAACCCTGGCAGGAGCACTACTGCTGTAGTCCTGGTCCTAACCCCGCTACTGCTGTAGTCCTGGTCCTAACCCTGGCAGGAGCACTACTGCTGTAGTCCTGGTCCTAACCCTGGCAGGAGCACTACTGCTGTAGTCCTGGTCCTAACCCTGGCAGGAGCAGTAGTCCTGGTCCTAACCCTGGCAGGAGCACTACTACTGCTGTAGTCCTGGTCCTAACCCTGGCAGGAGAACTACTGCTGTAGTCCTGGTCCTAACCCTGGCTGGAGCACTACTGCAGTAGTCCTGGTCCTAACCCTGGCAGGAGCACTACTGCAGTAGTCCTAGTCCTAACCCTGGCTGGAGCACTACTGCAGTAGTCCTGGTCCTAACCCTGGCAGGAGCACTACTGCTGTAGTCCTGGTCCTAACCCTGGCAGGAGCACTACTGCTGTAGTCCTGGTCCTAACCCTGGCTGGAGCACTACTGCAGTAGTCCTGGTCCTAACCCTGGCAGGAGCACTACTGCTGTAGTCCTGGTCCTAACCCTGGCAGGAGCACTACTGCTGTAGTCCTGGTCCTAACCCTGGCAGGAGCACTACTGCTGTAGTCCTGGTCCTAACCCTGGCAGGAGCACTACTGCTGTAGTCCTGGTCCTAACCCTGGCAGGAGAACTACTGCTGTAGTCCTGGTCCTAACCCTGGCAGGAGCACTACTGCTGTAGTCCTGGTCCTAACCCTGGCAGGAGCACTACTGCTGTAGTCCTGGTCCTAACCCTGGCAGGAGCAGTAGTCCTGGTCCTAACCCTGGCAGGAGCACTACTGCTGTAGTCCTGGTCCTAACCCTGGCAGGAGCACTACTGCTGTAGTCCTGGTCCTAACCCTGGCAGGAGCACTACTGCTGTAGTCCTGGTCCTAACCCTGGCAGGAGCACTACTACTGTAGTCCTGGTCCTAACCCTGGCAGGAGCAGTAGTCCTGGTCCTAACCCTGGCAGGAGCACTACTACTGCTGTAGTCCTGGTCCTAACCCTGGCTGGAGCACTACTGCAGTAGTCCTGGTCCTAACCCTGGCAGGAGCACTACTGCAGTAGTCCTAGTCCTAACCCTGGCTGGAGCACTACTGCAGTAGTCCTGGTCCTAACCCTGGCAGGAGCACTACTGCTGTAGTCCTGGTCCTAACCCTGGCAGGAGCACTACTGCTGTAGTCCTGGTCCTAACCCTGGCTGGAGCACTACTGCAGTAGTCCTGGTCCTAACCCTGGCAGGAGCACTACTGCTGTAGTCCTGGTCCTAACCCTGGCAGGAGCACTACTGCTGTAGTCCTTGTCCTAACCCTGGCAGAAGCACTACTGCTGTAGTCCTGGTCCTAACCCTGGCAGGAGCACTACTGCTGTAGTCCTGGTCCTAACCCTGGCAGGAGAACTACTGCTGTAGTACTGGTCCTAACCCAGGCTGGAGCACTACTGCAGTAGTCCTGGTCCTAACCCTGGCAGGAGCACTACTGCAGTAGTCATGGTCCTAACCCTGGCAGGAGCACTACTGCTGTAGTCCTGGTCCTAACCCCGCTACTGCTGTAGTCTGGTCCTAACCCTGGCAGGAGCAGTAGTCCTGGTCCTAACCCTGGCAGGAGCACTACTGCTGTAGTCCTGGTCCTAACCCTGGCAGGAGCACTACTGCTGTAGTCCTGGTCCTAACCCTGGCTGGAGCACTACTGCAGTAGTCCTGGTCCTAACCCTGGCAGGAGCACTACTGCAGTAGTCCTGGTCCTAACCCTGGCAGGAGCACTACTGCTGTAGTCCTGGTCCTAACCCCGCTACTGCTGTAGTCCTGGTCCTAACCCACTACTGCTGTAGTCCTGGTCTAACCCTGGCAGGAGCAGTAGTCCTGGTCCTAACCCCACTACTGCTGTAGTGCTGGTCCTAACCCTGGCAGGAGCAGTAGTCCTGGTCCTAACCCTGGCAGGAGCAGTAGTCCTGGTCCTAACCCTGGCAGGAACACTACTACTGCTGTAGTCCTGGTCCTAACCCTGGCAGGAGAACTACTGCTGTAGTCCTGGTCCTAACCCTGGCTGGAGCACTACTGCAGTAGTCCTGGTCCTAACCCTGGCAGGAGCACTACTGCTGTAGTCCTGGTCCTAGTCCTGGTCCTAACCCTGGCAGGAGCACTACTGCTGTAGTCCTGGTCCTAGTCCTGGTCCTAACCCTGGCTGGAGCACTACTGCAGTAGTCCTGGTCCTAACCCTGGCTGGAGCACTACTGCAGTAGTCCTGGTCCTAACCCTGGCAGGAGCACTACTGCAGTAGTCCTAGTCCTAACCCTGGCAGGAGCACTACTGCTGTAGTCCTAGTCCTAACCCTGGCAGGAGCACTACTGCTGTAGTCCTGGTCCTAACCCTGGCAGGAGCACTACTGCTGTAGTCCTGGTCCTAACCCCGCTACTGCTGTAGTCCTGGTCCTAACCCACTACTGCTGTAGTCCTGGTCCTAACCCTGGCAGGAGCAGTAGTCCTGGTCCTAACCCCACTACTGCTGTAGTCCTGGTCCTAACCCTGGCAGGAGCAGTAGTCCTGGTCCTAACCCCACTACTGCTGTAGTCCTGGTCCTAACCCTGGCAGGAGCACTACTGCTGTAGTCCTGGTCCTAACCCTGGCAGGAGCACTACTGCTGTAGTCCTGGTCCTAACCCTGGCAGGAGCACTACTGCTGTAGTCCTGGTCCTAACCCTGGCAGGAGCACTACTGCTGTAGTCCTGGTCCTAACCCCGCTACTGCTGTAGTCCTGGTCCTAACCCTGGCAGGAGCACTACTGCTGTAGTCCTGGTCCTAACCCTGGCAGGAGCACTACTGCTGTAGTCCTGGTCCTAACCCCGCTACTGCTGTAGTCCTGGTCCTAACCCTGGCAGGAGCACTACTGCTGTAGTCCTGGTCCTAACCCTGGCAGGAGCACTACTGCTGTAGACCTGGTCCTAACCCTGGCAGGAGCACTACTGCTGTAGTCCTGGTCCTAACCCTGGCAGGAGCACTACTGCTGTAGTCCTGGTCCTAACCCTGGCTGGAGCACTACTGCAGTAGTCCTGGTCCTAACCCTGGCAGGAGCACTACTGCAGTAGTCCTGGTCCTAACCCTGGCAGGAGCACTACTGCTGTAGTCCTGGTCCTAACCCCGCTACTGCTGTAGTCCTGGTCCTAACCCACTAATGCTGTAGTCCTGGTCTAACCCTGGCAGGAGCAGTAGTCCTGGTCCTAACCCCACTACTGCTGTAGTGCTGGTCCTAACCCTGGCAGGAGCAGTAGTCCTGGTCCTAACCCTGGCAGGAGCACTACTGCTGTAGTCCTGGTCCTAACCCTGGCAGGAGCACTACTGCTGTAGTCCTGGTCCTAACCCTGGCAGGAGCACTACTGCTGTAGTCCTGGTCCTAACCCTGGCAGGAGCAGTAGTCCTGGTCCTAACCCTGGCAGGAACACTACTACTGCTGTAGTCCTGGTCCTAACCCTGGCAGGAGAACTACTGCTGTAGTCCTGGTCCTAACCCTGGCTGGAGCACTACTGCAGTAGTCCTGGTCCTAACCCTGGCAGGAGCACTACTGCTGTAGTCCTGGTCCTAGTCCTGGTCCTAACCCTGGCAGGAGCACTACTGCTGTAGTCCTGGTCCTAGTCCTGGTCCTAACCCTGGCTGGAGCACTACTGCAGTAGTCCTGGTCCTAACCCTGGCAGGAGCACTACTGCAGTAGTCCTAGTCCTAACCCTGGCTGGAGCACTACTGCAGTAGTCCTGGTCCTAACCCTGGCAGGAGCACTACTGCTGTAGTCCTGGTCCTAACCCTGGCAGGAGCACTACTGCTGTAGTCCTGGTCCTAACCCTGGCTGGAGCACTACTGCAGTAGTCCTGGTCCTAACCCTGGCAGGAGCACTACTGCTGTAGTCCTGGTCCTAACCCTGGCAGGAGCACTACTGCTGTAGTCCTGGTCCTAACCCTGGCAGAAGCACTACTGCTGTAGTCCTGGTCCTAACCCTGGCAGGAGCACTACTGCTGTAGTCCTGGTCCTAACCCTGGCAGGAGAACTACTGCTGTAGTACTGGTCCTAACCCAGGCTGGAGCACTACTGCAGTAGTCCTGGTCCTAACCCTGGCAGGAGCACTACTGCAGTAGTCATGGTCCTAACCCTGGCAGGAGCACTACTGCTGTAGTCCTGGTCCTAACCCCGCTACTGCTGTAGTCTGGTCCTAACCCTGGCAGGAGCAGTAGTCCTGGTCCTAACCCTGGCAGGAGCACTACTGCTGTAGTCCTGGTCCTAACCCTGGCAGGAGAACTACTGCTGTAGTCCTGGTCCTAACCCTGGCAGGAGCACTACTGCTGTAGTCCTGGTCCTAACCCTGGCTGGAGCACTACTGCTGTAGTCCTGGTCCTAACCCTGGCAGGAGCAGTAGTCCTGGTCCTAACCCTGGCAGGAGCACTACTGCTGTAGTCCTGGTCCTAACCCTGGCAGGAGCACTACTGCTGTAGTCCTGGTCCTAACCCTGGCAGGAGAACTACTGCTGTAGTACTGGTCCTAACCCAGGCTGGAGCACTACTGCAGTAGTCCTGGTCCTAACCCTGGCAGGAGCACTACTGCAGTAGTCATGGTCCTAACCCTGGCAGGAGCACTACTGCTGTAGTCCTGGTCCTAACCCCGCTACTGCTGTAGTCTGGTCCTAACCCTGGCAGGAGCAGTAGTCCTGGTCCTAACCCTGGCAGGAGCACTACTGCTGTAGTCCTGGTCCTAACCCTGGCAGGAGCACTACTGCTGTAGTCCTGGTCCTAACCCTAGCTGGAGCACTACTGCAGTAGTCCTGGTCCTAACCCTGGCAGGAGCACTACTGCAGTAGTCCTGGTCCTAACCCTGGCAGGAGCAGTAGTCCTGGTCCTAACCCTGGCAGGAGCACTACTGCTGTAGTCCTGGTCCTAACCCTGGCAGGAGCACTACTGCTGTAGTCCTGGTCCTAACCCTGGCAGGAGCACTACTGCTGTAGTCCTGGTCCTAACCCTGGCAGGAGCAGTAGTCCTGGTCCTAACCCTGGCAGGAACACTACTACTGCTGTAGTCCTGGTCCTAACCCTGGCAGGAGAACTACTGCTGTAGTCCTGGTCCTAACCCTGGCTGGAGCACTACTGCAGTAGTCCTGGTCCTAACCCTGGCAGGAGCACTACTGCTGTAGTCCTGGTCCTAGTCCTGGTCCTAACCCTGGCAGGAGCACTACTGCTGTAGTCCTGGTCCTAGTCCTGGTCCTAACCCTGGCTGGAGCACTACTGCAGTAGTCCTGGTCCTAACCCTGGCTGGAGCACTACTGCAGTAGTCCTGGTCCTAACCCTGGCAGGAGCACTACTGCAGTAGTCCTAGTCCTAACCCTGGCAGGAGCACTACTGCTGTAGTCCTAGTCCTAACCCTGGCAGGAGCACTACTGCTGTAGTCCTGGTCCTAACCCTGGCAGGAGCACTACTGCTGTAGTCCTGGTCCTAACCCCGCTACTGCTGTAGTCCTGGTCCTAACCCACTACTGCTGTAGTCCTGGTCCTAACCCTGGCAGGAGCAGTAGTCCTGGTCCTAACCCCACTACTGCTGTAGTCCTGGTCCTAACCCTGGCAGGAGCAGTAGTCCTGGTCCTAACCCCACTACTGCTGTAGTCCTGGTCCTAACCCTGGCAGGAGCACTACTGCTGTAGTCCTGGTCCTAACCCTGGCAGGAGCACTACTGCTGTAGTCCTGGTCCTAACCCTGGCAGGAGCACTACTGCTGTAGTCCTGGTCCTAACCCTGGCAGGAGCACTACTGCTGTAGTCCTGGTCCTAACCCCGCTACTGCTGTAGTCCTGGTCCTAACCCTGGCAGGAGCACTACTGCTGTAGTCCTGGTCCTAACCCTGGCAGGAGCACTACTGCTGTAGTCCTGGTCCTAACCCTGGCAGGAGCACTACTGCTGTAGTCCTGGTCCTAACCCTGGCAGGAGCACTACTGCTGTAGTCCTGGTCCTAACCCTGGCAGGAGCACTACTGCTGTAGTCCTGGTCCTAACCCCGCTACTGCTGTAGTCCTGGTCCTAACCCTGGCAGGAGCACTACTGCTGTAGTCCTGGTCCTAACCCTGGCAGGAGCACTACTGCTGTAGTCCTGGTCCTAACCCTGGCAGGAGCAGTAGTCCTGGTCCTAACCCTGGCAGGAGCACTACTACTGCTGTAGTCCTGGTCCTAACCCTGGCAGGAGAACTACTGCTGTAGTCCTGGTCCTAACCCTGGCTGGAGCACTACTGCAGTAGTCCTGGTCCTAACCCTGGCAGGAGCACTACTGCAGTAGTCCTAGTCCTAACCCTGGCTGGAGCACTACTGCAGTAGTCCTGGTCCTAACCCTGGCAGGAGCACTACTGCTGTAGTCCTGGTCCTAACCCTGGCAGGAGCACTACTGCTGTAGTCCTGGTCCTAACCCTGGCTGGAGCACTACTGCAGTAGTCCTGGTCCTAACCCTGGCAGGAGCACTACTGCTGTAGTCCTGGTCCTAACCCTGGCAGGAGCACTACTGCTGTAGTCCTGGTCCTAACCCTGGCAGGAGCACTACTGCTGTAGTCCTGGTCCTAACCCTGGCAGGAGCACTACTGCTGTAGTCCTGGTCCTAACCCTGGCAGGAGAACTACTGCTGTAGTCCTGGTCCTAACCCTGGCAGGAGCACTACTGCTGTAGTCCTGGTCCTAACCCTGGCAGGAGCACTACTGCTGTAGTCCTGGTCCTAACCCTGGCAGGAGCAGTAGTCCTGGTCCTAACCCTGGCAGGAGCACTACTGCTGTAGTCCTGGTCCTAACCCTGGCAGGAGCACTACTGCTGTAGTCCTGGTCCTAACCCTGGCAGGAGCACTACTGCTGTAGTCCTGGTCCTAACCCTGGCAGGAGCACTACTACTGTAGTCCTGGTCCTAACCCTGGCAGGAGCAGTAGTCCTGGTCCTAACCCTGGCAGGAGCACTACTACTGCTGTAGTCCTGGTCCTAACCCTGGCTGGAGCACTACTGCAGTAGTCCTGGTCCTAACCCTGGCAGGAGCACTACTGCAGTAGTCCTAGTCCTAACCCTGGCTGGAGCACTACTGCAGTAGTCCTGGTCCTAACCCTGGCAGGAGCACTACTGCTGTAGTCCTGGTCCTAACCCTGGCAGGAGCACTACTGCTGTAGTCCTGGTCCTAACCCTGGCTGGAGCACTACTGCAGTAGTCCTGGTCCTAACCCTGGCAGGAGCACTACTGCTGTAGTCCTGGTCCTAACCCTGGCAGGAGCACTACTGCTGTAGTCCTTGTCCTAACCCTGGCAGAAGCACTACTGCTGTAGTCCTGGTCCTAACCCTGGCAGGAGCACTACTGCTGTAGTCCTGGTCCTAACCCTGGCAGGAGAACTACTGCTGTAGTACTGGTCCTAACCCAGGCTGGAGCACTACTGCAGTAGTCCTGGTCCTAACCCTGGCAGGAGCACTACTGCAGTAGTCATGGTCCTAACCCTGGCAGGAGCACTACTGCTGTAGTCCTGGTCCTAACCCCGCTACTGCTGTAGTCTGGTCCTAACCCTGGCAGGAGCAGTAGTCCTGGTCCTAACCCTGGCAGGAGCACTACTGCTGTAGTCCTGGTCCTAACCCTGGCAGGAGCACTACTGCTGTAGTCCTGGTCCTAACCCTGGCTGGAGCACTACTGCAGTAGTCCTGGTCCTAACCCTGGCAGGAGCACTACTGCAGTAGTCCTGGTCCTAACCCTGGCAGGAGCACTACTGCTGTAGTCCTGGTCCTAACCCCGCTACTGCTGTAGTCCTGGTCCTAACCCACTACTGCTGTAGTCCTGGTCTAACCCTGGCAGGAGCAGTAGTCCTGGTCCTAACCCCACTACTGCTGTAGTGCTGGTCCTAACCCTGGCAGGAGCAGTAGTCCTGGTCCTAACCCTGGCAGGAGCAGTAGTCCTGGTCCTAACCCTGGCAGGAACACTACTACTGCTGTAGTCCTGGTCCTAACCCTGGCAGGAGAACTACTGCTGTAGTCCTGGTCCTAACCCTGGCTGGAGCACTACTGCAGTAGTCCTGGTCCTAACCCTGGCAGGAGCACTACTGCTGTAGTCCTGGTCCTAGTCCTGGTCCTAACCCTGGCAGGAGCACTACTGCTGTAGTCCTGGTCCTAGTCCTGGTCCTAACCCTGGCTGGAGCACTACTGCAGTAGTCCTGGTCCTAACCCTGGCTGGAGCACTACTGCAGTAGTCCTGGTCCTAACCCTGGCAGGAGCACTACTGCAGTAGTCCTAGTCCTAACCCTGGCAGGAGCACTACTGCTGTAGTCCTAGTCCTAACCCTGGCAGGAGCACTACTGCTGTAGTCCTGGTCCTAACCCTGGCAGGAGCACTACTGCTGTAGTCCTGGTCCTAACCCCGCTACTGCTGTAGTCCTGGTCCTAACCCACTACTGCTGTAGTCCTGGTCCTAACCCTGGCAGGAGCAGTAGTCCTGGTCCTAACCCCACTACTGCTGTAGTCCTGGTCCTAACCCTGGCAGGAGCAGTAGTCCTGGTCCTAACCCCACTACTGCTGTAGTCCTGGTCCTAACCCTGGCAGGAGCACTACTGCTGTAGTCCTGGTCCTAACCCTGGCAGGAGCACTACTGCTGTAGTCCTGGTCCTAACCCTGGCAGGAGCACTACTGCTGTAGTCCTGGTCCTAACCCTGGCAGGAGCACTACTGCTGTAGTCCTGGTCCTAACCCCGCTACTGCTGTAGTCCTGGTCCTAACCCTGGCAGGAGCACTACTGCTGTAGTCCTGGTCCTAACCCTGGCAGGAGCACTACTGCTGTAGACCTGGTCCTAACCCTGGCAGGAGCACTACTGCTGTAGTCCTGGTCCTAACCCTGGCAGGAGCACTACTGCTGTAGTCCTGGTCCTAACCCTGGCAGGAGCACTACTGCTGTAGTCCTGGTCCTAACCCCGCTACTGCTGTAGTCCTGGTCCTAACCCTGGCAGGAGCACTACTGCTGTAGTCCTGGTCCTAACCCTGGCAGGAGCACTACTGCTGTAGTCCTGGTCCTAACCCTGGCAGGAGCAGTAGTCCTGGTCCTAACCCTGGCAGGAGCACTACTACTGCTGTAGTCCTGGTCCTAACCCTGGCAGGAGAACTACTGCTGTAGTCCTGGTCCTAACCCTGGCTGGAGCACTACTGCAGTAGTCCTGGTCCTAACCCTGGCAGGAGCACTACTGCAGTAGTCCTAGTCCTAACCCTGGCTGGAGCACTACTGCAGTAGTCCTGGTCCTAACCCTGGCAGGAGCACTACTGCTGTAGTCCTGGTCCTAACCCTGGCAGGAGCACTACTGCTGTAGTCCTGGTCCTAACCCTGGCTGGAGCACTACTGCAGTAGTCCTGGTCCTAACCCTGGCAGGAGCACTACTGCTGTAGTCCTGGTCCTAACCCTGGCAGGAGCACTACTGCTGTAGTCCTGGTCCTAACCCTGGCAGGAGCACTACTGCTGTAGTCCTGGTCCTAACCCTGGCAGGAGCACTACTGCTGTAGTCCTGGTCCTAACCCTGGCAGGAGAACTACTGCTGTAGTCCTGGTCCTAACCCTGGCAGGAGCACTACTGCTGTAGTCCTGGTCCTAACCCTGGCAGGAGCACTACTGCTGTAGTCCTGGTCCTAACCCTGGCAGGAGCAGTAGTCCTGGTCCTAACCCTGGCAGGAGCACTACTGCTGTAGTCCTGGTCCTAACCCTGGCAGGAGCACTACTGCTGTAGTCCTGGTCCTAACCCTGGCAGGAGCACTACTGCTGTAGTCCTGGTCCTAACCCTGGCAGGACACTACTACTGTAGTCCTGGTCCTAACCCTGGCAGGAGCAGTAGTCCTGGTCCTAACCCTGGCAGGAGCACTACTACTGCTGTAGTCCTGGTCCTAACCCTGGCTGGAGCACTACTGCAGTAGTCCTGGTCCTAACCCTGGCAGGAGCACTACTGCAGTAGTCCTAGTCCTAACCCTGGCTGGAGCACTACTGCAGTAGTCCTGGTCCTAACCCTGGCAGGAGCACTACTGCTGTAGTCCTGGTCCTAACCCTGGCAGGAGCACTACTGCTGTAGTCCTGGTCCTAACCCTGGCTGGAGCACTACTGCAGTAGTCCTGGTCCTAACCCTGGCAGGAGCACTACTGCTGTAGTCCTGGTCCTAACCCTGGCAGGAGCACTACTGCTGTAGTCCTTGTCCTAACCCTGGCAGAAGCACTACTGCTGTAGTCCTGGTCCTAACCCTGGCAGGAGCACTACTGCTGTAGTCCTGGTCCTAACCCTGGCAGGAGAACTACTGCTGTAGTACTGGTCCTAACCCAGGCTGGAGCACTACTGCAGTAGTCCTGGTCCTAACCCTGGCAGGAGCACTACTGCAGTAGTCATGGTCCTAACCCTGGCAGGAGCACTACTGCTGTAGTCCTGGTCCTAACCCCGCTACTGCTGTAGTCTGGTCCTAACCCTGGCAGGAGCAGTAGTCCTGGTCCTAACCCTGGCAGGAGCACTACTGCTGTAGTCCTGGTCCTAACCCTGGCAGGAGCACTACTGCTGTAGTCCTGGTCCTAACCCTGGCTGGAGCACTACTGCAGTAGTCCTGGTCCTAACCCTGGCAGGAGCACTACTGCAGTAGTCCTGGTCCTAACCCTGGCAGGAGCACTACTGCTGTAGTCCTGGTCCTAACCCCGCTACTGCTGTAGTCCTGGTCCTAACCCACTACTGCTGTAGTCCTGGTCTAACCCTGGCAGGAGCAGTAGTCCTGGTCCTAACCCCACTACTGCTGTAGTGCTGGTCCTAACCCTGGCAGGAGCAGTAGTCCTGGTCCTAACCCTGGCAGGAGCACTACTGCTGTAGTCCTGGTCCTAACCCTGGCAGGAGCACTACTGCTGTAGTCCTGGTCCTAACCCTGGCAGGAGCACTACTGCTGTAGTCCTGGTCCTAACCCTGGCAGGAGCAGTAGTCCTGGTCCTAACCCTGGCAGGAACACTACTACTGCTGTAGTCCTGGTCCTAACCCTGGCAGGAGAACTACTGCTGTAGTCCTGGTCCTAACCCTGGCTGGAGCACTACTGCAGTAGTCCTGGTCCTAACCCTGGCAGGAGCACTACTGCTGTAGTCCTGGTCCTAGTCCTGGTCCTAACCCTGGCAGGAGCACTACTGCTGTAGTCCTGGTCCTAGTCCTGGTCCTAACCCTGGCTGGAGCACTACTGCAGTAGTCCTGGTCCTAACCCTGGCAGGAGCACTACTGCAGTAGTCCTAGTCCTAACCCTGGCTGGAGCACTACTGCAGTAGTCCTGGTCCTAACCCTGGCAGGAGCACTACTGCTGTAGTCCTGGTCCTAACCCTGGCAGGAGCACTACTGCTGTAGTCCTGGTCCTAACCCTGGCTGGAGCACTACTGCAGTAGTCCTGGTCCTAACCCTGGCAGGAGCACTACTGCTGTAGTCCTGGTCCTAACCCTGGCAGGAGCACTACTGCTGTAGTCCTGGTCCTAACCCTGGCAGAAGCACTACTGCTGTAGTCCTGGTCCTAACCCTGGCAGGAGCACTACTGCTGTAGTCCTGGTCCTAACCCTGGCAGGAGAACTACTGCTGTAGTACTGGTCCTAACCCAGGCTGGAGCACTACTGCAGTAGTCCTGGTCCTAACCCTGGCAGGAGCACTACTGCAGTAGTCATGGTCCTAACCCTGGCAGGAGCACTACTGCTGTAGTCCTGGTCCTAACCCCGCTACTGCTGTAGTCTGGTCCTAACCCTGGCAGGAGCAGTAGTCCTGGTCCTAACCCTGGCAGGAGCACTACTGCTGTAGTCCTGGTCCTAACCCTGGCAGGAGCACTACTGCTGTAGTCCTGGTCCTAACCCTGGCTGGAGCACTACTGCAGTAGTCCTGGTCCTAACCCTGGCAGGAGCACTACTGCAGTAGTCCTGGTCCTAACCCTGGCAGGAGCACTACTGCTGTAGTCCTGGTCCTAACCCCGCTACTGCTGTAGTCCTGGTCCTAACCCACTACTGCTGTAGTCCTGGTCTAACCCTGGCAGGAGCAGTAGTCCTGGTCCTAACCCCACTACTGCTGTAGTGCTGGTCCTAACCCTGGCAGGAGCAGTAGTCCTGGTCCTAACCCTGGCAGGAGCACTACTGCTGTAGTCCTGGTCCTAACCCTGGCAGGAGCACTACTGCTGTAGTCCTGGTCCTAACCCTGGCAGGAGCACTACTGCTGTAGTCCTGGTCCTAACCCTGGCAGGAGCAGTAGTCCTGGTCCTAACCCTGGCAGGAACACTACTACTGCTGTAGTCCTGGTCCTAACCCTGGCAGGAGAACTACTGCTGTAGTCCTGGTCCTAACCCTGGCTGGAGCACTACTGCAGTAGTCCTGGTCCTAACCCTGGCAGGAGCACTACTGCTGTAGTCCTGGTCCTAGTCCTGGTCCTTACCCTGGCAGGAGCACTACTGCTGTAGTCCTGGTCCTAGTCCTGGTCCTAACCCTGGCTGGAGCACTACTGCAGTAGTCCTGGTCCTAACCCTGGCTGGAGCACTACTGCAGTAGTCCTGGTCCTAACCCTGGCAGGAGCACTACTGCAGTAGTCCTAGTCCTAACCCTGGCAGGAGCACTACTGCTGTAGTCCTGGTCCTAACCCTGGCAGGAGCACTACTGCTGTAGTCCTGGTCCTAACCCTGGCAGGAGCACTACTGCTGTAGTCCTGGTCCTAACCCCGCTACTGCTGTAGTCCTGGTCCTAACCCACTACTGCTGTAGTCCTGGTCCTAACCCTGGCAGGAGCAGTAGTCCTGGTCCTAACCCCACTACTGCTGTAGTCCTGGTCCTAACCCTGGCAGGAGCAGTAGTCCTGGTCCTAACCCCACTACTGCTGTAGTCCTGGTCCTAACCCTGGCAGGAGCACTACTGCTGTAGTCCTGGTCCTAACCCTGGCAGGAGAACTACTGCTGTAGTCCTGGTCCTAACCCTGGCTGGAGCACTACTGCAGTAGTCCTGGTCCTAACCCTGGCAGGAGCACTACTGCTGTAGTCCTGGTCCTAGTCCTGGTCCTAACCCTGGCAGGAGCACTACTGCTGTAGTCCTGGTCCTAGTCCTGGTCCTAACCCTGGCTGGAGCACTACTGCAGTAGTCCTGGTCCTAACCCTGGCTGGAGCACTACTGCAGTAGTCCTGGTCCTAACCCTGGCAGGAGCACTACTGCAGTAGTCCTGGTCCTAACCCTGGCAGGAGCACTACTGCTGTAGTCCTAGTCCTAACCCTGGCAGGAGCACTACTGCTGTAGTCCTGGTCCTAACCCTGGCAGGAGCACTACTGCTGTAGTCCTGGTCCTAACCCCGCTACTGCTGTAGTCCTGGTCCTAACCCACTACTGCTGTAGTCCTGGTCCTAACCCTGGCAGGAGCAGTAGTCCTGGTCCTAACCCTGGCAGGAGCAGTAGTCCTGGTCCTAACCCCACTACTGCTGTAGTCCTGGTCCTAACCCTGGCAGGAGCACTACTGCTGTAGTCCTGGTCCTAACCCTGGCAGGAGCACTACTGCTGTAGTCCTGGTCCTAACCCTGGCAGGAGCACTACTGCTGTAGTCCTGGTCCTAACCCTGGCAGGAGCACTACTGCTGTAGTCCTGGTCCTAACCCCGCTACTGCTGTAGTCCTGGTCCTAACCCTGGCAGGAGCACTACTGCTGTAGTCCTGGTCCTAACCCTGGCAGGAGCACTACTGCTGTAGTCCTGGTCCTAACCCTGGCAGGAGCACTACTGCTGTAGTCCTGGTCCTAACCCTGGCAGGAGCACTACTGCTGTAGTCCTGGTCCTAACCCTGGCAGGAGCACTACTGCTGTAGTCCTGGTCCTAACCCCGCTACTGCTGTAGTCCTGGTCCTAACCCTGGCAGGAGCACTACTGCTGTAGTCCTGGTCCTAACCCTGGCAGGAGCACTACTGCTGTAGTCCTGGTCCTAACCCTGGCAGGAGCAGTAGTCCTGGTCCTAACCCTGGCAGGAGCACTACTACTGCTGTAGTCCTGGTCCTAACCCTGGCAGGAGAACTACTGCTGTAGTCCTGGTCCTAACCCTGGCTGGAGCACTACTGCAGTAGTCCTGGTCCTAACCCTGGCAGGAGCACTACTGCTGTAGTCCTGGTCCTAACCCTGGCAGGAGAACTACTGCTGTAGTACTGGTCCTAACCCAGGCTGGAGCACTACTGCAGTAGTCCTGGTCCTAACCCTGGCAGGAGCACTACTGCAGTAGTCATGGTCCTAACCCTGGCAGGAGCACTACTGCTGTAGTCCTGGTCCTAACCCCGCTACTGCTGTAGTCTGGTCCTAACCCTGGCAGGAGCAGTAGTCCTGGTCCTAACCCTGGCAGGAGCACTACTGCTGTAGTCCTGGTCCTAACCCTGGCAGGAGCACTACTGCTGTAGTCCTGGTCCTAACCCTGGCTGGAGCACTACTGCAGTAGTCCTGGTCCTAACCCTGGCAGGAGCACTACTGCAGTAGTCCTGGTCCTAACCCTGGCAGGAGCACTACTGCTGTAGTCCTGGTCCTAACCCCGCTACTGCTGTAGTCCTGGTCCTAACCCACTACTGCTGTAGTCCTGGTCTAACCCTGGCAGGAGCAGTAGTCCTGGTCCTAACCCTGGCAGGAGCAGTAGTCCTGGTCCTAACCCTGGCAGGAGCACTACTGCTGTAGTCCTGGTCCTAACCCTGGCAGGAGCACTACTGCTGTAGTCCTGGTCCTAACCCTGGCAGGAGCACTACTGCTGTAGTCCTGGTCCTAACCCTGGCAGGAGCAGTAGTCCTGGTCCTAACCCTGGCAGGAACACTACTACTGCTGTAGTCCTGGTCCTAACCCTGGCAGGAGAACTACTGCTGTAGTCCTGGTCCTAACCCTGGCTGGAGCACTACTGCAGTAGTCCTGGTCCTAACCCTGGCAGGAGCACTACTGCTGTAGTCCTGGTCCTAGTCCTGGTCCTAACCCTGGCAGGAGCACTACTGCTGTAGTCCTGGTCCTAGTCCTGGTCCTAACCCTGGCTGGAGCACTACTGCAGTAGTCCTGGTCCTAACCCTGGCAGGAGCACTACTGCAGTAGTCCTAGTCCTAACCCTGGCTGGAGCACTACTGCAGTAGTCCTGGTCCTAACCCTGGCAGGAGCACTACTGCTGTAGTCCTGGTCCTAACCCTGGCAGGAGCACTACTGCTGTAGTCCTGGTCCTAACCCTGGCTGGAGCACTACTGCAGTAGTCCTGGTCCTAACCCTGGCAGGAGCACTACTGCTGTAGTCCTGGTCCTAACCCTGGCAGGAGCACTACTGCTGTAGTCCTGGTCCTAACCCTGGCAGAAGCACTACTGCTGTAGTCCTGGTCCTAACCCTGGCAGGAGCACTACTGCTGTAGTCCTGGTCCTAACCCTGGCAGGAGAACTACTGCTGTAGTACTGGTCCTAACCCAGGCTGGAGCACTACTGCAGTAGTCCTGGTCCTAACCCTGGCAGGAGCACTACTGCAGTAGTCATGGTCCTAACCCTGGCAGGAGCACTACTGCTGTAGTCCTGGTCCTAACCCCGCTACTGCTGTAGTCTGGTCCTAACCCTGGCAGGAGCAGTAGTCCTGGTCCTAATCCTGGCAGGAGCACTACTGCTGTAGTCCTGGTCCTAACCCTGGCAGGAGCACTACTGCTGTAGTCCTGGTCCTAACCCTGGCTGGAGCACTACTGCAGTAGTCCTGGTCCTAACCCTGGCAGGAGCACTACTGCAGTAGTCCTGGTCCTAACCCTGGCAGGAGCACTACTGCTGTAGTCCTGGTCCTAACCCCGCTACTGCTGTAGTCCTGGTCCTAACCCACTACTGCTGTAGTCCTGGTCTAACCCTGGCAGGAGCAGTAGTCCTGGTCCTAACCCCACTACTGCTGTAGTGCTGGTCCTAACCCTGGCAGGAGCAGTAGTCCTGGTCCTAACCCTGGCAGGAGCACTACTGCTGTAGTCCTGGTCCTAACCCTGGCAGGAGCACTACTGCTGTAGTCCTGGTCCTAACCCTGGCAGGAGCACTACTGCTGTAGTCCTGGTCCTAACCCTGGCAGGAGCAGTAGTCCTGGTCCTAACCCTGGCAGGAACACTACTACTGCTGTAGTCCTGGTCCTAACCCTGGCAGGAGAACTACTGCTGTAGTCCTGGTCCTAACCCTGGCTGGAGCACTACTGCAGTAGTCCTGGTCCTAACCCTGGCAGGAGCACTACTGCTGTAGTCCTGGTCCTAGTCCTGGTCCTAACCCTGGCAGGAGCACTACTGCTGTAGTCCTGGTCCTAGTCCTGGTCCTAACCCTGGCTGGAGCACTACTGCAGTAGTCCTGGTCCTAACCCTGGCTGGAGCACTACTGCAGTAGTCCTGGTCCTAACCCTGGCAGGAGCACTACTGCAGTAGTCCTAGTCCTAACCCTGGCAGGAGCACTACTGCTGTAGTCCTGGTCCTAACCCTGGCAGGAGCACTACTGCTGTAGTCCTGGTCCTAACCCTGGCAGGAGCACTACTGCTGTAGTCCTGGTCCTAACCCCGCTACTGCTGTAGTCCTGGTCCTAACCCACTACTGCTGTAGTCCTGGTCCTAACCCTGGCAGGAGCAGTAGTCCTGGTCCTAACCCCACTACTGCTGTAGTCCTGGTCCTAACCCTGGCAGGAGCAGTAGTCCTGGTCCTAACCCCACTACTGCTGTAGTCCTGGTCCTAACCCTGGCAGGAGCACTACTGCTGTAGTCCTGGTCCTAACCCTGGCAGGAGAACTACTGCTGTAGTCCTGGTCCTAACTCTGGCAGGAGCACTACTGCTGTAGTCCTGGTCCTAGTCCTGGTCCTAACCCTGGCAGGAGCACTACTGCTGTAGTCCTGGTCCTAGTCCTGGTCCTAACCCTGGCTGGAGCACTACTGCAGTAGTCCTGGTCCTAACCCTGGCAGGAGAACTACTGCTGTAGTACTGGTCCTAACCCAGGCTGGAGCACTACTGCAGTAGTCCTGGTCCTAACCCTGGCAGGAGCACTACTGCAGTAGTCATGGTCCTAACCCTGGCAGGAGCACTACTGCTGTAGTCCTGGTCCTAACCCCGCTACTGCTGTAGTCTGGTCCTAACCCTGGCAGGAGCAGTAGTCCTGGTCCTAACCCTGGCAGGAGCACTACTGCTGTAGTCCTGGTCCTAACCCTGGCAGGAGCACTACTGCTGTAGTCCTGGTCCTAACCCTGGCTGGAGCACTACTGCAGTAGTCCTGGTCCTAACCCTGGCAGGAGCACTACTGCAGTAGTCCTGGTCCTAACCCTGGCAGGAGCACTACTGCTGTAGTCCTGGTCCTAACCCCGCTACTGCTGTAGTCCTGGTCCTAACCCACTACTGCTGTAGTCCTGGTCTAACCCTGGCAGGAGCAGTAGTCCTGGTCCTAACCCCACTACTGCTGTAGTGCTGGTCCTAACCCTGGCAGGAGCAGTAGTCCTGGTCCTAACCCTGGCAGGAGCACTACTGCTGTAGTCCTGGTCCTAACCCTGGCAGGAGCACTACTGCTGTAGTCCTGGTCCTAACCCTGGCAGGAGCACTACTGCTGTAGTCCTGGTCCTAACCCTGGCAGGAGCAGTAGTCCTGGTCCTAACCCTGGCAGGAACACTACTACTGCTGTAGTCCTGGTCCTAACCCTGGCAGGAGAACTACTGCTGTAGTCCTGGTCCTAACCCTGGCTGGAGCACTACTGCAGTAGTCCTGGTCCTAACCCTGGCAGGAGCACTACTGCTGTAGTCCTGGTCCTAGTCCTGGTCCTAACCCTGGCAGGAGCACTACTGCTGTAGTCCTGGTCCTAGTCCTGGTCCTAACCCTGGCTGGAGCACTACTGCAGTAGTCCTGGTCCTAACCCTGGCAGGAGCACTACTGCAGTAGTCCTAGTCCTAACCCTGGCTGGAGCACTACTGCAGTAGTCCTGGTCCTAACCCTGGCAGGAGCACTACTGCTGTAGTCCTGGTCCTAACCCTGGCAGGAGCACTACTGCTGTAGTCCTGGTCCTAACCCTGGCTGGAGCACTACTGCAGTAGTCCTGGTCCTAACCCTGGCAGGAGCACTACTGCTGTAGTCCTGGTCCTAACCCTGGCAGGAGCACTACTGCTGTAGTCCTGGTCCTAACCCTGGCAGAAGCACTACTGCTGTAGTCCTGGTCCTAACCCTGGCAGGAGCACTACTGCTGTAGTCCTGGTCCTAACCCTGGCAGGAGAACTACTGCTGTAGTACTGGTCCTAACCCAGGCTGGAGCACTACTGCAGTAGTCCTGGTCCTAACCCTGGCAGGAGCACTACTGCAGTAGTCATGGTCCTTACCCTGGCAGGAGCACTACTGCTGTAGTCCTGGTCCTAACCCCGCTACTGCTGTAGTCTGGTCCTAACCCTGGCAGGAGCAGTAGTCCTGGTCCTAACCCTGGCAGGAGCACTACTGCTGTAGTCCTGGTCCTAACCCTGGCAGGAGCACTACTGCTGTAGTCCTGGTCCTAACCCTGGCTGGAGCACTACTGCAGTAGTCCTGGTCCTAACCCTGGCAGGAGCACTACTGCAGTAGTCCTGGTCCTAACCCTGGCAGGAGCACTACTGCTGTAGTCCTGGTCCTAACCCCGCTACTGCTGTAGTCCTGGTCCTAACCCACTACTGCTGTAGTCCTGGTCTAACCCTGGCAGGAGCAGTAGTCCTGGTCCTAACCCCACTACTGCTGTAGTGCTGGTCCTAACCCTGGCAGGAGCAGTAGTCCTGGTCCTAACCCTGGCAGGAGCACTACTGCTGTAGTCCTGGTCCTAACCCTGGCAGGAGCACTACTGCTGTAGTCCTGGTCCTAACCCTGGCAGGAGCACTACTGCTGTAGTCCTGGTCCTAACCCTGGCAGGAGCAGTAGTCCTGGTCCTAACCCTGGCAGGAACACTACTACTGCTGTAGTCCTGGTCCTAACCCTGGCAGGAGAACTACTGCTGTAGTCCTGGTCCTAACCCTGGCTGGAGCACTACTGCAGTAGTCCTGGTCCTAACCCTGGCAGGAGCACTACTGCTGTAGTCCTGGTCCTAGTCCTGGTCCTAACCCTGGCAGGAGCACTACTGCTGTAGTCCTGGTCCTAGTCCTGGTCCTAACCCTGGCTGGAGCACTACTGCAGTAGTCCTGGTCCTAACCCTGGCTGGAGCACTACTGCAGTAGTCCTGGTCCTAACCCTGGCAGGAGCACTACTGCAGTAGTCCTAGTCCTAACCCTGGCAGGAGCACTACTGCTGTAGTCCTGGTCCTAACCCTGGCAGGAGCACTACTGCTGTAGTCCTGGTCCTAACCCTGGCAGGAGCACTACTGCTGTAGTCCTGGTCCTAACCCCGCTACTGCTGTAGTCCTGGTCCTAACCCACTACTGCTGTAGTACTGGTCCTAACCCTGGCAGGAGCAGTAGTCCTGGTCCTAACCCCACTACTGCTGTAGTCCTGGTCCTAACCCTGGCAGGAGCAGTAGTCCTGGTCCTAACCCCACTACTGCTGTAGTCCTGGTCCTAACCCTGGCAGGAGCACTACTGCTGTAGTCCTGGTCCTAACCCTGGCAGGAGAACTACTGCTGTAGTCCTGGTCCTAACCCTGGCTGGAGCACTACTGCAGTAGTCCTGGTCCTAACCCTGGCAGGAGCACTACTGCTGTAGTCCTGGTCCTAGTCCTGGTCCTAACCCTGGCAGGAGCACTACTGCTGTAGTCCTGGTCCTAGTCCTGGTCCTAACCCTGGCTGGAGCACTACTGCAGTAGTCCTGGTCCTAACCCTGGCTGGAGCACTACTGCAGTAGTCCTGGTCCTAACCCTGGCAGGAGCACTACTGCAGTAGTCCTAGTCCTAACCCTGGCAGGAGCACTACTGCTGTAGTCCTAGTCCTAACCCTGGCAGGAGCACTACTGCTGTAGTCCTGGTCCTAACCCTGGCAGGAGCACTACTGCTGTAGTCCTGGTCCTAACCCCGCTACTGCTGTAGTCCTGGTCCTAACCCACTACTGCTGTAGTCCTGGTCCTAACCCTGGCAGGAGCAGTAGTCCTGGTCCTAACCCCACTACTGCTGTAGTCCTGGTCCTAACCCTGGCAGGAGCAGTAGTCCTGGTCCTAACCCCACTACTGCTGTAGTCCTGGTCCTAACCCTGGCAGGAGCACTACTGCTGTAGTCCTGGTCCTAACCCTGGCAGGAGCACTACTGCTGTAGTCCTGGTCCTAACCCTGGCAGGAGCACTACTGCTGTAGTCCTGGTCCTAACCCCGCTACTGCTGTAGTCCTGGTCCTAACCCTGGCAGGAGCACTACTGCTGTAGTCCTGGTCCTAACCCTGGCAGGAGCACTACTGCTGTAGTCCTGGTCCTAACCCTGGCAGGAGCAGTAGTCCTGGTCCTAACCCTGGCAGGAGCACTACTACTGCTGTAGTCCTGGTCCTAACCCTGGCAGGAGAACTACTGCTGTAGTCCTGGTCCTAACCCTGGCTGGAGCACTACTGCAGTAGTCCTGGTCCTAACCCTGGCAGGAGCACTACTGCAGTAGTCCTAGTCCTAACCCTGGCTGGAGCACTACTGCAGTAGTCCTGGTCCTAACCCTGGCAGGAGCACTACTGCTGTAGTCCTGGTCCTAACCCTGGCAGGAGCACTACTGCTGTAGTCCTGGTTCTAACCCTGGCTGGAGCACTACTGCAGTAGTCCTGGTCCTAACCCTGGCAGGAGCACTACTGCTGTAGTCCTGGTCCTAACCCTGGCAGGAGCACTACTGCTGTAGTCCTGGTCCTAACCCTGGCAGGAGCACTACTGCTGTAGTCCTGGTCCTAACCCTGGCAGGAGCACTACTGCTGTAGTCCTGGTCCTAACCCTGGCAGGAGAACTACTGCTGTAGTCCTGGTCCTAACCCTGGCAGGAGCACTACTGCTGTAGTCCTGGTCCTAACCCTGGCAGGAGCACTACTGCTGTAGTCCTGGTCCTAACCCTGGCAGGAGCAGTAGTCCTGGTCCTAACCCTGGCAGGAGCACTACTGCTGTAGTCCTGGTCCTAACCCTGGCAGGAGCACTACTGCTGTAGTCCTGGTCCTAACCCTGGCAGGAGCACTACTACTGTAGTCCTGGTCCTAACCCTGGCAGGAGCAGTAGTCCTGGTCCTAACCCTGGCAGGAGCACTACTACTGCTGTAGTCCTGGTCCTAACCCTGGCAGGAGAACTACTGCTGTAGTCCTGGTCCTAACCCTGGCTGGAGCACTACTGCAGTAGTCCTGGTCCTAACCCTGGCAGGAGAACTACTGCTGTAGTCCTGGTCCTAACCCTTGCTGGAGCACTACTGCAGTAGTCCTGGTCCTAACCCTGGCAGGAGCACTACTGCTGTAGTCCTGGTCCTAACCCTGGCAGGAGCACTACTGCTGTAGTCCTGGTCCTAACCCTGGCAGAAGCACTACTGCTGTAGTCCTGGTCCTAACCCTGGCAGGAGCACTACTGCTGTAGTCCTGGTCCTAACCCTGGCAGGAGAACTACTGCTGTAGTCCTGGTCCTAACCCTGGCAGGAGCACTACTGCTGTAGTCCTGGTCCTAACCCTGGCTGGAGCACTACTGCTGTAGTCCTGGTCCTAACCCTGGCAGGAGCAGTAGTCCTGGTCCTAACCCTGGCAGGAGCACTACTGCTGTAGTCCTGGTCCTAACCCTGGCAGGAGCACTACTGCTGTAGTCCTGGTCCTAACCCTGGCAGGAGAACTACTGCTGTAGTACTGGTCCTAACCCAGGCTGGAGCACTACTGCAGTAGTCCTGGTCCTAACCCTGGCAGGAGCACTACTGCAGTAGTCATGGTCCTAAACCTGGCAGGAGCACTACTGCTGTAGTCCTGGTCCTAACCCCGCTACTGCTGTAGTCTGGTCCTAACCCCGCTACTGCTGTAGTCTGGTCCTAACCCTGGCAGGAGCAGTAGTCCTGGTCCTAACCCTGGCAGGAGCACTACTGCTGTAGTCCTGGTCCTAACCCTGGCAGGAGCACTACTGCTGTAGTCCTGGTCCTAACCCTAGCTGGAGCACTACTGCAGTAGTCCTGGTCCTAACCCTGGCAGGAGCACTACTGCAGTAGTCCTGGTCCTAACCCTGGCAGGAGCACTACTGCTGTAGTCCTGGTCCTAACCCCGCTACTGCTGTAGTCCTGGTCCTAACCCACTACTGCTGTAGTCCTGGTCTAACCCTGGCAGGAGCAGTAGTCCTGGTCCTAACCCCACTACTGCTGTAGTACTGGTCCTAACCCTGGCAGGAGCAGTAGTCCTGGTCCTAACCTTGGCAGGAGCACTACTGCTGTAGTCCTGGTCCTAACCCTGGCAGGAGCACTACTGCTGTAGTCCTGGTCCTAACCCTGGCAGGAGCACTACTGCTGTAGTCCTGGTCCTAACCCTGGCAGAAGCAGTAGTCCTGGTCCTAACCCTGGCAGGAACACTACTACTGCTGTAGTCCTGGTCCTAACCCTGGCAGGAGCACTACTGCTGTAGTCCTGGTCCTAACCCTGGCAGGAGCACTACTGCTGTAGTCCTGGTCCTAACCCTGGCAGGAGCACTACTGCTGTAGTCCTGGTCCTAACCCTGGCAGGAGCACTACTGCTGTAGTCCTGGTCCTAACCTCGCTACTGCTGTAGTCCTGGTCCTAACCCTGGCAGGAGCACTACTGCTGTAGTCCTGGTCCTAACCCTGGCAGGAGCACTACTGCTGTAGTCCTGGTCCTAACCCTGGCAGGAGCAGTAGTCCTGGTCCTAACCCTGGCAGGAGCACTACTACTGCTGTAGTCCTGGTCCTAACCCTGGCAGGAGAACTACTGCTGTAGTCCTGGTCCTAACCCTGGCTGGAGCACTACTGCAGTAGTCCTGGTCCTAACCCTGGCAGGAGCACTACTGCAGTAGTCCTAGTCCTAACCCTGGCTGGAGCACTACTGCAGTAGTCCTAGTCCTAACCCTGGCAGGAGCAGTAGTCCTGGTCCTAACCCTGGCAGGAGCACTACTGCTGTAGTCCTGGTCCTAACCCTGGCAGGAGCACTACTGCTGTAGTCCTGGTCCTAACCCTGGCAGGAGCACTACTGCTGTAGTCCTGGTCCTAACCCTGGCAGGAGCACTACTACTGTAGTCCTTGTCCTAACCCTGGCAGGAGCAGTAGTCCTGGTCCTAACCCTGGCAGGAGCACTACTACTGCTGTACTCCTGGTCCTAACCCTGGCAGGAGAACTACTGCTGTAGTCCTGGTCCTAACCCTGGCTGGAGCACTACTGCAGTAGTCCTGGTCCTAACCCTGGCAGGAGCACTACTGCTGTAGTCCTGGTCCTAACCCTGGCAGGAGCACTACTGCTGTAGTCCTGGTCCTAACCCTGGCTGGAGCACTACTGCAGTAGTCCTGGTCCTAACCCTGGCAGGAGCACTACTGCTGTAGTCCTGGTCCTAACCCTGGCAGGAGCACTACTGCTGTAGTCCTGGTCCTAACCCTGGCAGAAGCACTACTGCTGTAGTCCTGGTCCTAACCCTGGCAGGAGCACTACTGCTGTAGTCCTGGTCCTAACCCTGGCAGGAGAACTACTGCTGTAGTCCTGGTCCTAACCCTGGCAGGAGCACTACTGCTGTAGTCCTGGTCCTAACCCTGGCTGGAGCACTACTGCTGTAGTCCTAGTCCTAACCCTGGCAGGAGCAGTAGTCCTGGTCCTAACCCTGGCAGGAGCACTACTGCTGTAGTCCTGGTCCTAACCCTGGCAGGAGCACTACTGCTGTAGTCCTGGTCCTAACCCTGGCAGGAGAACTACTGCTGTAGTACTGGTCCTAACCCAGGCTGGAGCACTACTGCAGTAGTCCTGGTCCTAACCCTGGCAGGAGCACTACTGCAGTAGTCATGGTCCTAACCCTGGCAGGAGCACTACTGCTGTAGTCCTGGTCCTAACCCCGCTACTGCTGTAGTCTGGTCCTAACCCTGGCAGGAGCAGTAGTCCTGGTCCTAACCCTGGCAGGAGCACTACTGCTGTAGTCCTGGTCCTAACTCTGGCAGGAGCACTACTGCTGTAGTCCTGGTCCTAACCCTGGCTGGAGCACTACTGCAGTAGTCCTGGTCCTAACCCTGGCAGGAGCACTACTGCAGTAGTCCTGGTCCTAACCCTGGCAGGAGCACTACCGCTGTAGTCCTGGTCCTAACCCCGCTACTGCTGTAGTCCTGGTCCTAACCCACTACTGCTGTAGTCCTGGTCTAACCCTGGCAGGAGCAGTAGTCCTGGTCCTAACCCCACTACTGCTGTAGTGCTGGTCCTAACCCTGGCAGGAGCAGTAGTCCTGGTCCTAACCCTGGCAGGAGCACTACTGCTGTAGTCCTGGTCCTAACCCTGGCAGGAGCACTACTGCTGTAGTCCTGGTCCTAACCCTGGCAGGAGCACTACTGCTGTAGTCCTGGTCCTAACCCTGGCAGGAGCAGTAGTCCTGTTCCTAACCCTGGCAGGAACACTACTACTGCTGTAGTCCTGGTCCTAACCCTGGCAGGAGAACTACTGCTGTAGTCCTGGTCCTAACCCTGGCTGGAGCACTACTGCAGTAGTCCTGGTCCTAACCCTGGCAGGAGCACTACTGCTGTAGTCCTGGTCCTAGTCCTGGTCCTAACCCTGGCAGGAGCACTACTGCTGTAGTCCTGGTCCTAGTCCTGGTCCTAACCCTGGCTGGAGCACTACTGCAGTAGTCCTGGTCCTAACCCTGGCTGGAGCACTACTGCAGTAGTCCTGGTCCTAACCCTGGCAGGAGCACTACTGCAGTAGTCCTAGTCCTAACCCTGGCAGGAGCACTACTGCTGTAGTCCTGGTCCTAACCCTGGCAGGAGCACTACTGCTGTAGTCCTGGTCCTAACCCTGGCAGGAGCACTACTGCTGTAGTCCTGGTCCTAACCCTGGCAGGAGCACTACTACTGTAGTCCTGGTCCTAACCCTGGCAGGAGCAGTAGTCCTGGTCCTAACCCTGGCAGGAGCACTACTACTGCTGTAGTCCTGGTCCTAACCCTGGCAGGAGAACTACTGCTGTAGTCCTGGTCCTAACCCTGGCTGGAGCACTACTGCAGTAGTCCTGGTCCTAACCCTGGCAGGAGCACTACTGCTGTAGTCCTGGTCCTAACCCTGGCAGGAGCACTACTGCTGTAGTCCTGGTCCTAACCCTGGCTGGAGCACTACTGCAGTAGTCCTGGTCCTAACCCTGGCAGGAGCACTACTGCTGTAGTCCTGGTCCTAACCCTGGCAGGAGCACTACTGCTGTAGTCCTGGTCCTAACCCTGGCAGGAGCACTACTGCTGTAGTCCTGGTCCTAACCCTGGCAGGAGCACTACTGCTGTAGTCCTGGTCCTAACCCTGGCAGGAGAACTACTGCTGTAGTACTGGTCCTAACCCAGGCTGGAGCACTACTGCAGTAGTCCTGGTCCTAACCCTGACAGGAGCACTACTGCTGTAGTCCTGGTCCTAACCCTGGCAGGAGCACTACTGCTGTAGTCCTGGTCCTAACCCTGGCAGGAGCAGTAGTCCTGGTCCTAACCCTGGCAGGAGCACTACTGCTGTAGTCCTGGTCCTAACCCTGGCAGGAGCACTACTGCTGTAGTCCTGGTCCTAACCCTGGCAGGAGCACTACTGCTGTAGTCCTGGTCCTAACCCTGGCAGGAGCACTACTGCTGTAGTCCTGGTCCTAACCCTGGCTGGAGCACTACTGCTGTAGTCCTGGTCCTAACCCTGGCAGGAACACTACTACTGCTGTAGTCCTGGTCCTAACCCTGGCAGGAGCACTACTGCTGTAGTCCTGGTCCTAACCCTGGCAGGAGCACTACTGCTGTAGTCCTGGTCCTAACCCTGGCAGGAGCACTACTGCTGTAGTCCTGGTCCTAACCCTGGCAGGAGCACTACTGCTGTAGTCCTGGTCCTAACCTCGCTACTGCTGTAGTCCTGGTCCTAACCCTGGCAGGAGCACTACTGCTGTAGTCCTGGTCCTAACCCTGGCAGGAGCACTACTGCTGTAGTCCTGGTCCTAACCCTGGCAGGAGCAGTAGTCCTGGTCCTAACCCTGGCAGGAGCACTACTGCTGTAGTCCTGGTCCTAACCCTGGCAGGAGCACTACTGCTGTAGTCCTGGTCCTAACCCTGGCAGGAGCACTACTGCTGTAGTCCTGGTCCTAACCCTGGCAGGAGCACTACTGCTGTAGTCCTGGTCCTAACCCTGGCAGGAGAAGTAGTCCTGGTCCTAACCCTGGCAGGAGCACTACTACTGCTGTAGTCCTGGTCCTAACCCTGGCAGGAGAACTACTGCTGTAGTCCTGGTCCTAACCCTGGCTGGAGAACTACTGCAGTAGTCCTGGTCCTAACCCTGGCAGGAGCACTACTGCAGTAGTCCTAGTCCTAACCCTGGCTGGAGCACTACTGCAGTAGTCCTGGTCCTAACCCTGGCAGGAGCACTACTGCTGTAGTCCTGGTCCTAACCCTGGCAGGAGCACTACTGCTGTAGTCCTGGTTCTAACCCTGGCTGGAGCACTACTGCAGTAGTCCTGGTCCTAACCCTGGCAGGAGCACTACTGCTGTAGTCCTGGTCCTAACCCTGGCAGGAGCACTACTGCTGTAGTCCTGGTCCTAACCCTGGCAGGAGCACTACTGCTGTAGTCCTGGTCCTAACCCTGGCAGGAGCACTACTGCTGTAGTCCTGGTCCTAACCCTGGCAGGAGAACTACTGCTGTAGTCCTGGTCCTAACCCTGGCAGGAGCACTACTGCTGTAGTCCTGGTCCTAACCCTGGCAGGAGCACTACTGCTGTAGTCCTGGTCCTAACCCTGGCAGGAGCAGTAGTCCTGGTCCTAACCCTGGCAGGAGCACTACTGCTGTAGTCCTGGTCCTAACCCTGGCAGGAGCACTACTGCTGTAGTCCTGGTCCTAACCCTGGCAGGAGCACTACTGCTGTAGTCCTGGTCCTAACCCTGGCAGGAGCACTACTACTGTAGTCCTGGTCCTAACCCTGGCAGGAGCAGTAGTCCTGGTCCTAACCCTGGCAGGAGCAGTAGTCCTGGTCCTAACCCTGGCTGGAGCACTACTGCAGTAGTCCTGGTCCTAACCCTGGCAGGAGAACTACTGCTGTAGTCCTGGTCCTAACCCTGGCTGGAGCACTACTGCAGTAGTCCTGGTCCTAACCCTGGCAGGAGCACTACTGCTGTAGTCCTGGTCCTAACCCTGGCAGGAGCACTACTGCTGTAGTCCTGGTCCTAACCCTGGCTGGAGCACTACTGCAGTAGTCCTGGTCCTAACCCTGGCAGGAGCACTACTGCTGTAGTCCTGGTCCTAACCCTGGCAGGAGCACTACTGCTGTAGTCCTGGTCCTAACCCTGGCAGAAGCACTACTGCTGTAGTCCTGGTCCTAACCCTGGCAGGAGCACTACTGCTGTAGTCCTGGTCCTAACCCTGGCAGGAGAACTACTGCTGTAGTCCTGGTCCTAACCCTGGCAGGAGCACTACTGCTGTAGTCCTGGTCCTAACCCTGGCTGGAGCACTACTGCTGTAGTCCTGGTCCTAACCCTGGCAGGAGCAGTAGTCCTGGTCCTAACCCTGGCAGGAGCACTACTGCTGTAGTCCTGGTCCTAACCCTGGCAGGAGCACTACTGCTGTAGTCCTGGTCCTAACCCTGGCAGGAGAACTACTGCTGTAGTACTGGTCCTAACCCAGGCTGGAGCACTACTGCAGTAGTCCTGGTCCTAACCCTGGCAGGAGCACTACTGCAGTAGTCTTGGTCCTAACCCTGGCAGGAGCACTACTGCTGTAGTCCTGGTCCTAACCCCGCTACTGCTGTAGTCTGGTCCTAACCCTGGCAGGAGCAGTAGTCCTGGTCTTAACCCTGGCAGGAGCACTACTGCTGTAGTCCTGGTCCTAACCCTGGCAGGAGCACTACTGCTGTAGTCCTGGTCCTAACCCTAGCTGGAGCACTACTGCAGTAGTCCTGGTCCTAACCCTGGCAGGAGCACTACTGCAGTAGTCCTGGTCCTAACCCTGGCAGGAGCAGTAGTCCTGGTCCTAACCCTGACAGGAGCACTACTGCTGTAGTCCTGGTCCTAACCCTGGCAGGAGCACTACTGCTGTAGTCCTGGTCCTAACCCTGGCAGGAGCAGTAGTCCTGGTCCTAACCCTGGCAGGAACACTACTACTGCTGTAGTCCTGGTCCTAACCCTGGCAGGAGAACTACTGCTGTAGTCCTGGTCCTAACCCTGGCTGGAGCACTACTGCAGTAGTCCTGGTCCTAACCCTGGCAGGAGCACTACTGCTGTAGTCCTGGTCCTAGTCCTGGTCCTAACCCTGGCAGGAGCACTACTGCTGTAGTCCTGGTCCTAGTCCTGGTCCTAACCCTGGCTGGAGCACTACTGCAGTAGTCCTGGTCCTAACCCTGGCTGGAGAACTACTGCAGTAGTCCTGGTCCTAACCCTGGCAGGAGCACTACTGCAGTAGTCCTAGTCCTAACCCTGGCAGGAGCACTACTGCTGTAGTCCTAGTCCTAACCCTGGCAGGAGCACTACTGCTGTAGTCCTGGTCCTAACCCTGGCAGGAGCACTACTGCTGTAGTCCTGGTCCTAACCCCGCTACTGCTGTAGTCCTGGTCCTAACCCACTACTGCTGTAGTCCTGGTCCTAACCCTGGCAGGAGCAGTAGTCCTGGTCCTAACCCCACTACTGCTGTAGTCCTGGTCCTAACCCTGGCAGGAGCAGTAGTCCTGGTCCTAACCCCACTACTGCTGTAGTCCTGGTCCTAACCCTGGCAGGAGCACTACTGCTGTAGTCCTGGTCCTAACCCTGGCAGGAGCACTACTGCTGTATTCCTGGTCCTAACCCTGGCAGGAGCACTACTGCTGTAGTCCTGGTCCTAACCCTGGCAGGAGCACTACTGCTGTAGTCCTGGTCCTAACCCCGCTACTGCTGTAGTCCTGGTCCTAACCCTGGCAGGAGCACTACTGCTGTAGTCCTGGTCCTAACCCTGGCAGGAGCACTACTGCTGTAGTCCTGGTCCTAACCCTGGCAGGAGCACTACTGCTGTAGTCCTGGTCCTAACCCTGGCAGGAGCACTACTGCTGTAGTCCTGGTCCTAACCCTGGCAGGAGCACTACTGCTGTAGTCCTGGTCCTAATTCCCGCTACTGCTGTAGTCCTGGTCCTAACCCTGGCAGGAGCACTACTGCTGTAGTCCTGGTCCTAACCCTGGCAGGAGCACTACTGCTGTAGTCCTGGTCCTAACCCTGGCAGGAGCAGTAGTCCTGGTCCTAACCCTGGCAGGAGCACTACTACTGCTGTAGTCCTGGTCCTAACCCTGGCAGGAGAACTACTGCTGTAGTCCTGGTCCTAACCCTGGCTGGAGCACTACTGCAGTAGTCCTGGTCCTAACCCTGGCAGGAGCACTACTGCAGTAGTCCTAGTCCTAACCCTGGCTGGAGCACTACTGCAGTAGTCCTGGTCCTAACCCTGGCAGGAGCACTACTGCTGTAGTCCTGGTCCTAACCCTGGCAGGAGCACTACTGCTGTAGTCCTGGTCCTAACCCTGGCTGGAGCACTACTGCAGTAGTCCTGGTCCTAACCCTGGCAGGAGCACTATTGCTGTAGTCCTGGTCCTAACCCTGGCAGGAGCACTACTGCTGTAGTCCTGGTCCTAACCCTGGCAGGAGCACTACTGCTGTAGTCCTGGTCCTAACCCTGGCAGGAGCACTACTGCTGTAGTCCTGGTCCTAACCCTGGCAGGAGAACTACTGCTGTAGTCCTGGTCCTAACCCTGGCAGGAGCACTACTGCTGTAGTCCTGGTCCTAACCCTGGCAGGAGCACTACTGCTGTAGTCCTGGTCCTAACCCTGGCAGGAGCAGTAGTCCTGGTCCTAACCCTGGCAGGAGCACTACTGCTGTAGTCCTGGTCCTAACCCTGGCAGGAGCACTACTGCTGTAGTCCTGGTCCTAACCCTGGCAGGAGCACTACTGCTGTAGTCCTGGTCCTAACCCTGGCAGGAGCACTACTGCTGTAGTCCTGGTCCTAACCCTGGCAGGAGCAGTAGTCCTGGTCCTAACCCTGGCAGGAGCACTACTGCTGTAGTCCTGGTCCTAACCCTGGCAGGAGCACTACTGCTGTAGTCCTGGTCCTAACCCTGGCAGGAGCACTACTGCTGTAGTCCTGGTCCTAACCCTGGCAGGAGCACTACTGCTGTAGTCCTGGTCCTAACCCTGGCAGGAGAAGTAGTCCTGGTCCTAACCCTGGCAGGAGCACTACTACTGCTGTAGTCCTGGTCCTAACCCTGGCAGGAGAACTACTGCTGTAGTCCTGGTCCTAACCCTGGCTGGAGAACTACTGCAGTAGTCCTGGTCCTAACCCTGGCAGGAGCACTACTGCAGTAGTCCTAGTCCTAACCCTGGCTGGAGCACTACTGCAGTAGTCCTGGTCCTAACCCTGGCAGGAGCACTACTGCTGTAGTCCTGGTCCTAACCCTGGCAGGAGCACTACTGCTGTAGTCCTGGTTCTAACCCTGGCTGGAGCACTACTGCAGTAGTCCTGGTCCTAACCCTGGCAGGAGCACTACTGCTGTAGTCCTGGTCCTAACCCTGGCAGGAGCACTACTGCTGTAGTCCTGGTCCTAACCCTGGCAGGAGCACTACTGCTGTAGTCCTGGTCCTAACCCTGGCAGGAGCACTACTGCTGTAGTCCTGGTCCTAACCCTGGCAGGAGAACTACTGCTGTAGTCCTGGTCCTAACCCTGGCAGGAGCACTACTGCTGTAGTCCTGGTCCTAACCCTGGCAGGAGCACTACTGCTGTAGTCCTGGTCCTAACCCTGGCAGGAGCAGTAGTCCTGGTCCTAACCCTGGCAGGAGCACTACTGCTGTAGTCCTGGTCCTAACCCTGGCAGGAGCACTACTGCTGTAGTCCTGGTCCTAACCCTGGCAGGAGCACTACTGCTGTAGTCCTGGTCCTAACCCTGGCAGGAGCACTACTACTGTAGTCCTGGTCCTAACCCTGGCAGGAGCAGTAGTCCTGGTCCTAACCCTGGCAGGAGCAGTAGTCCTGGTCCTAACCCTGGCTGGAGCACTACTGCAGTAGTCCTGGTCCTAACCCTGGCAGGAGAACTACTGCTGTAGTCCTGGTCCTAACCCTGGCTGGAGCACTACTGCAGTAGTCCTGGTCCTAACCCTGGCAGGAGCACTACTGCTGTAGTCCTGGTCCTAACCCTGGCAGGAGCACTACTGCTGTAGTCCTGGTCCTAACCCTGGCTGGAGCACTACTGCAGTAGTCCTGGTCCTAACCCTGGCAGGAGCACTACTGCTGTAGTCCTGGTCCTAACCCTGGCAGGAGCACTACTGCTGTAGTCCTGGTCCTAACCCTGGCAGAAGCACTACTGCTGTAGTCCTGGTCCTAACCCTGGCAGGAGCACTACTGCTGTAGTCCTGGTCCTAACCCTGGCAGGAGAACTACTGCTGTAGTCCTGGTCCTAACCCTGGCAGGAGCACTACTGCTGTAGTCCTGGTCCTAACCCTGGCTGGAGCACTACTGCTGTAGTCCTGGTCCTAACCCTGGCAGGAGCAGTAGTCCTGGTCCTAACCCTGGCAGGAGCACTACTGCTGTAGTCCTGGTCCTAACCCTGGCAGGAGCACTACTGCTGTAGTCCTGGTCCTAACCCTGGCAGGAGAACTACTGCTGTAGTACTGGTCCTAACCCAGGCTGGAGCACTACTGCAGTAGTCCTGGTCCTAACCCTGGCAGGAGCACTACTGCAGTAGTCATGGTCCTAACCCGGGCAGGAGCACTACTGCTGTAGTCCTGGTCCTAACCCCGCTACTGCTGTAGTCTGGTCCTAACCCTGGCAGGAGCAGTAGTCCTGGTCTTAACCCTGGCAGGAGCACTACTGCTGTAGTCCTGGTCCTAACCCTGGCAGGAGCACTACTGCTGTAGTCCTGGTCCTAACCCTAGCTGGAGCACTACTGCAGTAGTCCTGGTCCTAACCCTGGCAGGAGCACTACTGCAGTAGTCCTGGTCCTAACCCTGGCAGGAGCAGTAGTCCTGGTCCTAACCCTGGCAGGAGCACTACTGCTGTAGTCCTGGTCCTAACCCTGGCAGGAGCACTACTGCTGTAGTCCTGGTCCTAACCCTGGCAGGAGCAGTAGTCCTGGTCCTAACCCTGGCAGGAACACTACTACTGCTGTAGTCCTGGTCCTAACCCTGGCAGGAGAACTACTGCTGTAGTCCTGGTCCTAACCCTGGCTGGAGCACTACTGCAGTAGTCCTGGTCCTAACCCTGGCAGGAGCACTACTGCTGTAGTCCTGGTCCTAGTCCTGGTCCTAACCCTGGCAGGAGCACTACTGCTGTAGTCCTGGTCCTAGTCCTGGTCCTAACCCTGGCTGGAGCACTACTGCAGTAGTCCTGGTCCTAACCCTGGCTGGAGAACTACTGCAGTAGTCCTGGTCCTAACCCTGGCAGGAGCACTACTGCAGTAGTCCTAGTCCTAACCCTGGCAGGAGCACTACTGCTGTAGTCCTAGTCCTAACCCTGGCAGGAGCACTACTGCTGTAGTCCTGGTCCTAACCCTGGCAGGAGCACTACTGCTGTAGTCCTGGTCCTAACCCCGCTACTGCTGTAGTCCTGGTCCTAACCCACTACTGCTGTAGTCCTGGTCCTAACCCTGGCAGGAGCAGTAGTCCTGGTCCTAACCCCACTACTGCTGTAGTCCTGGTCCTAACCCTGGCAGGAGCAGTAGTCCTGGTCCTAACCCCACTACTGCTGTAGTCCTGGTCCTAACCCTGGCAGGAGCACTACTGCTGTAGTCCTGGTCCTAACCCTGGCAGGAGCACTACTGCTGTATTCCTGGTCCTAACCCTGGCAGGAGCACTACTGCTGTAGTCCTGGTCCTAACCCTGGCAGGAGCACTACTGCTGTAGTCCTGGTCCTAACCCCGCTACTGCTGTAGTCCTGGTCCTAACCCTGGCAGGAGCACTACTGCTGTAGTCCTGGTCCTAACCCTGGCAGGAGCACTACTGCTGTAGTCCTGGTCCTAACCCTGGCAGGAGCACTACTGCTGTAGTCCTGGTCCTAACCCTGGCAGGAGCACTACTGCTGTAGTCCTGGTCCTAACCCTGGCAGGAGCACTACTGCTGTAGTCCTGGTCCTAATTCCCGCTACTGCTGTAGTCCTGGTCCTAACCCTGGCAGGAGCACTACTGCTGTAGTCCTGGTCCTAACCCTGGCAGGAGCACTACTGCTGTAGTCCTGGTCCTAACCCTGGCAGGAGCAGTAGTCCTGGTCCTAACCCTGGCAGGAGCACTACTACTGCTGTAGTCCTGGTCCTAACCCTGGCAGGAGAACTACTGCTGTAGTCCTGGTCCTAACCCTGGCTGGAGCACTACTGCAGTAGTCCTGGTCCTAACCCTGGCAGGAGCACTACTGCAGTAGTCCTAGTCCTAACCCTGGCTGGAGCACTACTGCAGTAGTCCTGGTCCTAACCCTGGCAGGAGCACTACTGCTGTAGTCCTGGTCCTAACCCTGGCAGGAGCACTACTGCTGTAGTCCTGGTCCTAACCCTGGCTGGAGCACTACTGCAGTAGTCCTGGTCCTAACCCTGGCAGGAGCACTACTGCTGTAGTCCTGGTCCTAACCCTGGCAGGAGCACTACTGCTGTAGTCCTGGTCCTAACCCTGGCAGGAGCACTACTGCTGTAGTCCTGGTCCTAACCCTGGCAGGAGCACTACTGCTGTAGTCCTGGTCCTAACCCTGGCAGGAGAACTACTGCTGTAGTCCTGGTCCTAACCCTGGCAGGAGCACTACTGCTGTAGTCCTGGTCCTAACCCTGGCAGGAGCACTACTGCTGTAGTCCTGGTCCTAACCCTGGCAGGAGCAGTAGTCCTGGTCCTAACCCTGGCAGGAGCACTACTGCTGTAGTCCTGGTCCTAACCCTGGCAGGAGCACTACTGCTGTAGTCCTGGTCCTAACCCTGGCAGGAGCACTATTGCTGTAGTCCTGGTCCTAACCCTGGCAGGAGCACTACTACTGTAGTCCTGGTCCTAACCCTGGCAGGAGCAGTAGTCCTGGTCCTAACCCTGGCAGGAGCACTACTACTGCTGTAGTCCTGGTCCTAACCCTGGCTGGAGCACTACTGCAGTAGTCCTGGTCCTAACCCTGGCAGGAGCACTACTGCAGTAGTCCTAGTCCTAACCCTGGCTGGAGCACTACTGCAGTAGTCCTGGTCCTAACCCTGGCAGGAGCACTACTGCTGTAGTCCTGGTCCTAACCCTGGCAGGAGCACTACTGCTGTAGTCCTGGTCCTAACCCTGGCTGGAGCACTACTGCAGTAGTCCTGGTCCTAACCCTGGCAGGAGCACTACTGCTGTAGTCCTGGTCCTAACCCTGGCAGGAGCACTACTGCTGTAGTCCTTGTCCTAACCCTGGCAGAAGCACTACTGCTGTAGTCCTGGTCCTAACCCTGGCAGGAGCACTACTGCTGTAGTCCTGGTCCTAACCCTGGCAGGAGAACTACTGCTGTAGTACTGGTCCTAACCCAGGCTGGAGCACTACTGCAGTAGTCCTGGTCCTAACCCTGGCAGGAGCACTACTGCAGTAGTCATGGTCCTAACCCTGGCAGGAGCACTACTGCTGTAGTCCTGGTCCTAACCCCGCTACTGCTGTAGTCTGGTCCTAACCCTGGCAGGAGCAGTAGTCCTGGTCCTAACCCTGGCAGGAGCACTACTGCTGTAGTCCTGGTCCTAACCCTGGCAGGAGCACTACTGCTGTAGTCCTGGTCCTAACCCTGGCTGGAGCACTACTGCAGTAGTCCTGGTCCTAACCCTGGCAGGAGCACTACTGCAGTAGTCCTGGTCCTAACCCTGGCAGGAGCACTACTGCTGTAGTCCTGGTCCTAACCCCGCTACTGCTGTAGTCCTGGTCCTAACCCACTAATGCTGTAGTCCTGGTCTAACCCTGGCAGGAGCAGTAGTCCTGGTCCTAACCCCACTACTGCTGTAGTGCTGGTCCTAACCCTGGCAGGAGCAGTAGTCCTGGTCCTAACCCTGGCAGGAGCACTACTGCTGTAGTCCTGGTCCTAACCCTGGCAGGAGCACTACTGCTGTAGTCCTGGTCCTAACCCTGGCAGGAGCACTACTGCTGTAGTCCTGGTCCTAACCCTGGCAGGAGCAGTAGTCCTGGTCCTAACCCTGGCAGGAACACTACTACTGCTGTAGTCCTGGTCCTAACCCTGGCAGGAGAACTACTGCTGTAGTCCTGGTCCTAACCCTGGCTGGAGCACTACTGCAGTAGTCCTGGTCCTAACCCTGGCAGGAGCACTACTGCTGTAGTCCTGGTCCTAGTCCTGGTCCTAACCCTGGCAGGAGCACTACTGCTGTAGTCCTGGTCCTAGTCCTGGTCCTAACCCTGGCTGGAGCACTACTGCAGTAGTCCTGGTCCTAACCCTGGCAGGAGCACTACTGCAGTAGTCCTAGTCCTAACCCTGGCTGGAGCACTACTGCAGTAGTCCTGGTCCTAACCCTGGCAGGAGCACTACTGCTGTAGTCCTGGTCCTAACCCTGGCAGGAGCACTACTGCTGTAGTCCTGGTCCTAACCCTGGCTGGAGCACTACTGCAGTAGTCCTGGTCCTAACCCTGGCAGGAGCACTACTGCTGTAGTCCTGGTCCTAACCCTGGCAGGAGCACTACTGCTGTAGTCCTGGTCCTAACCCTGGCAGAAGCACTACTGCTGTAGTCCTGGTCCTAACCCTGGCAGGAGCACTACTGCTGTAGTCCTGGTCCTAACCCTGGCAGGAGAACTACTGCTGTAGTACTGGTCCTAACCCAGGCTGGAGCACTACTGCAGTAGTCCTGGTCCTAACCCTGGCAGGAGCACTACTGCAGTAGTCATGGTCCTAACCCTGGCAGGAGCACTACTGCTGTAGTCCTGGTCCTAACCCCGCTACTGCTGTAGTCTGGTCCTAACCCTGGCAGGAGCAGTAGTCCTGGTCCTAACCCTGGCAGGAGCACTACTGCTGTAGTCCTGGTCCTAACCCTGGCAGGAGAACTACTGCTGTAGTCCTGGTCCTAACCCTGGCAGGAGCACTACTGCTGTAGTCCTGGTCCTAACCCTGGCTGGAGCACTACTGCTGTAGTCCTGGTCCTAACCCTGGCAGGAGCAGTAGTCCTGGTCCTAACCCTGGCAGGAGCACTACTGCTGTAGTCCTGGTCCTAACCCTGGCAGGAGCACTACTGCTGTAGTCCTGGTCCTAACCCTGGCAGGAGAACTACTGCTGTAGTACTGGTCCTAACCCAGGCTGGAGCACTACTGCAGTAGTCCTGGTCCTAACCCTGGCAGGAGCACTACTGCAGTAGTCATGGTCCTAACCCTGGCAGGAGCACTACTGCTGTAGTCCTGGTCCTAACCCCGCTACTGCTGTAGTCTGGTCCTAACCCTGGCAGGAGCAGTAGTCCTGGTCCTAACCCTGGCAGGAGCACTACTGCTGTAGTCCTGGTCCTAACCCTGGCAGGAGCACTACTGCTGTAGTCCTGGTCCTAACCCTAGCTGGAGCACTACTGCAGTAGTCCTGGTCCTAACCCTGGCAGGAGCACTACTGCAGTAGTCCTGGTCCTAACCCTGGCAGGAGCAGTAGTCCTGGTCCTAACCCTGGCAGGAGCACTACTGCTGTAGTCCTGGTCCTAACCCTGGCAGGAGCACTACTGCTGTAGTCCTGGTCCTAACCCTGGCAGGAGCACTACTGCTGTAGTCCTGGTCCTAACCCTGGCAGGAGCAGTAGTCCTGGTCCTAACCCTGGCAGGAACACTACTACTGCTGTAGTCCTGGTCCTAACCCTGGCAGGAGAACTACTGCTGTAGTCCTGGTCCTAACCCTGGCTGGAGCACTACTGCAGTAGTCCTGGTCCTAACCCTGGCAGGAGCACTACTGCTGTAGTCCTGGTCCTAGTCCTGGTCCTAACCCTGGCAGGAGCACTACTGCTGTAGTCCTGGTCCTAGTCCTGGTCCTAACCCTGGCTGGAGCACTACTGCAGTAGTCCTGGTCCTAACCCTGGCTGGAGCACTACTGCAGTAGTCCTGGTCCTAACCCTGGCAGGAGCACTACTGCAGTAGTCCTAGTCCTAACCCTGGCAGGAGCACTACTGCTGTAGTCCTAGTCCTAACCCTGGCAGGAGCACTACTGCTGTAGTCCTGGTCCTAACCCTGGCAGGAGCACTACTGCTGTAGTCCTGGTCCTAACCCCGCTACTGCTGTAGTCCTGGTCCTAACCCACTACTGCTGTAGTCCTGGTCCTAACCCTGGCAGGAGCACTACTGCTGTAGTCCTGGTCCTAACCCTGGCAGGAGAACTACTGCTGTAGTCCTGGTCCTAACCCTGGCAGGAGCACTACTGCTGTAGTCCTGGTCCTAACCCTGGCTGGAGCACTACTGCTGTAGTCCTGGTCCTAACCCTGGCAGGAGCAGTAGTCCTGGTCCTAACCCTGGCAGGAGCACTACTGCTGTAGTCCTGGTCCTAACCCTGGCAGGAGCACTACTGCTGTAGTCCTGGTCCTAACCCTGGCAGGAGAACTACTGCTGTAGTACTGGTCCTAACCCAGGCTGGAGCACTACTGCAGTAGTCCTGGTCCTAACCCTGGCAGGAGCACTACTGCAGTAGTCATGGTCCTAACCCTGGCAGGAGCACTACTGCTGTAGTCCTGGTCCTAACCCCGCTACTGCTGTAGTCTGGTCCTAACCCTGGCAGGAGCAGTAGTCCTGGTCCTAACCCTGGCAGGAGCACTACTGCTGTAGTCCTGGTCCTAACCCTGGCAGGAGCACTACTGCTGTAGTCCTGGTCCTAACCCTAGCTGGAGCACTACTGCAGTAGTCCTGGTCCTAACCCTGGCAGGAGCACTACTGCAGTAGTCCTGGTCCTAACCCTGGCAGGAGCAGTAGTCCTGGTCCTAACCCTGGCAGGAGCACTACTGCTGTAGTCCTGGTCCTAACCCTGGCAGGAGCACTACTGCTGTAGTCCTGGTCCTAACCCTGGCAGGAGCACTACTGCTGTAGTCCTGGTCCTAACCCTGGCAGGAGCAGTAGTCCTGGTCCTAACCCTGGCAGGAACACTACTACTGCTGTAGTCCTGGTCCTAACCCTGGCAGGAGAACTACTGCTGTAGTCCTGGTCCTAACCCTGGCTGGAGCACTACTGCAGTAGTCCTGGTCCTAACCCTGGCAGGAGCACTACTGCTGTAGTCCTGGTCCTAGTCCTGGTCCTAACCCTGGCAGGAGCACTACTGCTGTAGTCCTGGTCCTAGTCCTGGTCCTAACCCTGGCTGGAGCACTACTGCAGTAGTCCTGGTCCTAACCCTGGCTGGAGCACTACTGCAGTAGTCCTGGTCCTAACCCTGGCAGGAGCACTACTGCAGTAGTCCTAGTCCTAACCCTGGCAGGAGCACTACTGCTGTAGTCCTAGTCCTAACCCTGGCAGGAGCACTACTGCTGTAGTCCTGGTCCTAACCCTGGCAGGAGCACTACTGCTGTAGTCCTGGTCCTAACCCCGCTACTGCTGTAGTCCTGGTCCTAACCCACTACTGCTGTAGTCCTGGTCCTAACCCTGGCAGGAGCAGTAGTCCTGGTCCTAACCCCACTACTGCTGTAGTCCTGGTCCTAACCCTGGCAGGAGCAGTAGTCCTGGTCCTAACCCCACTACTGCTGTAGTCCTGGTCCTAACCCTGGCAGGAGCACTACTGCTGTAGTCCTGGTCCTAACCCTGGCAGGAGCACTACTGCTGTAGTCCTGGTCCTAACCCTGGCAGGAGCACTACTGCTGTAGTCCTGGTCCTAACCCTGGCAGGAGCACTACTGCTGTAGTCCTGGTCCTAACCCCGCTACTGCTGTAGTCCTGGTCCTAACCCTGGCAGGAGCACTACTGCTGTAGTCCTGGTCCTAACCCTGGCAGGAGCACTACTGCTGTAGTCCTGGTCCTAACCCTGGCAGGAGCACTACTGCTGTAGTCCTGGTCCTAACCCTGGCAGGAGCACTACTGCTGTAGTCCTGGTCCTAACCCTGGCAGGAGCACTACTGCTGTAGTCCTGGTCCTAACCCCGCTACTGCTGTAGTCCTGGTCCTAACCCTGGCAGGAGCACTACTGCTGTAGTCCTGGTCCTAACCCTGGCAGGAGCACTACTGCTGTAGTCCTGGTCCTAACCCTGGCAGGAGCAGTAGTCCTGGTCCTAACCCTGGCAGGAGCACTACTACTGCTGTAGTCCTGGTCCTAACCCTGGCAGGAGAACTACTGCTGTAGTCCTGGTCCTAACCCTGGCTGGAGCACTACTGCAGTAGTCCTGGTCCTAACCCTGGCAGGAGCACTACTGCAGTAGTCCTAGTCCTAACCCTGGCTGGAGCACTACTGCAGTAGTCCTGGTCCTAACCCTGGCAGGAGCACTACTGCTGTAGTCCTGGTCCTAACCCTGGCAGGAGCACTACTGCTGTAGTCCTGGTCCTAACCCTGGCTGGAGCACTACTGCAGTAGTCCTGGTCCTAACCCTGGCAGGAGCACTACTGCTGTAGTCCTGGTCCTAACCCTGGCAGGAGCACTACTGCTGTAGTCCTGGTCCTAACCCTGGCAGGAACACTACTACTGCTGTAGTCCTGGTCCTAACCCTGGCAGGAGAACTACTGCTGTAGTCCTGGTCCTAACCCTGGCTGGAGCACTACTGCAGTAGTCCTGGTCCTAACCCTGGCAGGAGCACTACTGCTGTAGTCCTGGTCCTAGTCCTGGTCCTAACCCTGGCAGGAGCACTACTGCTGTAGTCCTGGTCCTAGTCCTGGTCCTAACCCTGGCTGGAGCACTACTGCAGTAGTCCTGGTCCTAACCCTGGCTGGAGCACTACTGCAGTAGTCCTGGTCCTAACCCTGGCAGGAGCACTACTGCAGTAGTCCTAGTCCTAACCCTGGCAGGAGCACTACTGCTGTAGTCCTAGTCCTAACCCTGGCAGGAGCACTACTGCTGTAGTCCTGGTCCTAACCCTGGCAGGAGCACTACTGCTGTAGTCCTGGTCCTAACCCCGCTACTGCTGTAGTCCTGGTCCTAACCCACTACTGCTGTAGTCCTGGTCCTAACCCTGGCAGGAGCAGTAGTCCTGGTCCTAACCCCACTACTGCTGTAGTCCTGGTCCTAACCCTGGCAGGAGCAGTAGTCCTGGTCCTAACCCCACTACTGCTGTAGTCCTGGTCCTAACCCTGGCAGGAGCACTACTGCTGTAGTCCTGGTCCTAACCCTGGCAGGAGCACTACTGCTGTAGTCCTGGTCCTAACCCTGGCAGGAGCACTACTGCTGTAGTCCTGGTCCTAACCCTGGCAGGAGCACTACTGCTGTAGTCCTGGTCCTAACCCCGCTACTGCTGTAGTCCTGGTCCTAACCCTGGCAGGAGCACTACTGCTGTAGTCCTGGTCCTAACCCTGGCAGGAGCACTACTGCTGTAGTCCTGGTCCTAACCCTGGCAGGAGCACTACTGCTGTAGTCCTGGTCCTAACCCTGGCAGGAGCACTACTGCTGTAGTCCTGGTCCTAACCCTGGCAGGAGCACTACTGCTGTAGTCCTGGTCCTAACCCCGCTACTGCTGTAGTCCTGGTCCTAACCCTGGCAGGAGCACTACTGCTGTAGTCCTGGTCCTAACCCTGGCAGGAGCACTACTGCTGTAGTCCTGGTCCTAACCCTGGCAGGAGCAGTAGTCCTGGTCCTAACCCTGGCAGGAGCACTACTACTGCTGTAGTCCTGGTCCTAACCCTGGCAGGAGAACTACTGCTGTAGTCCTGGTCCTAACCCTGGCTGGAGCACTACTGCAGTAGTCCTGGTCCTAACCCTGGCAGGAGCACTACTGCAGTAGTCCTAGTCCTAACCCTGGCTGGAGCACTACTGCAGTAGTCCTGGTCCTAACCCTGGCAGGAGCACTACTGCTGTAGTCCTGGTCCTAACCCTGGCAGGAGCACTACTGCTGTAGTCCTGGTCCTAACCCTGGCTGGAGCACTACTGCAGTAGTCCTGGTCCTAACCCTGGCAGGAGCACTACTGCTGTAGTCCTGGTCCTAACCCTGGCAGGAGCACTACTGCTGTAGTCCTGGTCCTAACCCTGGCAGGAGCACTACTGCTGTAGTCCTGGTCCTAACCCTGGCAGGAGCACTACTGCTGTAGTCCTGGTCCTAACCCTGGCAGGAGAACTACTGCTGTAGTCCTGGTCCTAACCCTGGCAGGAGCACTACTGCTGTAGTCCTGGTCCTAACCCTGGCAGGAGCACTACTGCTGTAGTCCTGGTCCTAACCCTGGCAGGAGCAGTAGTCCTGGTCCTAACCCTGGCAGGAGCACTACTGCTGTAGTCCTGGTCCTAACCCTGGCAGGAGCACTACTGCTGTAGTCCTGGTCCTAACCCTGGCAGGAGCACTACTGCTGTAGTCCTGGTCCTAACCCTGGCAGGAGCACTACTACTGTAGTCCTGGTCCTAACCCTGGCAGGAGCAGTAGTCCTGGTCCTAACCCTGGCAGGAGCACTACTACTGCTGTAGTCCTGGTCCTAACCCTGGCTGGAGCACTACTGCAGTAGTCCTGGTCCTAACCCTGGCAGGAGCACTACTGCAGTAGTCCTAGTCCTAACCCTGGCTGGAGCACTACTGCAGTAGTCCTGGTCCTAACCCTGGCAGGAGCACTACTGCTGTAGTCCTGGTCCTAACCCTGGCAGGAGCACTACTGCTGTAGTCCTGGTCCTAACCCTGGCTGGAGCACTACTGCAGTAGTCCTGGTCCTAACCCTGGCAGGAGCACTACTGCTGTAGTCCTGGTCCTAACCCTGGCAGGAGCACTACTGCTGTAGTCCTTGTCCTAACCCTGGCAGAAGCACTACTGCTGTAGTCCTGGTCCTAACCCTGGCAGGAGCACTACTGCTGTAGTCCTGGTCCTAACCCTGGCAGGAGAACTACTGCTGTAGTACTGGTCCTAACCCAGGCTGGAGCACTACTGCAGTAGTCCTGGTCCTAACCCTGGCAGGAGCACTACTGCAGTAGTCATGGTCCTAACCCTGGCAGGAGCACTACTGCTGTAGTCCTGGTCCTAACCCCGCTACTGCTGTAGTCTGGTCCTAACCCTGGCAGGAGCAGTAGTCCTGGTCCTAACCCTGGCAGGAGCACTACTGCTGTAGTCCTGGTCCTAACCCTGGCAGGAGCACTACTGCTGTAGTCCTGGTCCTAACCCTGGCTGGAGCACTACTGCAGTAGTCCTGGTCCTAACCCTGGCAGGAGCACTACTGCAGTAGTCCTGGTCCTAACCCTGGCAGGAGCACTACTGCTGTAGTCCTGGTCCTAACCCCGCTACTGCTGTAGTCCTGGTCCTAACCCACTACTGCTGTAGTCCTGGTCTAACCCTGGCAGGAGCAGTAGTCCTGGTCCTAACCCCACTACTGCTGTAGTGCTGGTCCTAACCCTGGCAGGAGCAGTAGTCCTGGTCCTAACCCTGGCAGGAGCAGTAGTCCTGGTCCTAACCCTGGCAGGAACACTACTACTGCTGTAGTCCTGGTCCTAACCCTGGCAGGAGAACTACTGCTGTAGTCCTGGTCCTAACCCTGGCTGGAGCACTACTGCAGTAGTCCTGGTCCTAACCCTGGCAGGAGCACTACTGCTGTAGTCCTGGTCCTAGTCCTGGTCCTAACCCTGGCAGGAGCACTACTGCTGTAGTCCTGGTCCTAGTCCTGGTCCTAACCCTGGCTGGAGCACTACTGCAGTAGTCCTGGTCCTAACCCTGGCTGGAGCACTACTGCAGTAGTCCTGGTCCTAACCCTGGCAGGAGCACTACTGCAGTAGTCCTAGTCCTAACCCTGGCAGGAGCACTACTGCTGTAGTCCTAGTCCTAACCCTGGCAGGAGCACTACTGCTGTAGTCCTGGTCCTAACCCTGGCAGGAGCACTACTGCTGTAGTCCTGGTCCTAACCCCGCTACTGCTGTAGTCCTGGTCCTAACCCACTACTGCTGTAGTCCTGGTCCTAACCCTGGCAGGAGCAGTAGTCCTGGTCCTAACCCCACTACTGCTGTAGTCCTGGTCCTAACCCTGGCAGGAGCAGTAGTCCTGGTCCTAACCCCACTACTGCTGTAGTCCTGGTCCTAACCCTGGCAGGAGCACTACTGCTGTAGTCCTGGTCCTAACCCTGGCAGGAGCACTACTGCTGTAGTCCTGGTCCTAACCCTGGCAGGAGCACTACTGCTGTAGTCCTGGTCCTAACCCTGGCAGGAGCACTACTGCTGTAGTCCTGGTCCTAACCCCGCTACTGCTGTAGTCCTGGTCCTAACCCTGGCAGGAGCACTACTGCTGTAGTCCTGGTCCTAACCCTGGCAGGAGCACTACTGCTGTAGACCTGGTCCTAACCCTGGCAGGAGCACTACTGCTGTAGTCCTGGTCCTAACCCTGGCAGGAGCACTACTGCTGTAGTCCTGGTCCTAACCCTGGCAGGAGCACTACTGCTGTAGTCCTGGTCCTAACCCCGCTACTGCTGTAGTCCTGGTCCTAACCCTGGCAGGAGCACTACTGCTGTAGTCCTGGTCCTAACCCTGGCAGGAGCACTACTGCTGTAGTCCTGGTCCTAACCCTGGCAGGAGCAGTAGTCCTGGTCCTAACCCTGGCAGGAGCACTACTACTGCTGTAGTCCTGGTCCTAACCCTGGCAGGAGAACTACTGCTGTAGTCCTGGTCCTAACCCTGGCTGGAGCACTACTGCAGTAGTCCTGGTCCTAACCCTGGCAGGAGCACTACTGCAGTAGTCCTAGTCCTAACCCTGGCTGGAGCACTACTGCAGTAGTCCTGGTCCTAACCCTGGCAGGAGCACTACTGCTGTAGTCCTGGTCCTAACCCTGGCAGGAGCACTACTGCTGTAGTCCTGGTCCTAACCCTGGCTGGAGCACTACTGCAGTAGTCCTGGTCCTAACCCTGGCAGGAGCACTACTGCTGTAGTCCTGGTCCTAACCCTGGCAGGAGCACTACTGCTGTAGTCCTGGTCCTAACCCTGGCAGGAGCACTACTGCTGTAGTCCTGGTCCTAACCCTGGCAGGAGCACTACTGCTGTAGTCCTGGTCCTAACCCTGGCAGGAGAACTACTGCTGTAGTCCTGGTCCTAACCCTGGCAGGAGCACTACTGCTGTAGTCCTGGTCCTAACCCTGGCAGGAGCACTACTGCTGTAGTCCTGGTCCTAACCCTGGCAGGAGCAGTAGTCCTGGTCCTAACCCTGGCAGGAGCACTACTGCTGTAGTCCTGGTCCTAACCCTGGCAGGAGCACTACTGCTGTAGTCCTGGTCCTAACCCTGGCAGGAGCACTACTGCTGTAGTCCTGGTCCTAACCCTGGCAGGAGCACTACTACTGTAGTCCTGGTCCTAACCCTGGCAGGAGCAGTAGTCCTGGTCCTAACCCTGGCAGGAGCACTACTACTGCTGTAGTCCTGGTCCTAACCCTGGCTGGAGCACTACTGCAGTAGTCCTGGTCCTAACCCTGGCAGGAGCACTACTGCAGTAGTCCTAGTCCTAACCCTGGCTGGAGCACTACTGCAGTAGTCCTGGTCCTAACCCTGGCAGGAGCACTACTGCTGTAGTCCTGGTCCTAACCCTGGCAGGAGCACTACTGCTGTAGTCCTGGTCCTAACCCTGGCTGGAGCACTACTGCAGTAGTCCTGGTCCTAACCCTGGCAGGAGCACTACTGCTGTAGTCCTGGTCCTAACCCTGGCAGGAGCACTACTGCTGTAGTCCTTGTCCTAACCCTGGCAGAAGCACTACTGCTGTAGTCCTGGTCCTAACCCTGGCAGGAGCACTACTGCTGTAGTCCTGGTCCTAACCCTGGCAGGAGAACTACTGCTGTAGTACTGGTCCTAACCCAGGCTGGAGCACTACTGCAGTAGTCCTGGTCCTAACCCTGGCAGGAGCACTACTGCAGTAGTCATGGTCCTAACCCTGGCAGGAGCACTACTGCTGTAGTCCTGGTCCTAACCCCGCTACTGCTGTAGTCTGGTCCTAACCCTGGCAGGAGCAGTAGTCCTGGTCCTAACCCTGGCAGGAGCACTACTGCTGTAGTCCTGGTCCTAACCCTGGCAGGAGCACTACTGCTGTAGTCCTGGTCCTAACCCTGGCAGGAGCACTACTGCTGTAGTCCTGGTCCTAACCCCGCTACTGCTGTAGTCCTGGTCCTAACCCTGGCAGGAGCACTACTGCTGTAGTCCTGGTCCTAACCCTGGCAGGAGCACTACTGCTGTAGACCTGGTCCTAACCCTGGCAGGAGCACTACTGCTGTAGTCCTGGTCCTAACCCTGGCAGGAGCACTACTGCTGTAGTCCTGGTCCTAACCCTGGCAGGAGCACTACTGCTGTAGTCCTGGTCCTAACCCCGCTACTGCTGTAGTCCTGGTCCTAACCCTGGCAGGAGCACTACTGCTGTAGTCCTGGTCCTAACCCTGGCAGGAGCACTACTGCTGTAGTCCTGGTCCTAACCCTGGCAGGAGCAGTAGTCCTGGTCCTAACCCTGGCAGGAGCACTACTACTGCTGTAGTCCTGGTCCTAACCCTGGCAGGAGAACTACTGCTGTAGTCCTGGTCCTAACCCTGGCTGGAGCACTACTGCAGTAGTCCTGGTCCTAACCCTGGCAGGAGCACTACTGCAGTAGTCCTAGTCCTAACCCTGGCTGGAGCACTACTGCAGTAGTCCTGGTCCTAACCCTGGCAGGAGCACTACTGCTGTAGTCCTGGTCCTAACCCTGGCAGGAGCACTACTGCTGTAGTCCTGGTCCTAACCCTGGCTGGAGCACTACTGCAGTAGTCCTGGTCCTAACCCTGGCAGGAGCACTACTGCTGTAGTCCTGGTCCTAACCCTGGCAGGAGCACTACTGCTGTAGTCCTGGTCCTAACCCTGGCAGGAGCACTACTGCTGTAGTCCTGGTCCTAACCCTGGCAGGAGCACTACTGCTGTAGTCCTGGTCCTAACCCTGGCAGGAGAACTACTGCTGTAGTCCTGGTCCTAACCCTGGCAGGAGCACTACTGCTGTAGTCCTGGTCCTAACCCTGGCAGGAGCACTACTGCTGTAGTCCTGGTCCTAACCCTGGCAGGAGCAGTAGTCCTGGTCCTAACCCTGGCAGGAGCACTACTGCTGTAGTCCTGGTCCTAACCCTGGCAGGAGCACTACTGCTGTAGTCCTGGTCCTAACCCTGGCAGGAGCACTACTGCTGTAGTCCTGGTCCTAACCCTGGCAGGAGCACTACTACTGTAGTCCTGGTCCTAACCCTGGCAGGAGCAGTAGTCCTGGTCCTAACCCTGGCAGGAGCACTACTACTGCTGTAGTCCTGGTCCTAACCCTGGCTGGAGCACTACTGCAGTAGTCCTGGTCCTAACCCTGGCAGGAGCACTACTGCAGTAGTCCTAGTCCTAACCCTGGCTGGAGCACTACTGCAGTAGTCCTGGTCCTAACCCTGGCAGGAGCACTACTGCTGTAGTCCTGGTCCTAACCCTGGCAGGAGCACTACTGCTGTAGTCCTGGTCCTAACCCTGGCTGGAGCACTACTGCAGTAGTCCTGGTCCTAACCCTGGCAGGAGCACTACTGCTGTAGTCCTGGTCCTAACCCTGGCAGGAGCACTACTGCTGTAGTCCTTGTCCTAACCCTGGCAGAAGCACTACTGCTGTAGTCCTGGTCCTAACCCTGGCAGGAGCACTACTGCTGTAGTCCTGGTCCTAACCCTGGCAGGAGAACTACTGCTGTAGTACTGGTCCTAACCCAGGCTGGAGCACTACTGCAGTAGTCCTGGTCCTAACCCTGGCAGGAGCACTACTGCAGTAGTCATGGTCCTAACCCTGGCAGGAGCACTACTGCTGTAGTCCTGGTCCTAACCCCGCTACTGCTGTAGTCTGGTCCTAACCCTGGCAGGAGCAGTAGTCCTGGTCCTAACCCTGGCAGGAGCACTACTGCTGTAGTCCTGGTCCTAACCCTGGCAGGAGCACTACTGCTGTAGTCCTGGTCCTAACCCTGGCTGGAGCACTACTGCAGTAGTCCTGGTCCTAACCCTGGCAGGAGCACTACTGCAGTAGTCCTGGTCCTAACCCTGGCAGGAGCACTACTGCTGTAGTCCTGGTCCTAACCCCGCTACTGCTGTAGTCCTGGTCCTAACCCACTACTGCTGTAGTCCTGGTCTAACCCTGGCAGGAGCAGTAGTCCTGGTCCTAACCCCACTACTGCTGTAGTGCTGGTCCTAACCCTGGCAGGAGCAGTAGTCCTGGTCCTAACCCTGGCAGGAGCACTACTGCTGTAGTCCTGGTCCTAACCCTGGCAGGAGCACTACTGCTGTAGTCCTGGTCCTAACCCTGGCAGGAGCACTACTGCTGTAGTCCTGGTCCTAACCCTGGCAGGAGCAGTAGTCCTGGTCCTAACCCTGGCAGGAACACTACTACTGCTGTAGTCCTGGTCCTAACCCTGGCAGGAGAACTACTGCTGTAGTCCTGGTCCTAACCCTGGCTGGAGCACTACTGCAGTAGTCCTGGTCCTAACCCTGGCAGGAGCACTACTGCTGTAGTCCTGGTCCTAGTCCTGGTCCTAACCCTGGCAGGAGCACTACTGCTGTAGTCCTGGTCCTAGTCCTGGTCCTAACCCTGGCTGGAGCACTACTGCAGTAGTCCTGGTCCTAACCCTGGCAGGAGCACTACTGCAGTAGTCCTAGTCCTAACCCTGGCTGGAGCACTACTGCAGTAGTCCTGGTCCTAACCCTGGCAGGAGCACTACTGCTGTAGTCCTGGTCCTAACCCTGGCAGGAGCACTACTGCTGTAGTCCTGGTCCTAACCCTGGCTGGAGCACTACTGCAGTAGTCCTGGTCCTAACCCTGGCAGGAGCACTACTGCTGTAGTCCTGGTCCTAACCCTGGCAGGAGCACTACTGCTGTAGTCCTGGTCCTAACCCTGGCAGAAGCACTACTGCTGTAGTCCTGGTCCTAACCCTGGCAGGAGCACTACTGCTGTAGTCCTGGTCCTAACCCTGGCAGGAGAACTACTGCTGTAGTACTGGTCCTAACCCAGGCTGGAGCACTACTGCAGTAGTCCTGGTCCTAACCCTGGCAGGAGCACTACTGCAGTAGTCATGGTCCTAACCCTGGCAGGAGCACTACTGCTGTAGTCCTGGTCCTAACCCCGCTACTGCTGTAGTCTGGTCCTAACCCTGGCAGGAGCAGTAGTCCTGGTCCTAACCCTGGCAGGAGCACTACTGCTGTAGTCCTGGTCCTAACCCTGGCAGGAGCACTACTGCTGTAGTCCTGGTCCTAACCCTGGCTGGAGCACTACTGCAGTAGTCCTGGTCCTAACCCTGGCAGGAGCACTACTGCAGTAGTCCTGGTCCTAACCCTGGCAGGAGCACTACTGCTGTAGTCCTGGTCCTAACCCCGCTACTGCTGTAGTCCTGGTCCTAACCCACTACTGCTGTAGTCCTGGTCTAACCCTGGCAGGAGCAGTAGTCCTGGTCCTAACCCCACTACTGCTGTAGTGCTGGTCCTAACCCTGGCAGGAGCAGTAGTCCTGGTCCTAACCCTGGCAGGAGCACTACTGCTGTAGTCCTGGTCCTAACCCTGGCAGGAGCACTACTGCTGTAGTCCTGGTCCTAACCCTGGCAGGAGCACTACTGCTGTAGTCCTGGTCCTAACCCTGGCAGGAGCAGTAGTCCTGGTCCTAACCCTGGCAGGAACACTACTACTGCTGTAGTCCTGGTCCTAACCCTGGCAGGAGAACTACTGCTGTAGTCCTGGTCCTAACCCTGGCTGGAGCACTACTGCAGTAGTCCTGGTCCTAACCCTGGCAGGAGCACTACTGCTGTAGTCCTGGTCCTAGTCCTGGTCCTTACCCTGGCAGGAGCACTACTGCTGTAGTCCTGGTCCTAGTCCTGGTCCTAACCCTGGCTGGAGCACTACTGCAGTAGTCCTGGTCCTAACCCTGGCTGGAGCACTACTGCAGTAGTCCTGGTCCTAACCCTGGCAGGAGCACTACTGCAGTAGTCCTAGTCCTAACCCTGGCAGGAGCACTACTGCTGTAGTCCTGGTCCTAACCCTGGCAGGAGCACTACTGCTGTAGTCCTGGTCCTAACCCTGGCAGGAGCACTACTGCTGTAGTCCTGGTCCTAACCCCGCTACTGCTGTAGTCCTGGTCCTAACCCACTACTGCTGTAGTCCTGGTCCTAACCCTGGCAGGAGCAGTAGTCCTGGTCCTAACCCCACTACTGCTGTAGTCCTGGTCCTAACCCTGGCAGGAGCAGTAGTCCTGGTCCTAACCCCACTACTGCTGTAGTCCTGGTCCTAACCCTGGCAGGAGCACTACTGCTGTAGTCCTGGTCCTAACCCTGGCAGGAGAACTACTGCTGTAGTCCTGGTCCTAACCCTGGCTGGAGCACTACTGCAGTAGTCCTGGTCCTAACCCTGGCAGGAGCACTACTGCTGTAGTCCTGGTCCTAGTCCTGGTCCTAACCCTGGCAGGAGCACTACTGCTGTAGTCCTGGTCCTAGTCCTGGTCCTAACCCTGGCTGGAGCACTACTGCAGTAGTCCTGGTCCTAACCCTGGCTGGAGCACTACTGCAGTAGTCCTGGTCCTAACCCTGGCAGGAGCACTACTGCAGTAGTCCTGGTCCTAACCCTGGCAGGAGCACTACTGCTGTAGTCCTAGTCCTAACCCTGGCAGGAGCACTACTGCTGTAGTCCTGGTCCTAACCCTGGCAGGAGCACTACTGCTGTAGTCCTGGTCCTAACCCCGCTACTGCTGTAGTCCTGGTCCTAACCCACTACTGCTGTAGTCCTGGTCCTAACCCTGGCAGGAGCAGTAGTCCTGGTCCTAACCCCACTACTGCTGTAGTCCTGGTCCTAACCCTGGCAGGAGCAGTAGTCCTGGTCCTAACCCCACTACTGCTGTAGTCCTGGTCCTAACCCTGGCAGGAGCACTACTGCTGTAGTCCTGGTCCTAACCCTGGCAGGAGCACTACTGCTGTAGTCCTGGTCCTAACCCTGGCAGGAGCACTACTGCTGTAGTCCTGGTCCTAACCCTGGCAGGAGCACTACTGCTGTAGTCCTGGTCCTAACCCCGCTACTGCTGTAGTCCTGGTCCTAACCCTGGCAGGAGCACTACTGCTGTAGTCCTGGTCCTAACCCTGGCAGGAGCACTACTGCTGTAGTCCTGGTCCTAACCCTGGCAGGAGCACTACTGCTGTAGTCCTGGTCCTAACCCTGGCAGGAGCACTACTGCTGTAGTCCTGGTCCTAACCCTGGCAGGAGCACTACTGCTGTAGTCCTGGTCCTAACCCCGCTACTGCTGTAGTCCTGGTCCTAACCCTGGCAGGAGCACTACTGCTGTAGTCCTGGTCCTAACCCTGGCAGGAGCACTACTGCTGTAGTCCTGGTCCTAACCCTGGCAGGAGCAGTAGTCCTGGTCCTAACCCTGGCAGGAGCACTACTACTGCTGTAGTCCTGGTCCTAACCCTGGCAGGAGAACTACTGCTGTAGTCCTGGTCCTAACCCTGGCTGGAGCACTACTGCAGTAGTCCTGGTCCTAACCCTGGCAGGAGCACTACTGCTGTAGTCCTGGTCCTAACCCTGGCAGGAGAACTACTGCTGTAGTACTGGTCCTAACCCAGGCTGGAGCACTACTGCAGTAGTCCTGGTCCTAACCCTGGCAGGAGCACTACTGCAGTAGTCATGGTCCTAACCCTGGCAGGAGCACTACTGCTGTAGTCCTGGTCCTAACCCCGCTACTGCTGTAGTCTGGTCCTAACCCTGGCAGGAGCAGTAGTCCTGGTCCTAACCCTGGCAGGAGCACTACTGCTGTAGTCCTGGTCCTAACCCTGGCAGGAGCACTACTGCTGTAGTCCTGGTCCTAACCCTGGCTGGAGCACTACTGCAGTAGTCCTGGTCCTAACCCTGGCAGGAGCACTACTGCAGTAGTCCTGGTCCTAACCCTGGCAGGAGCACTACTGCTGTAGTCCTGGTCCTAACCCCGCTACTGCTGTAGTCCTGGTCCTAACCCACTACTGCTGTAGTCCTGGTCTAACCCTGGCAGGAGCAGTAGTCCTGGTCCTAACCCTGGCAGGAGCAGTAGTCCTGGTCCTAACCCTGGCAGGAGCACTACTGCTGTAGTCCTGGTCCTAACCCTGGCAGGAGCACTACTGCTGTAGTCCTGGTCCTAACCCTGGCAGGAGCACTACTGCTGTAGTCCTGGTCCTAACCCTGGCAGGAGCAGTAGTCCTGGTCCTAACCCTGGCAGGAACACTACTACTGCTGTAGTCCTGGTCCTAACCCTGGCAGGAGAACTACTGCTGTAGTCCTGGTCCTAACCCTGGCTGGAGCACTACTGCAGTAGTCCTGGTCCTAACCCTGGCAGGAGCACTACTGCTGTAGTCCTGGTCCTAGTCCTGGTCCTAACCCTGGCAGGAGCACTACTGCTGTAGTCCTGGTCCTAGTCCTGGTCCTAACCCTGGCTGGAGCACTACTGCAGTAGTCCTGGTCCTAACCCTGGCAGGAGCACTACTGCAGTAGTCCTAGTCCTAACCCTGGCTGGAGCACTACTGCAGTAGTCCTGGTCCTAACCCTGGCAGGAGCACTACTGCTGTAGTCCTGGTCCTAACCCTGGCAGGAGCACTACTGCTGTAGTCCTGGTCCTAACCCTGGCTGGAGCACTACTGCAGTAGTCCTGGTCCTAACCCTGGCAGGAGCACTACTGCTGTAGTCCTGGTCCTAACCCTGGCAGGAGCACTACTGCTGTAGTCCTGGTCCTAACCCTGGCAGAAGCACTACTGCTGTAGTCCTGGTCCTAACCCTGGCAGGAGCACTACTGCTGTAGTCCTGGTCCTAACCCTGGCAGGAGAACTACTGCTGTAGTACTGGTCCTAACCCAGGCTGGAGCACTACTGCAGTAGTCCTGGTCCTAACCCTGGCAGGAGCACTACTGCAGTAGTCATGGTCCTAACCCTGGCAGGAGCACTACTGCTGTAGTCCTGGTCCTAACCCCGCTACTGCTGTAGTCTGGTCCTAACCCTGGCAGGAGCAGTAGTCCTGGTCCTAATCCTGGCAGGAGCACTACTGCTGTAGTCCTGGTCCTAACCCTGGCAGGAGCACTACTGCTGTAGTCCTGGTCCTAACCCTGGCTGGAGCACTACTGCAGTAGTCCTGGTCCTAACCCTGGCAGGAGCACTACTGCAGTAGTCCTGGTCCTAACCCTGGCAGGAGCACTACTGCTGTAGTCCTGGTCCTAACCCCGCTACTGCTGTAGTCCTGGTCCTAACCCACTACTGCTGTAGTCCTGGTCTAACCCTGGCAGGAGCAGTAGTCCTGGTCCTAACCCCACTACTGCTGTAGTGCTGGTCCTAACCCTGGCAGGAGCAGTAGTCCTGGTCCTAACCCTGGCAGGAGCACTACTGCTGTAGTCCTGGTCCTAACCCTGGCAGGAGCACTACTGCTGTAGTCCTGGTCCTAACCCTGGCAGGAGCACTACTGCTGTAGTCCTGGTCCTAACCCTGGCAGGAGCAGTAGTCCTGGTCCTAACCCTGGCAGGAACACTACTACTGCTGTAGTCCTGGTCCTAACCCTGGCAGGAGAACTACTGCTGTAGTCCTGGTCCTAACCCTGGCTGGAGCACTACTGCAGTAGTCCTGGTCCTAACCCTGGCAGGAGCACTACTGCTGTAGTCCTGGTCCTAGTCCTGGTCCTAACCCTGGCAGGAGCACTACTGCTGTAGTCCTGGTCCTAGTCCTGGTCCTAACCCTGGCTGGAGCACTACTGCAGTAGTCCTGGTCCTAACCCTGGCTGGAGCACTACTGCAGTAGTCCTGGTCCTAACCCTGGCAGGAGCACTACTGCAGTAGTCCTAGTCCTAACCCTGGCAGGAGCACTACTGCTGTAGTCCTGGTCCTAACCCTGGCAGGAGCACTACTGCTGTAGTCCTGGTCCTAACCCTGGCAGGAGCACTACTGCTGTAGTCCTGGTCCTAACCCCGCTACTGCTGTAGTCCTGGTCCTAACCCACTACTGCTGTAGTCCTGGTCCTAACCCTGGCAGGAGCAGTAGTCCTGGTCCTAACCCCACTACTGCTGTAGTCCTGGTCCTAACCCTGGCAGGAGCAGTAGTCCTGGTCCTAACCCCACTACTGCTGTAGTCCTGGTCCTAACCCTGGCAGGAGCACTACTGCTGTAGTCCTGGTCCTAACCCTGGCAGGAGAACTACTGCTGTAGTCCTGGTCCTAACCCTGGCAGGAGCACTACTGCTGTAGTCCTGGTCCTAGTCCTGGTCCTAACCCTGGCAGGAGCACTACTGCTGTAGTCCTGGTCCTAGTCCTGGTCCTAACCCTGGCTGGAGCACTACTGCAGTAGTCCTGGTCCTAACCCTGGCAGGAGAACTACTGCTGTAGTACTGGTCCTAACCCAGGCTGGAGCACTACTGCAGTAGTCCTGGTCCTAACCCTGGCAGGAGCACTACTGCAGTAGTCATGGTCCTAACCCTGGCAGGAGCACTACTGCTGTAGTCCTGGTCCTAACCCCGCTACTGCTGTAGTCTGGTCCTAACCCTGGCAGGAGCAGTAGTCCTGGTCCTAACCCTGGCAGGAGCACTACTGCTGTAGTCCTGGTCCTAACCCTGGCAGGAGCACTACTGCTGTAGTCCTGGTCCTAACCCTGGCTGGAGCACTACTGCAGTAGTCCTGGTCCTAACCCTGGCAGGAGCACTACTGCAGTAGTCCTGGTCCTAACCCTGGCAGGAGCACTACTGCTGTAGTCCTGGTCCTAACCCCGCTACTGCTGTAGTCCTGGTCCTAACCCACTACTGCTGTATTCCTGGTCTAACCCTGGCAGGAGCAGTAGTCCTGGTCCTAACCCCACTACTGCTGTAGTGCTGGTCCTAACCCTGGCAGGAGCAGTAGTCCTGGTCCTAACCCTGGCAGGAGCACTACTGCTGTAGTCCTGGTCCTAACCCTGGCAGGAGCACTACTGCTGTAGTCCTGGTCCTAACCCTGGCAGGAGCACTACTGCTGTAGTCCTGGTCCTAACCCTGGCAGGAGCAGTAGTCCTGGTCCTAACCCTGGCAGGAACACTACTACTGCTGTAGTCCTGGTCCTAACCCTGGCAGGAGAACTACTGCTGTAGTCCTGGTCCTAACCCTGGCTGGAGCACTACTGCAGTAGTCCTGGTCCTAACCCTGGCAGGAGCACTACTGCTGTAGTCCTGGTCCTAGTCCTGGTCCTAACCCTGGCAGGAGCACTACTGCTGTAGTCCTGGTCCTAGTCCTGGTCCTAACCCTGGCTGGAGCACTACTGCAGTAGTCCTGGTCCTAACCCTGGCAGGAGCACTACTGCAGTAGTCCTAGTCCTAACCCTGGCTGGAGCACTACTGCAGTAGTCCTGGTCCTAACCCTGGCAGGAGCACTACTGCTGTAGTCCTGGTCCTAACCCTGGCAGGAGCACTACTGCTGTAGTCCTGGTCCTAACCCTGGCTGGAGCACTACTGCAGTAGTCCTGGTCCTAACCCTGGCAGGAGCACTACTGCTGTAGTCCTGGTCCTAACCCTGGCAGGAGCACTACTGCTGTAGTCCTGGTCCTAACCCTGGCAGAAGCACTACTGCTGTAGTCCTGGTCCTAACCCTGGCAGGAGCACTACTGCTGTAGTCCTGGTCCTAACCCTGGCAGGAGAACTACTGCTGTAGTACTGGTCCTAACCCAGGCTGGAGCACTACTGCAGTAGTCCTGGTCCTAACCCTGGCAGGAGCACTACTGCAGTAGTCATGGTCCTAACCCTGGCAGGAGCACTACTGCTGTAGTCCTGGTCCTAACCCCGCTACTGCTGTAGTCTGGTCCTAACCCTGGCAGGAGCAGTAGTCCTGGTCCTAACCCTGGCAGGAGCACTACTGCTGTAGTCCTGGTCCTAACCCTGGCAGGAGCACTACTGCTGTAGTCCTGGTCCTAACCCTGGCTGGAGCACTACTGCAGTAGTCCTGGTCCTAACCCTGGCAGGAGCACTACTGCAGTAGTCCTGGTCCTAACCCTGGCAGGAGCACTACTGCTGTAGTCCTGGTCCTAACCCCGCTACTGCTGTAGTCCTGGTCCTAACCCACTACTGCTGTAGTCCTGGTCTAACCCTGGCAGGAGCAGTAGTCCTGGTCCTAACCCCACTACTGCTGTAGTGCTGGTCCTAACCCTGGCAGGAGCAGTAGTCCTGGTCCTAACCCTGGCAGGAGCACTACTGCTGTAGTCCTGGTCCTAACCCTGGCAGGAGCACTACTGCTGTAGTCCTGGTCCTAACCCTGGCAGGAGCACTACTGCTGTAGTCCTGGTCCTAACCCTGGCAGGAGCAGTAGTCCTGGTCCTAACCCTGGCAGGAACACTACTACTGCTGTAGTCCTGGTCCTAACCCTGGCAGGAGAACTACTGCTGTAGTCCTGGTCCTAACCCTGGCTGGAGCACTACTGCAGTAGTCCTGGTCCTAACCCTGGCAGGAGCACTACTGCTGTAGTCCTGGTCCTAGTCCTGGTCCTAACCCTGGCAGGAGCACTACTGCTGTAGTCCTGGTCCTAGTCCTGGTCCTAACCCTGGCTGGAGCACTACTGCAGTAGTCCTGGTCCTAACCCTGGCTGGAGCACTACTGCAGTAGTCCTGGTCCTAACCCTGGCAGGAGCACTACTGCAGTAGTCCTAGTCCTAACCCTGGCAGGAGCACTACTGCTGTAGTCCTGGTCCTAACCCTGGCAGGAGCACTACTGCTGTAGTCCTGGTCCTAACCCTGGCAGGAGCACTACTGCTGTAGTCCTGGTCCTAACCCCGCTACTGCTGTAGTCCTGGTCCTAACCCACTACTGCTGTAGTCCTGGTCCTAACCCTGGCAGGAGCAGTAGTCCTGGTCCTAACCCCACTACTGCTGTAGTCCTGGTCCTAACCCTGGCAGGAGCAGTAGTCCTGGTCCTAACCCCACTACTGCTGTAGTCCTGGTCCTAACCCTGGCAGGAGCACTACTGCTGTAGTCCTGGTCCTAACCCTGGCAGGAGAACTACTGCTGTAGTCCTGGTCCTAACCCTGGCTGGAGCACTACTGCAGTAGTCCTGGTCCTAACCCTGGCAGGAGCACTACTGCTGTAGTCCTGGTCCTAGTCCTGGTCCTAACCCTGGCAGGAGCACTACTGCTGTAGTCCTGGTCCTAGTCCTGGTCCTAACCCTGGCTGGAGCACTACTGCAGTAGTCCTGGTCCTAACCCTGGCTGGAGCACTACTGCAGTAGTCCTGGTCCTAACCCTGGCAGGAGCACTACTGCAGTAGTCCTAGTCCTAACCCTGGCAGGAGCACTACTGCTGTAGTCCTAGTCCTAACCCTGGCAGGAGCACTACTGCTGTAGTCCTGGTCCTAACCCTGGCAGGAGCACTACTGCTGTAGTCCTGGTCCTAACCCCGCTACTGCTGTAGTCCTGGTCCTAACCCACTACTGCTGTAGTCCTGGTCCTAACCCTGGCAGGAGCAGTAGTCCTGGTCCTAACCCCACTACTGCTGTAGTCCTGGTCCTAACCCTGGCAGGAGCAGTAGTCCTGGTCCTAACCCCACTACTGCTGTAGTCCTGGTCCTAACCCTGGCAGGAGCACTACTGCTGTAGTCCTGGTCCTAACCCTGGCAGGAGCACTACTGCTGTAGTCCTGGTCCTAACCCTGGCAGGAGCACTACTGCTGTAGTCCTGGTCCTAACCCCGCTACTGCTGTAGTCCTGGTCCTAACCCTGGCAGGAGCACTACTGCTGTAGTCCTGGTCCTAACCCTGGCAGGAGCACTACTGCTGTAGTCCTGGTCCTAACCCTGGCAGGAGCAGTAGTCCTGGTCCTAACCCTGGCAGGAGCACTACTACTGCTGTAGTCCTGGTCCTAACCCTGGCAGGAGAACTACTGCTGTAGTCCTGGTCCTAACCCTGGCTTGAGCACTACTGCAGTAGTCCTGGTCCTAACCCTGGCAGGAGCACTACTGCAGTAGTCCTAGTCCTAACCCTGGCTGGAGCACTACTGCAGTAGTCCTGGTCCTAACCCTGGCAGGAGCACTACTGCTGTAGTCCTGGTCCTAACCCTGGCAGGAGCACTACTGCTGTAGTCCTGGTCCTAACCCTGGCTGGAGCACTACTGCAGTAGTCCTGGTCCTAACCCTGGCAGGAGCACTACTGCTGTAGTCCTGGTCCTAACCCTGGCAGGAGCACTACTGCTGTAGTCCTGGTCCTAACCCTGGCAGGAGCACTACTGCTGTAGTCCTGGTCCTAACCCTGGCAGGAGCACTACTGCTGTAGTCCTGGTCCTAACCCTGGCAGGAGAACTACTGCTGTAGTCCTGGTCCTAACCCTGGCAGGAGCACTACTGCTGTAGTCCTGGTCCTAACCCTGGCAGGAGCACTACTGCTGTAGTCCTGGTCCTAACCCTGGCAGGAGCAGTAGTCCTGGTCCTAACCCTGGCAGGAGCACTACTGCTGTAGTCCTGGTCCTAACCCTGGCAGGAGCACTACTGCTGTAGTCCTGGTCCTAACCCTGGCAGGAGCACTACTGCTGTAGTCCTGGTCCTAACCCTGGCAGGAGCACTACTACTGTAGTCCTGGTCCTAACCCTGGCAGGAGCAGTAGTCCTGGTCCTAACCCTGGCAGGAGCACTACTACTGCTGTAGTCCTGGTCCTAACCCTGGCTGGAGCACTACTGCAGTAGTCCTGGTCCTAACCCTGGCAGGAGCACTACTGCAGTAGTCCTAGTCCTAACCCTGGCTGGAGCACTACTGCAGTAGTCCTGGTCCTAACCCTGGCAGGAGCACTACTGCTGTAGTCCTGGTCCTAACCCTGGCAGGAGCACTACTGCTGTAGTCCTGGTCCTAACCCTGGCTGGAGCACTACTGCAGTAGTCCTGGTCCTAACCCTGGCAGGAGCACTACTGCTGTAGTCCTGGTCCTAACCCTGGCAGGAGCACTACTGCTGTAGTCCTTGTCCTAACCCTGGCAGAAGCACTACTGCTGTAGTCCTGGTCCTAACCCTGGCAGGAGCACTACTGCTGTAGTCCTGGTCCTAACCCTGGCAGGAGAACTACTGCTGTAGTACTGGTCCTAACCCAGGCTGGAGCACTACTGCAGTAGTCCTGGTCCTAACCCTGGCAGGAGCACTACTGCAGTAGTCATGGTCCTAACCCTGGCAGGAGCACTACTGCTGTAGTCCTGGTCCTAACCCCGCTACTGCTGTAGTCTGGTCCTAACCCTGGCAGGAGCAGTAGTCCTGGTCCTAACCCTGGCAGGAGCACTACTGCTGTAGTCCTGGTCCTAACCCTGGCAGGAGCACTACTGCTGTAGTCCTGGTCCTAACCCTGGCTGGAGCACTACTGCAGTAGTCCTGGTCCTAACCCTGGCAGGAGCACTACTGCAGTAGTCCTGGTCCTAACCCTGGCAGGAGCACTACTGCTGTAGTCCTGGTCCTAACCCCGCTACTGCTGTAGTCCTGGTCCTAACCCACTACTGCTGTAGTCCTGGTCTAACCCTGGCAGGAGCAGTAGTCCTGGTCCTAACCCCACTACTGCTGTAGTGCTGGTCCTAACCCTGGCAGGAGCAGTAGTCCTGGTCCTAACCCTGGCAGGAGCACTACTGCTGTAGTCCTGGTCCTAACCCTGGCAGGAGCACTACTGCTGTAGTCCTGGTCCTAACCCTGGCAGGAGCAGTAGTCCTGGTCCTAACCCTGGCAGGAACACTACTACTGCTGTAGTCCTGGTCCTAACCCTGGCAGGAGAACTACTGCTGTAGTCCTGGTCCTAACCCTGGCTGGAGCACTACTGCAGTAGTCCTGGTCCTAACCCTGGCAGGAGCACTACTGCTGTAGTCCTGGTCCTAGTCCTGGTCCTAACCCTGGCAGGAGCACTACTGCTGTAGTCCTGGTCCTAGTCCTGGTCCTAACCCTGGCTGGAGCACTACTGCAGTAGTCCTGGTCCTAACCCTGGCAGGAGCACTACTGCAGTAGTCCTAGTCCTAACCCTGGCTGGAGCACTACTGCAGTAGTCCTGGTCCTAACCCTGGCAGGAGCACTACTGCTGTAGTCCTGGTCCTAACCCTGGCAGGAGCACTACTGCTGTAGTCCTGGTCCTAACCCTGGCTGGAGCACTACTGCAGTAGTCCTGGTCCTAACCCTGGCAGGAGCACTACTGCTGTAGTCCTGGTCCTAACCCTGGCAGGAGCACTACTGCTGTAGTCCTGGTCCTAACCCTGGCAGAAGCACTACTGCTGTAGTCCTGGTCCTAACCCTGGCAGGAGCACTACTGCTGTAGTCCTGGTCCTAACCCTGGCAGGAGAACTACTGCTGTAGTACTGGTCCTAACCCAGGCTGGAGCACTACTGCAGTAGTCCTGGTCCTAACCCTGGCAGGAGCACTACTGCAGTAGTCATGGTCCTAACCCTGGCAGGAGCACTACTGCTGTAGTCCTGGTCCTAACCCCGCTACTGCTGTAGTCTGGTCCTAACCCTGGCAGGAGCAGTAGTCCTGGTCCTAACCCTGGCAGGAGCACTACTGCTGTAGTCCTGGTCCTAACCCTGGCAGGAGCACTACTGCTGTAGTCCTGGTCCTAACCCTGGCTGGAGCACTACTGCAGTAGTCCTGGTCCTAACCCTGGCAGGAGCACTACTGCAGTAGTCCTGGTCCTAACCCTGGCAGGAGCACTACTGCTGTAGTCCTGGTCCTAACCCCGCTACTGCTGTAGTCCTGGTCCTAACCCACTACTGCTGTAGTCCTGGTCTAACCCTGGCAGGAGCAGTAGTCCTGGTCCTAACCCCACTACTGCTGTAGTGCTGGTCCTAACCCTGGCAGGAGCAGTAGTCCTGGTCCTAACCCTGGCAGGAGCACTACTGCTGTAGTCCTGGTCCTAACCCTGGCAGGAACACTACTGCTGTAGTCCTGGTCCTAACCCTGGCAGGAGCACTACTGCTGTAGTCCTGGTCCTAACCCTGGCAGGAGCAGTAGTCCTGGTCCTAACCCTGGCAGGAACACTACTACTGCTGTAGTCCTGGTCCTAACCCTGGCAGGAGAACTACTGCTGTAGTCCTGGTCCTAACCCTGGCTGGAGCACTACTGCAGTAGTCCTGGTCCTAACCCTGGCAGGAGCACTACTGCTGTAGTCCTGGTCCTAGTCCTGGTCCTAACCCTGGCTGGAGCACTACTGCAGTAGTCCTGGTCCTAACCCTGGCTGGAGCACTACTGCAGTAGTCCTGGTCCTAACCCTGGCAGGAGCACTACTGCAGTAGTCCTAGTCCTAACCCTGGCAGGAGCACTACTGCTGTAGTCCTGGTCCTAACCCTGGCAGGAGCACTACTGCTGTAGTCCTGGTCCTAACCCTGGCAGGAGCACTACTGCTGTAGTCCTGGTCCTAACCCCGCTACTGCTGTAGTCCTGGTCCTAACCCACTACTGCTGTAGTCCTGGTCCTAACCCTGGCAGGAGCAGTAGTCCTGGTCCTAACCCCACTACTGCTGTAGTCCTGGTCCTAACCCTGGCAGGAGCAGTAGTCCTGGTCCTAACCCCACTACTGCTGTAGTCCTGGTCCTAACCCTGGCAGGAGCACTACTGCTGTAGTCCTGGTCCTAACCCTGGCAGGAGCACTACTGCTGTAGTCCTGGTCCTAACCCTGGCAGGAGCACTACTGCTGTAGTCCTGGTCCTAACCCTGGCAGGAGCACTACTGCTGTAGTCCTGGTCCTAACCCCGCTACTGCTGTAGTCCTGGTCCTAACCCTGGCAGGAGCACTACTGCTGTAGTCCTGGTCCTAACCCTGGCAGGAGCACTACTGCTGTAGTCCTGGTCCTAACCCTGGCAGGAGCACTACTGCTGTAGTCCTGGTCCTAACCCTGGCAGGAGCACTACTGCTGTAGTCCTGGTCCTAACCCTGGCAGGAGCACTACTGCTGTAGTCCTGGTCCTAACCCCGCTACTGCTGTAGTCCTGGTCCTAACCCTGGCAGGAGCACTACTGCTGTAGTCCTGGTCCTAACCCTGGCAGGAGCACTACTGCTGTAGTCCTGGTCCTAACCCTGACTGGAGCACTAATGCAGTTGTCCTGACACACAATTGTTATTTTTATTATATTATTGATAATCTCCTGGTGTGCTTTGTGTTTCAGCACAAGCTGAAGGAGGGCATGAATGAGGAAAGATGGACAAGAGGCAGTGAGGAACTTCCTAGTAGTGTATAGGTCTATCCCACAAGTCGTACAGTGAAGGTGCAATAATTTTAATGGAGCCAAGTTCCGGATTCCAGATGAAAGTTCCTTTCAATAATTCAAAGCGTGCAGCCGACATTGTGAACTGCTCGAAGCCTTGCAACATTAATTGTGAACCTGCCTGTACACGTGCTAAAACATGACACTTAAAAACATGGACAGCGTAAAAGGATTTGGGTATAATAATGCTAAAAGCAAAGGACATATTATTATATTAAAGCAGAAGGAAGAGCAGAAGTCGTGTTGACTGACTGTGTGGAAAAGAGAGATTGTTGCTGAAGGTCATGTCTATGCACACAACATTCAGCTCAGGAACTTCCCGAGGTCCCACTCGTCGCACTGCATGATCTCCTGCCCGTTGTTGATGATGTGGATGGTCACGGCATCTGAATAGTCCAAGTTCTGGAGCACCTGCACACACAAAACACCACAGAACTCAGCACAGTGACAAAGATGAGAGCAGCTAAAGAGTTCTGCAGACCAGTTTATGAAAAGTCAAGAATTTGTGGTGGCACTTTGGACCTTCATTACTAGCAAATGTTATTACGCAGGAAGTAGTTCATTTGTATGTTGCATTGTGACTTGTTGGCCACCACAAGTCGTACTTATTAGAGATGCAAACTTGGACATTGTGTGTTGAACAGGTTTAAACCTGGTAGACCACTGAATCATATCATAGTCAGAAAACATACCCTCCCCTCCCTCCCTCCCCCCCCCCCCCTCCCTGAAGAGCTAAAGTTTCGAGGTTCTCATGGATTTGGTCCTAGACATGAAAATTGTGCCTCCAATTATTTGGTACAACAATAGGGTCCAGTAAGGGTCGCCGAAAATTATTCCGTGAAATAATTCGGTTACATCAAGCCTCAGAAACAAGGTAGGATAACTGCTGTTGTGGTATGCTCTACTCCTTCAGGCCTTTGCTGCCTGCTGTTGTGGTATTCCTTCATGCTTTTGCTGATCTTTCTGGAGCACAAGCACCTGTGGTTAAAGAACCACTCGGAATCCCTTCACCCTTGTTGTAATACACAGCTTGATGTAGTACTAGGTCAGCTGATGTCTGCTCACTTCAATGGAGCTGATTAGCTGACTGGATTATTGTACTTGCATCCTGATAAGAACAATTACAAATTGAAAAAGCATAAAATAATTCAATATCTGTGGTTTAACTAGTAACGGAGGCAAGCTATGAGTATATAGCGAGCAAGGGTGCAATGGAGTGAGAGAAAGGGGGAGGGGGATGTCAATTATTTTAGTTTGAAATCGTAATATTGCAATAGCATAGCTGAAGGCCTGATAATCTGTACATTAATATATACTGATCTGGGTTTCTTTTAGAAAATTGTCCAAGGGGGGGCAACTGGAAGAATCTGGATTTTAAGGGAAGGCATGATGGTTAAAGTTTCTAATGATACAATTTCCAAGGGGGGGCAAAAAGGTTCCAAGGGGCTGCAGCCCCCCCTAAATGAAACCCTGCTGATGTCATCGTGCATTGCTTGGACTGTGAGTAACCCAATGTGGTGGCAAATTCTGAAGTAAATTGTGCATGTGAAAGTTGGTTATGAGAGGAGTTTTATCAGACTAACTAAGAGTGAACTCATCTGGCCTGCAGTTATGCTAACGGAAAGACCATGCAGAAGCGGACAGGAATTTTCTTAAAGTGATAGCTTCAACTCTTGACACTGTTTATTGTTCAATATCATTAGCACATCTCTCCTCTATAACTACGTATACACACCACTGTCCTCTCTGCATGTGCCAACTAGTAGCCAGTTCTCTATGTCCGCAGAGGGCAGCAATAGTAGTGTCAACCTTTTCTGCATCATCATGACAATAATGGCATATCTCCCACCTCCACAGCTAGAGCATGTTGATAAATTGAGTCGTTATGTCAGAATGAAATCCATCATTCTTTCCTGCCTTCAACCATTCCGCCCGCTCTCACTGACCTGTGCAGCTAGCCAGTTTTCTTTCTTCGAGCTTCAAATATGTTGCCGTTTTGCTCAATCTTTCTCTTCTCTATGATGACCATTTCCAGTTTACATAAACCCACTTTATTTTAGGCAGGTGACCCGTTTAAACGGATAAAAAAAGTTGAACACAAACACATACATGACACACGGGAATACTTAGACACATACGTGACACGCGGGAATACTAAGCTTTTCATTCAGCTCCTCAGTGAGGATTTGCTTCACTCGTTAATTATTTTTTGTGGTTTTATCTGAGTACTAAAATTCTGTTCACAATATAAGTGGTGTAGTCGGTAGTCATGGCAAAACAGAGCCTCTATTAAATTATTAGTTGGCCACCCAGACAGGAGCAAAAATCAGATTTAGACATGGGGAGTGGGGAGGGGGGATTGTCTGAATTTGTTGGTCATAATCAGCATGTGCCAACCTCCCACAGGCATTGGCATAGCAATAAACCCTTTACCCAACCCCACCCCAGTAGAAACCTTGGGTGTGAGCAAGAAGTACTGAGCTCCCTGTGCAGCAGACTTGACGATGAGGTTGAAGACGTGACGCTCGTTGATGGGGTCCATGCCTTGGTTGATCTCGTCCACAACACGGAAGGGGCACGACATGTTACCCTGCAGTGGCACAAGGAAAGCAGAGGAAGACATCAAAGAATGGTGGTGAGGGGGTAAGGTGAGGTGACATTATGCAACTACAGACTCCTGTTGGCAAAAGTTGGAAACCTCTACTGGTTACTGGGCAATGTCAAGCACCTACTTTGCTGTTGTTTAGTCTCATGTTTGCCAAGCAACTGTCATGGCAAAGTCTCCTCCCTGCTTACAGACAGTATCCTCTCCATTGCTGGCCACTAGCAAATTCATAGAGTGATGTCCGCATACGGCAATCATTTTACATTATTCTTCCACCTCTTCTAACTAGCAAGAACATACACTCAGCGAGCAGACATTTTAAAGAAGTTGATTACATTGCATGGACCATTTGCTCGGTATTAAATTAAAATGCTCATTTTCTTGCCAACTACTGAGAACCTTGCTCAAGAAACAGCTTGGTAACTTGCATCATTAGTTGATGCAAGACAGCACAAAGCAACAATCAAGAGATGGACGACATCATGTACATAAATATATATACCTTCCCCCTTCCAAGAGGACATGATGTGTACCCCTCTCTCCCAACACACACCTGCAGGCTCCCCCAACACACACCTGCAGGGCCATGGTGTGCACCCCTCTCACCCAACACACACCTGCAGCGCCATCAGGTAGAGCATGGTGGCAACACTTCTCTCTCCCCCACTCTGTCTCTGAGCGTTGAGCTCCTGCAGCTCCTCTTGGTCTCTAAACTTGACCTTGATCTGAACGCCGTACTTATCAAAGTCCGAGAAGTCTGGGTTCTCCTCCGGATTGGGATCCAGTCTCACCAGCCCAGCACAGTTCATATGCATGTGCGAGGAGAAGTAGCTGCCGAAGCGGACGTTCACCTTCTCGATCAGCTCAATCAGAGGTTCAAGCCACCTGGAGCGACAGGTCAGGGGAGGGGAGTGAGTGAGTGTGGGTAAGGGAGTGAGTGTGGGGAGGGGAGTGAGTGAGTGTGGGGAGGGGAGTGAGTGTGGGGAGGGGAGTGAGTGTGGGGAGGGGAGTGAGTGTGGGGAGGGGAGTGAGTGTGGGGAGGGAGGAACGAGGGGAAGAAACGAAAGCACGAGCATGTTGATGCTGGACATGGCAAGGGTCAGAGTTCTATAGCTGTATATACTTTTGTTTAAGAGTTTTGACACGATCACCACTCTCTCCAAGGTCACAGTCCATGATAGCGAGCTGGAAATCAACGACAAAAACAAAGTACAGTCACAACAATCACAGCAACACTAGTAACCACAGCAACAACAGTTGCAATACTAACAACCACAGTTGCAACAATAGTAACCGCAGCTTCAACAACAGCAACACAGTTGCAACAATAGTAACCACAGTTGCAACAATAGTAACCACAGTTGCAACAATAGTAACCACAGCTTCAGCAATACGGTTGCAACCAGTTGCAACAATAGTAACCACAGTTGTAACAATAGTAACCACAGTTGCAACAATAGTAACCACAGCTTCAACAATAGCAACACAGTTGCAACACTAGCAGCAACACTAGCAACCACATCAGCAACACAGCTGCAACAATAGCAACCACAAACCACAGCTGCAATAATAACAACCACAGCTGCAACAATTAAGTACAGTTGCAAGGTCCTTGTCTGTAGACTAGAGGGTCCTATATAAGTGTCTGTAGACTAGAGGGTCCTATAACATTAGAGGGTCCTATATAAGTGTCTGTAGACTAGAGGGTCCTATATAAGTGTCTGTAGACTAGAGGGTCTTATATAAGTGTCTGTAGACTAGAGGGTCCTATAAGTGTCTGTAAACTAGAGGGTCCTATAAGACTAGAGGGTCCTATATAAGTGTCTGTAGACTAGAGGGTCCTATTAGTGTCTGTATATTAGAGGGTCCTATAAGTGTCTGTAGACTAGAGGGTCCTATAAGACTAGAGGGTCCTATATAAGTGTCTGTAGACTAGAGGGTCCTATAAGTGTCTGTAAACTAGAGAGTCCTATATACTGTAAGTGTCTGTAGACTAGAGGGTCCTATTAAGACTAGAGGGTCCCATATAAGTGTCTGTAGACTAAGGGTCCTATATAAGTGTCTGTAGACTAGAGGGTCCTATATAAGTGTCTGTAGACTAGAGGGCCCTATGTAAGTGTCTGTAGACTAGAGGGTCCATAAGTGTCTGTGGTCTAAATTGGTAAACAATTCTTTTTTGACAAGTCAACCCAATATTTCTAAATATTATGTTGTTGTTGTTGCTCACAACGTCCTACAAGAAGCTCCTCAGAGATTAACCATCACAGATGTATTATTTACCATGCTTATTACTAAAATATGGACTGGCTCTGTTGCAGATCTGTGCTGTTATGTGCTGTTAACTATCATCACAAGAGGAGCTTCCGAGGAGACCAACTGATAACTTATTTTTATTTTTAAAAACGTGCAGCTGCTTGCCATCTCAGCTCAGCTGGACTCAACACTGCACACACACACACAAGCGTGTTGATCGAATTGACAAACTTTTATCGGTTTTCAGTTGTTTTACTGAATAGAAGAACTCTTCAGGTAGTAAAATTATACCTATTGTGTGTAGGCTATGTGTGTACGTCAGGAGGGAAGTAGATGGTACAAGGTCCTTGAATACTTGAATGCCATGGTTTTCAACATTTTTGGGACTGCAGTTAACTACCTTGGTGAAGGGTTCATGCAGTTAACTACCTTGGTGAAGGGTTCATGCAGTTAACTACCTTGGTGAAGGGTTCATGCAGTTAACTACCTTGGTGAAGGGTTCATGCAGTTAACTACCTTAGTGAAGGGTTCATGCAGTTAACTACCTTCGTGAAGGGTTATGTAGTTAACTACCTTCGTGAAGGGTTCATGCAGTTAACTACCTTCGTGAAGGGTTATGTAGTTAACTACCTTCGTGAAGGGTTCATGCGGTTAACTACCTTCGTGAAGGGTTCATGCAGTTAACCACCTTGGTGAAGGGTTCATGCAGTTAACTACCTTGGTGAAGGGTTCATGCAGTTAACTACCTTGGTGAAGGGTTCATGCAGTTAACTACCTTGGTGACTACCTTGGTGAAGGGTTCATGCAGTTAACTACCTTGGTGAAGGGTTCATGCAGTTAACTACCTTGGTGAAGGGTTCATGCAGTTAACTACCTTCGTGAAGGGTTCATGCAGTTAACTATCTTCGTGAAGGGTTCATGCAGTTAACTACCTTGGTGAAGGGTTATGTAGTTAACTACCTTCGTGAAGGGTTCATGCAGTTAACTACCTTCATGAAGGGTTATGTAGTTAACTACCTTCGTGAAGGGTTCATGCAGTTAACTACCTTCGTGAAGGGTTCATGCAGTTAACTACCTTGGTGAAGGGTTCATGCAGTTAACTACCTTGGTGAAGGGTTCATGCAGTTAACTACCTTGGTGAAGGGTTCATGCAGTTAACTACCTTGGTGAAGGGTTCATGCAGTTAACTACCTTGGTGAAGGGTTCATGCAGTTAACTACCTTGGTGACTACCTTGGTGAAGGGTTCATGCAGTTAACTACCTTGGTGAAGGGTTCATGCAGTTAACTACCTTGGTGAAGGGTTCATGCAGTTAACTACCTTGGTGAAGGGTTCATGCAGTTAACTACCTTGGTGACTACCTTGGTGAAGGGTTCATGCAGTTAACTACCTTGGTGAAGGGTTCATGCAGTTAACTACCTTGGTGAAGGGTTCATGCAGTTAACTACCTTGGTGAAGGGTTCATGCAGTTAACTACCTTGGTGAAGGGTTCATGCAGTTAACTACCTTGGTGAAGGGTTCATGCAGTTAACTACCTTGGTGAAGGGTTCATGCAGTTAACTACCTTCGTGAAGGGTTCATGCAGTTAACTACCTTGGTGAAGGGTTCATGCAGTTAACTACCTTGGTGAAGGGTTCATGCAGTTAACTACTTGGTGAAGGGTTCATGCAGTTAACTACCTTCGTGAAGGGTTCATGCAGTTAACTATATACCTTGGTGAAGGGTTCAAGGCTATATGGCCGACATATAAACTTTTGGTGTCTTAAATTTAAAAAAAAATTTTTTTTTTAATGCACTTTAAAACAGGATATATAACACATATAGGGTTGCATCAGTGACTCGAAGTCCTGCTAATACCAGTGCTTTAATAATAAAAAGGTCCTTGCTGCCCCCTCTTCCCCTGGTAAACGTTGATTATGCTCCAACCCATCCCTTGACAAAAGTTTTGACTGATGTATACAACCTCACCTCACCCCTCAACTTCTTTATGTCTTTCTCCCTCGTCTTGAATTCTTCGTATACCTAATGAACCACCATAAGCCCAGTAGCATAACAACAAGAGTAGCAACAACAATACCACAATAGCAACAACACTACAGTAGTAACAACAATACCACAATAGCAACAACACTACAGTAGCAACAACAATACCAGAATAGCAACAACACTACAGTAGCAACTACCACAATAGCAACAACACTACAGTAGCAACAACAATACCACAATCACTACAGTAGCAACAACAATACCACAATAGCAACAATACCACAATAGCAACAACAATACCACAATAGCAACAACACTACAGTAGCAACAACAATACCACAATAGCAACAACACTACAGTAGCAACAATACCACAATAGCAACACTACAGTAGCAACAACAAACAGCAACACCACAGTAGCAACAACAGAGTAGCAACAACAATACCACAATAGCAACAACACTACAGTAGCAACTACCACAATAGCAACAACACTACAGTAGCAACAACAATACCACAATCACTACAGTAGCAACAACAATACCACAATAGCAACAATACCACAATAGCAACAACAATACCACAATAGCAACAACACTACAGTAGCAACAACAATACCACAATAGCAACAACACTACAGTAGCAACAATACCACAATAGCAACACTACAGTAGCAACAACAAACAGCAACACCACAGTAGCAACAACAGAGTAGCAACAACAATACCACAATAGCAACAACACTACAGTAGCAACAAAAACACAACAGCAATAAACACCAATAAACAACATAGTAGCAGCGACACAAGTGGCAACAACACTACAGTGGCAACAACACTATAGTAGCAACATCACTACAGTGTCAACAACACCACAGTAGCAACAACACCACAGTAGCAACAACACCACAGTGGCAACAACACTACAGTGGCAACAACACTACAGATCACTAGTGACAACACTACAGTGGCAACATCACTAAGTGTCAACAACACCACAGGAGCAACAACACCACAGTGGCAACAACACTACAGATTACAGTGACAACACTACAGTGGCAACACCATCAGACAACAGTACTACAATGGCAACAACACCACAGTGGCAACAACACTACAGTGGAAACAACACCACAGTAGCAACAACACTACAGTGGCAACAACACTACAGTGGCAACAACACCACAGTAGCAACAACACTACAGTGGCAACAACACTACAGTGGCAACAACACCACAGTGGCAACAACACTACAGTGGCAACAACACCACAGTGACAACAACACTACAGTGGCAACAACACCATAGTAGCAACAACACTACAGTGGCAACAACACCACAGTAGCAACAACATTACAGTGGCAACACCACCACAGTGGCAACAACACTACAGTGCCAACAACACTACAGTGGCAACAACACCACAGTGACAACAACACTTCAGTAGCAACAACACTACAGTGGCAACAACACTACAGTGGCAACAACACTACAGTGGCAACAACACTACAGTGGCAACAACACCACAGTAGCAACAACATTACAGTGGCAACACCACCACAGTAGCAACAACACTACAGTAGCAACAACACTACAGTGGCACAGTAGCAACAACAATACAGTGGCAACAACACTACAGTGGCAACAACACCACAGTAGCAACAACACTACAGTGGCAACAACACTACAGTGGCAAAAACACTACAGTAGCAACAACACTACAGTGACAACAACACTACAGTGGCAACAACACTCCAGTGGCAACAAAACCACAGATCACTACAGTGACAACAGCACCACAGTAGCAACAACACCAGTGTCAACAACACCACAAGTAGCAACAACAATAACAACTTAAAAACCCTGCAATATTTATAACAGCAACCAGAACACGTACAAGAACACACGTACTCCATGCTACATGTATATTCACTGCCTCGACAACTCAACATGAGGTGCCGCTGTCTGGATTGTGCCTGCTAAGATCTGACCAGCTGCACAGCAAGAGTGGAATGTCCCTTGCTTGCATGATGGGTGTGGCTTACAACAACCTTTCCCACCCACCACTTACACGCATGTCGATGCCGGCACACATCTCAGCCTGAGCTCGGAGGTCATGCAGCTTCTCATCAATGGCATCCAGCTGGTCGGGGAACAGGCCAAAGGAGGAGAGGAGGTCAGGCTTATCCTCCGGCTTACTGGCTCCAGTCGCCTTTCTGGCCGTAGCTAGCAGCTGGCCGGCTATTGCTTTGCTATCATTCTCTAGAGATTCCAAATCCTTCACCTTTTGCTGGAACAACCAAAAAAAAATCACAAAAACAACCGTAAAATAAGTAAATTTCACTACACTCAATGATATCGTCCAGCATACCATGTGACCTCATTGCCCCTCCCCCCCCCACGAGACCCTCACCACGGCATCTTCGTAGGCAGACTTGGCCTGGTGAAACTGGTTTATGAAGTAGCTTAACCTGGCATCAGCTGTACGCACAGCGAGGTATGCCCGGGTGATATTGTCGGTGAACGAGATCTTTTTCTGCACCAGTTCCTTCAACAAACCCAGACACTTCAACCTCTCTCTCTGGATCTGATTATTTGAGGAGACTGATAAAATATCACGAATATCATTAAATGACCCAATCTGTACTGCATAGACCCACACACTCTCCACCCTCTCTACTCTGATGCTGTCTCTAACCTGATCCACAGCGCGAACACACTTCTCTTCCGCTTCTTGGAGGTTGAAGGTCACAGCCAGAGCCTGCTCAAGCCTACAGTCTCACATTATACTCTGAACTCACAACAACCAAAAAGTTAATGACCCTTTACCTCTTCTCCCTCGACTTAATATTGCTCTGGTGAGATTTTCTGTTCTCCACAATCCTCCGCAGCTTCTGCTTCTGCTCTCGCAGACTGGCGTCTTCTCTGCGTAGCTGCTGGTCTTTCTCCACCAGCTTCTGGTATTGCTGTTCATAGGCTGACAGAGAAGCCCGAGCTTCCTTCAAGCATATCACAGAATCAGGTAAGGTGTGGTTAATGATAGAAAGTTACCTGCAGGGTTTTTTCAAGGACTTCCTTTTTCTGAGCATCTACGCTGGCCACGAGAAACCACGGCTGGCTAGACACACACGAAGGGGAAAAACAGAAAAGAAGGGGGGAGGCTGGAATTAGACATTTTATCTTCAAGCAAAGAAGTAGGTGTGCCACTCTGACATTTCAAACACTTCACATTGTGTTTTTGGTTTTAAATATTATAATTCATATGTTCCAGTACACTGAATAATTGTGGTTTTAAACTTATTTGAGATGGAGGATTAGAGGGGTGGGTGGGGGAATAAAAGATGGGGGGAAACAACAGCTCTGCACGTCTGTTGATCAACTCACAATAACTCAGATGAGCGAGTGCTTGTGGCATTCCTGTACTGACTCTTCTTGACAGAATACTACAGAACAACAACAACAACAGCTGCATGCCTGGTAATGGTAGCTTCTCATTGGGAGGGCAGTGAGGTCACACAACAACAGCTGCATGTCTGGTTAATGGTAGCTTCTCATTGGGAGGGCAGTGAGGTCACATAACAACAGCTGCATGCCTGGTAATGATAGCTTCTCATTGGGAGGAGAGTGAGGTCACACAACAGCAGCTGCATGCCTGGTAATGGTAGCTTCTCATTGGGAGGACAGTGAGGTCACACAACAACAGCTGCATGCCTGGTAATGATAGCTTCTCATTGGGAGGGCAGTGAGGTCACACAACAACAGCTGCATGCCTGGTAATGGTAGCTTCTCATTGGGAGGACAGTGAGGTCACACAACAACAGCTGCATGCCTGGTATGGTAGCTTCTCATTGGGAGGGCAGTGAGGTCACACAACAACAGCTGCATTGCCTGGTAATGATAGCTTCTCATTGGGAGGACAGTGAGGTCACACAACAACAGCTGCATGCCTGGTAATGATAGCTTCTCATTGGGAGGACAGTGAGGTCACATAACAACAGCTGCATGCCTGGTAATGATAGCTTCTCATTGGGAGGACAGTGAGGTCAGACAACAACAGCTGCATGCCTGCTTCTCATTGGGAGGGCAGTGTCACACAACAACAGCTGCATGCTAGCTTCTCATTGGGAGGGCAGTGAGGTCACACAACAACAGCTGCATGCCTGGTAATGGTAGCTTCTCATTGGGAGGGCAGTGAGGTCACACAACAACAGCTGCATGCCTGGTAATGATAGCTTCTGATTGGGAGGACAGTGAGGTCACACAACAAAGCTTCTCATTGGGAGGACAGTGAGGTCACACAACAACAGCTGCATGCCTGGTAATGGTAGCTTCTCATTGGGAGGAGAGTGAGGTCACACAACAACAGCTGCATGCCTGGTAATGATAGCTTCTCATTGGGAGGGCAGTGAGGTCACACAACAACAGCTGCATGCCTGGTAATGGTAGCTTCTCATTGGGAGGACAGTGAGGTCACACAACAACAGCTGCATGCTAGCTTCTCATTGGGAGGGCAGTGAGGTCACACAACAGCTGCATGCCTGGTAATGGTAGCTTCTCATTGGGAGGACAGTGAGGTCACACAACAACAGCTGCATGCTTGGTAATGATAGCTACCCATTGGGAGGGCAGTGAGGTCACACAACACAGCAGCTGCATGCCTGGTAATGATAGCTTCTCATTGGGAGGGCAGTGAGGTCACACAACAACAGCTGCATGCTGGTAATGGTAGCTTCTCATTGGGAGGACAGTGAGGTCACACAACAGCAGTTGCATGCCTGGTATGGTATCTCATTGGGAGGACAGTGAGGTCACACAACAACAGCTGCATTGCCTGGTAATGATAGCTTCTCATTGGGAGGGCAGTGAGGTCACACAACAACAGCTGCATGCCTGGTAATGGTAGCTTCTCATTGGGAGGACAGTGAGGTCACACAACAACAGCTGCATGCCTGGTAATGATAGCTTCTCATTGGGAGGGCAGTGAGGTCACACAACAACAGCTGCATGCCTGGTAATGATAGCTTCTCATTGGGAGGGCAGTGAGGTCACACAACAACAGCTGCATGCCTGGTAATGATAGCTTCTCATTGGGAGGGCAGTGAGGTCACACAACAACAGCTGCATTGCCTGGTAATGATAGCTTCTCATTGGGAGGGTAGCAAGGTCACACAACAACAGCTGCATTGCCTGGTAATGGTAGCTTCTCATTGGGAGGGCAGTGAGGTCACACAACAACAGCTGCATGCCTGGTAATGATAGCTTCTCACTGGGAGGACAGTGAGGTCACACAACAACAGCTGCATGCCTGCTTCTCATTGGGAGGGCAGTGAGGTCACACAACAACAGCTGCATGCCTGGTAATGATAGCTTCTGATTGGGAGGACAGTGAGGTCACACAACAAAGCTTCTCATTGGGAGGGCAGTGAGGTCACACAACAACAGCTGCATGCCTGGTAATGATAGCTTCTGATTGGGAGGACAGTGAGGTCACACAACAAAGCTTCTCATTGGGAGGACAGTGAGGTCAGACAACAACAGCTGCATGCCTTGTAATGATAGCTTCTCATTGGGAGGGCAGTGAGGTCACATAACAAAAATGTTGAGCCCACAAACTGCATCATATTACCTGAAATCGGTAGAGCTACAAATAATGCATATCCTTTGCTAGAGCTAGCCTGTTAGGTTGAGAGGGGAAAATGACTTTTCAGCTGCATGACAGCCGCTTAAATTCCATGAAGACATCCCAAGGGTTGTTGTTTTGTTGTTGTTGTCCGGGCCTTGACAGAGGTAAACAAACACAAACGATTGGCTAAGTAGAATGTGTATATTCTCTAATAGGAATCACAGTTATTATTTACACCCGTCCAACCTACCTGCAATTACTATTGGAAGGGCAGTCACAATTAGAAGGGTGGTTACTATTGATTGCAGTTGTGAAGGAGTTCAAGTGCCTGTTTGGAGGATTTCTAATCGTTGGGTTCCCATTGGCTCGGCGCCTGGAAAGCAGAAGTCAAGGGTTCAATCCCTGCTTTGTACCTGGCCTTGATTTTTTTCCCTCTCGGATTTTTTCCCTCCCCGTGTCTTCATTTATAAGCTAACGAGCAATTATTGGGCATGTCTTATTGGCTATTTGTCACCTTACAATTGGAAGGGCATTCACTACCTCGCTACACGGTTACGGAGGAGCAGTTCCTAATAGAGGGAATGGGGTACATACCAACGGACAAGGTCCTTTACCTCGCTTCGCACATGCCCAGCGAGGAGCAACATCACCTCCCAGTTCAAACACGCACAAAACTCACATGCATGTTGGCCGTGAAGAAGCGCTGCAGCTGGGACAGGCCACTGGTGATGCGCTGGACCTCGTCAGGACGCAGGTTCCTGGCAATGGGAACGTTATGCATGCCGTGATGTTGACTGAAGTAGCAGAGGACAGGCTCTGGGGCCTGCACCACGTCAAGCAACATCGTCTCGAACCCGTAGCGTTGCAGGTCCTGGAAAGGGATGGCAGGCCTGTAGGTACTGAGAGACCTGTCAGGGGCCCGCACGATGTTCACCTTCAGGTGCATGTTATCGCGTACCTGTTGCAGAGAGGAGAGGAGAGCAGGAGATGGGTCACAGGAAGGAGACAAGATTTGACAAGAAGCAAGCCTACTAATCTAAACATTGTACGGTGTTGTTCCAAATCAACAATTTATTTGGATTTCATGTAGACATGCAACAAGGGTACCAGATAATGAAGACATGGGTTCCGATAATGAAGTCTGAGGTTCTATATTGAATAAAGGGGTCTCTAATGATAAGGGTTCCAATAGACTCAAAACAGGGGTTCCAATAATGAAGACAGGGGTTCCAAAAAATCAAAACAAGGATTACAATAATGAAGACAAAAAATCAAAACAGGGGTTCTAATAATCAAGACAGGGGGTCTAACAATCACGACAGGTGTTCCAAATAATGAAGAGATGGGTTCCAACACACAAGACAAGGGTTCTAAATAATCAACACCCAAGTTCCAATAATCAACACTTCGGCTAGAGCATCTAGTCGAAACGTCGAGTGAATACAATTCGAAGTTGATTATTGAGAAGGTGATTATAACTTCCAATAATGAAAGCAGTGGTTCGAATAACCATGACAGTGGTTCCAAATAACGAACAGATGGGTTCCGACAAGGGTTCCACATAAAAAGGAGGGGTTCCAATAGTCAGGAGAAGAGGTGTTCCAAAATAATACAGATTGGTTTTCAGGGGGGCTCATGATATAATTCTGAGCTGGTGAGCTAAACACATAAAAATAAACTGGCCACAAGGCACACTCGGCACGAGCAGAAAGAGCTGTTGAGCTTACCTCCGATAGAAACCGTTCCCTGTCATCCTCGTTCTGTGCCACAAAGGAGTAAAAGTCCCTGCCACTGAAGAAGGCCTCGGCTTGCTTGACATAGCGAGGCTTCTGGACGTTGAGGGACATGCACACTGGCTCTAAGATGCGCTGCTTGAACTTGTGCTGGTTCTCCCGCAGCCAATGGATGACCTTAGCCGTGGAGAATTCCTTCCTCTGGTCTAGTTTTTGGAGACGTTGTGTCCAGATGCTGTTCATCTCCCTCAACCCCTCCTCACACCTCCTGGGTGCAGGCACGTAAACAGACAAGGGAACCACATGATAGTCGATACAAGTAGTGGTAAGCTAGAGCAAGACCTGACCAAGGTACATGTAATTTGTGCATGCATAACCTTTCTCACTGGAATTCATGTGTGCTTGACTATATATCCACCATGATCAAGCAGGAATTCATGTGTGCCTGACTATATATTCACCATGATCAAGCAGGAATTCATGTGTGCCTGACTATATATTCACCATGATCAAGCAGGAATTCATGTGTGCCTGACTATATATTCACCATGATCAAGCAGGAATTCATGTGTGTCTGACTATATATTCACCATGATCAAGCAGGGATTCATGTGTGCCTGACTATATATTCACCATGATCAAGCAGGAATTCATGTGTGTCTGACTATATATCCACCATGATCAAGCAGGAATTCATGTGTGCCTGACTATATATTCACCATGATCAAGCAGGAATTCATGTGTGCCTGACTATATATTCACCATGATCAAGCAGGAATTCATGTGTGCCTGACTATATATTCACCATGATCAAGCAGGAATTCATGTGTGTCTGACTATATATTCACCATGATCAAGCAGGAATTCATGTGTGTCTGACTATATATTCACCATGATCAAGCAGGAATTCATGTGTGCCTGACTATATATTCACCATGATCAAGCAGGAATTCATGTGTGTCTGACTATATATTCACCATGATCAAGCAGGAATTCATGTGTGCCTGACTATATATTCACCATGATCAAGCAGGAATTCATGTGTGTCTTGACTATATATTCACCATGATCAAGCAGGAATTCATGTGTGCCTGACTATATATTCACCATGATCAAGCAGGAATTCATGTGTGCCTGACTATATCCACCATGATCAAGCAGGAATTCATGTGTGTCTGACTATATATTCACCATGATCAAGCAGGAATTCATGTGTGCCTGACTATATATTCACCATGATCAAGCAGGAATTCATGTGTGCCTGACTATATATTCACCATGATCAAGCAGGAATTCATGTGTGTCTGACTATATATCCACCATGATCAAGCAGGAATTCATGTGTGCCTGACTATATATTCACCATGATCAAGCAGGAATTCATGTGTGTCTGACTATATATCCACCATGATCAAGCAGGAATTCATGTGTGTCTGACTATATATCCACCATGATCAAGCAGGAATTCATGTGTGCCTGACTATATATTCACCATGATCAAGCAGGAATTCATGTGTGCCTGACTATATATTCACCATGATCAAGCAGGAATTCATGTGTGCCTGACTATATATCCACCATGATCAAGGAGGAATTCATGTGTGTCTGACTATATATTCACCATGATCAAGCAGGAATTCATGTGTGCCTGACTATATATTCACCATGATCAAGCAGGAATTCATGTGTGCCTGACTATATATTCACCATGATCAAGCAGGAATTCATGTGTGCCTGACTATATATTCACCATGATCAAGCAGGAATTCATGTGTGCCTGACTATATATTCACCATGATCAAGCATGAATTCATGTGTGTCTGACTATATATTCAGCTGATCAAGCAGGAATTCATGTGTGCCTGACTATATATTCACCATGATCAAGCAGGAATTCATGTGTGTCTGACTATATATTCACCATGATCAAGCAGGAATTCATGTGTGCCTGACTATATATTCACCATGATCAAGCATGAATTCATGTGTGCCTGACTATATATTCACCATGATCAAGCAGGAATTCATGTGTGCCTGACTATATATTCACCTGATCAAGCAGGAATTCATGTGTGCCTGACTATATATTCACCATGATCAAGCAGGAATTCATGTGTGTCTGACTATATACTGACTATATATTCACCATGATCAAGCAGGAATTCATGTGTGCCTGACTATATATCCACCATGATCAAGCAGGAATTCATGTGTGCCTGACTATATATTCACCATGATCAAGCAGGAATTCATGTGTGCCTGACTATATATCCACCATGATCAAGCAGGAATTCATGTGTGCCTGACTATATATCCACCATGATCAAGCAGGAATTCATGTGTGCCTGACTATATATTCACCATGATCAAGCAGGAATTCATGTGTGTCTGACTATATATTCACCATGATCAAGCAGGAATTCATGTGTGCCTGACTATATATTCACCATGATCAAGCAGGAATTCATGTGTGCCTGACTATATATTCTCCATGATCAAGCAGGAATTCATGTGTGTCTGACTATATATTCACCATGATCAAGCAGGAATTCATGTGTGCCTGACTATATATTCACCATGATCAAGCAGGAATTCATGTGTGTCTGACTATATATTCACCATGATCAAGCAGGAATTCATGTGTGCCTGACTATATATTCACCATGATCAAGCAGGAATTCATGTGTGCCTGACTATATATTCACCATTATCAAGCAGGAATTCATGTGTGCCTGACTATATATCCACCATGATCAAGCAGGAATTCATGTGTGCCTGACTATATATTCACCATGATCAAGCAGGAATTCATGTGTGCCTGACTATATATTCACCATGATCAAGCAGGAATTCATGTGTGCCTGACTATATATCCACCATGATCAAGGAGGAATTCATGTGTGTCTGACTATATATTCACCATGATCAAGCAGGAATTCATGTGTGCCTGACTATATATTCACCATGATCAAGCAGGAATTCATGTGTGCCTGACTATATATTCACCATGATCAAGCAGGAATTCATGTGTGCCTGACTATATATTCACCATGATCAAGCATGAATTCATGTGTGTCTGACTATATATTCAGCTGATCAAGCAGGAATTCATGTGTGCCTGACTATATATTCACCATGATCAAGCAGGAATTCATGTGTGTCTGACTATATATTCACCATGATCAAGCAGGAATTCATGTGTGTCTGACTATATATTCACCATGAATTCATGTGTGCATGACTATATATTCACCATGATCAAGCAGGAATTCATGTGTGCCTGACTATATATTCACCATGATCAAGGAATTCATGTGTGCCTGACTATATATTCACCATGATCAAGGAATTCATGTGTGCCTGACTATATATTCACCATGATCAAGGAATTCATGTGTGCCTGACTATATATTCACCATGATCAAGCAGGAATTCATGTGTGCCTGACTATATATTCACCATGATCAAGCAGGAATTCATGTGTGCCTGACTATATATTCACCATGATCAAGCAGGAATTCATGTGTGCCTGACTATATATTCACCATGATCAAGCAGGAATTCATGTGTGCCTGACTACCGTAGAGTACGTAGTAAGCGCCCACGATGTAGTAAGCGCCCACCCCCTGGATTAGGCCGTTCTAGACGTAAGCGCCCATTGACGTAGTAACCGCCCACCGTCCGGGTTTAGGACGACGAGCTCCCCACCAAAAAATGACGCGCGATTCTGCTCCTTGGCCATGTGCCGCGTCGCACCCTCCCCCCAGACCACTCCCATTTCAGTGTCCATGCTCGTTGTTCAAGATGGCACAGAGTCATGCAGGTAAAAAACTGAAAAGTTATACAGTGGCTTGTAAGGTAGAGTTTGTAGAATGGTACAGAGGACAAGGGATGCAAAATGTATCACAGACAGCAAAAAAATTTGGAGTTGACAGAAAGAGAGTGCGTGAGTGGAATGAAAAGTACGATACACTGGTTGATGCCAACATTGGTGGTGGGAAAAAGAAAAGGAAACTTCATGCTGGTGCACCAGTCTTCAGCCAACACGTAGATACAGAGGTCTTCGACTACCTAGAGCTAGAGCGCTCTGAAGGCAGGGCTGTTCTTAACAAAGACCTCATGGAGAGAGCCTTGCAAATTGCTATGAGAATAGGCATCCATGGCTTCCTTGCATCCCCCATGTGGCTACATGGCTAGAAGAAGCGATGGAATGTAGGCTATAGGCGGTGCACAAACACCTCTCAAAAGGTGCCTCAGGACTTCAAGGTGCAGCTCACCCACTTTCGGAGGACCATTGTCAGATACCGAGAGCTACACGGGTACAGAAAATCTGATATTGGCAACATGGATCAAACAATGTGCAGGTAAACATTGTATACACTGATAGCTTGTCATTTTACCTTGTTCATCACTAGGTTTGATTCAGTACCTTCTGCCACCAACAATCGTCGTGGAGAGAGAAGCATTCGCATTGCAACCACTGGTGCCCAAAAGAAGGGTTTCACAGTAGCTTTGTGTGCCACAGGAGATGGAACAAAACTCCCTGCTGTCATCATTTTCAAGGAGAAAAATGGAAAATTTGGCCCACGCGTTGCAGCAGGACTTACAGTTCCTGACAATGTTGAGGTCACTGCCAGCGAAAATGGATGGATGACACGCACAAAACTGCACAGCTGGCTACGCAGGGTATGGGGGAAGTCTTTGTACGGTACACGACGACTCCTTGTCCTAGATGCCTATCGTCCACACAAGTGTGCTGACACCAAGGATGTAGCTGAGGAGTTGGAAACAGACTTGGTATTCATCCCAGGTAATGTAGTGAATTTCAATAGTCTTGTCACAAATGATGGCCTGCATGCAAATGCTTACATTTTGTCTAGGTGGCTGCACACCCCTGGCACAGCCAATGGATGTTTCTGTGAACAAGCCATTCAAGGATAAAATTAGGGAACTGTGGATGGAATGGAGGAGAAGCGCCAACACCTGCAGGACAAAGAAAGGCAACTTGAAGTCACCCTCAAGACAGGATGCCATTGATTGGGTCTCTGCTGCATGGGGTGCCATTCCAGAACAATTAATAGCTCGCTCCTTCCTTTACTGTGGGATTTCCAACAGCATTGATGGTTCAGAGGATGACTTCATCAGGGAATGCGTTCCGAAGAAAGTTGATGAGGAGAGCGAAGATGACGACAAAGATCCTTTCGCTGGGATGAGTGATGGTGAAGCTGATGAGTTGGAAGGGCTAGAAGAACCTGGAGAAGAGGACGAACAAAATCAACACTAGCTAGCACATTTTTTATCTTTGTTTACTGTATTGTACTGCACTTTTCAGTTATTACGTGGGCGCGCCGCGCCCCAAGACCGTGTGCAAATTATTGGTTCCGTGTGCAAATCAGTGGCTAACTGAGTTGCTGTAGTAACCGCCCATATGCTGGAGCTAGCGCCCACTCCCTTGATTTTAGAGGCGAGTGGTTGAGCGCCCATGGGCGCTGAGTACGTATTCTACGGTATATATTCACCATGATCAAGCATGAATTCATGTGTGTCTGACTATATATTCACCATGATCAAGCAGGAATTCATGTGTGTCTGACTATATATTCACTGATCAAGCAGGAATTCATGTGTGCCTGACTATATATTCACCATGATCAAGCAGGAATTCATGTGTGTCTCACTATATATTCACTGATCAAGCAGGAATTCATGTGTGCCTGACTATATATTCACCATGATCAAGCAGGAATTCATGTGTGCCTGACTATAATATTCACCATGAATTCATGTGTGTCTGACTATATATCCACCATGATCAAGCAGGAATTCATGTGTGCCTGACTATATATTCACCATGATCAAGCAGGAATTCATGTGTGCCTGACTATATATTCACCATGATCAAGCAGGAATTCATGTGTGTCTATATATTCAACATGATCAAGCAGGAATTCATGTGTGTCTGACTATATATCCACCATGATCAAGCAGGAATTCATGTGTGCCTGACTATATATTCACCATGATCAAGCAGGAATTCATGTGTGCCTGACTATATATTCACCATGATCAAGCAGGAATTCATGTGTGTCTGACTATATATTCACCATGATCAAGCAGGAATTCATGTGTGTCTGACTATATATTCACCATGATCAAGCAGGAATTCATGTGTGCCTGACTATATATTCAACATGATCAAGCAGGAATTCATGTGTGTCTGACTATATATTCACCATGATCAAGCAGGAATTCATGTGTGCCTGACTATATATTCACCATGATCAAGCAGGAATTCATGTGTGTCTGACTATATATTCACCATGATCAAGCAGGAATTCATGTGTGCCTGACTATATATTCACCATGATCAAGCAGGAATTCATGTGTGCCTGACTATATCCACCATGATCAAGCATGAATTCATGTGTGTCTGACTATATATTCACCATGATCAAGCAGGAATTCATGTGTGCCTGACTATATATTCACCATGATCAAGCAGGAATTCATGTGTGTCTGACTATATATTCACCATGATCAAGCAGGAATTCATGTGTGCCTGACTATATATTCACCATGATCAAGCAGGAATTCATGTGTGCCTGACTATATATTCACCATGATCAAGCAGGAATTCATGTGTGTCTGACTATATATCCACCATGATCAAGCAGGAATTCATGTGTGCCTGACTATATATTCACCATGATCAAGCAGGAATTCATGTGTGTCTGACTATATATCCACCATGATCAAGCAGGAATTCATGTGTGTCTGACTATATATTCACCATGATCAAGCAGGAATTCATGTGTGCCTGACTATATATTCACCATGATCAAGCAGGAATTCATGTGTGCCTGACTATATATTCACCATGATCAAGCAGGAATTCATGTGTGCCTGACTATATATTCACCATGATCAAGCAGGAATTCATGTGTGCCTGACTATATATTCACCATGATCAAGCAGGAATTCATGTGTGCCTGACTATATATTCATCATGATCAAGCAGGAATTCATGTGTGTCTGACTATATATTCACCATGATCAAGCAGGAATTCATGTGTGCCTGACTATATATTCACCATGATCAAGCAGGAATTCATGTGTGTCTATATATTCAACATGATCAAGCAGGAATTCATGTGTGCCTGACTATATATCCACCATGATCAAGCAGGAATTCATGTGTGCCTGACTATATATTCACCATGATCAAGCAGGAATTCATGTGTGTCTGACTATATATCCACCATGATCAAGCAGGAATTCATGTGTGCCTGACTATATATTCACCATGATCTAGGAGGAATTCATGTGTGCCTGACTATATATTCACCATGATCAAGCAGGAATTCATGTGTGCCTGACTATATATTCACCATGATCAAGCAGGAATTCATGTGTGCCTGACTATATATTCACCATGATCAAGCAGGAATTCATGTGTGTCTGACTATATATCCACCATGATCAAGCAGGAATTCATGTGTGCCTGACTATATATTCACCATGATCAAGCAGGAATTCATGTGTGCCTGACTATATATTCACCATGATCAAGCAGGAATTCATGTGTGCCTGACTATATATTCACCATGATCAAGCAGGAATTCATGTGTGCCTGACTATATATTCACCATGATCAAGCAGGAATTCATGTGTGCCTGACTATATATTCACCATGATCAAGCAGGAATTCATGTGTGCCTGACTATATATTCACCATGATCAAGCAGGAATTCATGTGTGCCTGACTATATATTCACCATGATCAAGCAGGAATTCATGTGTGCCTGACTATATATTCACCATGATCAAGCAGGAATTCATGTGTGTCTGACTATATATTCACCATGATCAAGCAGGAATTCATGTGTGTCTGACTATATATTCACCATGATCAAGCAGGAATTCATGTGTGCCTGACTATATATTCACCATGATCAAGCAGGAATTCATGTGTGTCTGACTATATATTCACCATGATCAAGCAGGAATTCATGTGTGCCTGACTATATATTCACCATGATCAAGCAGGAATTCATGTGTGCCTGACTATATATTCACCATGATCAAGCAGGAATTCATGTGTGCCTGACTATATATTCACCATGATCAAGCAGGAATTCATGTGTGCCTGACTATATATTCACCATGATCAAGCAGGAATTCATGTGTGCATGACTATATATTCACCATGATCAAGCAGGAATTCATGTGTGTCTGACTATATATCCACCATGATCAAGCAGGAATTCATGTGTGCCTGACTATATATTCACCATGATCAAGCAGGAATTCATGTGTGCCTGACTATATATTCACCATGATCAAGCAGGAATTCATGTGTGCCTGACTATATATCCACCATGATCAAGCAGGAATTCATGTGTGCATGACTATATATTCACCATGATCAAGCAGGAATTCATGTGTGCCTGACTATATATTCACCATGATCAAGCAGGAATTCATGTGTGCCTGACTATATATTCACCATGATCAAGCAGGAATTCATGTGTGTCTGACTATATATCCACCATGATCAAGCAGGAATTCATGTGTGTCTGACTATATATTCACCATGATCAAGCAGGAATTCATGTGTGCCTGACTATATATTCACCATGATCAAGCAGGAATTCATGTGTGCCTGACTATATATCCACCATGATCAAGCAGGAATTCATGTGTGTCTGACTATATATTCACCATGATCAAGCAGGAATTCATGTGTGTCTGACTATATATTCACCATGATCAAGCAGGAATTCATGTGTGCCTGACTATATATTCACCATGATCAAGCAGGAATTCATGTGTGTCTATATATTCACCATGATCAAGCAGGAATTCATGTGTGCCTGACTATATATTCACCATGATCAAGCAGGAATTCATGTGTGCCTGACTATATATTCACCATGATCAAGCAGGAATTCATGTGTGTCTGACTATATATTCACCATGATCAAGCAGGAATTCATGTGTGTCTGACTATATATTCACCATGATCAAGCAGGAATTCATGTGTGTCTGACTATATATTCACCATGATCAAGCAGGAATTCATGTGTGCCTGACTATATATTCACCATGATCAAGCAGGAATTCATGTGTGCCTGACTATATATTCACCATGATCAAGCAGGAATTCATGTGTGTCTGACTATATATTCACCATGATCAAGCAGGAATTCATGTGTGCCTGACTAATATATTCACCATGATCAAGCAGGAATTCATGTGTGCCTGACTATATATTCACCATGATCAAGCAGGAATTCATGTGTGCCTGACTATATATTCACCATGATCAAGCAGGAATTCATGTGTGCCTGACTATATATTCACCATGATCAAGCAGGAATTCATGTGTGTCTGACTATATATCCACCATGATCAAGCAGGAATTCATGTGTGCCTAACTATATATTCACCATGATCAAGCAGGAATTCATGTGTGTCTGACTATATATTCACCATGATCAAGCAGGAATTCATGTGTGCCTGACTATATATTCACCATGATCAAGGAATTCATGTGTGCCTGACTATATATTCACCATGATCAAGCAGGAATTCATGTGTGTCTGACTATATATTCACCATGATCAAGCAGGAATTCATGTGTGCCTGACTATATATTCACCATGATCAAGCAGGAATTCATGTGTGCCTGACTATATATTCACCATGATCAAGCAGGAATTCATGTGTGTCTGACTATATATTCACCATGATCAAGCAGGAATTCATGTGTGTCTGACTATATATTCACCATGATCAAGCAGGAATTCATGTGTGTCTGACTATATATTCACCATGATCAAGCAGGAATTCATGTGTGCCTGACTATATATTCACCATGATCAAGCAGGAATTCATGTGTGTCTGACTATATATTCACCATGATCAAGCAGGAATTCATGTGTGCCTGACTATATATTCACCATGATCAAGCAGGAATTCATGTGTGTCTGACTATATATTCAACATGATCAAGCAGGAATTCATGTGTGTCTGACTATATATTCAACATGATCAAGCAGGAATTCATGTGTGCCTGACTATATATTCACCATGATCAAGCAGGAATTCATGTGTGCCTGACTATATATCCACCATGATCAAGCAGGAATTCATGTGTGTCTGACTATATATTCACCATGATCAAGCAGGAATTCATGTGTGCCTGACTATATATCCACCATGATCAAGCAGGAATTCATGTGTGCCTGACTATATATTCACCATGATCAAGCAGGAATTCATGTGTGCCTGACTATATATTCACCATGATCAAGCAGGAATTCATGTGTGCCTGACTATATATTCACCATGATCAAGCAGGAATTCATGTGTGCCTGACTATATATTCACCATGATCAAGCAGGAATTCATGTGTGCCTGACTATATATTCACCATGATCAAGCAGGAATTCATGTGTGTCTGACTATATATCCACCATGATCAAGCAGGAATTCATGTGTGCCTAACTATATATTCACCATGATCAAGCAGGAATTCATGTGTGTCTGACTATATATTCACCATGATCAAGCAGGAATTCATGTGTGCCTGACTATATATTCACCATGATCAAGGAATTCATGTGTGCCTGACTATATATTCACCATGATCAAGCAGGAATTCATGTGTGTCTGACTATATATTCACCATGATCAAGCAGGAATTCATGTGTGCCTGACTATATATTCACCATGATCAAGCAGGAATTCATGTGTGCCTGACTATATATTCACCATGATCAAGCAGGAATTCATGTGTGTCTGACTATATATCCACCATGATCAAGCAGGAATTCATGTGTGCCTAACTATATATCCACCATGATCAAGCAGGAATTCATGTGTGTCTGACTATATATTCACCATGATCAAGCATGAATTCATGTGTGTCTGACTATATATTCACCATGATCAAGCAGGAATTCATGTGTGCCTGACTATATATTCACCATGATCAAGGAATTCATGTGTGCCTGACTATATATTCACCATGATCAAGGAGGAATTCATGTGTGCCTGACTATATATCCACCATGATCAAGCAGGAATTCATGTGTGCCTGACTATATATTCACCATGATCAAGGAATTCATGTGTGCCTGACTATATATCCACCATGATCAAGCAGGAATTCATGTGTGCCTGACCTTATATTCACCATGATCATAATTATCGTCGAGTGAAGCAAGACACTGTACTAATCATGAACCTTTTTGCCTCGGGCATGTACGTACATTCATCACACGGAGCAATAATCGGCCTCCGTATACGTACGTGAGTGTGAACTGCAACATCGTAATTCTGCGCGTACTTAATTGCACTGCTAGAGATGGTTCAGTGTCACGATGGAACCAAGTGAAACGAAAAAGATAAAAATGGGAGGGAAAAATGAGCAAGAAAGAGCAAAGGTACTGAAGAAAATGAGGAATTGAGGAGAGCTTAGCCTTCCACCCAGCATTGCCTAAAGCCTTCATTCAACACCCAATGCTTGAACATTCCCTAGCAACACCCAATGCTTGAACATTCCCTAGCAACACCCAATGCTAGAACATTCCCTAGCAACACCCAATGCTTGAACATTCCCTAGCAACACCCAATGCTTGAACATTCCCTAGCAACACCCAATGCTTGAACATTCCCTAGCAACACCCAATGCTTGAACATTCCCTAGCAACACCCAATGCTTGAACATTCCCTAGCAACACCCAATGCTTGAACATTCCCTAGCAACACCCAATGCTTGAACATTCCCTAGCAACACCCAATGCTTGAACATTCCCTAGCAACACCCAATGCTTGAACATTCCCTAGCAACACCCTATGCTTGAACATTCCCTAGCAACACCCAATGCTTGAACATTCCCTAGCAACACCCAATGCTTGAACATTCCCTAGCACCACCCAATGCTTGAACATTCCCTAGCAACACCCAATGCTTGAACATTCCCTAGCAACACCCAATGCTAGAACATTCCCTAGCAACACCCAATGCTTGAACATTCCCTAGCAACACCCAATGCTTGAACATTCCCTAGCAACACCCAATGCTTGAACATTCCCTAGCAACACCCAATGCTTGAACATTCCCTAGCAACACCCAATGCTAGAACATTCCCTAGCAACACCCAATGTTTGAACATTCCCTAGCAAACATTTCATATAATATGGTCATAGGCTTCTTCCCCCTCCTCCCGTGTCACCTTCCCTTACTTCACCCTCTCTTCACCCCTCCGCCCATGTCCCACCCCCTCTTCACCCCAACTTTGCTTTCCTTCACTCCCTCTTCCCCTACCCACTACCACCTCCCTCTTCCCTTCCTTCATTCCCTTCTTTGCCCCCTTCCCCTACCCACTCCCACATCACCTTCCTTCACTCCCTCTTCGCTTTTCTCTATCCCTCCTCCCCTTCCTCCCCCCACTCCTCCCCCTCCCTCCCTACAAACATCAGCCCTCCCTTCGCTGTGAGTGCATCCTTCTTGCTACCTCACAGTGTCTTCCCTATCCTTCTTCTCTGCCATGAGCTCTCTCTGCTGATCTGACAGGAGAGCAATGTCCTCCTTGATCCCCCGCATGCGAGCATTGAGTTCAACCACTTTGGAATTAACAGAATCCATAGACTCCAGTTCTTCTAGCTCTTTCTTGAAGCCCTAAACAAAACAATAACAATTAACAATAATTAAACAAACAAATAACAATAAACCAAAAAATAAAAAATAACAACAATTACCAATAAAAAAACACAAGTAGCAGTAGCAATTAACAATAAAAAACAAGTAGTAGCAATTAACAATTAACTAACAAAAAATTAACAACAAAAAATAAAAAATAACAACAATCAACAATTAACAAAACAAAAATAACAACAATTAACAATTAAAAAAACAAGTAGCAATTAACAAAACAAGTAGCAATTAACAATAAAAATAACAACAATCAACAAACAAACAACAAAAACAAATAATAACAATTAAAAATAACAGCAACAACAAACAAATAACAATTAGACAATAAACAGGGGAGGAACACGACCCTCTATAACTACAGCAGCAAGACCCCACCCACACTTGCCACTAACAGCTAAAATGAATCATGACAGAAGCCTCGGTTATAAATCTCTGTTCTTACATATACACACGTACAGAAGCCTCGGTGATAAATCTCTGTCCTTATATATACACATGTAAGGTAGAATGCTATTAGCACTTCCTATGATAGTTTCACACATAAATAAATAAATGTTAGAACTATATTGAATTGACAAAAAAAAAAGACCCTGCAGACCACCATCAGTTGAGACTGTGCCCATTACCCGTGTAGACCACCACCAGTTGAGACTGCACCCATTACCCGTGTAGACCACCACCAGTTGAGACTGTACCCATTACCCGTGTAGACCACCACCAGTTGAGACTGTACCCATTACCCGTGTAGACCACCACCAGTTGAGACTGTACCCATTACCCGTGTAAACCACCATCAGTTGAGACTGTGCCCATTACCCGTGTAAACCACCATCAGTTGAGACTGTACCCATTACCCGTGTAGACCACCACCAGTTGAGACTGTACCCATTACCCGTGTAGACCACCACCAGTTGAGACTGTACCCATTACCCATGTAGACCACCGCCAGTTGAGACTGTACCCATTACCCGTGTAGACCACCACCAGTTGAGACTGTACCCATTACCCATGTAGAGCACCACCAGTTAGATAACCCATAACATTTGAAACCACATACAACACTGATTTTAATGGTAAAAAGTTTCCGCAAGAGCAAGAACTCCGCAAACCAAACAGCAGAACTGAGCGCGGGTCATTCCATCTTATAATACACCACATGCATGTGCTTGATGGCATGAAATTACTGACCCAATGATCCTTACCAACCGCTTAATCCACAATGAGTAGTCCTGGACGTGCACTGGAACATTTGGAATTTCCAGTATTCAAGTTGTTAATTAATGGACGCAAGTTTATGCACGAGAGGGGGGAAGAGCTACATATAATTGACCTTGAGGATGAATTTCAAGAGTTGATTTTTCGTCCACACCTTCTACTGTTTCTGCTTGTTCACTTAGTAAAACACACTGGGAGTCCTTTTGCAGCTATTATAGGCTAAAGCCGACAGCCATTTAGACTGCCAAGAAGCTGTGATGATGTGAGTTTTAGCTTGTGGTACAAGCTTTGGTTCTCAACAGCTGCCATTTTGAAACTTGAAACATGGAGCACGAGGTGGAGGCAAATTGTTTATAATTAGAGCTAATTGGTTTCATATATCTGGCTTGGTAAATAAGAGAGTTCCCCAAATTGACCACCAAAGTGTCAAAAGACACAAGCTTGGACACTGTTCTCCCCTCTATTTAAGTTTTATTATATATATATATATATATTTTAAGGGTGATGATCGCAACTGCTGCCATGAATGGACTCTATATACCTGGCATTTTACTGCTGTTTCTGGAAGCCCCTCTTCAGAGATGAGCTGCACAGGCATCTATGCTTAGCTGAAATCACACGGAATCCCTTTGCTCTTGAGAGAGGAGGTGCTCCTCTGTAGATTTCTTTGCTGTAAGTTTTGCCGTAGAGGGTGTAGAGCGATGTAGCCACGTGCAGCTTTTGTTTGCTTGACTCAATGGCTTATACTAAAGTGCAGCTTATGTATGGTTTGCGCATTCTAATAGTACAAGCAGATTGAAAAGTTTATCCTTGAAAAAGTTATAGCTATCAGAGAAAATTGTCAAAGGGGGGGCAACTGGAGGAATCTGGATATTAAGGGGGGGGCATGATGTCAAGCACTTATCAACATCAATAAGAATTTTAATAATATAATTTCCAAGGGGAGGGCAAAAAGGTTGCAAGGGGGGTGCAGCCCCCCCCCCCCCCCCCCCTAAATGAAACCCTGGTTATGAATACAACTGTTATAAAAACATCAAATAAAGTTGTAGTCAATAATGTTGAACGACTTGTGAGCCTGCAAGAGCTCAATTTAACCCTCACTACTCCCCCTCCTCCCGCCCCCCAAAAAACCCACACACAAAAACACTTTCAACTTTCACTCACGTCAATCTCCCTCCGTAGCGTCTCGATCTTTTTCTCGCGACCAGCTTCCTGCCGTTTGACATTCTCCAGCTCCTGCTTTGGTTGGTCCAATGTGTCCTCTAGCTCTCTCATAAAATCTTTCTTCTCCCTCAGGGCTTTCTCCATCTTGTGTCCCTCATGCACGGCTTGTCTCTCCGACACCTTGCAGAGCTCCACGGCTTCCTCCTGCGCCAAGAAGCGGTCCCTGATGGGCTGGTAGCAATCCTTCATACGCGTCAGCTCCTTAACTGCTTCTTTACGCTCATTCTTCTTCTGGTCGTACGTGTTGCGAGCCTCTTGGTATTTCTGGAGGCACAAGGTGGAATGGGTGAAGAGAGGAGAGGAGCAGAGATGATGGAGAGGAGTGCGAGTGTGGAGGTGCGGGGTGAGGAGGAGAGAGAGGAAAGAGATACAGGGGGGGGAGGGAGGGGAGAAGGATGAAGTTGGAAAAGAAAATGGAAGGAGTAGATTGGAGATCTCCCTTCCCCATCATCTGGACATTTTGGTAGAGCAATGACATTCCTTTTCACAGAGCACCAGAAAGTGAGCAAGCCTTCCATGGCCCCTGCACCAGCAAGTGAGCAAGCCTTCCATGGCTCCTGCACCAGCAAGTGAGCAAGCCTTCCATAGCTCCTGCACGAGCAAGTGAGCAAGCCTTCCATGGCTCCTGCACCAGCAAGTGAGCAAGCCTTCCATGGCTCCTGCACCAGCAAGTGAGCAAGCCTTCCATGGCTCCTGCACAAGCAAGTGAGCAAGCCTTCCATGGCCCCTGCACCAGCAAGTGAGCAATCCGTGGCTCCTGCACCAGCAAGTGAGAAAGCCTTCCGTGGCTCCTGCACCAGCTAAGCACACTCACTCACCACCCAGTGCTTCTTGTAGCTGAGGTGCTTGATGTCCTTGATGATATTCTGCTGGTTGCTGTACCGCTCCACGTCCCTCTCCAGCAGCCGGTTCTTACGCTCCAGATCATCGAGCTCTTTATTCTTCCTCCTCACGATGTCACGTGACTTGGACTGAGTGAACTTCAAATTCTTCAGTTCCTCATGAAGCTGGTAGAGTTCTTTAGGACCAACCTGAAGGGGAATATTTAAAAAAAATATAATAACAACAATAATAACAATAATAATACATACTCTCATTGAACTTTCAGTTGACATAATAACATTACAATAACCTTCTTAATAATCAACTTGAAATTGTATTCTCTCGACGTTTCGAATAGATGCTCTAGCCTTCTTTCCTGATGAAGGCTAGAGCATCTAGTCGAAACGTCCGAGAGAATGCAATTTCAAGTTGATTATTGAGAAGGTTATTGTAATATTAATATATTAAATTAAAAAATAGTAATATCAAGAGCAATCAGAGACTGCAAAACCTCAACCACTCTCAACAATAATTGTGAGGTGTGAGGTTTAACACCAACGCAAAAGACACAAGCGTAGGTTAATCCTTAAACAAAATGGCCGACAACGCCAAGCGCCATGCCGTTTGTGACAATGGTAACTTATAGCAATGTTTAAACCAGGATCACCACCAACATTTAATGGATTAATTTTTAACCCATGCTAAACCCGTCCACAAAAGTACGTGAAAATACTCAAAATAGCAATGTTTAAACCAGGATCACCACCAACATTTAATGGCTTCGTCTTTAACCCTTGCTAAACCTACAAAAGTACGTGAAAATCCATCTGTCAGTTTTTGTGTAATCCTGCTAACAGAGAGAGAGAGACGAACCAGACAGACAAACCAACAAGCTGGGCTAAAATTATAACCTCCCTGGTGGGGGTAATGCCGCTGACAAGCCTAGTTATAAGGTCTCCTGCTGACAACAAGCCTAGTTATAAGGTCTCCTGCTGACAACAATACTCTCAGCCGATTGGATAGGGGGATTCGTTAACAAGCATATCAACTTTACTCATCACGCACTGAAAGAATTGGTTTCCAAACTACAAGGCTTTCGGTTGACATTCTACAAGGGAAAGAAGCTCATCACTGAAAATGCCGAAGTACTCGCAGGATCAACTTCAAACCATCCACTGTCATGGCGATCACGCGATCGCTGCAACAAGTCTGGCCGTGGGAATGGAGGTCTTAAGCGTGTACGGCACTGTTCCTACAGAGGAGATTGTGTGTAGCCATCCTCCAACGTCAAGATGCAGAGATCGCAGAAGCAAGCGGGAGGGACAGATTGGGATACGTCTTATAGCAGCCATGACTGCCTACGACACAGACACCACCTTTCCTCCTGGTTGGTTTTCGAGTCTTTGCACACAATCCACTGGTGCCCCAACACCACCTGCAGTGGAGCAGTCGGGGCTCAATCTAGAAAGTGCCCTCCATTGCCACCGAGAGGTCATCACTCACAATCTGCTTCTTCTGCTGCTAGGCAATTGGTACTGCCTGTACCATAAACCTATTTCAAATAATATCTGACTTGGACTTGGAATAATCACTTTAACCACTTGTAGAGCTGCAAGTGCCTGCGTAATACTCCAACAGGCATCTTTTCCATCTCTCCTTGCGCTTGGTGGAAAACTTGCTGGCATGTCATTCTTGGAACCAGGCATGCATAAAACTACTGCATGGGCAGGTTTGTTGCAACTGATATCAAGAGATTGCAAGAGTGAGTGAGTGAAGCTAGCAGAAACAATGTCAATATTGTTCTCCTTCAACGAGTCCAAACACACTGATTTTGGACCATGTCATATATAACCCAGGCATGGTGGAGGTCAGGACTTAACTTGGACCATGTCATATACAACCAAGGCATGGTGGAAGTCAGGACTTAACTTGGATCATGTCATATACAACCCAGGCATAGTGGAAGTCAGGACTTAACTTGGACCATGTCATACACAACCAAGGAATGGTGGAAGTCAGGACTTAACTTGGACCATGTCATATACAACCAAGGCATGGTGGAAGTCAGGACTTAACTAGGACCATGTCATACACAACCCAGGCATGGTGGAGGTCAGGACTTAACTTGGACCATGTCATATACAACCCAGGCATGGTGGAGGTCAGGACTTAACTTGGACCATGTCATACAGGGCCGTAGCAACCACTACGGCCGCTCCGGTTTTGGCCGCACCAAATTTCAAGCCCAAATTTCAAGCCCAGCTATAAAAAATAAAAATAAAAATAAATTAAAAAAAATTTTAAATAAATAAGAGTTCGAAGTTAGAATTATAGGCACGTGGTCCATTGAGTTTGAGTCCTAAAGAAAGGTCATTGCTTCTAGTTCACGAGTAGGTGAGGTAGTAGCTGAAAATATCCCTGAGCAGCCTCATCAGCCACGGGCATTTCATTTTCCCAAGCGATCTTTCAGAAAAAAGAATGCAATTCTGCGTAGTTTTCAGCCAGAGTGGTTCACCAAGTGGCAATTCCTTCACTATGATGAGGCAAAGGATGTTGTTTTTTTGCCATGTCTGCCTCATGGCTACAAAGAAACAGATGATGAAGACAGGCTATCTTGACCCAGCCTTTGTGAGTATATAATATAGTTCAAATATAACAAAGAAGGTAGCTTGCTAGCTAGTAGCTAGAACAATTGGTAGTTAGCTAGCTGTAGCATATAACAATAATTATGGGAAAGTTGTTAGATTAGATGGGTAGTGAGCTAACTAGGAAGAATATGTAACATTATATTTAAGCACACTGATAAATTTTAATTTAGGTAACTCGTGGGTTTGCTAATTGGAAGGATGGCACTAGAAGTTTCAAAAATCATGAGACCAGTGCTGCTCACCATGAAGCTGTTGATGTGATGATTACTATTCCTTCCACTACTGGGGATGTAGGAGCACTGCTTTCTAGACAATTTGCTACTCAGAAGGGAAAAAATACACGGGCTCTGTTCCAGATATTTTCATCCATTACGTTTCTGTGTCGTCAAGGTCTTGCTCTGAGAGGAGATGGCACTGAAACAGATGGAAATCTACAGCAATTGTTGAAGATGAAGGCTAAAGAGGATCCCAATCTTGCAGAGTGGTTAAGAAGGAAGGAGAATGTTTACACAAGCCCTGAAATACAAAATGAAATGATTAAACATAATGGAGTCTTAAGCTTCTACGAAACTTGGCAACAGAGTTTCGTACCTCTCCTTTTTAGACTATCATGGCTGATGAGACTACAGATGCTACTAATTGTGAACAGGTCACTCTTTTTGTTCGTTGGATTACTGATGACTTGCAAGTACATGAAGATTTTCTAGATTATATTCTGTCCCTTCAATCGATGAGACTACAGATGCTGCTAATTGTGAACAGGTCACTCTTTTTGTTCGTTGGGTTACCGATGACTTGCAAGTACATGAAGATTTTCTAGGATTATATTCTGTCCCTTCAATCGATGCTGAAATGTTATTTTCAGTGATCAAAGATGTTTTTTTGAGATTGAATTTGAGTTTTGAAAGAGTACGTGGTCAGTGCTATGATGGTGCAAGTGCTATGAGCGGTAGCAGGAGTTGTGTTGCAAAGCGAATCAGTGAACTTGAACCAAGGGCCATCTTCACGCATTGTTATGGCCATGCTCTAAACTTGGCTGCCAGTGACGCCATTAAGAAATCAAAGGTGATGAAAGATGCATTGGATACTACCCACGAGATTACTAAGCTTACCAAGTATTCTCCACGCAGAGAAGCAATTTTTCGGGATTTGAACGAAGCCATACCAGGCGAAAGCAATCCTGGTATCAGAGTTCTGTGCCCAACCAGATGGACCATGAAGGCCAATACCCTTGCTAGTATCATGAGCAATTTTGAAACTTTGCAATTGACATGGAGAAAGCTGTCGATGTGGTATGAGACACAGAAACAAAGGCTAGAATCCGTGGAGTATCTGTAATGATGTCCACGTTCAACTACCTATTTGGCAACATACTTGGAGAAATGCTGTTGAAACACGCAGATAATCTGAGCAGCACTCTCCAGCACAAGCAGCTGCCGAGGGTCAGGCAGTTGCTAAAATGACTGTGGAAACCATAAAGCTGCAGAGAAGTGACGAGTCATTTGACCTGTTCTGGTTAAAGGTAAACCAGAGAGCCAACAGTGTTGGTAACTACCACGTCGTCAGGAACGTCCTCGAAGATTTGATGACGGTTTATCAGAAGGTGATCATCACGAAAATCCCAAGTCTCTCTACAAGCAGCAATATTACGAAGCAATTGATTTAATTATCAGCTGCATTGAAGATCGATTTGATCAACCTGGGTACAATCATTGGAAACTCTTCTGCTTAAAGCTGCAAATCAGAAGACTTTGAAAGTGATTTGCAAACTATCTGCCAATTTTACAAAGACGATTTTGACCATGAGCTCTTGCGCACTCAACTTCAGACCTTTGCTGTGCACTTTCAACATGTTCAAGAAAAACCAGCAGAACCTACAACAAAAATCAACATCTTTGATGTGAAGAATTATTTACTTTCACTTTCTCCTGCTCAGCTATCTCTGATATCAAATGTCAAATGCCTTATGCAGCTCACATTAGTTAGGCCTGCCACAAATGCATCTTCGGAATTTAGGTCTTTCAGTGCATTAAGGAGATTGAAAACCTTTCTTCGGGCAACTATGAAGCAGGATGGTCTCAACTACCTTATGCTTCTTCATGTGCATAAGGATAAAACAGATGATCTGGACCTCAAACCTCTCATTAATGAATTTATAAATTCAGATCACAGATTAAATATCTTAGCTAAATTGGAATAATTATCTCGTATTCCACATCGCACTATTAATCTTGTATATAATTTCATTGCACACAAATTAAGGAGTATATATATATATATACATTTGGTATAATAAGCATGATACAATTACACGTAGAATGAAGAGCAGAGTTGCTTTTAAGCAAAACAATGTGGTCGTTATAAGATAGCATATATATATATGTAGCTAGCCACAAACAATCATATCAGGATACGATGCTTACAAAAATTATTGAACTCAATCAATTAAAAACAGGAGACTAAAAAAACATGAGCTACTCGGTCAGAGAAATGGGATCTAGTTACAAAAGATAATAAACTGATATATAACTAACCACATCTGCCCCCAGGGAATCCCATTTAAAACCACACCCACTTCCTGGCCTGACCATTCAAAATTTGCTTGCTACGGGCCTGTGACATAAGTGGCAGTCATGACTTCACGTCATATACAACCCAGGCATGGTGGAAGTCAGGACTTAACTAGGACCATGTCATATACAACTCAGGCGGTCAGGACTTAACTTGGACCTTATCATATACAACCAAGGCATGGTGGAAGTCAGGACTTAACTTGGATCATGTCATATACAACCCAGGCATGGTGGAAGTCAGGACTTAACTAGAACCATGTCATATACAACCCAGGCATGGTGGAAGTCAGGACTTAACTTGGACCATGTCATATACAACCCAGGCGGTCAGGACTTAACTTGGACCTTGTCATATACAACCAAGGCATGGTGGAAGTCAGGACTTAACTAGAACCATGTCATATACAACCCAGGCATGGTGGAAGTCAGGACTTAACTTGGATCATGTCATATACAACCCAGGCATGGTGGAAGTCAGGACTTAACTAGAACCATGTCATATACAACCCAGGCATGGTGGAAGTCAGGACTTAACTTGGACCATGTCATATACAACCCAGGCGGTCAGGACTTAACTTGGACCTTGTCATATACAACCAAGGCATGGTGGAAGTCAGGACTTAACTAGAACCATGTCATATACAACCCAGGCATGGTGGAAGTCAGGACTTAACTTGGACCATGTCATATACAACCCAGGCATGGTGGAAGTCAGGACTTAACTTGGATCATGTCATATACAACCCAGGCATGGTGGAAGTCAGGACTTAACTAGGACCATGTCATATACAACCCAGGCATGGTGGAAGTCAGGTCTTAACTAGAACCATGTCATATACAACCCAGGCATGGTGGAAGTCAGGACTTAACTTGGATCATGTCATATACAACCCAGGCATGGTGGAGGTCAGGACTTAACTTGGACCTTGTCATATACAACCCAGGCATGGTGGAAGTCAGGACTTAACTTGGACCATGTCATATACAACCCAGGCATGGTGGAAGTCAGGACTTAACTTGGACCATGTCATATACAACCCAGGCATGGTGGAAGTCAGGACTTAACTAAAACCATGTCATATACAACCCAGGCATGGTGGAAGTCAGGACTTAACTAAAACCATGTCATATACAACCCAGGCATGGTGGAAGTCAGGACTTAACTAGGACCATGTCATATACAACCCAGGCATGGTGGAAGTCAGGTCTTAACTAGAACCATGTCATATACAACCCAGGCATGGTGGAAGTCAGGTCTTAACTAGAACCATGTCATATACAACTCAGGCATGGTGGAGGTCAGGACGGACCTTGTCATATACAACCCAGGCATGGTGGAAGTCAGGACTTAACTAGAACCATGTCATATACAACCCAGGCATGGTGGAAGTCAGGACTTTTAAGTAGGACCATGTCATACACAACCCAGGCATGGTGGAAGTCAGGACTTAACTTGGACCTTGTCATATACAACCCAGGCATGGTGGAAGTCAGGACTTAACTTGGATCATGTCATATACAACCCAGGCATGGTGGAAGTCAGGACTTAACTAAAACCATGTCATAGCATGGTGGAGGTCAGGACTTAACTAGGACCATGTCATATACAACCCAGGCATGGTGGAAGTCAGGACTTAACTAAAACCATGTCATATACAACCCAGGCATGGTGGAAGTCAGGACTGAACTAGGACCATGTCATATACAACCCAGGCATGGTGGAAGTCAGGACTTAACTTGGACCATGCCATATACAACCCAGGCATGGTGGAGGTCAGGACTTAATTGGATCATGTCGTATACAACCAAGGCATGGTGGAAGTCGGGACTTAACTTGGATCATGTCATATACAACCCAGGCATGGTGGAGGTCAGGACTTAACTTGGACCATGTCATATACAACCCAGACATGGTGGATGTCAGGACTTAACTTGGATCATGTCATATACAACCCAGGTCAGGACTTAACTTGGATCATGTCATATACAACCCAGGCATGGTGGAAGTCAGGACTTAACTTGGATCATGTCATATACAACCCAGGCATGGTGGAAGTCAGGACTTAACTAGGACAATGTCATACACACAACCAAGGCATGGTGGAAGTCAGGACTTAAAGGGTCTGGGAACATTAGTTACCCTCTCCTCGCCACAAAGAAGGTAAAGGATCCACTACATCACTAGAATCACAACACTGTCTGCAGCTTTAGCTCTACCTGTATCCTCTATTGAGAGCACTCCGGTTGTAACCATACATAATTATAACTTTGTCTTGGTGGGTTACAAGAACCTCCCCTCCAGCTGTAACCAGGTCAAGTTTACAGCTAGAACTCGATCCATCGAGGATCACCTCCCCTCTCTAAGGTGAAGTGATTCTGAGTGTTTCTCGGTAGGCAGAGTACCTGTGCAGCCTTCCTTAGCAGAAGAGTGAGGATCTACCAGAAAGAGATCGTCTAAGAAAACAATTCCGATCAACAGTTGCGATCGTCAGTCTCTCCAATTATAACCTGAAATACTACGGTTCCCATTAATGAATATGCAGCACATCAATTATGGGTTACAAGAACATCCCCTCCAGGTCAAGTTTAGAACTCGATCCATCCAGGAGCACCTCCCCTCTCTAGGGTGAAGTCATCCCCCTCCCTCCCCCCCCCCCCCAAGTCCTCATGTAGGTCATGTTTACTGACTCAGGATCAGTGACAACTGTGTAAAGAGTCCCCCAACACACACAAGCCAAAAACAGACCAAGAAAACCCAATAAACACAACTGTAAAAGTTGGTTGCTGAGCACTTTTTGTTAAAGCACTTACTTTCCTGTTAGTTCTAGTCTTTAGCTGTCGAGCATCGATCAGGACTGCTCTAGAGTCAGTGTTCCTTCCATTGCCGGCAGCTAGACTAATTTGTAGCTGTGATGTCCACGCATGACACAGTCTCCAGCTCTGCGCTCCACTCCACAATGGTTACAACGGTGCAAACGTTTGCAATCTCTAGTTGGCCCTTTTTAGTACGTAATGCACTCAGCGATCCATACCTTTTAAGGAATTGATCGCATCTGCACATCGGCATTGCTTGTTAATTAAGTGCCTGCTCGGGCGTTAATGACCAGACTTTATAGCATGCTGTGTCGTTTAAACCCACCCAACCCACAAGAAGAGAATGGCACTTCCATACATGCCATATATATGCTTACGGTTTTCTCGGTCTCTATGAGCAGTTCCTGCTTGTTCATGCGAGCAAACTCGACCACCTTATCCTGGGAACACAGAACAACATAACATCACCAAGTTTAAAAAGGTTATATCCAATACTATGTTGGAGCAGCACATGTCCTGCTAAAGTGACACATCTGTCATTTCTTTATGTAACTCGGACAGCACATGTGGTGCTAAAGTGACACATCTGTCATTACTTTATGTAGCTTGGACAGCACATGTGGTGCTAAAGTGACACATCTGTCATTACTTTATGTAGCTTGGACAGCACATGTCCTGCTAAAGTGACACATCCCCACACCTTTGTACCAGGGCCATGAATACTTACATATATCTGGCTGGAAGCATGAGCTAGCCTTGTTTGAAGATATTGACATCATGCTCGTGCACAATAAAGTGTTGGGCACTGACCTCCCACTTCATAATGCTGGTGTTCCAACCTAGTCCCACCCTTCTCCTCCTCTTCATTATGCTGGTGATCCAACCTAGTCCCACCCTTCTCCTCCTCTTCATTATGCTGGTGATCCAACCTAGTCCCACCCTTCTCCTCCTCTTCATTATGCTGGTGATCCAACCTAGTCCCACCCTTCTCCTCCTCTTCATTATGCTGGTGATCCAACCTAGTCCCACCCTTCTCCTCCTCTTCATTATGCTGGTGATCCAACCTAGTCCCACCCTTCTCCTCCTCTTCATTATGCTGGTGTTCCAACCTAGTCCCACCCTTCTCCTCCTCTTCATTATGCTGGTGTTCCAACCTAGTCCCACCCTTCTCCCCCTCTTCATTATGCTGGTGTTCCAACCTAGTCCCACCCTTCTCCTCCTCTTCATTATGCTGGTGTTCCAACCTAGTCCCACCCTTCTCCCCCTCTTCATTATGCTGGTGTTCCAACCTAGTCCCACCCTTCTCCTCCTCTTCATTATGCTGGTGTTCCAACCTAGTCCCACCCTTCTCCCCCTCTTCATTATGCTGGTGTTCCAACCTAGTCCCACCCTTCTCCCCCTCTTCATTATGCTGGTGTTCCAACCTAGTCCCACCCTTCTCCTCCTCTTCATTATGCTGGTGATCCAACCTAGTCCCACCCTTCTCCTCCTCTTCATTATGCTGGTGTTCCAACCTAGTCCCACCCTTCTCCTCCTCTTCATTATGCTGGTGATCCAACCTAGTCCCACCCTTCTCCTCCTCTTCATTATGCTGGTGATCCAACCTAGTCCCACCCTTCTCCTCCTCTTCATTATGCTGGTGTTCCAACCTAGTCCCACCCTTCTCCTCCTCTTCATTATGCTGGTGTTCCAACCTAGTCCCACCCTTCTCCCCCTCTTCATTATGCTGGTGATCCAACCTAGTCCCACCCTTCTCCCCCTCTTCATTATGCTGGTGTTCCAACCTAGTCCCACCCTTCTCCTCCTCTTCATTATGCTGGTGATCCAACCTAGTCCCACCCTTCTCCTCCTCTTCATTATGCTGGTGTTCCAACCTAGTCCCACCCTTCTCCTCCTCTTCATTATGCTGGTGTTCCAACCTAGTCCCACCCTTCTCCTCCTCTTCATTATGCTGGTGATCCAACCTAGTCCCACCCTTCTCCTCCTCCCAAACCCTCTTATTATCGACCACTTTAAGGCACATGGAGAGATCATCCTTAGACACAAAAAAAACGTGAAGTACACAAAATAAGTTTAATGTCCTTGACTACAACCCATTTGATCACTTGATCGTCTGCCATGAGGCTAGCTTCAGTACCACAGAGGACACAACCTCGACTCACCTGGGGCAGGAACATACATCTGTTTCCAAGCTGAATACCCAGAGACTCCACCAACTTCTTCACCTAGCAACAACAGGGACAACACGTCAAGCACGCACAAGCTCATCGGAATGACGACAACCTTACGTCTTTCTCGTTCACTTGCTCACGATTGATGGTCCACTTGGAGGAGTTGTTGTCCTCGTAAATCGTCCTGCGAATGACTGGGTTTCTTTTGGCTCTGTCGTCGCATAAGGTGATCTCCACAAACGCAGTCTGACTCCCGTGCTTTACAAAGTCTTTCACCTAAGAGGAGGGAGGATATTGGACCACAAAAAACATGGCCTCACAAGTCTATTGTGTGCCATGGTATCTGGAAAAGGGACGACGAAATTACACTGGGGAAAATAAGGGGAAAAGAAATTAAAAAATGGCTAAAAAATAACAGCCTTCCCCAAGTCAAACTGCTCAGTATCTTCCAATGCACAGCTGCTGCCTTCAGACAAATTTTTAACATTGGCAATAGATTTACAAGTTCAATTCCACACAAACCTACAGTTCAAAACAAACAGGCACTTTTGACTTTATACAAAATTTGATCACTCTTTAGATGGACCGCTTCTCTTAGATCCTATCACATTATATAACGTGATAATGCTACCACATCTTCTGCAAGTGCTGTACGGTAAACTAGACAGGGTATGTATGGCCGGGAAAGTTGCGCACAACAACAAGCAACCAACAAGAACAAAACTTACATCCTTAGCTCGTCCCAGGAGTGATGTGGAACCGCCCAACCCCAGACACAGCGCACAAACAATGCTCGACTTCCCAGTGCCTGAAACAACAAACGTGATGGTGCTTCCACACTTGTTTCTTAGTAGCGCTCACCATTGGGTCCCACTATGACATTGAGCTGAGGTTTGGGGTTGATGACGACGTTGTCAAATGTTCTAACGAGATAAGATTTTTACAGTCGAGGAGAGAGACAGAGGAAAGGACAGAAGGAAAGAAATAACCAATTAGTAGTCGGCAACAACACACTTGGTTATTACGAGAGAATTACGAGAGAATTATTAATTGCCCCCCCCCCCCCCCAAAAAAACCCCAACTAATTAAGGGGGGACTACACCTGAAAAACTTTGGAGGTTTTTTAATTTTATTTTGTCAGTTCAAACTGTTGCTGTACATATCTACTAGCCAATTCTAAAGTTTTAGAGCTATTGGATGTTCCATTTCAAAGTTATGATGGTTTTTGTCCATGCATTTCTTATTGATTTGAAGAGAAACCAACAAGGAACACTAAAGGGGGGGACAGCACCATTTTTTAAATTAAAACAAATAAACTTGTGGTTACCACTTTATAGCTCTGTAGATTCTGTAAACTTCATGGTATGGACTTGATATATAGCTCAAAAGATAGGTCTCTCTTTGTGCTCTCTGTTGATACTAAAATATTTTTCATGGGTATAACTTACTGGACCTAAAGTGGAGGGAACCTCAAAAACCTGAATGCCTGAACTGGCAGTATAAATATCTCCTGATTGCCAAGTGCTAGAGAGTTGAAATTAGCACCAGTGGCTAGAGGAGGCCCTACTCTATTCAATGAGTGTTTTCATAAGGCGCTAAAATGTAAGTAGGTGGTCAAGCGCGCGGGTGGAAAATGAGTTTTATGGATTATTAACGAAATTCATTTTCCACCCACGCGCTTGACCACGTACTTAGATTTTAACGCCTAATAAAAACACTCGTGGAATAGAGTAGGGCCTCCTCTAGCCACTGGTGCTAATTTCAACTCTCTAGCACTTGGCAATCAGGAGATATTTATACTGCCAGTTCAGGCATTCAGGTTTTTGAGGTTCCCTCCACTTGTAGCTCCTGTAACTTGGCTATAGTTATACCTATGAAAAATATTTTAGTATCAACAGAGAGCACAAAGAGAGACCTATCTTTTGAGCTATATATTAAGTCCATACCATGAAGTTTACGGAATCTATGGAGTTATAAAGTGGTAACCACAAGAAGAAAAAGGGGGTGGAAATACATGTGGGTCACTCTCCCCCAAAAATGCAACTGTCCCTCCTTCAACACATTATTGCCAGGAATTTTGAAAATCTATTTTGTTCTGATTTTGCGGCGAACATACCTTTGCCACACTTGACTCAATTTCAATATTTGAGGATTCATTTGAGAGCTCTTTTAGTGATCTGTGATATAACGGTTTGATTTTTTTTTTAACTTGAAGCATTGCCGAGTTATGGTGATTAGAAGAGGTGACTGTCACAGATTTTGCGTTTATTTTGTGTGGTTGGAAATGAAATGCCTTAGAACTAATGAACAAGAGATGTGTTGAAAAATATGCCTCCGTTATATCACAACTAAATGTCTTGGTAAGCTACAAACCAAATTTGGGCATCTGTAGACCAGGCACTTGGGAAATATCCTCGCCGCAGTTTGGGGGGTGCAATTTTTGGAGTGACCCTTGCCTTTTTGGATGTATCTTCTAAGAAAATGTGCCTATAGAGACATTTCACATGTCATCTTAAAGCACACAGAATGAGCAACAAGTTGGTATCAAAAATATCTTCACAGAAGAAAGGGAGGGAAAGTTATGATGGCTACAAAAATGCGTTCAAATTTTGGTGGTTTCAGGTGTAGTCCCCCCTTTTAAGCAATGCACACTAGAGACCATGAGGTTTTCTGGGCAGCTAGGAACTGGGTGTGGGGGGGGGGGGGGGCTCCTGTAACTAGGTGACTTTATAAACACAGCTGCCTATATACCACTTGAAACCTTGCTTACAAGTGGCAATTTCAACCACAACTGTTCACTAATGGCAATTTCAACCACAACTGTTCACTAGTAGATCCAGTACACACACACATACATACAGGGAAACCTCCCTAGGACTCCTCTACTTATCTCTTACCAGTCCAGTCATGATATTAACCAAATAACCATCTTTTGCATACATACTAGTGGTATGACTGCAGTAGCTAATAGTCAAGAAGCTGTTTAGTTACACAGCAGTACTTATTCATCATTCTGATCAAGATCTTAGTAGTGAACCATGTATGTCGAGTGAGGCACGAAGTACATACCTCAACCTTAAACATACTTGACCAATCTTCGGATGAAACGATTTCATGTTAATTATTATTATTTTTGCTCTTCAAGATATAATTATTGTATTTTTTTCCCCATTGGGGTTGTTCTCTCCTCTGCCACTGCTATGCTACACAGGCAAACATATGCTAACCACACTACCTGAACTTCTATTTTCAACCTGTGGAGTATCACGAATCCATGACAAGTTTTATATTAGTTCATACAGTCAGGAATCTTTTTATCGTAGAAAGGGGTACTTATAATGAAGTCAGCCATGGTTGTCAACTGAAACAGAGAGAGCAAGTACAGAGAGCAAGTTAAACTATATAGTGAATACAAGAACTCCCCCCCCCCCCAATTATAAAAAGGTTTTTTAAAGTGGTAAACAAGATTGTACCCAAACAGACTAGATGACCAAACAGACTAGATGACCCTTTACCATTTAAATAATCATACACATTGCATACACATGTACACTATTGGTGTTCACGAATTTTTAAGTGGTAAAGTGTCATCTAAGTGGTTGTGGTCTATTTGAGTAGTTAAATGATTTTTATGGTTCCCAATGTGTCCCCCCCTCCTCGTTTGTTGCTTGTTGGACACCACACTTACGAACAGGTCATGTCTGGTTGCTGTTGTTGACCGTACCCTTGTGGGTCAGCTACAGCCTCCTTCAATGACGTTATTGAACATGACCCAACAGAATAGCAGACCAGTTTAGGCAATTGATCATCTCCTTTGGTCTCGGTATATAACAGTTTCCAAGGAGAAAGAACTCCAGAAACCAAATAGCAGAACTGAGCACGGTTCATTTATTCTGCTTATAAAATACAACATGTGTTTTAGAACTTGATAGCCAAAAATCACCAGATGATCCTTACCAACCATTTATTCCACAATCGAGAAACAGAGAGTCGTGGGCATGCACCACGTTTTTTATGATTGTATACACAAGTTATGTGAGTAGGAAAATGGAGGTCCATATCTAGAGACATAGAGATCCTTGAAGATGAACGTCAAGGCCATTTTCACTTTCTCCATCTGTTCTTTGTTAGTTTGCCGGTTTACTACATTCAAAGCATGCAGGTAGCTGCTTTGATGGTGGAGCTAATGAGGGAAGAACAGGATGTAGTTATGCAAATGTGGAAAACAACAGAGGTAATGGTGGCTGTTGAAAGTAGATCTAGTGGTATATTCAACTTGGACATAACGGTATATGGCAAGCAATGGTCTTCCTCCCATAACGAGCAGGTACATCCTGGACCTGAGAAGGTCAGCGAATTATTTCAAGATTGGTCAACAGCTAGCCAGCAACTGAGAAGGAAAACGTCATGATTATTGCAGGCTAGCTCCTTGCTTATCACTTACCTGAACAAAGCTAGCTGTCTCACACATGTCCTTGGAAGTCCCAAGATTCCACAGCAGGAACATAGAAGCATGGAATGGAGTGAGGATTTACTCTACCTATCCATAGTGCCACTATCAAAGCTTACCTCATCCACCAGCCAAAACTCGACACGGTCTCACCAGCAAGCCAGGTCCATGATATAAGCAAAAAATTGGCAAAACACTAGCAGGGTTTCATTTAGGGGCTGCCCCCACTTGGAAATTGTATTATTAAAATTCTTATTGATGTTGGTAAGTGCTTGACATCATGCCCTCCCTTAATATCCAGATTCCTCCAGTTGCCCACCCTTGGACAATTTTCTAAATGAAACCCTGACTAGTATAAAACTAAACTGGAAGTGCCCTCCCTCAACCATAAAGATCAAGAAGTCTCGCTATGTTTCTGCTATCATTAAGCTATCAACAACACTGTAAAACTTATAAAGTCTAGCCCTATAGTACAAGCTTGAAGCACAAATAACTTTCTCCTTGGAAAATTGCATGCGAGAAAAATAATGTCACCTCAGCGCTGGATGCATCAGAAGGATATGATTTTCCATTCGTTACAGGTTAAATTAAACACGGATGTCTTTTACTAGTGAAACCTCAAAAAAACACCCTACAAATAATTGGTGTGTGACCTTTGCACTAGAGTATCGAGAATTTGTGGGAAGTCAGTTTGGAAGAAATGGAGTTCTGCTTGTTCTTTTAAGTTTGTGTGAAGATTAGGATAAGAAAAGGAAAAAGTGATTGACAGGAACCATTGCTGGGCTGACGTGGATAAAGCAACTGGCTAACTTAGGAGCGAAAACCTGCAATCAAATAACATGTTTGAGAAGAGGGACATAGACTTAGTTGCAGCACTAGAGACAACAGCTACGGTAGGCCAGATGGAATGCCAGATTATTCCTGCACCGGCAACCTTCATAGCCATACCATAAAGTATGTACACCACAGTGGTCATGATTGCGAGATGTAAGGGACACACTGCATAGAATTACATTTTTGAGGGGCTAAATATTCGTAGATAATGCTCAACAAGAGGATGGAAATGTGTAGAAGATGACATACCAAGTTCTACTGTTCATCTTATCACTGGCTCCTGTGAAAAACATCAGACGCCTTAAAAATATATTGCTATACAAAGCTTCATCAGGAGTTTTCTTATAGCTTACAGGTAAGTACAAAAGTGTTTGTATTCATGGTAAGTGATCAGCCTTTACAACGGGCTCAGCTCTCCTTTCATTCCAGTCTAGCTTTATATGCACTCACAGGAAGTTAAAGAGCCACAGTTTAAGTACTGCTCCTCTGGAGAACCCCTTCGTACATGCCTCCCCGGATCCTACTGCTACACTGGAAGACTTTGAATCGGTTCTTCTCCGTACCTTTGCAGCTTTCTCCGCCATAGTTTACCTTGGACTCTTCCAAGCACGCACGCCCACACGTGCCTTACCCTTCGCCGCCAAATATCAACATCCCGCCTGGTTCCAGTCATGGAGGAAGTCGTAGCTCGAGAGATTGCTTCTTTTCTATGATGGTTGCTAAAAAGTGAACCTAGCACGGTTTCATTTAGGGGTGTGTTTGTGCCACCCTTGGAGCTATGTAAACTTTTGAGTAACAAATAATAACATCACGCATAATATAATCTCTTTATCTCTCGTGCACTTTCTCAAGCACTTTCTATGATGCATGTACGGGGGGGGGGGGGGGGGGGGGGGGGGAAATTCTAAGGGGAAAGCTACCACACATATAATTATTTGGCGAGATTAAATGGCTAGTAAGTGTTAAGGCTGGTTCACAATAATTATGCTTCACAATATGCTGCTATGCCTTCGCGTCGCATCACTTCTAGCTGTCACAATAACGGAGCCAACCGGAACCCCGCCCGTTAATTAACGGAAGCCAGCGCTCATCACATTCGCGCATCCCATATACTATGGAAAGTTCTCACTGCTTGGATAAGCCTTGCGTCCGTTCAGATGATTTGAAATCGCCAGCTTTTACTGAAAAATCAAAATAAAGCACACCAGAATGACAAAAAACTCAAATAAACGCACACCAGAATGATACAATCGTAGGTCGTTGAATAGAATTCGGTACTTTTTTCTCCCAGCTGGACAATACATATTAATAATTATTATATAGTGCAAGTAAATTAGATAGACAATAATAATAATAATAATAATAATAATAATAATAATAATAATAATAATAATAATAATAATAATAATAATAATAATAATAATAATAATAATAATAATAATAATAATAATAATAATAATAATAATAATAATAATAATAATAATAAATAATAATAATAATAATAATAATAATAATAATAATAATAATAATAATAATAATAATAATAATAATAATAATAATAATAATAATAATAATAATAATAATAATAATAATAATAATAATAATAATAATAATAATAATAATAATAATAATAATAATAATAATAATAATAATAATAATAATAATAATAATAATAATAATAATAATAATAATAATAATAATAATAATAATAATAATAATAATAATAATAATAATAATAATAATAATAATAATAATAATAATAATAATAATAATAATAATAATAATAATAATAATAATAATAATAATAATAATAATAATAATAATATTGATCGCAAACGAGCTGCTCACAGCCAAGCCTGTCATGCTGCTGGTATCTCCTTCATTCCTCTAGTCGTGGAGTCCCTCGGAGGATGGAGTGATGAGGCCGTGTCAGCCATCAAATCAATTGGCCGACTGCAAGGCCAGAGATTGGGCACCCTCCCAGAAGACTGCATCACACACCTCTTTCAAAGGCTGTCCATCTGCCTCTGGAGGGGGAATGCAACCATGTGGGTTGGTCGGTTGTTAACCAGACCCCCCATGGTTGATGGACTTTTGTAGACTGGACCATAATAATAATAATAATAATGATGTGATTATAATAATAATAATAATAATAATAATAATAATAATAATAATAATAATAATAATAATAATAATAATAATAATAATAATAATAATAATAATAATAATAATAATAATAATAATAATAATAATAATAATAATAATAATAATAATAATAATAATAATAATAATAATAATAATAATAATAATAATAATAATAATAATAATAATAATAATAATAATAATAATAATAATAATAATAATAATAATAATAATAATAATAATAATAATAATAATAATAATAATAATAATAATAATAATAATAATAATAATAATAATAATAATAATAATAATAATAATAATAATAATAATAATAATAATAATAATAATAATAATAATAATAATAATAATAATAATAATAATAATAATAATAATAATAATAATAATAATAATAATAATAATAATAATAATAATAATAATAATAATAATAATAATAATAATAATAATAATAATAATAATAATAATAATAATAATAATAATAATAATAATAATAATAATAATAATAATAATAATAATAATAATAATAATAATAATAATAATAATAATAATAATAATAATAATAATAATAATAATAATAATAATAATAATAATAATAATAATAATAATAATAATAATAATAATAATAATAATAATAATAATAATAATAATAATAATAATAATAATAATAATAATAATAATAATAATAATAATAATAATAATAATAATAATAATAATAATAATAATAATAGCACTAATAGTAGCTTCAGACAAGAATCTTAGTCCTTATTCTCCTTCATCTTTTCTAATAATTCAACAAATTTGGGAAGGGACATACCACTACCGGATTCACAGGAGGCGACATGATAAATATCTGCAGGCTCTAAGCATAGGACACAAATGCAGCTGGGGTCAGGATCATAACAGTTTGTGAAACAACACATCAGATAATGAAACCCGTGAACTGTGGCTCTAGTAAATATATGTCTCTCCCTCTGGTTTGGTTCCCTCCATCTTGAAGTTTCAAAAGTGGGGCCATCTGTGCCAAACTTAGACGATATATTATGGAGTCTCCCTTCCCGGTGATGTCTGTATTGGTCCCAGGCACCCCCTGCAAAAAGGTATCCTCTCATCTTCATATCTTCCGTTAGTGTATATAGGCGTTCTAATGAGTTTATGAACAAGGGTTGAGGAAGCATTCTGGTGGACGGCAAGGGCCCTCTTAAGGAATGCAGCCTTTATTTTGTCGAGCTCTAGAAGATGGTGGAAGGTTAAGAAAGGGGATATCACATTCATGCAGTAGGTCACAGCAGGAAATAGCTTCATATAAAAGATCTTGAGGGCACAAACTATGCTCACGAGGTTAAGCTTCTGAAGACTTCCTATCACAGCAAGGGCTTTCTTTTTCTTCTTCTCTACATGCCTGGTAAAAGTCAGAGTTGGTTGGAGAGTCATCACACCAAGATATTCATATGAATTGGTCACTTCAATCATTGATCCTCTGTAAAAGAAGGTATCGTTTCTGCATATGCGTCCTCCTTTCCTGAACTTTATCACCTTTGTCTTTGATATATTAACACATCGGTACTTGGAAACCAGTGGGATTGATTCAGAGGCGTGTGTGCTGTGGTCTGCCACCCCTGAGTCTTTTCCCCCCGAGATATCCTTCTCTCTGATCGTATGAGACGGACTCATTTACCAGTCCGGCCGGATACCCCCTCATGATGAACTGCTTGGTGAGGAAGTCTAGTGTCTTGGCATATGTACCTCCGTCCGAGGAGGCTCTGAGAGATCTCACAGCCTCACCCTTCAGGATCCCACTGAATGTATGTTTGTGGTGGCAGCTCTTGTAGTGCAGGTACTGGAAATGATTGATGGGTTTGAAGTACAGTGCCGTGTCTAGTTTTTTTGTTAGGGCAAATCCTGTGCCCTTGGACACTTTGATATATCTAGAAAATTCAGACTGTCATAGCTGAATTTGATGGTTCGGTGCCACCCGTTCAATGCCTCCATGGTCTGGTGGCGTTACTTGGACGATGTCTTCATGGTGAAGGGAAATGTCTGGGGTTCTGGTGGAGGCGGAATCTACCGGCCACGAAGTGTGTGGAGGAAAATATCAAGAAGTGCCAGGAAGGCATTCTTTGGATATGGTAGCATTGCTGGAGCCTGAGTCCACTTTCTGCCTTTTCAGTGCTTGAGACCTGTGTCATGCCTGTCCTATTATACGGTGCTGAGACCTGTGTCATGCCTGTCCTATTATACGGTGCTGAGACCTGTGTCATGCCTGTCCTATTATACGGTGCTGAGACCTGTGTCATGCCTGTCCTATTATACGGTGCTGAGACCTGTGTCATGCCTGTCCTATTATACGCTGCTGAGACCTGTGTCATGCCTGTCCTATTATACGCTGCTGAGACCTGTGTCATGCCTGTCCTATTATACGCTGCTGAGACCTGTGTCATGCCTGTCCTATTATACGCTGCTGAGACCTGTGTCATGCCTGTCCTATTATACGCTGCTGAGACCTGTGTCATGCCTGTCCTATTATACGCTGAGCTGAGACCTGTGTCATGCCTGTCCTATTATACGGTGCTGAGACCTGTGTCATGCCTGTCCTATTATACGGTGCTGAGACCTGTGTCATGCCTGTCCTATTATATGGTGCTGAGACCTGTGTCATACCTGTCCTATTATACGCTGCTGAGACCTGTGTCATGCCTGTCCTATTATACGCTGAGCTAAGACCTGTGTCATGCCTGTCCTATTATATGCTGCTGAGACCTGAGTCATGCCTGTCCTATTATACGCTGCTGAGACCTGTGTCATGCCTGTCCTATTATACGCTGAGCTAAGACCTGTGTCATGCCTGTCCTATTATATGCTGCTGAGACCTGAGTCATGCCTGTCTTATTATACGCTGCTGAGACCTGTGTCATGCCTGTCCTATTATACGCTGAGCTGAGACCTGTGTCATGCCTGTCCTATTATACGGTGCTGAGACCTGTGTCATGCCTGTCCTATTATACGGTGCTGAGACCTGTGTCATGCCTGTCCTATTATACGGTGCTGAGAATTGGGTCATGACACCTGAACTGATTGAAAGACTAGAGTATTTTCAGGGAGAATTGGCGAAGTGAGTGCTTTGTTGGCCAAGACACTTCTCCTACACTGCAGCAACTTTGGCAGTGGATTACAGTCCATACGTAGCAGGATTCTGGGGAGGAAGGTGTCATTTTTGCAGCATGTCTTGGACGGTAAAGGGGAGACTGTGAGTGAAAGGTTTCTAGAGTCTTTGGGTGGAGGAGTTATGAATACCTGTCTGGTAAAGGAATGTATGAGTTGGAAGAAATGTGCGTAGTGAAGTGTACAGTAAAAGTCTTGGCAGGCGAGGAAAGGTGGGGGAAGGAGATGAAGGAACTGATGAGGGTTGTGATATGCATCACCTGGTGTCAGGAAAAGGCTCCACTAATAGCAAGGGTGGAGGAAGATTTAGGGTGACGGCGAATATGGGACGAGCTATTGATATTCAAGCATCGACACACGAAAAGAATGCAGTCCCTGTCAAAGTTAATGAGCCACCAATGGAGGGGGAATAAGCCGTGCTTGATGTGTGAAGAAAATGACCTGCAGACCAGCCTTTTCTCCCATGCCGTAGGAAAGCACAGGGAGATTTTTAACTTCCAGGTCTTATGTGATCTTGACATGGAGCAGTGGATCTTTCAGAAACCGAGAGCTTTGGACCTGACCTTTGTGTCAAAATTTGATAGAACTCTACTAATGTACAATCAAGATTAGTGAATAGTGTTGATGTTTACATGCGTGTGTGTGTATATCACGTGCTCCAAGTGGGCTATCACGAATTATTATTATTATTATTCCGATAAGCCTTACGTCGTCCGTTCAGATTAGATTTGAAATCACCAGCTTTTACACATCAGAATGACGAAAAACTCAAAATAAACGCACACCAGAATGATGCAATCGCAGGTCACAACGTTCGGGCGACGCAGTGCGGTGCGATGCTCTGGCATTTTGAAGTGTTATTCAACGTATAACCACAATGGTTCTAATGTCTTTGCATGCTTTCTGGATGCTAGCAAGGCTTTTGATAGAGTAGATCACTCACATTTATTTGAGCTTCTTCTCAAAAGGGATTTACCTCTTCCCCTTGTCAGATTTCTTTTAGCTTGGTACACAGAGATCAGGACAACACAGTTCGTTGGAATAGCACTTTGTCACATCCTTTCAAGGTCAGTAATGGTGTTCGTCAAGGTGGAGTTTCGTCAAGGTGGAGTTTTGTCTCCAATTCTTTTCACTGTCTACCTGGATGTACTCATTTCTAGGTTAGCTCATGCTGGTATTGGACACCATTTCTCTCATCACTTTGTTGGAGTGCTCTGTTATGCAGATGACTTGTTTTGCTTGCTCCTTCCTCAATGTACTTCGTATTCAGCTCTCTATTTGTGAACAGTTCTCTAAAGAGTATCTTGTACAATTCAATACTGCCAAAACTCAGCTACTTTGTTTCACTTGCTCTCAACTGACTGCTTGCTCTGCTGGTTCTGTGCATTTCTTAGGTGATCTGCTATCCTTCAGTAACTCTGCTACATATTTAGGTCACACTCTGACCACCAATTTGAGTGATTCTGATGATATTTCTAATGCAATCAAGGTCTTGTATCGGAAAGCTAACTGTGTCCTTCAGACGTTTTCTCCCTGCAGTCCTGTCATCAAAACCTTATTGTTCGAGACATACTGTATGTCACTCTCTGGAGCAGTCACTTGGAATCTTAGTTGCAAGCAGTTGGGGTCATTAGAGATCGCATTCAACAACATCCTGAGAAAAATGTGGAACCTACCGAGACAGGCACACACCAGGATTGTACATCAAGTTGCTGGTGTCCCCAGTGTATTTAACCGTTTAATCAAGAGGTTGTTTCATTTTATTAAACGAGCTAGCAAATCAGATTCGTCTCTCATCAGACACATGTATGATTATTGCCACAATAAGTCTACACCACACTTAGTTTTAACATTTTCAATTATTCTCAATATTACAAACATTATTATATCCAGGATGTCAACTGTGCTGATACTGTTCGCTATTTGTGCATGTTTCGTTCTCAATCTCTCTCCATTAAGTCCATGATACACTCCATTTGTTGTTATTGATCATCTTCTATCTCTCATATTGTAATGTAATCATTGCACCTTTGTTATCCATAATCCAAAAAACGACGCATCGCATCGCTTGTTTTGCATAATTATAAGAAGGCGATCATTTATATGAGAAACGTAGTTCTGCTGAGATGCTGTAGACTAGACAAGCATACAGTTGCCAGTTTATGTAGATTGGCTATAAGCATGTCACTTGTGAGGAATTCCTTCATTTGCATGGATATAATCATTTTTTTGGCTGCTTAATAATGAGCTGACGAAAAGTTTTCCACTCTGTACTGAAACAAACGGCTTCCTTCTCATATTCAGTTCCTTCCAATGATTTAGCTGGTAAGTCTGTCCAATGAGAGTTTGAATTGAACTGTCTCCATGTCAGGTAGCTCATGAGTAAAAGAGGCTGGGCGGAACTTCCTTCAGATCAAATATACTGAAGGCAACACATCATTTGAGGATGCCGCATGTTTTGGGGAGTTGACTTCAATTACGTCATCATGTAGCATTAGCAGTTTGCACAGAAGCCAGAGATGACTGAGAGTGGATAAACAATGCATGAGGTGGGAACTTCAGTTCTTTGAACTCAAAGTAGCAGCTCCATCAGATCCTGTTCCTATAAGCCTTCCCAACTGAATGTTCCTTTTCCCTGCAGCACTCCACTAAAGCAGAATAGATACTTTCAGCATTAGCTTTCTTCAAGCTAAAATTTCAATTAAGTATTCTTCAGGTGCACTGCTCTCCCACCTAACGACAACAAATAATTGTCAGCTCCTCTTTGGGAGTAACATCAGTGATTAATCAGCCATGAGGGTGCCTTAGGAAGACGCTTGAGTAGAGACTCTTCCATCCATGCTCCAAGAGCATTAACAAACGAAGCTATCTATAGCAATTTTTGAGGTGTACGTCGGCATTTCCTCCAGCTTTCTTTGAAGTCTCTCCACTACTTTGTCGAAGTTAGTAGCATGTGCAATGTGCTGATGAGCTGTACATCGGATTAGAGCTTTAATTGTGCTGCTTTCCAACATTTTGAAGCCAGCTGATAATGGATCTTTATCTTAGGCTCTATCAGTTTCCATGTCCAATTGAAAGGTACACTTAACTTAGTGGATGTGATTTTATTTTCTGTGTCACTTTCTTCCAGTTAGTGAATGGTTTGTTAATCCAAGTCCACCAGTGATCTGAAGAGATCTTCCACCCTTCTTGTGTATTTTTCAGAATGCGCCCCGAAAATTCTCATCAAATTCTAAAGGGAAAAGTTTCTTTGTTGTATCTCCTGATTCCGGATCCTGAGGTTTACGAGTACAACTTGCTTCTTAGGAGGATTGAGCTGTACGTCAACAAGGGGATGCCACAGTTACCCCATCAATCGTAAACCAAGAACAACTTTATTTTTCCTATGTACTCTGTTCGTGGATACGATTTGTGCGACATCTGAAAGGCAAATCTATATTTTCATTCAGTGCAACTTCGTATCTTCTTCCCCCATTGGAAACCATACCATCACCATCATCCATTCTTGCCAAAATTCACATATCTGACTCCAATGTTTACTCAACTCTTTCCAAATTAGACATATCTAAGGCCCCTGGTCCAAGTGGTCTTGGTGATTGTTGAAGTCCATTGCACTTGCAATATATGTGCCTGTCAAACACCCGGTTTACTCTGAGTCTAACTCAAACTTAAATCCCCAAAGACTGGCATGTTCATGCTATCACCCCCATCACAAGTCTGACAAATCGTCAGTTAAAAACCTCAGGACCATCTCCCTTCTCTGTTGTATTTCTCGTCATGGAACAGATAATTTACACAAAGGTTATGGGTTTAATCTCACACTCTATCTCTGGATTTCTAAAGGGACATTCTTCATTTAATCAACAGTGCAGACATTGCACTTAAAATGAAAAATTTCAATTAGACAGTGTACTTGGACTTCAGAAAGTCTTTTGATTTCCTCATCAAGAGCTTCTTTTCAAATTGTTATAAGTGAGCTGTGGCATTGCGTTCAGAACTCTTGACTGTCAAATGAATAATTAACCACTCTGATCTACTTCCAGTGTTCCACACAGCACCACTCTTGTCCGTTATATTTTTGATCTACATAAACGACATTTCAATTACCACTTCTTGACCTTCTGTACTCTTATATGCAGATGATAGCAAGTGTTTTAAAGGTATTAAATCAGTTCTGGTGTATCCGTTCAGTTTATGATGTATCCTCTTCTTCAAAATGATTTATCCTCACGAGCAAAATGGTCAATTGATTAATTAGCATCTCTCTTTTAACAACTTGAAGTGTTGCCTTTTGAGCAATACTTTTTGGATGACATTTGCATCAACTCCAAAAATAGTGTGAGATCTAGGATGACAAAGGTTGTGACTCTCCATCATCTTTACTAGAGCTTTCTCAACCACTTGAGTCACTCGACGTTTCGGCTGATGTTCTCTGAAAAAAATCTAATTTTTTTAAATTTATCTTGCTTGCTCAACCCGTCAACCCTGGAGTAATGTTTTATAAATATTTCTGTCAGGAAAATTTCTGTAGGTGCAATTATTTCAAGTGACCAAACATGGAATCAAACATCCTCTCAAATGCGTATAGGACCCTAAGCCTTCTACATCACATTCAATCATTATGACTCTACTAGTGCCAAAAAGATACTTTTCACGTTCCTTGTAAATCTGACTCACTCATTGTTCTTCTGTCTGGCGTCCTCACCTGAAGAAAGGTTTTATTCCATTACAAAAAGCTACCAAATCCGACTACAAGTCTCGCCTATTCATTCTTCCTTTAATGCCGACTCTTGAACTGAATAACATTTTCCCTAGGTTAAGAGTCTATAGATTGCTTAACATCCTCAATTATATAACTCTATCATTATTGTGCACAAGATCAATTTAAGTTACTCCACACTCAAGTCACATTTCTTCTTTAAGGGGACTATTTTGTGAAATGTGTTGAAAAAATGAACTTTTTGCTGTTTGTCACAATATGTATATACCTATAGATATGAAGAAGGTAAATTTCAAGTTTTATAAGAATTCGAAATTCCACTTCAAAGTTAGTCATTTTTGTACATTGATATTTAAATCATTCACTCTTTCCATCAATATCTTGAAGAACAATTTGACTTCCTCGTCATATGTGATAGCGATAGAGCTAACTCGATTAGTTTTTATGCTATGAACTTCATATTGGAGTCAAAATGTAGCTTATTCTTAAAACATACTTTACCGTATAGTAAACGTAGCACGTGATTAGTATAAAAGGGGTCACATGCTCATAATGCTTCACCGTCCGCGATCCTCACAGTCACTATGCCTCCAAAGAAGTATTACACGATGAGCAAGTCAAGTATAGCTAGGAGAGATAGAGAAGCCAAAGCTATGGCCAGTCTTTCCACTCCTGTTTGGGTAAGTTCTAGATAGCGTGACCCCTATGGCTAAAGTTATTTTTGTCCATGCAGATAGCTAATTTTGACTTGTGAACTTTTGTAAACTTTTCTTTCCCCTATATAGGATATTGCTACTGCACCTGGACAATCCACAGATGGACTTCCAAAAATAGGAGGCTGTCCTACACCAGCCATGACAGCGTCCAAGAAGAAGCTGACTTTAGCCGCTGACTGCTACATCGACTGCCTCTGCTACATCCACCTCAACCTCCTTCTCTGCATCCACCTCAACCTTCTTAGTTACAGCTGCATCCTCCCCCAGTTCTTGTGGCCTATCAATAAAGGCAATGAATGTTTATTATGGAGGGGCTATTCATAACAACACAGGAGGTATAGAGGCTATGACACGTGCGATTGATGCAATTTTCTTTCACTGTATATCCACTGATGCCCATCCAGAGCTTAGATTTTGTAGACAGTTGGTGCAAGTATAATAGAGCCTTGGCTAATTGCATTACTCCTCATTCGCCCAAGATCCCTAAAGATTTTGGCAAAATACATTAGGCCTGTTTTTGTGAAATTGGCTAATAAGGATCTTCTAAGTAGATGTTCCTTAGGGGCAACTCAGAATCAAAACGAATCATTTGTCTGGTCCAAAGTCCAAAGCAAGTAAAACAGAATTTTTGTCAATGCCCAGTTACCTTAGCTGTAAATTTAGCTGTCATGATTTTTAATGAGGGCATGGAAGTAGGAATGGGACGTCTGATGCAGCAAATTGGTATAGAACCTGGCTCTCGGATCAAAATGTTTTTTTAAGGCAGCTGATGCAAGGAGGCTCACCAGAAGTCAGAATAAGGCAGAGGAGGTGGCTAAAAGGAGGAGAAAGAGGAAGGCAGCTATATACAAGAGTGGCAGCAGAGGAGAGGGCAATAATAAGTGAAGGACCTACCTATGGCCCTGGTCAGTTTTGAAGAACTATGAACAGAGTTGACTGGTGTTGTGGTTACCACTACTTGTTTCTCAATACATGTTTTTTCTTCTTATTAAATAAATAAAGGAAACATAAATTAAAGACGCATCAGAATTATTATGTTGCTTTGCTAATATTGAATTAGCAAACAAACACGTCAGCTATTTTTATTTGTTTCCCTATAATTTTTGTACCACTGGAAAGCTTATTTTATATAGAAGATTGTACTAAGCTCCTTTTGTTCATTTTTGGAAGTATTATTGAAATTTGTGTGAACATGTGTTGGAATGTTATGCGACAACGTTATATTGTGAATTAAATGCAGTGTTGTTAAAACTCTTTAGAGGGCTTATCTTGTGTTATTCATCAGTCCATAGCATGAATTATGCCAGTGTAGGACCGGCCAAACTACTAGAAATATTTTAAAGTTAGTATATCAGGTGACCTTAGAACTTCAGCCTATAGTTCCTACAATATTATATAATAACATTTTATAATTGATACCATTAAAAGATAAATTTAAGAGCTACAATTTGGTGCCAAAATCAGTTACATAGTGGATGTATATACCAAATAGTTATGGACGAATTAGTTAAAAGGTATTAAAATGCTTATTTACCACAAAATAGTCCCCTTAATCAGCTCCCTTGCCTATCTCTGTTGTGTATTGATCTTAAGCTGTCATTGTTGACAATTAAATATCTTAAAATCATATTTTCTCATTCACTTAAGGGGGGAAGAGGGCTGAAAACACATATTTTTTCAAAAAAATTTTTATGGGCCCAAAAGGGTTCATAATATGTCTGGAGTTTGAGTTTCAAGTTTCAGAGCAAGTGAATACTTGCATCAGAAGATATAGCCATTTTTATACAGTGCATTATTATTCCATTTCATTTCATTTCACTTCACATTGGAAGAGGTTCTCTCCCAGTCTTACCTGGCTACAATCGGGCGGGCGGCGATGATCGCCTACCCAAAATACAGTTTTTATATATCAAAATGTTGCCAATTTCATGGAGACCCTTACCAGTCGTTTGCGCAATGAATTGGCCAGGTGGGGGGGTAGTGCGCAACCGCTAAGATGAGCACGTTTTTTTAGGTCAAGGTTCACTTGAAACTTTTACACTGTTGAGTTATGGGGAAGAGAACAGAGAAGCATTTTAAACAGAAAGGCCAAGGATTCAAGAAGAGTGAAGACAAGAAGAAGAAAGCCCTACAGGCGGCTGTTGTTGAGCCTGTCACAGTAGCCGCGCAAGGCAAGTTTTAATGTTTATCTCCATACTAAAAAGTTACTAGCTGTTTCCTTTCCTTTGTTAGTGAGTCTCTTGGATCCTGTGTGTGGGGTAGCGCCTTCTGTGAACCTTCACTTACCTTGCAATCAATTGAAAATGTCTGAAGAGAGGCCAGTTCCATTGGTGACTATGACAAGTGACTATGACCAGGAAGAAGTTGGCTCTCATTGATAGTTCAGCTGCTTCTGTGGCTGTTGCTACTGGATCTACTGGCTCTACCTCTTTGGACTCGGGTGGTGTTGGAGAACTAGGTAAGGGTAATCGTATAATAAACTTAGATAAGCTTAGAGAGGTCATAGAAAGGTGTAATAAGTTGGTAACTGAGCTCCCTTGCAACTGAAGCCCGTAGGGCAGGCATGGTTTACTTTTTGTTCAAATTGTAGTAACACTCGAGACATCTCAAACCCTGTATCTGTAGAAGCATTCTTTGAACATCCAGTCAGTACTGGGTGCTCGCATTGCTGGAATTAGTCATTCTGGTCTGGAAGACATCACTGCAGTCATGGATATGTTGCCCCCTCTTAGTTCCACTTGTTTTTTAAAAATATACTAGGTCAATAGGGAGTGACGCAAATGCAGTAACAGAGTATTATGTTGGATGCCGCTCATAGGTTACATGATTTTTATAGGGTTAGGCATGAAGACATCATTGATGTTAGTATTACTGTTGACGGCACATGGCTTAGACAGGGCCACAAATCAAATTATGGCTTGGTTGCGGTGATGTCTTGGGACACTGGAGAGGTTTTAGATTATTATCTTATGTCTAATTTCATGCTTGTGCTCGAAGACCTGAAGATGAAACAGAAGCAAGTTACACAGAATGGTTTGAGGGTCACAAGGTAAATTATGAAGCCAATTTTGAAGGCTCTTCGGTTTCTATGGAAGTTGTAGGAACACAAAAACTTTTTTAGCGTTCAGTGGAGAGACTGAAGCTTAGGTACACACACATTAATTAGTGATGGGTATACAAATGCACATAAACGGGAGTGCAACAAGTGTCGGGCTTGCCATCGAGAGGCAGCAGAGTTTCAATGGAGGGCGGAGCATTGTATGGTCCTGGCAAGGGGGACCTGTAACATTTTTATTTTGTTTGTGTCTTGCTTTCTATTGTCAAACAGAGATTTCAAACAAAGATTACTGGAAGATACTTTTGTTTATGTGTATTTTTGTCAAGCTTAGAAATTACTGGAGGATGACTTGTTTGTGTTCTATTGTTTTTCAGGGATTACTGGAGGGTGTCAGAAGACATGTGTGGAGGGCGACGATGGATGGACCTGGGCATGGGAGCCCTGCAAATGATGACGTGTTTATGTTTGCTAATTCAATATTAGCAAAGCAACGTAACAAGTCTGATGCGTCTTTAATTTATGTGTATGTATATATATATAATTATTGTTGGTTTTGAAGTTGTAGTTAGGATGTAGGATACTGCTGTTGTTGAAAAAATAAAGGACTGTGAAAGTCAATTGGTTGCTTTCAACATTTTGTTTGTACACACACAATTCTAGTAATGAGGGGATGCATTCTAGTGAAGCAGGGGCAGCTGGGATGTGATTACAAACTGCTTGGACTTCAAGGCTCAATATCTCTGAAGTGATTTTTGAAAAACCGTTCAAATGATAACTTGAATATTTTTTATCCTTTCATAAAAAAAATTATTTCATTTGAAAGCAAATTTTATATTCTACAACTTGCGCGAGAGTTTTTGTTTGATAGGATTACTAAAAAATACCTATAGATGGAAATTTAACGTGATGTCATAAATCTATGTTCAGAAAATGCAACAAAAAAACTTTTTTTCGAAATTTCAAGACGCGCAGTTTGTAGTGCTCATTATGATTGACTAATAGACCGAATAAGAGCCTCGCAAAGGTCGTTACTGCAACGTGGTTTACTTAACGGCTTACGGTCCGCACTGGAAGAGCCTATAATGAGCCAGGAAAAAATTATGGCGAAACTAAATGACAAAAGAGACTTACCATTAGAAAGCACAGACTGCAAGCTATAATTTGATATATAAATTGGGAAACTAGAGTGAATGCGAACAAAGATATGGTACTTTATATGAGACTACGCGATACGCAGCCTTCTTTCCCCCTTAATTGCAAACTTTGATTCTACATAATTATGCCCATTCCACTTTCAATGTCCATGTGTAAATTGTTGTTCCCTCCCCTTCAATTTCAAACTATTATTGGCTATATACTTTAATTTCTAGTAGACCATCAATACAATGGTAATTATTATTATTGACTTTTAAGTACACATGATTACAAATGAAGTGACAGTGATAAGAGGGTTTAGCTTTGCATCCTCAGAAGCAGAAACTTGAACCCACTACTACCGAAATATGAACAAATATCCAATTTTGAAATATTTCTTTCCCTCTGTGCTTCAATTTTATATATATACCACTCGTGCAGCTAGTTATGTATTGTCAATAATTATGTCTATATACATGTCCTTCTATAAATAGATCACATGGACAGCATTTCTACACACCACAGTTCACCATTACAAACATTTGTGTCAACCATTCTACTCGAGTATATATATAGCACCAAGCAACCTCGGCCAACCAAAAATGAATTTTTCCCCAGGGGAGCATACCCACAATGTCCTAGATGTTGTGTGCAAAACGTTGTCATCTCTTTAACCATGATGCACCAACAGCAGCTGCTCCTGGCTGGCTCTGAGGAACCTCCATTGGCCTGAACCATCAGTGGTGACTGAGAAGCCATTCATGATGGTATATAATTATATATATCATGTGCCACATAATATTAATTTGATTGCTGGAGAGAGGGATTACATTGTACATAATCAGTTGCAGCCACACATCCAGCATGAGATTATAATACACACAATAAATTATAACACTTGTTTGAATTATGGAGTATCGATGGACACTAGCCAATTAGAACCAATATCCGACCCTGGCACCAATTCAAGGGGGCTAGTATCTGATTCTGACATCAGCCACAGGGAACTAGTGTCTGATCCAGACCAAGACATCAGCCCAGCAGCATCTGCAATTTATTAGTAATAAGTAGGGAAGGGACATATTGTAATATGCTCAGCTCCTCAATGATGATCACCCATGGTTCAGCTATGGAGAAGTTTTAGTATATAGAGGAAGCATAAAATAGAGTGAGGCCACCACAATACTCCAACTAACCAATTCTGTGAACAGTAACATCTCAAACACCATACAGTGGGAAATTTTAGGAGGTGGAATTCCCCCCCCCTTGTTTCGCTGTTGGAACAAAACCAATGAAAATTTAAACGCTTTGGTCTTGCAAGCCAGATCCTTTCGAGATAGCAGTCTGGCTCACGAGACTATTCACGAGTTACTAGCTGCCTTTTGGCCCGCCAATACTTCTCCAATTAACCCGGATGTCTCTATGTGTGATCCTCAAGGATCACTGTGTGCTATTACAAGGACAGGAGCATTCATTACACATCTTGGAAGGACCAAAGTAACAAAATGTGAAATAATCTTCCTGGGACTTTATGGCGACCAAACAAAAAATTTGACCATCATATTATACAGTATATACTATTTCATGAACATTTTTGTTTTCACTTTATTCTAACAATTTGGAACCATTTGAGATGATCTGAGGACTGCAATGCAATACAGTAGTTTACAACGATTAGCAAATAAGAATATTCCTGCAATAAGTCAAATAGTATGACTATAGCTCGTGTGGAAAGACCCTTTACCTAATCACTGTGCCAAAATAAGGGTCTGGTCTCGATGGGCAAAATTCTTGGCAATGCCCACAAATCAGATCCCAATTTTGAGATCTCCAGATCAGAACGTGTATAAGTGACATAATGTGATTTTTTTATTTTATTATAAGCTGCATATTAATATTTATGCATTAATTTTGTGATGATGAAACATCACAGGTGAGCTATATAATCAGAATCATCGCAGTCGGAGACACTTCACTTTCTAAAACTCATGTGTTTTATAAGCCCCCTCAGTTTCATCTGTAACTGGATACTTGATAACAAGCCTGCACAAAAAGAAGGTGCAACATTCCATCGAACATGGACCGTTTTAACTCCTTCACTATCACTTGGGTGATAGCACAATCCCGTTTGCTGTTTAAAATTAAACCACTTACATAGCTCACTAAAAATTGTGGATGAATTTTACCTCTGGAGACCAGAACTTTATCTGACATAGTGATTTGTTAAGAGTCTCAGAAAGAGTAGTCCTTGATCTCTACATGTTTATTGGTCCAGATTGGCCCTCTCCACTATACAGTTCCATGGCAATGGCAAAACCACACACAATTTAGCACCAATGATAATGCCTATCATCAAATAGATTGTGCCCACCTATAGTTGCTTTGTAGTTGCTTTGTAGCACACATGCTCACACTGAAACCAGGCACTGTATTATGAAACTTATACAACCACAAATTATAGTTGTCTCCAAGTTTACGTCTGTGAGCAGAATGGCTGAGGGACAACCACTTCAGTAGCAGCCAAGTGAAGTCCTTATCGTCTGCTTTGATAATTGTAGCGTTTCTACGAAGACAGAAGGCTCAGATGACAGCATCTTGGCAGATACCAGCCAGTGCAGAAGCACTGTCTTCCAGTGAGACAGCCAAACTACACAATAAAACTGGAAAGGCTGGTAATCCGTTTGTGATGCACGAAGCTAACCTGGACAGAATGAGGAAATGTAGTAGATGATGACCTTTAGTTGCACAAACAGTCACTGGATCAAGATCAGGGGATACAGTACGCGCACACCTGTGCTGCAGGTTAAAATAATAATACACCATGTCACTGATATCCCTCGAAGAGCACCTACGTCAGGAAGCTCATGAAATTAATTGTACACCTCTGATGATATTTCATGTTTTCTTTCAGGATGGGTGGAGCACACACCTCCTTGGAAATCGAAGCTTCAGTGATCGCATAATCTGAATGGTCACATGTTTCTTGTTGCATATCCTTTGACAACAACGCCCGATCTTTCCCACTGGACACAAAAAGGGTGTGGCAGATGTCTCTGCTTACAACACGATACGATCTCCAGAGAAACAGAGCTACCGTATCTTCTCTAATAGCAACAGCAATTACGATTTACTTCCGTCCAATCTACCTGGCGATTACTATTGGAAGGGTGGTTACTATTGATTGCAGTTGTGAAGGAGTTCAAGTGCCTGTTTGGAGGACTTCTAATCGGTTGGGTGCCTCTGGCTCAGCAGGTTGAGTACCAGCGTCTGGAAAGCAAAAATCAAGAGCTTAATGCATGCGTGTGCCCAGAACATTCCCCCCCACCCACCCCAATTATTTCCCCCTCAGGTTTCCCCCCTCATCTTCAGTTCGCAATTTATATGCTTTAATGAGCAATTATTTGGGCGTGTCTTAATCTATTTGCCTCCAAGTTAAAATTGGAAGGGCAGTTACTATTACCAATTGTGACAGAGCTATACGGGTACAATTGAAGGGCGGTTACAATTGGAGGGCGGCTACAATTGGAGGGGCAGTTCCTAATAGAAGCAATATGGTACTTGGGCAGGGAGGACTGTTGTCCAACACTGGTCCATAACCAACACCAACACTAACCTTAACTAACACCAACACTAACCATAACTAACACCAACACTAACCATAACTAACACCAACACTAACCATAACTAACACCAACACTAACCATAGGACAGAGCCTGAGAAACAGGCTCAAGTTTCGAAGCTACTTCAAGATCTCCTCTTCCTCTTCCTTTTCCCTCTCTCTCTCCTCCACCAAGAGGAGTGCAAGAGGAGTTCATTTCCAACTCGCTCATCGATTCTCTGCGGTTCACAGGCCGGTTAGTGGAAGAAGGGAGTGGAGTCCTTGGGATAAGGTCTCGGGAACAGAACCCATCGGCCCCTGAGGGTTCAGAAAGACAAAGGACACAGAGGCATCACAACTTCACCACCATAGACAGGGCTATAAGAATATTGCACGCACACACACATGTCATGCACAAGCTTTATGAAGACGATGCGCACCCATAGCAGCCACGGTGTCCGTCACAGAGTGGAGTTGCCCAGGGAGACCCTCATCCGACTGGAAGCTGTTGTCAGACTCGCTCCAACACACTGCTGCTACGATCTAAAACATACGCCATAAAATTTAAAGAGAGTGTTGAGGTTGCTGCATGCGAGAGAAGAGGAAGCAATGGCATTTGATGCTGATTTACACTAATGTATGTACACACCAAAACAGCACGACAAAGCAGTGGGAACTTGCAACACCCCGAATATATAGAGAGAGGAGTGTGAATGCTCTTGCATTAGGCTAACATCAAGTAACATCGCATCAGATGCATAACGTCTATCAGCCAGTGAAACCTACCTGATCTGCTAGTATCTCATGTGCCCGGGGTACGCTCTTGGCGGTATTTCCCCCTGCTCCTCCACTCCGCTGTTGTGCTGAAGTGGCTACTTCAGTCGACGTCCGTGTGGCAATAGTAGTAGTTGTAGGACGACTGGCTCCCTTCAGGTGCGAGGTCATTGAAGTGGGGGTGGTGTAATTAGGCCTGCTAACTTGAGGGGCGGAAGGTGTCGAGTGAATAGTCCCATTTAGTTGGGGCTCCCCTGAGGTGAGTATAGGCTGTCTAGTGGTTGTTAGGTGGTCGAGAGTGGAAGCTGATGTTCTCCTCAGCTCAGAAATCGCTCCACCAAAGTTGGGAGCAGTAGCATCGGAGTGAGAAGTATCCCATGATTGGGGGGTAGTGCCCCTAGGATGAGCAGTACTACTCGGGTTGAGGAGAGTGGATGCACGTCCTGCAGTGCCGCTGGTGAACTCAAGTTTACCCCGACTGACACCAAAGTTGGGAGCAGTAGCATCGGAGTGAGAAGTATCCCATGATTGGGGAGTAGTGCCCCTAGGATGAGCAGTACTACTCGGGTTGAGGAGAGTGGATGCACGTCCTGTAGTGCCGCTGGTGAACTCAAGTTTACCCCGACCGACACCACTCTTGAGTCCCAGGAACCCTCCGCCGCGAGTACTAGAACCAATTTTTTTCTGCTTTAGTCGAGAGTCCTGCAGAATGATGTCTGAGAGGTCTTGCACGGCAAACGGTGTAGAAACTAAAAAGGGTTAGTTACAGGATAAGGCATTGAAAGCAAGAGCTCTGTTACAGGTACTATTATAAACTGACCATTGTTAGTCGCTAAACTAAGTCTTGAAAGAGCAGCGTCTGGTGTCACAGGCTGTCGTTTCTTTATCGGAGTTGGAGGGATCAACCCCAGGTCCAGAGTCTGTATAGTTGAATGTCATTGTCATTATAACCAATTGTCACATCACACTACTATCATAATTATCACACTGGGATATTTCAATGAAATTAACTTTAGTTATCAGCAAATCATCCACAAGCATATTGAGCTATAACTGTCAAATGCGAACTAACCTTGCATTTACTATTACTGTAGAGAACGTAGTAAGCACCCTCGACAGAGTCAACATCCCACCCTCCTGATTATAACAAACTAGATTAAGTGCCCACCAACATAACCACACCCATTCTACTGCTTTCAGCGATGTAGGAAAAGGTTGGGTACGCATAGCAAGTGCCTAGTGAATAAAGCCTTATGGAGGCTCAGGCAAGGACAGCAATGAAGGCCCATTTGGGATGAACCTGAAGTTGACAACTTGGAAGTTCTAGAGGACTTGCTAAAGGAGCTTTGGCTGGACACGAAAACAACCAGCATATACTCACATGTTACCATGGCATCTCACCAGCATGGCGTCTCACCAGCATGGCATCTCACCAGCATGGCATCTCACCAGCATGGCATCTCACCAGCATGGCATCTCACCAGCATGGCATCTCACCAGCATGGCATCTCACCAGCATGGCATCTCACCAGCATGGCGTCTCACCAGCATGGCGTCTCACCAGCATGGCGTCTCACCAGCATGGCGTCTCACCAGCATGGCGTCTCACCAGCATGGCGTCTCACCAGCATGGCGTCTCACCAGCATGGCGTCTCACCAGCATGGCGTCTCACCAGCATGGCGTCTCACCAGCATGGCGTCTCACCAGCATGGCATCTCACCAGCATGGCATCTCACCAGCATGGCGTCTCACCAGCATGGCATCTCACCAGCATGGCATCTCACCAGCATGGCATCTCACCAGCATGGCATCTCACCAGCATGGCATCTCACCAGCATGGCATCTCACCAGCATGGCATCTCACCAGCATGGCATCTCACCAGCATGGCATCTCACCAGCATGGCATCTCACCAGCATGGCATCTCACCAGCATGGCATCTCACCAGCATGGCATCTCACCAGCATGGCATCTCACCAGCATGGCATCTCACCAGCATGGCATCTCACCAGCATGGCATCTCACCAGCATGGCATCTCACCAGCATGGCATCTCACCAGCATGGCATCTCACCAGCATGGCATCTCACCAGCATGGCATCTCACCAGCATGGCATCTCACCAGCATGGCATCTCACCAGCATGGCATCTCACCAGCATGGCATCTCACCAGCATGGCATCTCACCAGCATGGCATCTCACCAGCATGGCATCTCACCAGCATGGCATCTCACCAGCATGGCATCTCACCAGCATGGCATCTCACCAGCATGGCATCTCACCAGCATGGCATCTCACCAGCATGGCATCTCACCAGCATGGCATCTCACCAGCATGGCATCTCACCAGCATGGCATCTCACCAGCATGGCATCTCACCAGCATGGCATCTCACCAGCATGGCATCTCACCAGCATGGCATCTCACCAGCATGGCATCTCACCAGCATGGCATCTCACCAGCATGGCATCTCACCAGCATGGCATCTCACCAGCATGGCATCTCACCAGCATGGCATCTCACCAGCATGGCATCTCACCAGCATGGCATCTCACCAGCATGGCATCTCACCAGCATGGCATCTCACCAGCATGGCATCTCACCAGCATGGCATCTCACCAGCATGGCATCTCACCAGCATGGCATCTCACCAGCATGGCATCTCACCAGCATGGCATCTCACCAGCATGGCATCTCACCAGCATGGCATCTCACCAGCATGGCATCTCACCAGCATGGCATCTCACCAGCATGGCATCTCACCAGCATGGCATCTCACCAGCATGGCATCTCACCAGCATGGCATCTCACCAGCATGGCATCTCACCAGCATAGCATCTCACCAGCATGACTTCTCATCACTATCATCATCCACAAACAATAACGAAGACTAACTGGTAAAGTAAGGTCAGGAACAAAGAACTTTGGGAGGGTGTAAGATGAGGTATGTGCGTTGGTCTCCAGAGAAGAGGCTATCTCTCCATTCGCCACGAGATAAGAGCTGCGAGTTGTGGGCATGTCTTCCCTGGACTCAATCTCCTCAATGCTCTCCTCCAGAGAAGCCTTTAGCATGGACAGGGAAGTCCTAGGGGTAGCAAACACGTCCATTGTGAACACATGCATGCGCACACGAACACATCCTGCATGCGCACACGAACACATCCTGCATGCATGCACACAAACACATCCTGCATGCATGCACACAAACACATCCTGCATGCATGCACACAAACACATCCTGCATGCATGCACACAAACACATCCTGCATGCATGCACACAAACACATCCTGCATGCATGCACACAAACACATCCTGCATGCATGCACACAAACACATCCTGCATGCATGCACACAAACACATCCTGCATGCATGCACACAAACACATCCTGCATGCATGCACACAAACACATCCTGCATGCATGCACACAAACACATGCATGCTATGCACACAAACACATCCTGCATGCACACAAACACATCCTGCATGCATGCACACAAACACATCCTGCATGCATGCACACAAACACATCCTGCATGCATGCACACAAACACATCCTGCATGCATGCACACAAACACATGCACACAAACACATCCTGCATGCCATGCACACAAACACATCCTGCATGCATGCACACAAACACATCCTGCATGCACACAAACACATCCTGCATGCATGCACACAAACACATCCTGCATGCATGCACACAAACACATCCTGCATGCATGCACACAAACACATCGTGCATGCATGCACACAAACACATCCTGCATGCCATGCACACAAACACATCCTGCATGCATGCACACAAACACATCCTGCATGCATGCACACAAACACATCCTGCATGCATGCACACAAACACATGCACACAAACACATGCATGCATGCACACAAACACATCCTACATGCACACAAACACATGCATGCATGCACACAAACACATCCTGCATGCACACAAACACATCCTGCATGCATGCACACAAACACATCCTGCATGCATGCACACAAACACATCCTGCATGCATGCACACAAACACATCCTGCATGCCATGCACACAAACACATCCTGCATGCATGCACACAAACACATCCTGCATGCATGCACACAAACACATCCTGCATGCATGCACACAAACACATCCTGCATGCATGCACACAAACACATCCTGCATGCATGCACACAAACACATCCTGCATGCATGCACACAAACACATCCTGCATGCATGCACACAAACACATCCTGCATGCATGCACACAAAACACATCCTGCATGCATGCACACAAACACATCCTGCATGCATGCACACAAACACATCCTGCATGCATGCACACAAAACACATCCTGCATGCATGCACACAAACACATCTGAATGCATGCACACAAACACATCCTGCATGCATGCACACAAAACACATCCTGCATGCATGCACACAAACACATCCTGCATGCATGCACACAAACACATCCTGCATGCATGCACACAAACACATCTGAATGCATGCACACAAACACATCCTGCATGCATGCACACAAACACATCCTGCATGCATGCACACAAACACATCTGAATGCATGCACACAAACACATCCTGCATGCATGCACACAAACACATCCTGCATGCATGCACACAAACACATCCTGCATGCATGCACACAAAACACATCCTGCATGCATGCACACAAAACACATCCTGCATGCATGCACACAAACACATCCTGCATGCATGCACACAAACACATCCTGCATGCATGCACACAAACACATCCTGCATGCATGCACACAAACACATCCTGCATGCACACAAACACATCCTGCATGCATGCACACAAACACATCCTGCATGCATGCACACAAACACATGCACACAAACACATCCTGCATGCATGCACACAAACACATCCTGCATGCATGCACACAAACACATCCTGCAAGCATGCACACAAACACATCCTGCATGCATGCACACAAACACATCCTGCATGCATGCACACAAACACATCCTGCATGCATGCACACAAACACATCCTGCATGCATGCACACAAACACATGCACACAAACACATCCTGCATGCCATGCACACAAACACATCCTGCATGCATGCACACAAACACATCCTGCATGCATGCACACAAACACATCCTGCATGCATGCACACAAACACATCCTGCATGCATGCACACAAACACATCCTGCATGCATGCACACAAAACACATCCTGCATGCATGCACACAAACACATCCTGCATGCACACAAACACATCCTGCATGCATGCACACAAACACATCCTGCATGCATGCACACAAACACATGCACACAAACACATCCTGCATGCATGCACACAAACACATCCTGCATGCATGCACACAAACACATCCTGCATGCATGCACACAAACACATCTGAATGCATGCACACACAACTATGGCTAAGACCTTTACCGGGAATAAGAGCCATTACTTCTACGCATGGTGGGCATGATGCATACAAACTTGGTGTAGCTAGCACATGCAAACATGGCAAAGCAAATTAAAACCTAACAAGCGAGACCAACACCATTATGGCTGAATGCCATTTTTGTTAAGCTCAGATCATCTACACCAGACCTAGCAAGCGCAAGCACCTGGCCACACCTACAGGTACATAACTATAATTCACCTGAGATTCCTGGCGGCTGACAAATGGGCTCTGTGAGCCTGCAGCTCACCGGCAGTGCAGTCCAGCTCCTCCTCAAATGACGTGATACCACCATCACTGCCGTCTGCATGAAACACAGCATGCATTACATCACAATGTGCAATACACACACACACACAAATAAAAAATAAAAGAGCATGATACTGTCAGGATACTGTCAGGATACTAGCAACTGTCAGGATACTAGCATGATACTGTCAGGATACTGTCAGGATACTGTCAGGGATTGTGGATACCTTTCACTAGTCCTGTCTTGAGAAGCCGTAACGAACACCTCTGCATTTGTATCAAGCTGGAGTGTGAGAATATATACGTCGACCGTGAATTATTCTGCAATACCTAATTTATAATTAGTAAATATTCATATAGAGCCATGTAGAGGTGAAGGAGAGGCCATCACAAGATCCTCAACCTAGCTGGCCAGTCCAATTAGAGATGATTATAATTCTGCCTTAAACTCTAGTGCATATTATTCATGTTATATTGAGCCTGAACAAACGAATTCACTGCAATTTTAGGTACTTATAATTCCTCCTAATTCAAGTGGGTTTTGTTCATGACACACTGAGCCTGCACAAACGGAACAGCTCAGTCAACTACTAGATGGTAGGTATGTTATCGTGTATTCTGGTTATTTCTAGTGATGCAAGGTACCCTAGGAGGTTGACTTTTCCATCCTGATAAGTGTTTGAGACTTCTCTTTCTCTGCCGAGGCATTCATACTCCCTCGCTACCACCTCAGGAATCTAGACAGGGAAGGAGAGAGGGAAGGGAGGGGGGAGAAGGAGAGAGGGAGGAAGGAAGGAAAGAAGGGCAGAAGGGGAGGGAGGAAGGAAGGAAAGAATGGCAGAAGAGGAGGGAGGAAGGAAGGAAAGAAGGGCAGAAGGGGAGGGAGGAAGGAAGGAAGGGCAGAAGGGGAGGGAGGAAGGAAGGAAAGAATGGCAGAAGAGGAGGGAGGAAGGAAGGAAAGAATGGCAGAAGAGGAGGAAGGAAGGAAGGAAAGAAGGGCAGAAGGGGAGGGAGGAAGGAAGGAAAGAAGGGCAGAAGGGGAGGGAAGAAGGAAGGAAGGAAGGAAAGAAGGGCAGAAGGGAGGAGGAAGGAAAGAAGGGCAGAAGGGGAGGGAGGAAGGAAGGAAAGAAGGGCAGAAGGGGAGGGAGGAAGGGGAAGAAGGGGAAGGAGGAAGGGGAGGGAGGAAGGAAGGAAAGAATGGCAGAAGAGGAGGGAGGAAGGAAGGAAAGAATGGCAGAAGAGGAGGGAGGAAGGAAGGAAAGAATGGCAGAAGAGGAGGGAGGAAGGAAGGAAAGAAGGGCAGAAGGGGAGGGAGGAAGGAAGGAAGGGCAGAAGGGGAGGGTGAAATGGGAGGGAGGAAGGAAGGAAGGAAAGAAGGGCAGAAGGGGAGGGAGGAAGGAAGGGAAAACAGAAGGGAGAAATCGGAGGGAGAGAAGTGAGGGAGGGAAGGATGGAAGGAGGGGAGAGACGAGAAGAAAAAAGCAAGAGATTAAATACTAGTAAACATAAGCAACACTATGTATGGTAGACTGCAGTGCACCGGCACACCTGCACAGTCATGTCCTTGGCACTGATGGCATGCTGGTTGACTTTCCCTTGCACGATGCAGTCCACCATTTCAGTGTGCACTTCACTGGACTTAACAAACTTCTCCAGCGATTCCCACATCTCAAGGACCTAATATAGACAGACACATACACCAACGATCATACATAAAATTGGAGCAACAAAATGTCAGAAGCTCAAAGGCTAAAAAATAAAGGAGAAATACAAAAGCACTTCTGTTTAGCAACACCGGTTTCTCTTATTAGTGTCACCTTTGTACCTTTATTATCCTCGAGTATCTCTGTCTGTCTGTAACGTCAATGGCTGCAGCAAGCACGCTCTCGTTATTGGGTCCACTGCAAGCAGTAGCATCTTGACAAGCGCTAGAAAACAAAACAGAAATTCTGGACAATTCTTCTGGTTACAAAAACTGCATTTGCAAAATACTCTTCATTTATCTATCTATCTATAATATATATGACAAGATAGTGTTAGCAATAAGACGGAGGACACACTCACACAAAATTGGTCTGCACGACTCAAAACAAACCTGAGCTCTAGCTCGGATTGCTCTTCGCTGGCTCCACCGGCACCCTAGCCATGAAGTGACTGCTGCCGCCATAGGCCTGTATTGCTGGGAGCATGAGCACTTAGCTGTGAGAGCCTAGGCCTAGACACACAACAGCTTGAGATCTAGCTTCACTTCCCAAGTAACACATTAGTCCCAGGACAACTTTCAGTTCAAAACACTTCTGGCATGAAAGGCACTGGGTATGAGGTAAGCCCTGAGTATGAGATAAGCCCTGGGTATGAGATAAGCCCTGGGTATGAGATAAGCCCTGGGTATGAGGTAAGCCCTGGGTATGAGATAAGCCCTGGGTATGAGATAAGCCCTGGGTATGAGATAAGCCCTGGGTATGAGATAAGCCCTGGGTATGAGGTAAGCCCTGGGTATGAGGTAAGCCCTGGGTATGAGATAAGCCCTGGGTATGAGATAAGCCCTGGGTATGAGATAAGCCCTGGGTATGAGATAAGCCCTGGGTATGAGATAAGCCCTGGGTATGAGGTAAGCCCTGGGTATGAGGTAAGCCCTGGGTATGAGATAAGCCCTGGGTATGTGGGTATGAGATAAGCCCTGGGTATGAGATAAGCCCTGGGTATGAGATAAGCCCTGGGTATGAGATAAGCCCTAGGTATGAGATAAGCCCTGGGTATGAGATAAGCCCTGGGTATGAGGTAAGCCCTGGGTATGAGGTAAGCCCTGGGTATGAGATAAGCCCTGGGTATGAGATAAGCCCTGGGTATGAGATAAGCCCTGAGTATGAGATAAGCCCTGGGTATGAGATAAGCCCTGGGTATGAGATAAGCCCTGGGTATGAGATAAGCCCTGAGTATGAGATAAGCCCTAGGTATGAGGCAAGCCCTGGGTATGAGATAAGCCCTGGGTATGAGATAAGCCCTGGGTGTGAGATAAGCCCTGGGTATGAGGCAAGCCCTAGGTATGAGGTAAGCCCTGGGTATGAGGTAAGCCCTGGGTATGAGATAAGCCCTGGGTATGAGATAAGCCCTGGGTATGAGGCAAGCCCTAGGTATGAGGTAAGCCCTGGGTATGAGGTAAGCCCTGGGTATGAGATAAGCCCTGGGTATGAGATAAGCCCTGGGTATGAGGCAAGCCCTGGGTATGAGATAAGCCCTGGGTATGAGATAAGCCCTGGGCATGAGGCAAGCCCTGGGTATGAGATAAGCCCTGGGTATGAGATAAGCCCTGGGTATGAGGCAAGCCCTGGGTATGAGATAAGCCCTGGGTATGAGATAAGCCCTGGGTGTGAGATAAGCCCTGGGTATGAGATAATCCCTGGGTATGAGGTAAGCCCTGGGTATGAGGTAAGCCCTGGGTATGAGGCAAGCCCTGGGTATGAGGTAAGCCCTGGGTATGAGATAAGCCCTGGGTATGAGATAAGCCCTGGGTATGAGATACGCCCTGGGTATGAGATAAGCCCTGGGTGTGAGATAAGCCCTGGGTATGAGATAAGCCCTGGGTATGAGGCAAGCCCTGGGTATGAGATAAGCCCTGGGTATGAGATAAGCCCTGGGTATGAGATAAGCCCTGGGTATGAGGCAAGCCCTGGGTATGAGATAAGCCCTGGGTATGAGATAAGCCCTGGGTATGAGATAAGCCCTGAGTATGAGATAAGCCCTGGGTATGAGATAAGCCCTGGGTATGAGATAAGCCCTGAGTATGAGATAAGCCCTGGGTATGAGATACTGTAAGCCCTGGGTATGAGATAAGCCCTGAGTATGAGATAAGCCCTGGGTATGAGATAAGCCCTGGGTATGAGATAAGCCCTGGGTATGAGATAAGCCCTGGGTATGAGGTAAGCCCTGGGTATGAGATAAGCCCTGGGTATGAGATAAGCCCTGGGTATGAGATAAGCCCTGGGTATGAGATAAGCCCTTGGGGCATGAATGCACTACAATTACTACTCCAGCATTTGTTATATTAAGAATGGTATACGAGAAACATATAGAACAGGAGGTATTATATGTTATAAAGATACATGTTATAAAGATGGAGTTAAGTCAATGTCTGGGGCAACGACAACGCAAAGAGTCTACTTTTCATTGCACCAGAGGTCAACTTACCACATACCTCACTGGAGTGCAGAGAGATCCAGTTGCAGATGAGCTACCTAAGAACTTCGACACAGTGGCTTTGCGACGTGTACCTAGTGGACACATTCTGAAGCAGTGGTTGACTAAAGATTTCGTTTGCTAGCCTATAATATCTATTTTTCAGTACTATACCAAGTCAGGGAAAATAAGGGAAAATAACAAAAAAAACAATATTTTATTTTACTCGAATTAAAAACTGGTTTAATTATGACGCACTAGTCAGAAACAGCTGGCTTGTTAAGCATATTCATTAGAATATGCAGGTGTACTTAATTAAATACCCCACCATTCTGACTCATATAACCTCCATGGCTTCTCCTACTAATCTGCATCTTTGCCCACTGCATCTTTGCCCACTGATGTTGTGTTTAATCAGTTATTCCCCAGTTATTCCCTGTAAAATAAATAAAAATAACTCACCCGAGCAATAGTCGTTGTTTTCTATCTTGTTCCAAGGCCAGCAGTTTCTTGGCAATGCCGCGGCACTTCTTGGTCAGCTCTCTGTACTGTCTGATCAGCTGGCTGGGGGTGGGCATTATTGCAACAACATCAAAAGTTGGCAGAGTCAGTTACTCCGTATTTTATAGTGCACAAAATGATGTAACAATACAGAAAGCTCAGTACTTTTGGCATGGACAAACATATCTGCTGCACTTGCCGCAGAACACGTTGAAAGGTCAAGTCAATTATATATTTGAGGGGGGAAGGAGGGTCATCCTTGACTTGTACATGAAGATGTCGTTCATGGGTGGAGTCAATGATCCCACATGGAATGAACTTTAGTTCAAGTTCTGCCACCAACAAATGGCAGGAGGAATCTTTGGCTAAATGGCAACTTTCAAGCAGAAAGTCGTGAAGTTCATACAGAATACTACATGGCACAGGGGCAGATTAGTGCCAGGCAGAAGTACAGTACTGTTCAGCCAAAGAGGAACGCTCATCTACATAGATCCTCAACTAATAATCCAGCATGAGGAAGAAAGAAGGAAAATACACCTAAGAATGTTGACTTAAAGCTGGTTCACAATACGACAGTGGCATAGCTTACTGTTGCGTTCCTCTAGCAGTGATGTTCAAATACAATGCTATATAGCGTTCCATTGCATTCCGTTGAGTGGCATTTGACAATCCTTTGGCTAGTGAGAGGGGAAGAAGGAGAGATGCTGGAGTTCTAGAGCTGTACAAACTAGCTCTAGCTAACAGCTAGTTACAGTACAAGGGCATTCTAACCTGACGTGCAACCTGCTTAAAAGCTTTCCCCTTTGCTCTTACACTCATATATTATTTTTAAGCGACTTGCCACAAACATGAGAAGCTTCTCACTGATTAAATCATCTTCTCTTCATCAACCGCCATCTCCTACTTAAAACTGCTGATGGTGCAGTTGATCATATATTCTAGCATTCTGATTGGACCGATGCTGTGTTGCTGACGCTCGAATAGAACTTTTTTCTAAATTGAGCGAGCCTTTTGCATTCCGTAACATTTCCTAGTTTTGTTCAGTTCACAATACCAATGACGTAATGCAACTCTTTGCTCGGTCACCGTCACATTGTCAACCGGTCTTTATATATTACATTACAACTGCAGCACACACACACTCACACACACACAAATCAGTGCCAACAACCAATCAATCCTTGTGCTATCCATGGAGACTTCACTCTAGCTGGCCCCACCCAGTTCTAGCTAATGATCGTTAGATTTCTTTTGGTACTTGCAAGTCCAGTAATTTTGAGCTGCACGTCAATACCAATTAATATACAGCTACATGTATGCCTACTCCTTTAGCTAGTGCCAGGGTGAAGTATCCAGAGCCATCCAACATGAACGACATATACATAATATATATAATACATGGTATATACCTACGTATATAGACACTGATTGAACAGAGACAGAGTATCATCATGCTGATTATGCAAAACACAAGGTGACCATTGTGAAATCATGTTTATGATGCCCCCCCCCCCCCCCCCCCCCCCCACACAGCATGCACAGGGAGAGAGAGCGTTGATTCACTTACTTGGCGTATTCCTCCCACTTCTTGTGCAGAGCACAGGTGAGCTGTGATCTCTGCTGGACACCATTCGAGTGTCGCACGATTGCCTGCAGGGCATAGTGAGCCACTTGTTTCTGGCTAGCCTTCAGTTTTGTGAACCCTTTACCAGATGCCACAAAGCTGGACAAGAACACAGACTCGTCTGCAGTAATACATCAACAAAGCACAGAGGTGATTTAGAGTCACTCCCACCCAGAGAGCGTTGGGTCACAAGTCTATCGAACGACAGATACAGTGTATAATGATTGCTTGCATGTATACATGTGCGTGAAACAGGGAGGTGCTCTTGTAGTCCGGCTCTGGGCTAAATCCTGGTCTGGGGGGGGGACCAAGGAATCGCACTACACACGCACACACACATATCATTTGTGCTTGACGTCTTCCTACCTAACAACGCTGGCTCACAACATGACACTCGCACATGTGCAATGGATTTTGTGACACCATGAATGTCATGCAGGAAACGTCGCAACCCAGCACTTGAACAGAGTCAAGTAGTGCTCCTGTCACATCAGTGTGCTTCAACCCAGCACTTGAACAGAGTCAAGTAGTGCTCTTGCCTGTCACATCAGTGTGCTTCAACCCACCACTTGAACAGAGTCAAGTAGTGCTCCTGTCACATCAGTGTGCTTCAACCCAGCACTTGAACAGAGTCAAGTAGTGCTCCTGTCACATCAGTGTGCTTCAACCCAGCACTTGAACAGAGTCAAGTAGAGCTCTTGCCTGTCACATCAGTGTGCTTCAACCCAGCACTTGAACAGAGTCAAGTAGTGCACCTGTCACATCAGTGTGCTTCAACCCAGCACTTGAACAGAGTCAAGTAGTGCTCTTGTACCTGTCACATCAGAGTGCTTCAACCCAGCACTTGAACAGAGTCAAGTAGTGCTCCTGTCACATCAGTGTGCTTCAACCCAGCACTTGAACAGAGTCAAGTAGTGCTCCTGTCACATCAGTGTGCTTCAACCCAGCACTTGAACAGAGTCAAGTAGTGCTCCTGTCACATCAGTGTGCTTCAACCCAGCACTTGAACAGAGTCAAGTAGTGCTCCTGTCACATCAGTGTGCTTCAACCCAGCACTTGAACAGAGTCAAGTAGTGCTCTTGCCTGTCACATCAGTGTGCTTCAACCCAGCACTTGAACAGAGTCAAGTAGTGCTCCTGTCACATCAGTGTGCTTCAACCCAGCACTTGAACAGAGTCAAGTAGTGCTCCTGTCACATCAGTGTGCTTCAACCCAGCACTTGAACAGAGTCAAGTAGTGCTCCTGTCACATCAGTGTGCTTCAACCCAGCACTTGAACAGAGTCAAGTAGTGCTCCTGTCACATCAGTGTGCTTCAACCCAGCACTTGAACAGAGTCAAGTAGTGCTCTTGCCTGTCACATCAGTGTGCTTCAACCCAGCACTTGAACAGAGTCAAGTAGTGCTCTTGCACCTGTCACATCAGTGTGCTTCAACCCAGCACTTGAACAGAGTCAAGTAGTGCTCCTGTCACATCAGTGTGCTTCAACCCAGCACTTGAACAGAGTCAAGTAGTGCTCCTGTCACATCAGTGTGCTTCAACCCAGCACTTGAACAGAGTCAAGTAGTGCTCCTGTCACATCAGTGTGCTTCAACCCAGCACTTGAACAGAGTCAAGTAGTGCTCCTGTCACATCAGTGTGCTTCAACCCAGCACTTGAACAGAGTCAAGTAGTGCTCCTGTCACATCAGTGTGCTTCAACCCAGCACTTGAACAGAGTCAAGTAGTGCTCCTGTCACATCAGTGTGCTTCAACCCAGCACTTGAACAGAGTCAAGTAGTGCTCTTGCCTGTCACATCAGTGTGCTTCAACCCAGCACTTGAACAGAGTCAAGTAGTGCTCCTGTCACATCAGTGTGCTTCAACCCAGCACTTGAACAGAGTCAAGTAGTGCTCCTGTCACATCAGTGTGCTTCAACCCAGCACTTGAACAGAGTCAAGTAGTGCTCCTGTCACATCAGTGTGCTTCAACCCAGCACTTGAACAGAGTCAAGTAGTGCTCGTCTGTCACATCAGTGTGCTTCAACTCAGCACTTGAACAGAGTCAAGTAGTGCTCTTGCCTGTCACATCAGTGTGCTTCAACCCAGCACTTGAACAGAGTCAAGTAGTGCTCCTGTCACATCAGTGTGCTTCAACCCAGCACTTGAACAGAGTCAAGTAGTGCTCCTGTCACATCAGTGTGCTTCAACCCAGCACTTGAACAGAGTCAAGTAGTGCTCGTCTGTCACATCAGTGTGCTTCAACCCAGCACTTGAACAGAGTCAAGTAGTGCTCTTGCACCTGTTACATCAGAGTGCTTCAACCCAGCACTTGAACAGAGTCAAGTAGTGCTCCTGTCACATCAGTGTGCTTCAACCCAGCACTTGAACAGAGTCAAGTAGTGCTCGTCTGTCACATCAGTGTGCTTCAACCCAGCACTTGAACAGAGTCAAGTAGTGCTCCTGTCACATCAGAGTGCTTCAACCCAGCACTTGAACAGAGTCAAGTAGTGCTCTTGTACCTGTCACATCAGTGTGCTTCAACCCAGCACTTGAACAGAGTCAAGTAGTGCTCTTGCTCCTGTCACATCAGTGTGCTTCAACCCAGCACTTGAACAGAGTCAAATAGTGCTCCTGTCACATCAGTGTGCTTCAACCCAGCACTTGAACAGAGTCAAGTAGTGCTCCTGTCACATCAGTGTGCTTCAACCCAGCACTTGAACAGAGTCAAGTAGTGCTCCTGTCACATCAGTGTGCTTCAACCCAGCACTTGAACAGAGTCAAGTAGTGCTCGTCTGTCACATCAGTGTGCTTCAACCCAGCACTTGAACAGAGTCAAGTAGTGCTCTTGTACCTGTCACATCAGTGTGCTTCAACCCAGCACTTGAACAGAGTCAAGTAGTGCTCTTGCACCTGTCACATCAGTGTGCTTCAACCCAGCACTTGAACAGAGTCAAGTAGTGCTCTTGCTCCTGTCACATCAGTGTGCTTCAACCCAGCACTTGAACAGAGTCAAGTAGTGCTCTTGCCTGTCACATCAGTGTGCTTCAACCCAGCACTTGAACAGAGTCAAGTAGTGCTCCTGTCACATCAGTGTGCTTCAACCCAGCACTTGAACAGAGTCAAGTAGTGCTCCTGTCACATCAGTGTGCTTCAACCCAGCACTTGAACAGAGTCAAGTAGTGCTCCTGTCACATCAGTGTGCTTCAACCCAGCACTTGAACAGAGTCAAGTAGTGCTCCTGTCACATCAGTGTGCTTCAACCCAGCACTTGAACAGAGTCAAGTAGTGCTCGTCTGTCACATCAGAGTGCTTCAACCCAGCACTTGAACAGAGTCAAGTAGTGCTCCTGTCACATCAGTGTGCTTCAACCCAACACTTGAACAGAGTCAAGTAGTGCTCTTGCCTGTCATATCAGTGTGCTTCAACCCAGCACTTGAACAGAGTCAAGTAGTGCTCCTGTCACATCAGTGTGCTTCAACCCAGCACTTGAACAGAGTCAAGTAAGTGCTCTTGCACCTGTCACATCAGAGTGCTTCAACCCAGCACTTGAACAGAGTCAAGTAGTGCTCCTGTCACATCAGTGTGCTTCAACCCAACACTTGAACAGAGTCAAGTAGTGCTCTTGCCTGTCACATCAGTGTGCTTCAACCCAGCACTTGAACAGAGTCAAGTAGTGCTCCTGTCACATCAGTGTGCTTCAACCCAGCACTTGAACAGAGTCAAGTAGTGCTCCTGTCACATCAGTGTGCTTCAACCCAGCACTTGAACAGAGTCAAGTAGTGCTCCTGTCACATCAGTGTGCTTCAACCCAGCACTTGAACAGAGTCAAGTAGTGCTCCTGTCACATCAGAGTGCTTCAACCCAGCACTTGAACAGAGTCAAGTAGTGCTCCTGTCACATCAGAGTGCTTCAACCCAGCACTTGAACAGAGTCAAGTAGTGCTCTTGCACCTGTCACATCAGTGTGCTTCAACCCAGCACTTGAACAGAGTCAAGTAGTGCTCCTGTCACATCAGTGTGCTTCAACCCAGCACTTGAACAGAGTCAAGTAGTGATCTTGCACCTGTCACATCAGTGTGCTTCAACCCAGCACTTGAACAGAGTCAAGTAGTGCTCCTGTCACATCAGTGTGCTTCAACCCAGCACTTGAACAGAGTCAAGTAGTGCTCTTGCCTGTCACATCAGTGTGCTTCAACCCAGCACTTGAACAGAGTCAAGTAGTGCTCTTGCCTGTCACATCAGAGTGCTTCAACCCAGCACTTAAACAGAGTCAAGTAAATGCTCTTGCACCTGTCACATCAGTGTGCTTCAACCCAGCACTTGAACAGAGTCAAGTAGTGCTCTTGCCTGTCACATCAGAGTGCTTCAACCCAGCACTTGAACAGAGTCAAGTAGTGCTCTTGTCACATCAGTGTGCTTCAACCCAGCACTTGAACAGAGTCAAGTAGTGATCTTGCTCCTGTCACATCAGTGTGCTTCAACCCAGCACTTGAACAGTCAAGTAGCTTGCACCTGTCACATCAGTGTGCTTCAACCCAGCACTTGAACAGAGTCAAGCAGTGCTCCTGTCACATCAGTGTGCTTCAACCCAGCACTTGAACAGAGTCAAGTAGTGCTCTTGCACCTGTCACATCAGAGTGCTTCAACCCAGCACTTGAACAGAGTCAAGTAGTGCACCTGTCACATCAGTGTGCTTCAACCCAGCACTTGAACAGAGTCAAGTAGTGCTCCTGTCACATCAGTGTGCTTCAACCCAGCACTTGAACAGAGTCAAGTAGTGCTCCTGTCACATCAGTGTGCTTCAACCCAGCACTTGAACAGAGTCAAGCAGTGCTCCTGTCACATCAGTGTGCTTCAACCCAGCACTTGAACAGAGTCAAGTAGTGCTCTTGCACCTGTCACATCAGTGTGCTTCAACCCAGCACTTGAACAGAGTCAAGTAGTGCTCCTGTCACATCAGTGTGCTTCAACCCAGCACTTGAACAGAGTCAAGTAGTGCTCCTGTCACATCAGTGTGCTTCAACCCAGCACTTGAACAGAGTCAAGTAGTGCTCCTGTCACATCAGTGTGCTTCAACCCAGCACTTGAACAGAGTCAAGTAGTGCTCCTGTCACATCAGTGTGCTTCAACCCAGCACTTGAACAGAGTCAAGTAGTGCTCCTGTCACATCAGAGTGCTTCAACCCAGCACTTGAACAGAGTCAAGTAGTGCTCGTCTGTCACATCAGTGTGCTTCAACCCAGCACTTGAACAGAGTCAAGTAGTGCTCCTGTCACATCAGTGTGCTTCAACCCAGCACTTGAACAGAGTCAAGTAGTGCTCGTCTGTCACATCAGAGTGCTTCAACCCAGCACTTGAACAGAGTCAAGTAGTGCTGTCACATCAGTGTGCTTCAACCCAGCACTTGAACAGAGTCAAGTAGTGCTCCTGTCACATCAGAGTGCTTCAACCCAGCACTTGAACAGAGTCAAGTAGTGATCTTGCACCTGTCACATCAGTGTGCTTCAACCCAGCACTTCAACAGAGTCAAGTAGTGCTCTTGCACCTGTCACATCAGTGTGCTTCAACCCAGCACTTGAACAGAGTCAAGTAGTGCTCCTGTCACATCAGTGTGCTTCAACCCAGCACTTGAACAGAGTCAAGTAGTGCTCCTGTCACATCAGAGTGCTTCAACCCAGCACTTGAACAGAGTCAAGTAGTGCTCCTGTCACATCAGTGTGCTTCAACCCAGCACTTGAACAGAGTCAAGTAGTGCTCCTGTCACATCAGTGTGCTTCAACCCAGTACTTGAACAGAGTCAAGTAGTGCTCTTGCCTGTCACTTCAGTGTGCTTCAACCCAGCACTTGAACAGATTCAAGTAGTGCTCCTGTCACATCAGAGTGCTTCAACCCAGCACTTGAACAGAGTCAAGTAGTGCACCTGTCACATCAGTGTGCTTCAACCCAGCACTTGAACAGAGTCAAGTAGTGATCTTGTACCTGTCACATCAGTGTGCTTCAACCCAGCACTTGAACAGAGTCAAGTAGTGCTCCTGTCACATCAGTGTGCTTCAACCCAGCACTTGAACAGAGTCAAGTAGTGCTCCTGTCACATCAGTGTGCTTCAACCCAGCACTTGAACAGAGTCAAGTAGTGCTCCTGTCACATCAGTGTGCTTCAACCCAGCACTTGAACAGAGTCAAGTAGTGCTCCTGTCACATCAGTGTGCTTCAACCCAGCACTTGAACAGAGTCAAGTAGTGCTCCTGTCACATCAGTGTGCTTCAACCCAGCACTTGAACAGAGTCAAGTAGTGCTCCTGTCACATCAGTGTGCTTCAACCCAGCACTTGAACAGAGTCAAGTATAGTGCTCTTGCACCTGTCACATCAGTGTGCTTCAACCCAGCACTTGAACAGAGTCAAGTAGTGCTCCTGTCACATCAGTGTGCTTCAACCCAGCACTTGAACAGAGTCAAGTAGTGCTCCTGTCACATCAGTGTGCTTCAACCCAGCACTTGAACAGAGTCAAGTAGTGCTCGTCTGTCACATCAGTGTGCTTCAACTCAGCACTTGAACAGAGTCAAGTAGTGCTCTTGCCTGTCACATCAGTGTGCTTCAACCCAGCACTTGAACAGAGTCAAGTAGTGCTCCTGTCACATCAGTGTGCTTCAACCCAGCACTTGAACAGAGTCAAGTAGTGCTCGTCTGTCACATCAGAGTGCTTCATCCCAGCACTTGAACAGAGTCAAGTAAGTGCTCTTGCACCTGTCACATCAGAGTGCTTCAACCCAGCACTTGAACAGAGTCAAGTAGTGCTCCTGTCACATCAGTGTGCTTCAACCCAACACTTGAACAGAGTCAAGTAGTGCTCGTCTGTCACATCAGTGTGCTTCAACTCAGCACTTGAACAGAGTCAAGTAGTGCTCTTGCCTGTCACATCAGTGTGCTTCAACCCAGCACTTGAACAGAGTCAAGTAGTGCTCCTGTCACATCAGTGTGCTTCAACCCAGCACTTGAACAGAGTCAAGTAGTGCTCCTGTCACATCAGTGTGCTTCAACCCAGCACTTGAACAGAGTCAAGTAGTGCTCCTGTCACATCAGTGTGCTTCAACCCAGCACTTGAACAGAGTCAAGTAGTGCTCCTGTCACATCAGTGTGCTTCAACCCAGCACTTGAACAGAGTCAAGTAGTGCTCCTGTCACATCAGTGTGCTTCAACCCAGCACTTGAACAGAGTCAAGTAGTGCTCCTGTCACATCAGTGTGCTTCAACCCAGCACTTGAACAGAGTCAAGTATAGTGCTCTTGCACCTGTCACATCAGAGTGCTTCAACCCAGCACTTGAACAGAGTCAAGTAGTGCTCCTGTCACATCAGAGTGCTTCAACCCAGCACTTGAACAGAGTCAAGTAGTGCTCCTGTCACATCAGAGTGCTTCAACCCAGCACTTGAACAGAGTCAAGTAGTGCTCTTGCACCTGTCACATCAGTGTGCTTCAACCCAGCACTTGAACAGAGTCAAGTAGTGCTCCTGTCACATCAGTGTGCTTCAACCCAGCACTTGAACAGAGTCAAGTAGTGATCTTGCACCTGTCACATCAGTGTGCTTCAACCCAGCACTTGAACAGAGTCAAGTAGTGCTCTTGCCTGTCACATCAGTGTGCTTCAACCCAGCACTTGAACAGAGTCAAGTAAATGCTCTTGCACCTGTCACATCAGTGTGCTTCAACCCAGCACTTGAACAGAGTCAAGTAGTGCTCCTGTCACATCAGTGTGCTTCAACCCAGCACTTGAACAGAGTCAAGTAGTGCTCTTGCCTGTCACATCAGAGTGCTTCAACCCAGCACTTGAACAGAGTCAAGTAGTGCTCTTGTCACATCAGTGTGCTTCAACCCAGCACTTGAACAGAGTCAAGTAGTGATCTTGCTCCTGTCACATCAGTGTGCTTCAACCCAGCACTTGAACAGTCAAGTAGCTTGCACCTGTCACATCAGTGTGCTTCAACCCAGCACTTGAACAGAGTCAAGCAGTGCTCCTGTCACATCAGTGTGCTTCAACCCAGCACTTGAACAGAGTCAAGTAGTGCTCTTGCACCTGTCACATCAGAGTGCTTCAACCCAGCACTTGAACAGAGTCAAGTAGTGCACCTGTCACATCAGAGTGCTTCAACCCAGCACTTGAACAGAGTCAAGTAGTGCTCTTGCCTGTCACATCAGAGTGCTTCAACCCAGCACTTGAACAGAGTCAAATAGTGCTCTTGCACCTGTCACATCAGTGCTTCAACCCAGCACTTGAACAGAGTCAAGTAGTGATCTTGCACCTGTCACATCAGAGTGCTTCAACCCAGCACTTGAACAGAGTCAAGTAGTGCTCCTGTCACATCAGTGTGCTTCAACCCAGCACTTGAACAGAGTCAAGTAGTGCTCTTGCCTGTCACATCAGAGTGCTTCAACCCAGCACTTGAACAGAGTCAAGTAGTGCTCCTGTCACATCAGTGTGCTTCAACCTAGCACTTGAACAGAGTCAAGTAGTGCTCCTGTCACATCAGTGTGCTTCAACCCAGCACTTGAACAGAGTCAAGTAGTGCTCCTGTCACATCAGAGTGCTTCAACCCAGCACTTGAACAGAGTCAAGTAGTGCTCCTGTCACATCAGTGTGCTTCAACCCAGCACTTGAACAGAGTCAAGTAGTGATCTTGTACCTGTCACATCAGTGTGCTTCAACCCAGCACTTGAACAGAGTCAAGTAGTGCTCCTGTCACATCAGTGTGCTTCAACCCAGCACTTGAACAGAGTCAAGTAGTGCTCCTGTCACATCAGTGTGCTTCAACCCAGCACTTGAACAGAGTCAAGTAGTGCTCCTGTCACATCAGTGTGCTTCAACCCAGCACTTGAACAGAGTCAAGTAGTGCTCCTGTCACATCAGTGTGCTTCAACCCAGCACTTGAACAGAGTCAAGTAGTGCTCCTGTCACATCAGTGTGCTTCAACCCAGCACTTGAACAGAGTCAAGTAGTGCTCCTGTCACATCAGTGTGCTTCAACCCAGCACTTGAACAGAGTCAAGTATAGTGCTCTTGCACCTGTCACATCAGTGTGCTTCAACCCAGCACTTGAACAGAGTCAAGTAGTGCTCCTGTCACATCAGTGTGCTTCAACCCAGCACTTGAACAGAGTCAAGTAGTGCTCCTGTCACATCAGTGTGCTTCAACCCAGCACTTGAACAGAGTCAAGTAGTGCTCGTCTGTCACATCAGTGTGCTTCAACTCAGCACTTGAACAGAGTCAAGTAGTGCTCTTGCCTGTCACATCAGTGTGCTTCAACCCAGCACTTGAACAGAGTCAAGTAGTGCTCCTGTCACATCAGTGTGCTTCAACCCAGCACTTGAACAGAGTCAAGTAGTGCTCGTCTGTCACATCAGAGTGCTTCATCCCAGCACTTGAACAGAGTCAAGTAAGTGCTCTTGCACCTGTCACATCAGAGTGCTTCAACCCAGCACTTGAACAGAGTCAAGTAGTGCTCCTGTCACATCAGTGTGCTTCAACCCAACACTTGAACAGAGTCAAGTAGTGCTCGTCTGTCACATCAGTGTGCTTCAACTCAGCACTTGAACAGAGTCAAGTAGTGCTCTTGCCTGTCACATCAGTGTGCTTCAACCCAGCACTTGAACAGAGTCAAGTAGTGCTCCTGTCACATCAGTGTGCTTCAACCCAGCACTTGAACAGAGTCAAGTAGTGCTCCTGTCACATCAGTGTGCTTCAACCCAGCACTTGAACAGAGTCAAGTAGTGCTCCTGTCACATCAGTGTGCTTCAACCCAGCACTTGAACAGAGTCAAGTAGTGCTCCTGTCACATCAGTGTGCTTCAACCCAGCACTTGAACAGAGTCAAGTAGTGCTCCTGTCACATCAGTGTGCTTCAACCCAGCACTTGAACAGAGTCAAGTAGTGCTCCTGTCACATCAGTGTGCTTCAACCCAGCACTTGAACAGAGTCAAGTATAGTGCTCTTGCACCTGTCACATCAGAGTGCTTCAACCCAGCACTTGAACAGAGTCAAGTAGTGCTCCTGTCACATCAGAGTGCTTCAACCCAGCACTTGAACAGAGTCAAGTAGTGCTCCTGTCACATCAGAGTGCTTCAACCCAGCACTTGAACAGAGTCAAGTAGTGCTCTTGCACCTGTCACATCAGTGTGCTTCAACCCAGCACTTGAACAGAGTCAAGTAGTGCTCCTGTCACATCAGTGTGCTTCAACCCAGCACTTGAACAGAGTCAAGTAGTGATCTTGCACCTGTCACATCAGTGTGCTTCAACCCAGCACTTGAACAGAGTCAAGTAGTGCTCTTGCCTGTCACATCAGTGTGCTTCAACCCAGCACTTGAACAGAGTCAAGTAAATGCTCTTGCACCTGTCACATCAGTGTGCTTCAACCCAGCACTTGAACAGAGTCAAGTAGTGCTCCTGTCACATCAGTGTGCTTCAACCCAGCACTTGAACAGAGTCAAGTAGTGCTCTTGCCTGTCACATCAGAGTGCTTCAACCCAGCACTTGAACAGAGTCAAGTAGTGCTCTTGTCACATCAGTGTGCTTCAACCCAGCACTTGAACAGAGTCAAGTAGTGATCTTGCTCCTGTCACATCAGTGTGCTTCAACCCAGCACTTGAACAGTCAAGTAGCTTGCACCTGTCACATCAGTGTGCTTCAACCCAGCACTTGAACAGAGTCAAGCAGTGCTCCTGTCACATCAGTGTGCTTCAACCCAGCACTTGAACAGAGTCAAGTAGTGCTCTTGCACCTGTCACATCAGAGTGCTTCAACCCAGCACTTGAACAGAGTCAAGTAGTGCACCTGTCACATCAGAGTGCTTCAACCCAGCACTTGAACAGAGTCAAGTAGTGCTCTTGCCTGTCACATCAGAGTGCTTCAACCCAGCACTTGAACAGAGTCAAATAGTGCTCTTGCACCTGTCACATCAGTGCTTCAACCCAGCACTTGAACAGAGTCAAGTAGTGATCTTGCACCTGTCACATCAGAGTGCTTCAACCCAGCACTTGAACAGAGTCAAGTAGTGCTCCTGTCACATCAGTGTGCTTCAACCCAGCACTTGAACAGAGTCAAGTAGTGCTCTTGCCTGTCACATCAGAGTGCTTCAACCCAGCACTTGAACAGAGTCAAGTAGTGCTCCTGTCACATCAGTGTGCTTCAACCTAGCACTTGAACAGAGTCAAGTAGTGCTCCTGTCACATCAGTGTGCTTCAACCCAGCACTTGAACAGAGTCAAGTAGTGCTCCTGTCACATCAGTGTGCTTCAACCCAGCACTTGAACAGAGTCAAGTAGTGCTCCTGTCACATCAGTGTGCTTCAACCCAGCACTTGAACAGAGTCAAGTAGTGCTCCTGTCACATCAGTGTGCTTCAACGCAGCACTTGAACAGAGTCAAGTAGTGCTCGTCTGTCACATCAGTGTGCTTCAACCCAGCACTTGAACAGAGTCAAGTAGTGCTCCTGTCACATCAGTGTGCTTCAACCCAGCACTTGAACAGAGTCAAGTAGTGCTCGTCTGTCACATCAGTGTGCTTCAACTCAGCACTTGAACAGAGACAAGTAGTGCTCTTGCCTGTCACATCAGTGTGCTTCAACCCAGCACTTGAACAGAGTCAAGTAGTGCTCCTGTCACATCAGTGTGCTTCAACCCAGCACTTGAACAGAGTCAAGTAGTGCTCCTGTCACATCAGTGTGCTTCAACCCAGCACTTGAACAGAGTCAAGTAGTGCTCGTCTGTCACATCAGTGTGCTTCAACCCAGCACTTGAACAGAGTCAAGTAGTGCTCTTGCACCTGTTACATCAGAGTGCTTCAACCCAGCACTTGAACAGAGTCAAGTAGTGCTCCTGTCACATCAGTGTGCTTCAACCCAGCACTTGAACAGAGTCAAGTAGTGCTCGTCTGTCACATCAGTGTGCTTCAACCCAGCACTTGAACAGAGTCAAGTAGTGCTCCTGTCACATCAGAGTGCTTCAACCCAGCACTTGAACAGAGTCAAGTAGTGCTCTTGTACCTGTCACATCAGTGTGCTTCAACCCAGCACTTGAACAGAGTCAAGTAGTGCTCTTGCTCCTGTCACATCAGTGTGCTTCAACCCAGCACTTGAACAGAGTCAAGTAGTGCTCCTGTCACATCAGTGTGCTTCAACCCAGCACTTGAACAGAGTCAAGTAGTGCTCCTGTCACATCAGTGTGCTTCAACCCAGCACTTGAACAGAGTCAAGTAGTGCTCCTGTCACATCAGTGTGCTTCAACCCAGCACTTGAACAGAGTCAAGTAGTGCTCCTGTCACATCAGTGTGCTTCAACCCAGCACTTGAACAGAGTCAAGTATAGTGCTCTTGCACCTGTCACATCAGTGTGCTTCAACCCAGCACTTGAACAGAGTCAAGTAGTGCTCCTGTCACATCAGTGTGCTTCAACCCAGCACTTGAACAGAGTCAAGTAGTGCTCCTGTCACATCAGTGTGCTTCAACCCAGCACTTGAACAGAGTCAAGTAGTGCTCGTCTGTCACATCAGTGTGCTTCAACCCAGCACTTGAACAGAGTCAAGTAGTGCTCTTGTACCTGTCACATCAGTGTGCTTCAACCCAGCACTTGAACAGAGTCAAGTAGTGCTCTTGCACCTGTCACATCAGTGTGCTTCAACCCAGCACTTGAACAGAGTCAAGTAGTGCTCTTGCTCCTGTCACATCAGAGTGCTTCAACCCAGCACTTGAACAGTCAAGTAGTGCTCTTGCACCTGTCACATCAGTGTGCTTCAACCCAGCACTTGAACAGAGTCAAGTAGTGCTCTTGCCTGTCACATCAGTGTGCTTCAACCCAGCACTTGAACAGAGTCAAGTAGTGCTCCTGTCACATCAGTGTGCTTCAACCCAGCACTTGAACAGAGTCAAGTAGTGCTCCTGTCACATCAGTGTGCTTCAACCCAGCACTTGAACAGAGTCAAGTAGTGCTCCTGTCACATCAGTGTGCTTCAACCCAGCACTTGAACAGAGTCAAGTAGTGCTCGTCTGTCACATCAGAGTGCTTCAACCCAGCACTTGAACAGAGTCAAGTAGTGCTCCTGTCACATCAGTGTGCTTCAACCCAACACTTGAACAGAGTCAAGTAGTGCTCTTGCCTGTCATATCAGTGTGCTTCAACCCAGCACTTGAACAGAGTCAAGTAGTGCTCCTGTCACATCAGTGTGCTTCAACCCAGCACTTGAACAGAGTCAAGTAAGTGCTCTTGCACCTGTCACATCAGAGTGCTTCAACCCAGCACTTGAACAGAGTCAAGTAGTGCTCCTGTCACATCAGTGTGCTTCAACCCAACACTTGAACAGAGTCAAGTAGTGCTCTTGCCTGTCACATCAGTGTGCTTCAACCCAGCACTTGAACAGAGTCAAGTAGTGCTCCTGTCACATCAGTGTGCTTCAACCCAGCACTTGAACAGAGTCAAGTAGTGCTCCTGTCACATCAGTGTGCTTCAACCCAGCACTTGAACAGAGTCAAGTAGTGCTCCTGTCACATCAGTGTGCTTCAACCCAGCACTTGAACAGAGTCAAGTAGTGCTCCTGTCACATCAGAGTGCTTCAACCCAGCACTTGAACAGAGTCAAGTAGTGCTCCTGTCACATCAGAGTGCTTCAACCCAGCACTTGAACAGAGTCAAGTAGTGCTCTTGCACCTGTCACATCAGTGTGCTTCAACCCAGCACTTGAACAGAGTCAAGTAGTGCTCCTGTCACATCAGTGTGCTTCAACCCAGCACTTGAACAGAGTCAAGTAGTGCTCGTCTGTCACATCAGTGTGCTTCAACCCAGCACTTGAACAGAGTCAAGTAGTGCTCTTGCCTGTCACATCAGTGTGCTTCAACCCAGCACTTGAACAGAGTCAAGTAGTGCTCTTGCCTGTCACATCAGAGTGCTTCAACCCAGCACTTAAACAGAGTCAAGTAAATGCTCTTGCACCTGTCACATCAGTGTGCTTCAACCCAGCACTTGAACAGAGTCAAGTAGTGCTCTTGCCTGTCACATCAGAGTGCTTCAACCCAGCACTTGAACAGAGTCAAGTAGTGCTCTTGTCACATCAGTGTGCTTCAACCCAGCACTTGAACAGAGTCAAGTAGTGATCTTGCTCCTGTCACATCAGTGTGCTTCAACCCAGCACTTGAACAGTCAAGTAGCTTGCACCTGTCACATCAGTGTGCTTCAACCCAGCACTTGAACAGAGTCAAGCAGTGCTCCTGTCACATCAGTGTGCTTCAACCCAGCACTTGAACAGAGTCAAGTAGTGCTCTTGCACCTGTCACATCAGAGTGCTTCAACCCAGCACTTGAACAGAGTCAAGTAGTGCACCTGTCACATCAGTGTGCTTCAACCCAGCACTTGAACAGAGTCAAGTAGTGCTCCTGTCACATCAGTGTGCTTCAACCCAGCACTTGAACAGAGTCAAGTAGTGCTCCTGTCACATCAGTGTGCTTCAACCCAGCACTTGAACAGAGTCAAGCAGTGCTCCTGTCACATCAGTGTGCTTCAACCCAGCACTTGAACAGAGTCAAGTAGTGCTCTTGCACCTGTCACATCAGTGTGCTTCAACCCAGCACTTGAACAGAGTCAAGTAGTGCTCCTGTCACATCAGTGTGCTTCAACCCAGCACTTGAACAGAGTCAAGTAGTGCTCGTCTGTCACATCAGAGTGCTTCAACCTAGCACTTGAACAGAGTCAAGTAGTGCTCCTGTCACATCAGTGTGCTTCAACCCAGCACTTGAACAGAGTCAAGTAGTGCTCCTGTCACATCAGTGTGCTTCAACCCAGCACTTGAACAGAGTCAAGTAGTGCTCCTGTCACATCAGAGTGCTTCAACCCAGCACTTGAACAGAGTCAAGTAGTGCTCGTCTGTCACATCAGTGTGCTTCAACCCAGCACTTGAACAGAGTCAAGTAGTGCTCCTGTCACATCAGTGTGCTTCAACCCAGCACTTGAACAGAGTCAAGTAGTGCTCGTCTGTCACATCAGAGTGCTTCAACCCAGCACTTGAACAGAGTCAAGTAGTGCTGTCACATCAGTGTGCTTCAACCCAGCACTTGAACAGAGTCAAGTAGTGCTCCTGTCACATCAGAGTGCTTCAACCCAGCACTTGAACAGAGTCAAGTAGTGATCTTGCACCTGTCACATCAGTGTGCTTCAACCCAGCACTTCAACAGAGTCAAGTAGTGCTCTTGCACCTGTCACATCAGTGTGCTTCAACCCAGCACTTGAACAGAGTCAAGTAGTGCTCCTGTCACATCAGTGTGCTTCAACCCAGCACTTGAACAGAGTCAAGTAGTGCTCCTGTCACATCAGAGTGCTTCAACCCAGCACTTGAACAGAGTCAAGTAGTGCTCCTGTCACATCAGTGTGCTTCAACCCAGCACTTGAACAGAGTCAAGTAGTGCTCCTGTCACATCAGTGTGCTTCAACCCAGCACTTGAACAGAGTCAAGTAGTGCTCTTGCCTGTCACATCAGTGTGCTTCAACCCAGCACTTGAACAGATTCAAGTAGTGCTCCTGTCACATCAGAGTGCTTCAACCCAGCACTTGAACAGAGTCAAGTAGTGCACCTGTCACATCAGTGTGCTTCAACCCAGCACTTGAACAGAGTCAAGTAGTGATCTTGTACCTGTCACATCAGTGTGCTTCAACCCAGCACTTGAACAGAGTCAAGTAGTGCTCCTGTCACATCAGTGTGCTTCAACCCAGCACTTGAACAGAGTCAAGTAGTGCTCCTGTCACATCAGTGTGCTTCAACCCAGCACTTGAACAGAGTCAAGTAGTGCTCCTGTCACATCAGTGTGCTTCAACCCAGCACTTGAACAGAGTCAAGTAGTGCTCCTGTCACATCAGTGTGCTTCAACCCAGCACTTGAACAGAGTCAAGTAGTGCTCCTGTCACATCAGTGTGCTTCAACCCAGCACTTGAACAGAGTCAAGTAGTGCTCCTGTCACATCAGTGTGCTTCAACCCAGCACTTGAACAGAGTCAAGTATAGTGCTCTTGCACCTGTCACATCAGTGTGCTTCAACCCAGCACTTGAACAGAGTCAAGTAGTGCTCCTGTCACATCAGTGTGCTTCAACCCAGCACTTGAACAGAGTCAAGTAGTGCTCGTCTGTCACATCAGTGTGCTTCAACTCAGCACTTGAACAGAGTCAAGTAGTGCTCTTGCCTGTCACATCAGTGTGCTTCAACCCAGCACTTGAACAGAGTCAAGTAGTGCTCCTGTCACATCAGTGTGCTTCAACCCAGCACTTGAACAGAGTCAAGTAGTGCTCGTCTGTCACATCAGAGTGCTTCATCCCAGCACTTGAACAGAGTCAAGTAAGTGCTCTTGCACCTGTCACATCAGAGTGCTTCAACCCAGCACTTGAACAGAGTCAAGTAGTGCTCCTGTCACATCAGTGTGCTTCAACCCAACACTTGAACAGAGTCAAGTAGTGCTCGTCTGTCACATCAGTGTGCTTCAACTCAGCACTTGAACAGAGTCAAGTAGTGCTCTTGCCTGTCACATCAGTGTGCTTCAACCCAGCACTTGAACAGAGTCAAGTAGTGCTCCTGTCACATCAGTGTGCTTCAACCCAGCACTTGAACAGAGTCAAGTAGTGCTCCTGTCACATCAGTGTGCTTCAACCCAGCACTTGAACAGAGTCAAGTAGTGCTCCTGTCACATCAGTGTGCTTCAACCCAGCACTTGAACAGAGTCAAGTAGTGCTCCTGTCACATCAGTGTGCTTCAACCCAGCACTTGAACAGAGTCAAGTAGTGCTCCTGTCACATCAGTGTGCTTCAACCCAGCACTTGAACAGAGTCAAGTATAGTGCTCTTGCACCTGTCACATCAGTGTGCTTCAACCCAGCACTTGAACAGAGTCAAGTAGTGCTCCTGTCACATCAGTGTGCTTCAACCCAGCACTTGAACAGAGTCAAGTAGTGCTCCTGTCACATCAGAGTGCTTCAACCCAGCACTTGAACAGAGTCAAGTAGTGCTCCTGTCACATCAGAGTGCTTCAACCCAGCACTTGAACAGAGTCAAGTAGTGCTCTTGCACCTGTCACATCAGTGTGCTTCAACCCAGCACTTGAACAGAGTCAAGTAGTGCTCCTGTCACATCAGTGTGCTTCAACCCAGCACTTGAACAGAGTCAAGTAGTGATCTTGCACCTGTCACATCAGTGTGCTTCAACCCAGCACTTGAACAGAGTCAAGTAGTGCTCTTGCCTGTCACATCAGAGTGCTTCAACCCAGCACTTAAACAGAGTCAAGTAAATGCTCTTGCACCTGTCACATCAGTGTGCTTCAACCCAGCACTTGAACAGAGTCAAGTAGTGCTCCTGTCACATCAGTGTGCTTCAACCCAGCACTTGAACAGAGTCAAGTAGTGCTCTTGCCTGTCACATCAGAGTGCTTCAACCCAGCACTTGAACAGAGTCAAGTAGTGCTCTTGTCACATCAGTGTGCTTCAACCCAGCACTTGAACAGAGTCAAGTAGTGATCTTGCTCCTGTCACATCAGTGTGCTTCAACCCAGCACTTGAACAGTCAAGTAGCTTGCACCTGTCACATCAGTGTGCTTCAACCCAGCACTTGAACAGAGTCAAGCAGTGCTCCTGTCACATCAGTGTGCTTCAACCCAGCACTTGAACAGAGTCAAGTAGTGCTCTTGCACCTGTCACATCAGAGTGCTTCAACCCAGCACTTGAACAGAGTCAAGTAGTGCACCTGTCACATCAGAGTGCTTCAACCCAGCACTTGAACAGAGTCAAGTAGTGCTCTTGCCTGTCACATCAGAGTGCTTCAACCCAGCACTTGAACAGAGTCAAATAGTGCTCTTGCACCTGTCACATCAGTGCTTCAACCCAGCACTTGAACAGAGTCAAGTAGTGCTCCTGTCACATCAGTGTGCTTCAACCCAGCACTTGAACAGAGTCAAGTAGTGCTCTTGCCTGTCACATCAGAGTGCTTCAACCCAGCACTTGAACAGAGTCAAGTAGTGCTCCTGTCACATCAGTGTGCTTCAACCTAGCACTTGAACAGAGTCAAGTAGTGCTCCTGTCACATCAGTGTGCTTCAACCCAGCACTTGAACAGAGTCAAGTAGTGCTCCTGTCACATCAGTGTGCTTCAACCCAGCACTTGAACAGAGTCAAGTAGTGCTCCTGTCACATCAGTGTGCTTCAACCCAGCACTTGAACAGAGTCAAGTAGTGCTCCTGTCACATCAGTGTGCTTCAACACAGCACTTGAACAGAGTCAAGTAGTGCTCGTCTGTCACATCAGTGTGCTTCAACCCAGCACTTGAACAGAGTCAAGTAGTGCTCCTGTCACATCAGTGTGCTTCAACCCAGCACTTGAACAGAGTCAAGTAGTGCTCGTCTGTCACATCAGAGTGCTTCAACCCAGCACTTGAACAGAGTCAAGTAGTGCTGTCACATCAGTGTGCTTCAACCCAGCACTTGAACAGAGTCAAGTAGTGCTCCTGTCACATCAGAGTGCTTCAACCCAGCACTTGAACAGAGTCAAGTAGTGATCTTGCACCTGTCACATCAGTGTGCTTCAACCCAGCACTTCAACAGAGTCAAGTAGTGCTCTTGCACCTGTCACATCAGTGTGCTTCAACCCAGCACTTGAACAGAGTCAAGTAGTGCTCCTGTCACATCAGAGTGCTTCAACCCAGCACTTCAACAGAGTCAAGTAGTGCTCTTGCACCTGTCACATCAGTGTGCTTCAACCCAGCACATGAACAGAGTCAAGTAGTGCTCCTGTCACATCAGTGTGCTTCAACCCAGCACTTGAACAGAGTCAAGTAGTGCTCCTGTCACATCAGTGTGCTTCAACCCAGCACTTGAACAGAGTCAAGTAGTGCTCTTGCCTGTCACATCAGTGTGCTTCAACCCAGCACTTGAACAGATTCAAGTAGTGCTCCTGTCACATCAGAGTGCTTCAACCCAGCACTTGAACAGAGTCAAGTAGTGCTCCTGTCACATCAGTGTGCTTCAACCCAGCACTTGAACAGAGTCAAGTAGTGCTCTTGCCTGTCACATCAGAGTGCTTCAACCCAGCACTTGAACAGAGTCAAGTAGTGCTCCTGTCACATCAGTGTGCTTCAACCCAGCACTTGAACAGAGTCAAGTAGTGCTCCTGTCACATCAGTGTGCTTCAACCCAGCACTTGAACAGAGTCAAGTAGTGCACCTGTCACATCAGTGTGCTTCAACCCAGCACTTGAACAGAGTCAAGTAGTGCTCTTGCCTGTCACATCAGTGTGCTTCAACCCAGCACTTGAACAGAGTCAAGTAGTGCTCCTGTCACATCAGTGTGCTTCAACCCAGCACTTGAACAGAGTCAAGTAGTGCTCCTGTCACATCAGTGTGCTTCAACCCAGCACTTGAACAGAGTCAAGTAGTGCTCCTGTCACATCAGTGTGCTTCAACCCAGCACTTGAACAGAGTCAAGTAGTGCACCTGTCACATCAGTGTGCTTCAACCCAGCACTTGAACAGAGTCAAGTAGTGCTCTTGTACCTGTCACATCAGTGTGCTTCAACCCAGCACTTGAACAGAGTCAAGTAGTGCTCTTGCTCCTGTCACATCAGTGTGCTTCAACCCAGCACTTGAACAGAGTCAAGTAGTGCTCCTGTCACATCAGTGTGCTTCAACCCAGCACTTGAACAGTCAAGTAGTGCTCGTCTGTCACATCAGTGTGCTTCAACCCAGCACTTGAACAGAGTCAAGTAGTGCTCCTGTCACATCAGTGTGCTTCAACCCAGCACTTGAACAGAGTCAAGTAGTGCTCCTGTCACATCAGTGTGCTTCAACCCAGCACTTGAACAGAGTCAAGTAGTGCTCTTGTACCTGTCACATCAGTGTGCTTCAACCCAGCACTTGAACAGAGTCAAGTAGTGCTCTTGCACCTGTCACATCAGTGTGCTTCAACCCAGCACTTGAACAGAGTCAAGTAGTGCTCCTGTCACATCAGTGTGCTTCAACCCAGCACTTGAACAGAGTCAAGTAGTGCTCCTGTCACATCAGTGTGCTTCAACCCAGCACTTGAACAGAGTCAAGTAAGTGCTCTTGCACCTGTCACATCAGAGTGCTTCAACCCAGCACTTGAACAGAGTCATGTAGTGCTCTTGCCTGTCACATCAGAGTGCTTCAACCCAGCACTTGAACAGAGTCAAGTAGTGCTCCTGTCACATCAGTGTGCTTCAACCCAGCACTTGAACAGAGTCATGTAGTGCTCTTGCCTGTCACATCAGTGTGCTTCAACCCAGCACTTGAACAGAGTCAAGTAGTGCTCCTGTCACATCAGTGTGCTTCAACCCAGCATTTGAACAGAGTCAAGTAGTGCTCCTGTCACATCAGAGTGCTTCAACCCAGCACTTGAACAGAGTCAAGTAGTGCTCTTGCCTGTCACATCAGTGTGCTTCAACCCAGCACTTGAACAGAGTCAAGTAGTGCTCTTGCCTGTCACATCAGAGTGCTTCAACCCAGCACTTGAACAGAGTCAAGTAGTGCTCCTGTCACATCAGTGTGCTTCAACCCAGCACTTGAACAGAGTCAAGTAGTGCTCTTGCTCCTGTCACATCAGTGTGCTTCAACCCAGCACTTGAACAGAGTCAAGTAGTGCTCGTCTGTCACATCAGTGTGCTTCAACCCAGCACTTGAACAGAGTCAAGTAGTGCTCTTGCTCCTGTCACATCAGTGTGCTTCAACCCAGCACTTGAACAGAGTCAAGTAGTGCTCTTGCCTGTCACATCAGTGTGCTTCAACCCAGCACTTGAACAGAGTCAAGTAGTGCTCTTGCCTGTCACATCAGAGTGCTTCAACCCAGCACTTGAACAGAGTCAAGTAAATGCTCTTGCACCTGTCACATCAGTGTGCTTCAACCCAGCACTTGAACAGAGTCAAGTAGTGCTCCTGTCACATCAGTGTGCTTCAACCCAGCACTTGAACAGAGTCAAGTAGTGCTCGTCTGTCACATCAGTGTGCTTCAACCCAGCACTTGAACAGAGTCAAGTAGTGCTCTTGCCTGTCACATCAGAGTGCTTCAACCCAGCACTTGAACAGAGTCAAGTAGTGCTCTTGTCACATCAGTGTGCTTCAACCCAGCACTTGAACAGAGTCAAGTTGTGATCTTGCTCCTGTCACATCAGTGTGCTTCAACCCAGCACTTGAACAGTCAAGTAGCTTGCACCTGTCACATCAGTGTGCTTCAACCCAGCACTTGAACAGAGTCAAGTAGTGCTCTTGCACCTGTCACATCAGATTGCTTAAACCCAGCACTTGAACAGAGTCAAGTAGTGCTCCTGTCACATCAGAGTGCTTCAACCCAGCACTTGAACAGAGTCAAATAGTGCTCTTGCACCTGTCACATCAGTTCTTCAACCCAGCACTTGAACAGAGTCAAGTAGTGATCTTGCACCTGTCACATCAGAGTGCTTCAACCCAGCACTTGAACAGAGTCAAGTAGTGCTCCTGTCACATCAGTGTGCTTCAACCCAGCACTTGAACAGAGTCAAGTAGTGCTCTTGCCTGTCACATCAGAGTGCTTCAACCCAGCACTTGAACAGAGTCAAGTAGTGCTCGTCTGTCACATCAGTGTGCTTCAACCTAGCACTTGAACAGAGTCAAGTAGTGCTCCTGTCACATCAGTGTGCTTCAACCCAGCACTTGAACAGAGTCAAGTAGTGCTCCTGTCACATCAGTGTGCTTCAACCCAGCACTTGAACAGAGTCAAGTAGTGCTCCTGTCACATCAGTGTGCTTCAACCCAGACTTGAACAGAGTCAAGTAGTGCTCCTGTCACATCAGAGTGCTTCAACCCAGCACTTGAACAGAGTCAAGTAGTGCTCGTCTGTCACATCAGAGTGCTTCAACCTAGCACTTGAACAGAGTCAAATAGTGCTCTTGCACCTGTCACATCAGTGTGCTTCAACCCAGCACTTGAACAGAGTCAAGTAGTGCTCGTCTGTCACATCAGAGTGCTTCAACCCAGCACTTGAACAGAGTCAAGTAGTGCTGTCACATCAGTGTGCTTCAACCCAGCACTTGAACAGAGTCAAGTAGTGCTCCTGTCACATCAGAGTGCTTCAACCCAGCACTTCAACAGAGTCAAGTAGTGCTCTTGCACCTGTCACATCAGTGCTTCAACCCAGCACTTGAACAGAGTCAAGTAGTGATCTTGCACCTGTCACATCAGAGTGCTTCAACCCAGCACTTGAACAGAGTCAAGTAGTGCTCCTGTCACATCAGTGTGCTTCAACCCAGCACTTGAACAGAGTCAAGTAGTGCTCTTGCCTGTCACATCAGAGTGCTTCAACCCAGCACTTGAACAGAGTCAAGTAGTGCTCGTCTGTCACATCAGTGTGCTTCAACCTAGCACTTGAACAGAGTCAAGTAGTGCTCGTCTGTCACATCAGTGTGCTTCAACCCAGCACTTGAACAGAGTCAAGTAGTGCTCCTGTCACATCAGTGTGCTTCAACCCAGCACTTGAACAGAGTCAAGTAGTGCTCGTCTGTCACATCAGAGTGCTTCAACCCAGCACTTGAACAGAGTCAAGTAGTGCTGTCACATCAGTGTGCTTCAACCCAGCACTTGAACAGAGTCAAGTAGTGCTCCTGTCACATCAGAGTGCTTCAACCCAGCACTTGAACAGAGTCAAGTAGTGATCTTGCACCTGTCACATCAGTGTGCTTCAACCCAGCACTTCAACAGAGTCAAGTAGTGCTCTTGCACCTGTCACATCAGTGTGCTTCAACCCAGCACTTGAACAGAGTCAAGTAGTGCTCCTGTCACATCAGTGTGCTTCAACCCAGCACTTGAACAGAGTCAAGTAGTGCTCCTGTCACATCAGTGTGCTTCAACCCAGCACTTGAACAGAGTCAAGTAGTGCTCCTGTCACATCAGTGTGCTTCAACCCAGCACTTGAACAGAGTCAAGTAGTGCTCCTGTCACATCAGTGTGCTTCAACCCAGCACTTGAACAGAGTCAAGTAGTGCTCCTGTCACATCAGTGTGCTTCAACCCAGCACTTGAACAGAGTCAAGTAGTGCTCCTGTCACATCAGTGTGCTTCAACCCAGCACTTGAACAGAGTCAAGTAGTGCTCCTGTCACATCAGAGTGCTTCAACCTAGCACTTGAACAGAGTCAAATAGTGCTCTTGCACCTGTCACATCAGTGTGCTTAACACAGCACTTGAACAGAGTCAAGTAGTGCTCCTGTCACATCAGTGTGCTTCAACCTAGCACTTGAACAGAGTCAAATAGTGCTCTTGCACCTGTCACATCAGAGTGCTTCAACCCAGCACTTGAACAGAGTCAAATAGTGCTCTTGCACCTGTCACATCAGTGTGCTTAACACAGCACTTGAACAGAGTCAAGTAGTGCTCGTCTGTCACATCAGAGTGCTTCAACCCAGCACTTGAACAGAGTCAAGTAGTGCTCCTGTCACATCAGTGTGCTTCAACCCAGCACTTGAACAGAGTCAAGTAGTGCTCTTGCACCTGTCACATCAGTGTGCTTCAACGCAGCACTTGAACAGAGTCAAGTAGTGCTCCTGTCACATCAGTGTGCTTCAACCCAGCACTTGAACAGAGTCAAGTAGTGCTCTTGCACCTGTCACATCAGTGTGCTTCAACCCAGCACTTGAACAGAGTCAAGTAGTGCTCGTCTGTCACATCAGTGTGCTTCAACCCAGCACTTGAACAGAGTCAAGTAGTGATCTTGCACCTGTCACATCAGTGTGCTTCAACCCAGCACTTGAACAGAGTCAAGTAAGTGCTCTTGCACCTGTTACATCAGAGTGCTTCAACCCAGCACTTGAACAGAGTCAAGTAGTGCTCGTCTGTCACATCAGTGTGCTTCAACCCAGCACTTGAACAGAGTCAAGTAGTGCTCGTCTGTCACATCAGAGTGCTTCAACCCAGCACTTGAACAGAGTCAAGTAGTGCTCTTGCCTGTCATATCAGTGTGCTTCAACCCAGTACTTGAACAGAGTCAAGTAGTGATCTTGCACCTGTCACATCAGTGTGCTTCAACCCAGCACTTGAACAGAGTCAAGTAGTGCACCTGTCACATCAGTGTGCTTCAACCCAGCACTTGAACAGAGTCAAGTAGTGCTCCTGTCACATCAGTGTGCTTCAACCTAGCACTTGAACAGAGTCAAGTAGTGCTCCTGTCACATCAGTGTGCTTCAACCCAGCACTTGAACAGAGTCAAGTAGTGCTCCTGTCACATCAGTGTGCTTCAACCCAGCACTTGAACAGAGTCAAGTAGTGCTCTTGCTCCTGTCACATCAGTGTGCTTCAACCCAACACTTGAACAGAGTCAAGTAGTGCTCTTGCCTGTCATATCAGTGTGCTTCAACCCAGTACTTGAACAGAGTCAAGTAGTGATCTTGCACCTGTCACATCAGTGTGCTTCAACCCAGCACTTGAACAGAGTCAAGTAGTGCTCCTGTCACATCAGTGTGCTTCAACCCAGCACTTGAACAGAGTCAAGTAGTGCTCCTGTCACATCAGTGTGCTTCAACCCAGCACTTGAACAGAGTCAAGTAGTGCTCTTGCCTGTCACATCAGAGTGCTTCAACCCAGCACTTGAACAGAGTCAAGTAGTGCTCCTGTCACATCAGTGTGCTTCAACCCAGCACTTGAACAGAGTCAAGTAGTGCTCTTGTACCTGTCACATCAGTGCTTCAACCCAGCACTTGAACAGAGTCAAGTAAATGCTCTTGCACCTGTCACATCAGTGTGCTTCAACCCACACTTGAACAGAGTCAAGTAGTGATCTTACACCTGTCACATCAGTGCTTCAACCCAGCACTTGAACAGAGTCAAGTAGTGCTCCTGTCACATCAGTGTGCTTCAACCTAGCACTTGAACAGAGTCAAGTAAATGCTCTTGCACCTGTCACATCAGTGTGCTTCAACCCACACTTGAACAGAGTCAAGTAGTACTCTTGCCTGTCACATCAGTGTGCTTCAACCCAGCACTTGAACAGAGTCAAGTAGTGCTCCTGTCACATCAGAGTGCTTCAACCCAGCACTTGAACAGAGTCAAGTAGTGCTCTTGCAGCTGTCACATCAGTGCTTCAACCCAGCACTTGAACAGAGTCAAGTAGTGCTCCTGTCACATCAGAGTGCTTCAACCCAGCACTTGAACAGTCAAGTAGTGCACCTGTCACATCAGTGTGCTTCAACCCAGCACTTGAACAGAGTCAAGTAGTGCTCTTGCACCTGTCACATCAGTGTGCTTCAACCCAGCACTTGAACAGAGTCAAGTAGTGCTCGTCTGTCACATCAGTGTGCTTCAACCCAGCACTTGAACAGAGTCAAGTAGTGCTCCTGTCACATCAGTGTGCTTCAACCCAGCACTTGAACAGAGTCAAGTAGTGCTCCTGTCACATCAGTGTGCTTCAACCCAGCACTTGAACAGAGTCAAGTAGTGATCTTGTACCTGTCACATCAGAGTGCTTCAACCCAGCACTTGAACAGAGTCAAGTAGTGCTCCTGTCACATCAGTGTGCTTCAACCCAGCACTTGAACAGAGTCAAGTAGTGCTCCTGTCACATCAGTGTGCTTCAACCCAGCACTTGAACAGAGTCAAGTAGTGATCTTGTACCTGTCACATCAGAGTGCTTCAACCCAGCACTTGAACAGAGTCAAGTAGTGCTCCTGTCACATCAGTGTGCTTCAACCCAGCACTTGAACAGAGTCAAGTAGTGCTCCTGTCACATCAGAGTGCTTCAACCCAGCACTTGAACAGAGTCAAGTAGTGCTCCTGTCACATCAGTGTGCTTCAACCCAGCACTTGAACAGAGTCAAGTAGTGCTCCTGTCACATCAGAGTGCTTCAACCCAGCACTTGAACAGAGTCAAGTAGTGCTCGTCTGTCACATCAGTGTGCTTCAACCCAGCACTTGAACAGAGTCAAGTAGTGCTCCTGTCACATCAGTGTGCTTCAACCCAGCACTTGAACAGAGTCAAGTAGTGCACCTGTCACATCAGTGTGCTTCAACCCAGCACTTGAACAGAGTCAAGTAGTGCTCCTGTCACATCAGTGTGCTTCAACCCAGCACTTGAACAGAGTCAAGTAGTGCTCCTGTCACATCAGTGTGCTTCAACCCAGCACTTGAACAGAGTCAAGTAGTGCTCCTGTCACATCAGTGTGCTTCAACCCAGCACTTGAACAGAGTCAAGTAGTGCTCCTGTCACATCAGTGTGCTTCAACCCAGCACTTGAACAGAGTCAAGTAGTGCTCCTGTCACATCAGTGTGCTTCAACCCAGCACTTGAACAGAGTCAAGTAGTGCTCCTGTCACATCAGTGTGCTTCAACCCAGCACTTGAACAGAGTCAAGTAGTGCTCCTGTCACATCAGTGTGCTTCAACCCAGCACTTGAACAGAGTCAAGTAGTGCTCCTGTCACATCAGTGTGCTTCAACCCAGCACTTGAACAGAGTCAAGTAGTGCTCCTGTCACATCAGTGTGCTTCAACCCAGCACTTGAACAGAGTCAAGTAGTGCTCTTGTACCTGTCACATCAGTGTGCTTCAACCCAGCACTTGAACAGAGTCAAGTAGTGCTCCTGTCACATCAGAGTGCTTCAACCCAGCACTTGAACAGTCAAGTAGTGCTCTTGCACCTGTCACATCAGTGTGCTTCAACCCAGCACTTGAACAGAGTCAAGTAGTGCTCCTGTCACATCAGTGTGCTTCAACCCAGCACTTGAACAGAGTCAAGTAGTGCTCCTGTCACATCAGTGTGCTTCAACCCAGCACTTGAACAGAGTCAAGTAGTGCTCCTGTCACATCAGTGTGCTTCAACCCAGCACTTGAACAGAGTCAAGTAGTGCACCTGTCACATCAGTGTGCTTCAACCCAGCACTTGAACAGAGTCAAGTAGTGCTCTTGCCTGTCACATCAGTGTGCTTCAACCCAGCACTTGAACAGAGTCAAGTAGTGCTCCTGTCACATCAGTGTGCTTCAACCCAGCACTTGAACAGAGTCAAGTAAGTGCTCTTGCACCTGTCACATCAGTGTGCTTCAACCCAGCACTTGAACAGAGTCAAGTAGTGCTCCTGTCACATCAGTGTGCTTCAACCTAGCACTTGAACAGAGTCAAGTAGTGCTCCTGTCACATCAGTGTGCTTCAACCCAGCACTTGAACAGTCAAGTAGTGCACCTGTCACATCAGTGTGCTTCAACCCAGCACTTGAACAGAGTCAAGTAGTGCTCTTGCCTGTCACATCAGTGTGCTTCAACCCAGCACTTGAACAGAGTCAAGTAGTGCTCTTGCCTGTCACATCAGTGTGCTTCAACCCAGCACTTGAACAGAGTCAAGTAGTGCTCCTGTCACATCAGAGTGCTTCAACCCAGCACTTGAACAGAGTCAAGTAGTGCTCTTGCACCTGTCACATCAGTGTGCTTCAACCCAGCACTTGAACAGAGTCAAGTAGTGCTCCTGTCACATCAGTGTGCTTCAACCCAGCACTTGAACAGAGTCAAGTAGTGCTCCTGTCACATCAGTGTGCTTCAACCCAGCACTTGAACAGAGTCAAGTAGTGCACCTGTCACATCAGTGTGCTTCAACCCAGCACTTGAACAGAGTCAAGTAGTGCTCCTGTCACATCAGTGTGCTTCAACCCAGCACTTGAACAGAGTCAAGTAGTGCTCCTGTCACATCAGTGTGCTTCAACCCAGCACTTGAACAGAGTCAAGTAGTGCTCCTGTCACATCAGTGTGCTTCAACCCAGCACTTGAACAGAGTCAAGTAGTGCTCCTGTCACATCAGTGTGCTTCAACCCAGCAATTGAACAGAGTCAAGTAGTGCACCTGTCACATCAGTGTGCTTCAACCCAGCACTTGAACAGAGTCAAGTAGTGCTCCTGTCACATCAGTGTGCTTCAACCCAGCACTTGAACAGAGTCAAGTAAGTGCTCTTGCACCTGTCACATCAGTGTGCTTCAACCCAGCACTTGAACAGAGTCAAGTAGTGCTCCTGTCACATCAGAGTGCTTCAACCCAGCACTTGAACAGAGTCAAGTAGTGCTCTTGCACCTGTCACATCAGAGTGCTTCATATGTGAAGCAGGTAAATAGTGCCTGCCCTCGGTTAGACAGCGCCATTGCAATTCACATGCTCATGTGAAATCAGGATTATGGAACACACACACACACACACACATGCACCACACACACACACACATGCACCACACACACACGCACACAACTCTTGAAATAATCTGCGAGCAGAAGGGCACCTGTGAACTCATCAAATCCTTAAAAAGTTGTGGCACTTCCATGAAGCCAGTTACTGCATCCACTGCAAGTCTGAGCAGCTAGCTGCCAGAGAACAGCAGCAGCCACTGTAGAAGCCATGGAGAAATTGGCCATGACCCTATCGTGGAGGATAAACGAGTGCAAAAGAAAACCCAAGGAGATAATAAATAGAAAAATGCTACCCTAGTCAACCAATCAAGATCTGGTGATGTTCTTGCATACCGGACCCATATTGCAAGCTAAAATATTCAGAGCACCCTCTCTACCCCTTCAATTAGTCACACCCTCGATACAGTCGTTCGACATCTCAATCAGTCGTCCCAGCACTTCTATCAGTCACACCCTCAAACAGAACCATTGCTCGACAGTCCATCTGCAAGATGATGCTATCACTAATTTTATTATGGGTGGTATTAACCACAAACACTAACCACAAGCACCCACCCACATCAATAGAGCATGAATGTACCAGTGTACTAGCATCAGTATATTAGCATGAATGTACCAGTATACTAACATCAGTATATTAGCATGAATGCACCAGTGTACTAGCATTAGTATGAATGCACCAGTGCACTAGCATCAGTATATTAGGAGTAGAAACAAACTACAGCAATATACTAGGGGCATCAGTATATACACTTCAGTATACTAGCCTCAGGGAATCAGTATACTAGCATCAATACACTAATAAGAGCATCTGTATATTAGCATTTGATTAGTACACTAGGAATATCAGTAAACTAGCCTCAGGGATATCGGTATACTAGCATCAATGCACTAATACCGTATAGAGCTTGTTTTTCGAGTAGCTAAAGGTTCGAGGAGCTAAACCGAATTGTTCCTCAGAATAATTTTCGAGGTATTCGTAAGCCTTACTGGACCTTGCAAATAATTGAAGCCTTACTGGACCTTGCAAATAATTGGAGGACACGATTTTCGCTTCCAGGATCAAGTATGCGAAAACCTTGAAAATTTAGCTCCTTGAAATAAGAAAGAAAAAAGTGCTATACGGTAGAAGCATTTGTATATACATTTGGAATATACTAGCATCAAAACACTATGAGCATCAATATACTAGAACCTAAAGGAGCATCTGTATACTAGTAGCATCATTACACTACAAGGAACATCAGTATGCTAGCATCAATATGCTACTAGGAGCATCAGTATACTAGTATACTAGGACCATCAATATACTAGAACCTACACTACAAAGAGTATCAGTATACTATCAACAATACAACTAGAAACAATACACTAGAATGAGCACAGTATATACCAAGAGCATAAATATACTAGTAGCAGCAATAGCATCAGAATAGTTCAATACACTACTAGGAGCATCAGTATACTGGCATCACTACACTTAGTAAACTATATAAAGAAGCATCAATATACTAGGAGCATCAGTATATTAGCATCAGTACACTATGAGCATAAGTACTAGCATCACTACACTATTTGTATACTAAGAGCATCAATAAACTGAGAGTATCAGTATACATGTACTAGCATCAGTGTACTAGCATCAGTATACTAGCATAAGTGTACTAGCATCAAGCATCAGTGTACTAGCATCAGTATACTAGCATCAGTATACTAGCATCAGTGTACTAGCATCAGTATACTAGCATCAGTGTACTAGCATCAGTGTACTAGCATCAGTATACTAGCATCAGTGTACTAGCATCAGTATACTAGCATCAGTGTACTAGCATCAGTGTACTAGCATCAGTGTACTAGCATCAGTGTACTAGCATCAGTGTACTAGCATCAGTATACTAGCATCAGTGTACTAGCATCAGTGTACTAGCATCAGTGTACTAGCATCAGTATACTAGCATCAGTGTACTAGCATCAGTGTACTAGCATCAGTGTACTAGCATCAGTGTACTAGCATCAGTGTACTAGCATCAGTGTACTAGCATCAGTGTACTAGCATCAGTATACTAGCATCAGTGTACTAGCATCAGTATACTAGCATCAGTGTACTAGCATCAGTGTACTAGCATCAGTGTACTAGCATCAGTGTACTAGCATCAGTGTACTAGCATCAGTGTACTAGCATCAGTGTACTAGCATCAGTGTACTAGCATCAGTGTACTAGCATCAGTATACTAGCATCAGTGTACTAGCATCAGTGTACTAGCATCAGTGTACTAGCATCAGTGTACTAGCATCAGTGTACTAGCATCAGTATACTAGCATCAGTGTACTAGCATCAGTGTACTATACTAGCATCAGTGTACTAGCATCAGTGTACTAGCATCAGTGTACTAGCATCAGTGTACTAGCATCAGTGTACTAGCATCAGTGTACTAGCATCAGTATACTAGCATCAGTGTACTAGCATCAGTGTACTAGCATCAGTATACTAGCATCAGTATACTAGCATCAGTGTACTAGCATCAGTGTACTAGCATCAGTGTACTAGCATCAGTGTACTAGCATCAGTGTACTAGCATCAGTGTACTAGCATCAGTGTACTAGCATCAGTGTACTAGCATCAGTGTACTAGCATCAGTGTACTAGCATCAGTATACTAGCATCAGTGTACTAGCATCAGTATACTAGCATCAGTGTACTAGCATCAGTGTACTAGCATCAGTGTACTAGCATCAGTGTACTAGCATCAGTGTACTAGCATCAGTGTACTAGCATCAGTGTACTAGCATCAGTGTACTAGCATCAGTGTACTAGCATCAGTATACTAGCATCAGTGTACTAGCATCAGTGTACTAGCATCAGTGTACTAGCATCAGTGTACTAGCATCAGTGTACTAGCATCAGTATACTAGCATCAGTATACTAGCATCAGTATACTAGCATCAGTGTACTAGCATCAGTGTACTAGCATCAGTGTACTAGCATCAGTGTACTAGCATCAGTGTACTAGCATCAGTGTACTAGCATCAGTATACTAGCATCAGTGTACTAGCATCAGTGTACTAGCATCAGTATACTAGCATCAGTGTACTAGCATCAGTGTACTAGCATCAGTGTACTAGCATCAGTGTACTAGCATCAGTGTACTAGCATCAGTATACTAGCATCAGTGTACTAGCATCAGTGTACTAGCATCAGTGTACTAGCATCAGTGTACTAGCATCAGTGTACTAGCATCAGTGTACTAGCATCAGTATACTAGCATCAGTGTACTAGCATCAGTGTACTAGCATCAGTGTACTAGCATCAGTGTACTAGCATCAGTATACTAGCATCAGTGTACTAGCATCAGTATACTAGCATCAGTATACTAGCATCAGTGTACTAGCATCAGTATACTAGCATCAGTGTACTAGCATCAGTGTACTAGCATCAGTGTACTAGCATCAGTGTACTAGCATCAGTATACTAGCATCAGTATACTAGCATCAGTGTACTAGCATCAGTGTACTAGCATCAGTGTACTAGGATCAGTGTACTAGCATCAGTATACTAGCATCAGTATACTAGCATCAGTGTACTAGCATCAGTATACTAGCATCAGTGTACTAGCATCAGTGTACTAGCATCAGTATACTAGCATCAGTGTACTAGCATCAGTGTACTAGCATCAGTGTACTAGCATCAGTATACTAGCATCAGTGTACTAGCATCAGTATACTAGCATCAGTGTACTAGCATCAGTCTACTAGCATCAGTATACTAGCATCAGTGTACTAGCATCAGTGTACTAGCATCAGTATACTAGCATCAGTGTACTAGCATCAGTGTACTAGCATCAGTGTACTAGCATCAGTGTGTACTAGCATCAGTGTACTAGCATCAGTGTACTAGCATCAGTCTACTAGCATCAGTGTACTAGCATCAGTATACTAGCATCAGTGTACTAGCATCAGTGTACTAGCATCAGTGTACTAGCATCAGTGTACTAGCATCAGTGTACTAGCATCAGTGTACTAGCATCAGTGTACTAGCATCAGTATACTAGCATCAGTATACTAGCATCAGTGTACTAGCATCAGTGTACTAGCATCAGTGTACTAGCATCAGTGTACTAGCATCAGTATACTAGCATCAGTGTACTAGCATCAGTGTACTAGCATCAGTGTACTAGCATCAGTGTACTAGCATCAGTGTACTAGCATCAGTGTACTAGCATCAGTGTACTAGCATCAGTGTACTAGCATCAGTGTACTAGCATCAGTCTACTAGCATCAGTCTACTAGCATCAGTATACTAGCATCAGTGTACTAGCATCAGTGTACTAGCATCAGTGTACTAGCATCAGTCTACTAGCATCAGTCTACTAGCATCAGTCTACTAGCATCAGTCTACTAGCATCAGTCTACTAGCATCAGTATACTAGCATCAGTGTACTAGCATCAGTGTACTAGCATCAGTATACTATGAGTATCAGTCTACTAGCATCAGTCTACTATGAGTATCAGTCTACTATGAGCAGCACTACATGCTACGAGTGTCATCTAGAAGCATACACAAACCATTGGGAGTGATTTACCTACTGCTTTAGCTTCTTCCAGGCACAGTGTTCTCAGTATATATGAACTGAGCCTCATAAGAAACAGGTAGAACTTATTCCCTGCATACATGAGTAGTGTGTGTGTGTGTGTGGTGTGTGTGTGTGTGGTGTGTGTGTGTGTGTGGTTGGAAGAGAGAAGGGTAAGAATGAGACTAAATGAGGACCAGTGTGACAATGTCTAACCTCCAGGAGAGAGCAGCAGAGAAGCAGGCATTAGAGGAAGCCTGGACAATGGGTCTTCCTATTAATAAAAGCAAGAGATTACCTTATGAACTCGTGAGACACTGATGTCATGATTCAAATGTTTGTTGCTCCCCAATAATATTAACAGTTGAACAGCACCTTCTCTCTCCACTATGACTTGTACCACACATCCACAACAAGTTATCCACCATTAATATCCCCCCCATTTTATTCTAGTGATACATATGCAACATGAGCTATATTACCAATGGAAAAATAAAAATGGATATAATGATAATAATAAAGATAATAATAAAAACTAGAACAGCCAAGCAGATTTCTCCCCTATCCACTTAAAATATAAATTTTTGCCTGTTTCAACCAAATTACTTGGTTTCTTCGGGGCCGATAAAAAAAATGAACACATGAGGTATTTCTATATTGACTAGCAATGTGTTGTCACACATGCCCATCATCATCTGCTCGTATGGTATGTTGCTCGGCTTATACCCCGCAGCACAAAAGAAGACAGTTTTAGTCTTTCAGCTCTACCGGTAGAATTTTTAACAAATTCATGGTGTGGGATGTGAAATTGTGCTAGAAATTGTGCTCTCTCTAGAATGCTCTCTCTAGAATCGTTATTTTCACTTATGTTGGTATATTGCTGATGAACAACTGCAGGGGAAAAACTCAGTTCATTAGTTGACTTTCCCTCACTTCTCCCACTTTCAGGATAATGGGGGGTAGCAGCATGAGACCATGAACACTGTAACCCACAAACCATCATCTCACTTTGGCTATCCTTGCGATCCAGTCGCAGCAGGTCCTTCTGAATTGTTGCTCCTGCTTCTTGTCATGCACATGCCAACAATCCCTGCACATTTAAAGACATTACTAACATTAAGGCTGCAGCTGCTTAATCTGCAGCAATGTAGCATAAGAGAGCCCTCACCTAAAGCTCTCACGAGCACAGTGTGGGTCAAGTTTGGAGAAGAGAAAGTGCAGAACATTCTCACTTCCTTTCTTGTTTATATGGATAAACATATCCTTCTCTAAAGTGGTGTCCTTCTCTAAAGTTGCGTCGTCACAGGGAGAAGGCCTGAAGCCCAGAAGGTGCATGTTAGTGTACCATATCTCCCTCGCATTCAGATAAGTTTCAGCCATTCTCCCAGCAAAGTGATGTCTTTTACATGGGCGCGCGCCTTTTCTAGTACGTCATCAAAATCATATTAGACGACGCTTTACCTTTATTTCTGGGTACAAATACAGTCCATCCTCAACTTCGTCGTCTCCATAAACAAAAGATGAGATCAAACATACTATCGAGCCTTGAGTGTGTCATCACTAGTAGGCACCTTACTCATCTGGAAGACCATGCCAAGAAGGGGAAAAATCATCCTTTAGCTATTAATCCCAACAAAGAAGAAAGCCTGGGAAGAGAAGTCACCTGATGCAAGAGCAGATCGTTGGTTTAGCATGAAGGTCAACAAAAGGCTCCAGTATTTTCCCAAGCCAACTCTTTAAATGATCCGTGAGCTGTTCCGTTTTGAAACCAACAACGTCTATATCCTGGCATCTCGAAACAACAATACAACTAATGTGGTCTATCCTGAAACCCTGCAGCAGTGTGTAACAAACAAACAAAGATTTGTTCAGTCTCATCACCTGTTGCCATAATTGGGTGTGATGTTAACCACTGCTAACACTTGATGGTAATCAAAATACTTCATTTAGATGAACATCCTAGGCAAACCTAGGCTAGTTTAGTCGAGGGAAAAAACGTTTAAAAAAACAAATGATTGACCTGTTAAAGAAACTAGACTGCTCCCATGCACACCAGATGACCCTTACAATTTAAAATTATGTACACCAATCAATAATATTGTTGTACATGATTTCATCTACCTGGTTGTGGTCTACATGGGTACAATTACATTTATTTTCTTCAACCAATTACATCTTTGGCTTTTAGTCTACTTCAAGTGGATCAATTGTACAAGGCAGTTGTTATTTCCCCCATCCTCTCCAAATTATTTAGTACATGACTCGCCTTATTTTCCTGTCTCTTGGTGGACCCTTCTTCATTGTTCTAGCTATTCGTCTTGGACTGGAGCATTCCTATCAGCTTTGAATTGTAACTTTCTCTTGTCTTCAGGAGTGTTGTCTTCCCTTGTTTGCTAGTAGGATCATGATCTCCTCACCCTCCTCACCTTTCCTTTGTCAGGTACCTCAGTTTCCTTGCTCTTCTCAAGATTCTACATATCCTTCCTTGAAGTTTATCTGCCTCGTAGTGATCCCTTCCATTGCAGCTATGGTATTCATCAAAAAGGTATAGTCTCTCTGGAGCAGGAACAAAGTTGAGACCCAAAGCAAGCACTTCTTCCTGAGTTAAGAAAGATTCTTCCATATCAGATTTACTACCCATCTGTTCATGCCTTGGTGGTGCATCTTCAGTTCTTTCAATCTCCTCTCCAAAAGTGCCCATGTTTCTTTTGATGGTTCTGCTTAAATTTATTGTGGGTCACTGTGACTACTCTTGATGGACACCATAGCTGCAGTGGAAGAGATGGCTAGGAAGCTGGAGGATAACAAGGCCCATGAGCTTTGATGAAAATTGTGAAAAGAGTAAGGACAACCTGATGAAGGAACAGAGAAAGGCCTTGGGAGAGCTGAGGAGGATGGAAGAGATTATGATCCTACTGGCACATAAAGGGAAGACAACGGTCCAGATGACAGACGAAAGTTTACATTTCAAAGCTGACAGGAATGCTGGAGTCCAAGACATATGGAATACTGAAGAAGGATCCTACCAAGACACAGGAAAGCTAAGTGAGTCCTGTACTAAAGAATTGGGAGAGGACAGGAGAAATAACAACTGCCTTATAGAATTAGGGCCAATGGAAGTAGACCACCACAGATTTATGGGCTGCCTAAGATATATAAACCTGAGGTTCCCCTTAGGCCAATTGTGTCTTGTATATGTGCAGTCTATAGTAATATCAATATGGTAAGCTGGCTAGTGACCATCTCATTATCGTGCAGTGCTTAAATTGGCAATAACCTTTGTATGGGTAACATGAATAGATTTACATATAATGTGGTCAGCGGTGGACTCAGTTTACATACACTAAATACAGTCCAGCACATCTTCCTTCTTAAAGCAAATCAAGTTTGCTCTTCTTACTTGTAAACTAGACTGCTGCGAGCTTGAGTCCTTTGAGAGGGAGAAACTGGCTTGCTTCTTGAGGGAGAAACAGGTGGTTCAAGATCACTAGCATTCTGGGCAGTAGTGTCTTCTGGCTATTGTACTGGGTTTCCCCCATCTTGTGATGGAATCAATAATGTCATCTATTTCTTTGGTACATTCCAGTTGGTGATTTGAAAACATACGATTGCATCTTGTTGTGCTCCATTAAAGTACCTTTCTATTTGCAACCAGGTATCCGCAGTGTCTTCCTTCTGAAGTGGTTTGGGTTCAGTTGCATGATGCTGATAGTTGAAATTCTTCTTCTGCCACTGTCTCATTTTCTTCTCTTTGGGCAGGAGTAATGATTTCTTGGGAAGGCTTGAAATTAGCTGTTTGTCGATCATTGGAACTCAAAGTTTCCGACCCATCAAGAGTTCAGCGGGACTGTAACCATTCTCCAAAGGTGTGGAGTGATAAGCTAGCATGGCGATATAAGGATCTTTGAACTCTCAGTTGACATAATAACGTTACAATAACCATCTCAATAATCAACTTAAAATTGTACTCACAACATTTCGAATGCTCTGGCCTTCATCAGGAATACGCTAGAGCACTATTCCTGATGAAGGCTAGAGCATCTAGTCGAAACGTCGAGAGAGTACAATTTCAAGTTGATCATTAAGAAGGTTATTGTAATAAGTATCTTTGTTCTTGTTCAACAGGTCTTTGCCAGTCCTGACAGTCCTCTCAGCTTCTCCATTTGCCTGAGGATACTTTGGGCTGCTTGTGACAAGAGTAAAGTCGTATTCCTTTGCAAAGTCTCCAGCTGAATATACTGAGGTCAGATATCCCGATTCCGTGGCGAGAAAAAGTCGACTTCAGGTGAGCAGTGACATCTGAGGAAGAAGTTGACGACAGTTTAGCACCAGTGTTTCTTCCACTCAAGAGGTCAGTACCAAGTGTTTGCCATTGGATGATCTGGAAACTGTTGATGAGAGGCTCAGCAAGCAGTACTCTAAACTACCAGCAGATAAGACATCTTGATACTCTATCTTCAATGTGCTGTCGTATGCTTGGCCACCACACAGATTCCTTTGCTCTTTGACAGCACTTTGCTGAACCTTGGTGACGCGAATGAAATTTCTCGAGTATATCAGACCGAAGAGAAGACGGAATGACCAATCTTTTGCCTCGGAGTAGTAATAAACCCTCAATAACACTTCACTCTAGTTTGACTTTGGCAAATCCCTTCACTGCTATCTCCAAACAAGATTTTTGTGGCCAGACACTAACAATATTCTTTTACTTGTTTGTAAATGGTATCTTTGTCTGTTCACGTTCAACCTTTCCTCTGTCGCAGGTAAGCTTGGGACTAAAGAAGTTTACATATGCTGTTGGAGTAAAATATATAGGCAGCTGGCTGCAAGTAGTTTATATCTGGTTGCTTCTGCCGGAGTATTCCTCCCAGCCCAGAAGCGGATGCATCTGCAGACACTACAGTTTCAAGCATTGGATTGTACATGGCAAGTACTTCACTTGAGCTCAGTGACATCTTAAGTGAGTTGAATGCCTGTTCCTGGCTGGTAGTCCATAATTTCATGTTTTGGGCTGGGAGTAGGTCACACAATTGCTTGGTTTTCTCTGCTAAGCTTGGACAGAATTTACTCAGTCAGCTGATCATTCCTAAGAATCATCTCAATCCACTGTTTGTAGGTGGTTTCATGTTCTGGGTGACATTAACTTGATCTGGATCTGGTCGAACTCTAGATTAATCCACCAATTGTCCCAGAAATTAGATGTGAGTTTTGCAAAACTCACATTTATCTTGATTCAGAAAGGCCTGATCTGCTCAACCTGTTGAGGACTGCTGCTACTAGGTGTGTTCCTCCTTTGTCTATCCATAGATGAGTGTGTCATCTGTGAGATAAACAACTCCTTCTAAATCTCCTAGAATTTCACTCATTCTTCGCTGGAAATGTTCTGGAGCAGATGTTATGCTAAAAAGAAGACAAACGAAGTAGGGTGTGATAAAAATTGTGAGCTTTGATGATTCTTGGGGGGCCAACTTAATTTGCCAGAGACCGGAATTTGCATCTAGTTTTGACAAATATCTTGCTCCCCCAATTTGAGTAAGGGTATATATGCTCCACTGATGGCGAGATGTGGCGTTCCCTGCAAACACTTGAGTTTGGTCAAGTCCACACAAATTCTCACTTTGCCGTTAGGCTTTGGTAGCTGCAGACCATTCTGTGGGGGTATTGATCTTTGAAATCACCCCCCAACCCCTCCATTCTTGGAGCTCTGCCTTCACCTTGGGTAATAGCGGCAGTGCAATTCTCCTAAGGAGCTGTGAGTGTGTGTATGGCTTTGCACTGCTCCTGAGCTTGATTTCATAACTGTCTTTCATTCTCCCCAAGCTTTTGACTAGCTGAGGAAACTGACAACATCTTGGCTCTGTATTTGATTGATGAATGATACAATGTTCAGGGATTCAATAGCTGGTCTCAACTAGAGCTTTTTCTATTCTTGCTTTGATTCTTGGGTGTTTCTCTTCAAACTACCTGAAAATCTCCAAAGAACATCTAGGCTAGTACCAGTAAGTGATTTCTTTGCTGGTGCTAGTGGTCTATCTCAATAGTCCTCCTCAATAACTGTGATGTCGGTTCCTTAAGCTTGGTTTCTTCTCTGTTGAGCACGACCTTTGCTATCCATGGGTTTTCTTTCATTTCTGCTGCTGCAGTCTCTGAGGGTATTGGATGCTTCATCGTTTGCTTCACTAATGAAAGAACGGATGCCAGTGATGCCTTTACTCCTACACACATCTTGAAAATGCCCTTTCTTCTGGCACTTGTTGCATATTAAGTCTTTTGCTGCTTTCCATGCGGAGGGGATCTGAATATCATGTGCAGCACTGCACCATAGTGTTCGGTGTAGGTTTGCGCCAGGTGTCATCCTTGGTGACTTCCCATTCTTTGATTTCAGTTCATAACTTCCACTGTAGAACGATCCGAGTTGCTGAGAACTGCCACTGTGACTGGGTATTACTGCTTCTTGATGGAGTCACTTTACCGAGCTTGTATAAGTGCCTTGTCAAGGGTAGGTTAGGATCCAATCTGCAGTTTTTCTGCCAGGTGGTCCAATCTCTCACACCAACAACAATTCTATCTTATAATCTCCTCGCGCAGTGCAACCTTGCAGTACTCCGCGCAAAAGCAATAATAAAACCACCAACGGACTCTGCATTCAGCTATTAAAATTAGCTCTTTCGAAGGTGCGTTTCACAAAGTGTTCTTCTAAGGGCTTTTTTAACTTTCTCATACGTCTTTGCATCTTCTTCACTGGGCTTGAATGACCGGAAAATGTCATACGCTTTGTCTCCTCCATGGTATTGATTCCTCTGATTTTGTAGCAAGATTGGATACTTGTTGAAATCATTCCATTCTTCAGGTTTTCAAAAGTTGAAGTTTTCCAGCACTGGATGCCATTTACTCTAGCCAGGATCCTACTTCAGACACCTTGTAATATCACTGGTGAGCTGGCTAGTCAACAATCTCATTATCGTGCACAGTATATACATTAAATAGACTGGTGTCGGAGGATCTGGTGACCCCCAGTATTGGTGACCCTTGGTCACCTAATCCTACTGCTAGGAGCTCCACTGTCCACTTGCTACTTCTTCCAGAGTTTAGCTTGGCCATAGCTGACTTTATACAGAGGACAAACTATAGATTGTAGTTAGACCCTCTGGAGACCCTAACAAATCTCTCTCAGAGACTTGTGATAGCTCCACCATCTCTTGGTGTCTGTCCTTCAACTTACATAATTTTCTGTATCCACACATCACTATTCCACATTGTCATAGGTTATAAGAAAGAGAAAATAGGCAAGTTCCTTCCAATTCACTGGAAATTTACAAGCATCTAGGATTTCCCATTCTACCCCATTCTACACACTTTATTGTGAAAATACTTAGTATTGCTAGCTGCTTATTGGACTATTTGACTGAGATTGAAAATAAGAGCTCAACAAACTCTCAGTTGACATAATGTAGATACGATGACTTTCTCTAATCATTTTCTCACTTGACGTTTCGGCTAGATGAAAGCTAAACCATCTAGCCAAAACGTCGAGGAGTATCGTTTATTATCGAAATGGTCATAAGCTCAAACAATAGTGGATTTCCCCCTGAAGATGATTATGAACAATAGTTTCCTAGGTTTACTATTTTAAGCAGATGTCAAGTGCTTTCTGGCATTTGATATGATGGAGTTAGCAAAGTCTGGAGGGTCGATTATGGATAATGGAATTCATTAAAACAACAAAAGCATAAATGTTACATATTAACAGATACTTTCCTTGCTCCTTTACCAAAATATTATTTGTCCAATGTTGATCAATAAACATGGTTTGGCCCTCATCAGGGTGATAATTTACTTCTGCCATGGCAACGATGAATATGGGTGTGGTTGTTCATAGTCTTGATAGTTGAGATTTAACACTTGTCATCGTATCCACTGTCACATCGTCGTCATTTCTCTCATTTATCCTCTCCTAGTTTAGCTACTTGTGTCTGGTGACATGGAAACTAACCAGGTCCTAGTATACTGCTGATGTCAAGTGTGTGTGCAATGTGATATCTGCTCCAGTTGGTCTCCTCACAGCACCTGTTGCTATTTCCATCTCTCTTGCATCCATTTGTCTGCCCTCACTGTGTAAAGGATTCTGTCTCCCTATTTCTTTCACCCTGGTCACCCAATTTCGGATGCTGGAAGACAGCTTCAAACCCTTAGGCTGTCACTCCAAAATACCTCAGTGGATGCATCACCTACCAGTGTTCAGGCTGAATTTAATACCTTGCAAGAGTCGATTTCCTCATTTTCACCAGCTATCTCAGCTTCTAATTCTCCACCCAATTCTCCTTCCCTCCATTCTCCTAACTCAACTTCCTCAACTGTAAGCGTTGATATAATCCATCCTCCAAAAGTGGCTGTTTCTCCAGTTTCTCTCTTCAGTTTCCCCTCTGTTCCACTTCCAATATTCATTCTCCATCAAATAATTGTTTATCATCTAGCCTTCTCCAAACAGAGCTCACCATGTTGTTCGTCATACTCCTTACAAACCCCTCTACTACCTACTCCCATTTATCCCTTTCCACCTCTAGGGCTCTTTCCTCATCTAAGAGATCAATCCCACTCTCCACTCAACCCTCCTCTACTGCCTACTCCCATTCATCCCTTACCTACCCAAGGGTTTCCCCCTCATATAAGAGATTGGCACCCTCCACCTGGCATCAACAATGGATGTCCCCACAAAACCATCTGCCTCCAGACCCACTACAAAACACATTCCCCATCTCTCTTCCCCTCTACCCCAATCATCCCCCCCATCCAGTCCTCAGCAACTCTCCTCACATCGTCATCCTGTCTTCCCTCTTCTGGGTCTACTTTTATTTCTACATCTCCTGCCTCCCCCCCCCTCCGCTATCACCTCCATCTAAAGAAACCACCAAGGACCTAAACCTTAACTTCAACATCCAAGTTAAAACCTCTCCTCTGCATCCTAATTCCACCTCTCGCTTCACCAGCCGATCTCTCAAGCTGTTTTCTTTCACTGCCCGCATTATATCAATTAGATAAGCAGTCTCTACTCTGTAACACTCATTTTCCTGATCTTGTTTGGGTGAATGAGACTTGGCTTTCACCAGACATTCTAAATAGTGAGATTTCTTTACCAAATTTTCAACTTTATCGCCTAGATAGAAATGGCCACGATAGTGGTGTTGTTACTATTTACTTCTTTACATGCTGTTCCTTTGAACCTCCATAATAACAAATTTATTTTTATGAAGGAGCTTTTTATAGACCTTCATCTTTAAATGATGTATCCCTCCTTTCAGACACTCTAAGCGCTATTGCGCAATGTGCTCTCTGACCTGATCCTTCTGGAGAATTTAACATCAGCGTTGATGTGTCCTGCTCATCTCTGCCTCTATCTCTTCAAGTTTCTGCACTCTCTGATTTATTCTCGCTCAAACAACTCGTGTCCTCTCCCACACACACCTCTCATTCTGGTTCAACCTCTATCATGGATTTTGCCTTTGTTCCATCCCATGTTCATGCTTCTTCTTCGGTTCTGCCACCCATATCCTCCTCTAATCCTTAACGGAAATCACCCTTCTTTCTCCCCTCCCTATTAGAAAATGTACCAAGTATAAAATCTGGTTGTATCATGCGAGCTGCCTACCTTCTTTCCTCCTTTCCCTGGGATAAACTCTGGAAAGCATTTGAAGATAGATTTTCAGAAATCATCAGCTTGTGTGTCCCCTCTAAATTTATCTCGCTCACTACTTGCTACTCTTGGATTGATAAATAGCCCTTGACAACAAAAGCCTCACAATCTTTTCTTACATGCTAAAGAACTAGATTCACCTGCTCTTTATCTGGCGTATCGTTCGCTTGAAACATCATTTCATCTACTATTAATAGAAATAAATACATCTTCTTCCAGTCTCTCTCATCCTCTCCTTCCAAAAAGTTTTGGTCTTTTGTTCATTCCACAACCATTTTCTATACCAACTCTTGCATCCAATGGCAACACGTTCTCCTCTACAGTTTTTCTCTGAATGCTTCAATTCATGCTATCCTCCAAATGTATCCTATCCTCTTCCTTTCCAGACTTCTCAAATATCCTATCCTCCTGACTCGCTCTGTACTGAATCTGATGTTATTGGCTGATTTCTTGTTTACCTTCTTCCACAGCCTCTGGCCTTGATTTGATCTCCTCTAGAATGCATTAAATCTACATGCCTATCCATAGTTGCTCCATCTTTAACTTATCCTTGTCTCAAGGACGTCTTCCAGTTGATTGGAAAAACTCCTTCATTGTTCCCATCCCTAAATATTCATCTAATCTTGACAATCCCTCTAACTACCATCCCATTTCCTTACTCTCTATAGTTATAAGCTGCTTGAACAGCATGTTCCCTCTCTCCTTTACAAATTCTGTATTGAATACAATATTATCTCTTCTTCTCAACCCCATTGGTCCAGTTCATCAGCCTTTCTCTTGGACTTTCACTCGCTTCTTCAAACTAATAGATTGGTAGGTGCTTGTTTTCTAGATCTCAAAAAGGCATTTGATTCATCTTCCTTCTTGCACTTCTCTCCTTACCTCACTAGCTGACTTGACTCCTATCTTTCAGCTTGTTCGCAACAGGTGATCGTCACAGGCACCACCTCCTCAAGTGTCCCTCTATTTTCTGGTGTCTCTCACGGATCTATAATAGGTCCTCTCCTCTTTATCAACTAATAAACTAGAATGGTGTGCTTTCAGGTGATGACTTGATTGTAGGTCTACTATTCTAAATTGGTTTTTAGCTAATGTTTCGACCAATGTACTTTAGACTTTTTCAGGGCAAGTGAAAAATGCACAAAAACAATGCAATCTATATATAGATTGCAATGCGTTCAAAAGGTCACATGATTTGCACATGACATGTGTCCGATTGTTACTATTTTACTCTTTACAGAACGCATTAGACTTGGAACTCAAGTCGTCAGGTTTGTCACACTTGTACATATACTACTAACATCCTTTTGTCTCTTCATCAATATATACCTCCCTCCCTCTCTATATATATAATATATGCAGGATTTGGTTCCTCAGCTAAGACAAAAGATGTGGAAGAAATTAACCATTGCTTAACATTTGATGCAACTTGTAATAAATGCAACACTACATAACATATATAGTAGCATGTGAAATATACTTCTTGTTATTATAACATGGTGTTATATATTATATATAAGTAAATGGCGGATGAGGTGTGGAGAATTGTGTGTATATTATATATATATATGTATATAGGAGACGAGTTTGACTGGATGAACATGGAAGAGTGGGGATAGGTGGCATTGCTGTTGGGGAAACGTGTGGAGAGAGTATGAGATGCAGTGGGAAGTAAAAGAGAAAGAGGAGAAAAGAAGTTGTATGGCAAGTTTATGAATGATCTTTGGTTCCCTCCCACCCTCTTGAACATTATTAGCGATTTAAGTATTGTGGTCTATTATTGTCAATAACATATTTGTTAGACTGGTAATAGTATTACACAAAGTTACTTCTTTTTTTGTGTTATAATAATGCTGTGAATTAACAGGATCAAGAGTACATATCCACTGCCTTCACATCAAATATTCCCATTCCGCCCCCTCATCACAAAGGATATACCCATAATATGAACAATTAGTAGATTATCAACGAAGAAGACTTGTTGTATATGACGAAGTCGTGAAGGAAAAGTAGATAACTGTGGACATTCTCATTAACCTAGATGAGTGAGCTGGGCTGAGCCCCGGGCAGAAAGGTGTCCTCCCAGCTAATTAGTCTAAATAGGCCATAAATGATTCTTTAACAACCCCAATAAAGACCGAGTCAGGACCAGAGAAGTCTCTTAAAACTCCCTCCTATCGCTAGCTACTACTAGGAGAAACCTCACTAACTATTTTAAGTCAATCAGCAGTATTAATCTGGGCGTATATAAAAAAGGGGAGACCCTCGTTATTGATGCTACACAATCGGTAAAGGGTCTAGCTCGGTGACAGAGTTTTCGCAGGGAAGAAATGACTTTCAGATGGCCTACCATGTGCATAAGCAAGGTAGCTTTGGCAACGAGCATCCCAAACCCTGCTTGGAACAACAGAGCTTGCTCTAGGCCATTACCTCATTACTATGTCACCAGAATGATCTCTTCAGAAGGGAAAGGACACGATTCTGGTGCATCAGATGACAAGGTCAAAGAGGGAGTGAAGCATCGGGATGCAGAAAAGGAACCTTTACCAGAATGGCCGGAGGGAGTGAATACTCAAACTGGAGAGAAGGGTGGGCCAAAAGGACCTGAACCAACGAGATATGGAGACTGGGAGAGAAAAGGAAGAGTCTCAGACTTTTAGGAACACAAACACTCTCACCTGGACAGACAGTCATGGTAATGGCAAATATATAATAAGCATAAGAGTTGCATTAAGTAGTAACAAAACAAGAAGCACTGCATATGTTGACAGGTTCAGACTTGAGTATAATACGGCATAATACGGCATTTTCTGTGCATATAAGTCTAGTAATTTCTCTAGTGATGGTAGGGACGAGAATCAAGTGAAGCCCTCACAGGAGAGCTTGAAACTGCTGGAATACTTCCAAGATGCGAGAGTCCACATCAGGAGTGAATGCCAAGGACTCGAGGCTGGATGAATACTTGGACACCTGACTGTAGTTCTATGAACAGCAGCCAAACAATACAAAAAAAAGTAACACAATAATAATGGAAGTGGCTAGAGCTACACTGACTGTGACCAACCTGAAACAATAACTGCCTGAAGTTGTCCAGGGCAGAGAAGAACCAAGTGGTCTCGTAGTCCACCCCTTCTTGGTCGCAGGTGGTGAGATGCTCCGTGAGGACAACCGTCATCCTCTGGCAGATGATGAGGAACATGTCCTTCTGCGTACGTACACACTCCTCCACCTTGTCCTCCATCTCCTCCACCGTCTTTTCCAGTTCTTGCTTCTCCTCACCACCCATGGCTACCTCATCCAGGTCCGACACCTATAAGGTCACAAGGCACACATCACATCAGTCACATGACATCAGAGACGTGGCACATCTCTCACCAGTCCCAAGGTATTAAATCAATCACATGACACATCACATCAGTCACACGACAGCACATCAATCCCGAGGTACACATCACATGACTCGCACCCAAACACATGTCACAACATTGCATCCCACGTAACGGGATACCTAGCCTACACATGCCACAGGAAGAATGCATTCATAGAACTCGATCCTGTGCTTTGTGACCTTACACACCACAAGCAGGTGGACAGGTTATTGCAGAGTCAGTGTGAGTAGTCCGCCGTATACTCGTGAAGTAGGTGGAGCTACAATTGGCTATAATTAGAATGACCTTTTTATAGCTCTATCCAGGATAGACATAGACACACTTCATAAGTAACATGATGACTGCTAAACCCCATCTTCTGAGGTGCCTTTTGATGTGAGATGGAGGCCACAATAGAGGTTATATATATAGGTACAAAGGAAAAAATGATTTTTTTAAAAATCTGACAAGACAACTCCATGACTTTAACCTGCTCAGTGCATGGACAGCGCAAGGTAACAATTCACACCTGGCATCTCTGGGGCAGGGCTCGTCCGGTTGGTCTTGCATATATAGTATTTCTCCGATCTCTTTGCCCCCTCGAATAGTTTGCTCTCTAGCTCCCATTTTCAGTTAGGTAGCTTACGCCTTGGAGTTGTGTGCGCACATATACCCCACCCTTATTTGACGATTAATACACCGACAGCAAACATAGTGCATGTGTGGTCTTGCGTCTCGTGTGCAGTTCCAGTTCACCACGGCAGAGAAACTTTCCATCACAGCAGCACCTGCAAGGAACAAGTCCTATGATGCAGAGGCCATTACCACAGAGACTGTTTGCCTCAACTATTAGTAAGCTAACTGCTTACTAATAATAGCTCGGGCATCTTTTTTTCTTCTCATAGTTTCCCCCCTCGAACAACTGCTAATAAGCTACACTACTCAACAGTCTCGTCAACTGTGACTGAGGACGCACTCTAAGGCCCACACTTGACGCCCACCCCAATCAGGTTGGCCAACTCGGGCACCCTTTTGTTCATCCTCGAGGACGTGCATGCCCTTTTCACCAAGCTGGTGCTCATGCTCAGTGAAACAGGACACAACCTCAATCCCTGTGCGTCCTCGTATAGTCTGCGCAGGTTCTAGGTGGTCCAAATGAATAGTTCGTGTTCTGTCCATTTGAGGAAATATGGTACAAACTGCATTTCCTCGAATAGAACGTCCGTCCAATCAATCCGTGAGCTGCCCAGCTGCGAGTACTATTCTAGGGCACATTCAATTATGACTTAACAGGCATGCGCACAATAGTCTAATCGAGGCTGCAGTCTTCCATTAGTAAAGGGTGTGCAATCTATTCTAGAAAATACCGTTTATATATATATACACACAATGACTTTCTTGACTTTTGAGACTCCAACCTTTGATGACCACCTTTTTTTTTTTGCCTTCACATACGTAACTTTGGGCCAAGAGGGGGGGGGGGGGGGGAAGGTCAACCTTATGAGACCATAAGCAATTAAGCAGTAGCTAATCAACTGCCACTCGATGTTTCAGCTAGTTCTCGAGCCTTCATCAAGAAATAAATGGATTATTCTCGATGAAGTGTCAAGTGTAAATTTAAGTTGATTCTCGAGAATGTCATTCTCTCTACATTATGTCAACTTGAGTGTTTGCTGAGTATGTATATATTGTTTCCTCTCACATAAAACTTCACACACTCACAAAAAAACTCCCACAAAGAAAGAGGCATCATCACACACACCTTCTTGAGCTTCTCTTCTGTCTCGGCGAGTGCCTTGGTTGCTTGGAGGTGAGACCTGTTCGTCTTGAGGATGGTGGCCTCCAGAATGTCCCAGATGTACTGCCGAGTGAAGAGAGGGGTCACTTTAGCAGAGAAGAGCCAGTTCAGGATGGCCATGGCGTCCACTATCTGCATCCTCACCAGCTTATCCACAACCAAACAGTGAAGCTATACACGAACACAGGCAGGACATTCGGTACAGTGTCATCAATGTTATCTGCACTGTTGGTTGATGCTAGCTGCCAAATATAATATACCAGTGAATTGTTAGAGTAGTACTCGGCAATGGCTTCCAGACATGCCGTCTTCCCTGCATCAGTGCCAGTGAGGTCTATAAATAACTGCCGGAATCTAAATCATAATAAAACACTCTTGAAACAACATCCTGGAACAGGAGCAGCTTTGCCATCGCATAGTAATTGCCATGATGCATCAAACTGGTCACATGACAAAATGAGGATGTCACATGACAAAATGAAGATATCACATGAGACATAAACAAAGATGTAGTGGCAGGTTAATGTGATGTAGTTGAGTGATCACATGACGTTATGGAGTGTGACATCACCTGACCAGGGCTGCATTTAGGATTGAGTTGAAAGGGGGGCAAAAGTAGTCTTTTGTAAACGGGGGGGGGGGGGGGGGGGGGGCAATATTTAACAACTAATACAATATCCCAATATCTCAAGGGTTTAGCCCCCCCCCCCCCCTGCCCCCCCAAATGCAGCCCCGCTGACCAAACAAAGACACCACATTTACACTTCATACACACTTGGTGAGAGCCAAGAAGCAGTGGCTGATGGTCTTACTGCCGATGTGCAGCACACAGTGAGTCAAAAGAGATACTTTAGCCACCAGCAGCTCTGGGGAGACAAAACCAACAACCATGAGTACCTCATTCGCTGACAGCTTTAGTTTTTACTGTTTCTGTAGAGGGAGAGTTCAGGGTTGACAGAGGGAAGCGAGTCAATGATCTTAGCCATGTTCTCCAAGCTTTCCTTGCCTCGGATGGACTCAATCAGCTTAGTGGCTACCTGAGCTTCAGGCAAGGCAGCTGCAATGCAAACAACAGCAACAACTAATTACAAATAAAAGGGATAATAATAATTGAGAGAGAAAATATTTATGCAGTAACAAAAATCAATGCAAGATGTAAACAGTTCCAAGTCGGCAAAATTCTTGTTGTTTGGAATGATACCAGCACTGCACACAACAGGGAGAGGAATGTGGCTTTATCAAGTGAAGAAGCATGTGCAAGAGACCTGGTCGGAATTCCCTCCTTGTATTCTCAAACTCGAGTTTCTCCGAGAAACTGTTCCACCCATTTACAAGCCCCTCACCCCCTCTCTCTCCATTGTTAGTAATTCCTGGAGACAGGCGTTGTAGCAATACGAGTCCTTCATGATCCCAATTCAGGAATAAAAAGCAGTTATGTATATACTGAATGTGTATATGCAATACTTCCGCTCAGTCAAAGGACTTCAGGCGAACACTGTCCGGGAAGCTAACCTGTTACATATCGCCTGCACAACAGTCTGTGTCATGATTATGGGGTCACCCAATGCCTTCAACTTAATTTCTTTGCCAGCTTACATTCTGATTCCGAAGAATATTTGAACTGTGGGACTGGCTCCGGAGGAAGAAGAGGCACAAAATCTGTTGGTATGAGGTCTACAAAATCCTCGTAGCAGCCAAGCCTGATGCAGCGGGTGAAGACTTCAGAGACAAACAACACGTTAGGATGGTCCTTCCTCCCTTGAAGCACAGATGTCCTAGAGGGTGTGTGACGAGGGGAGGGGAGGGTGACAAAGAGGAACGATGGGATGTTCTAGTAGTCATGGATGTAAGAAACTTGACTGCCACTCACCACTCTTCCCACTTCCAAGAGAACTTGAAGTTGCTGAGATGGTGAGCAAACCATCCAGCCAGTCTATTACGTGAAGTCATCACAAATATATATCACCAACAACAATCGTAATGACCACTCCTCCCTCCCTACCCGCCCAGAGGTGCCACAACCATTCCTAGAAGATCCCAGGACGGCCATAGTGAGGATGACTCGGCATGGATTCCAGAACCTAGAGCTAGGCCCCAGGACTACACCCACGGGATACCTAGCCTTGGATAGAAATATTCTGGGCTTCATCATATCACCCTCACAGGGACATCACAGGATTTCCCCCTGGAATGTCTCGGTATACCCTAAGAGGTGGAAATCTTGGGCGTGCCTCCTACTCTGAACCGTAGCTAAAACTTGCCTGTTGACCGTGACCATGTTCATCTTGTCCAGGTGCAGGAAAAACAGCTTTGTGATTTGCTCAAGCTTGGTACGTGCAAACAGGTTATAGTTAAAGATCAAGCTTCTGCATACGCTGACTACAAGTCAACGGGGGAGAAGTGTGGCGTTAATTGAATTGGATTATCATGGGAAATAGAATTAAATGAGAGTACAGCAATAGTCGAGCTGTTCGGGTTAAATGACTTCTAATTATACCAAGGTGTTGTTAGTTGGTAAAGGGTCCTTAATTGCATCAGGGGTGTATTAAGGGGGCCCCCCCCTCACTCCCTTAATTTTTTTTTTGAGATTTGATTTAATAGCCACGTGATAATTGGTCAGGCCCCCCCCCCCCCCCCCATCCCCCCCACCCCTAGTTTGCCCCCCTGCCTTGGCAAATTTTTTGTCAACAGCCCTGATCATGTTAGATACGAGGTACAAGGAGTGATGCTGGTTGTCAAGGATACAATTCGTGGATAGCTGCCAGGGTCAATCTTGCACAGCTCAATGAACACGGAGGAGTAGTAGATGGGCACGCAGGGAGGGGAAGGCAGCCGTAGGAGGAACCCAAACAACATTTCCACAATAATGTAAGTCATGGGTGTAGCATTCCTATCCATTACACGCTCGGCAAGGTGGATGAGAGCATTGGCACTACGAGGAGGATGCATGGGCAGGGGGGAGGAAGAGGAGGCAGTGGCTTTAATATCTTAGTATTGTGTTAAATATGGTAAATTTAAGAAGATAAATTTAAGAAGATAAAATTTAAAAAATTAATATATTTATAAATAAACATATTATCCAATACAAATAAAACTTTGTTTCAGTGAATTAAAAATAACAATGACCTTCTCAATGATCAACTCGAATTTTTACTCTCTCGACGTTCGACTAAAAGCTCTAGCCTTCAATTATTTCTGAATCATTATTCCTGCTAGAGCATCTACCTGATGAAGGCTAGAGCATCTAGTCATTATTCCTGATGAAGGCTAGAGCATCTAGTCATTATTCCCGATGAAGGCTAGAGCATCTAGTCATTATTCCCGATGAAGGCTAGAGCATCTAGTCATTATTCCTGATGAAGGCTAGAGCATCTAGTCATTATTCCTGATGAAGGCTAGAGCATCTAGTTATTATTCCTGATGAAGGCTAGAGCATCTAGTCATTATTCCTGATGAAGGCTAGAGCATCTAGTTATTATTCCTGATGAAGGCTAGAGCATCTAGTCATTATTCCTGATGAAGGCTAGAGCATCTAGTCATTATTCCTGATGTAGGCTAGAGCATCTAGTCATTATTCCTGATGAAGGCTAGAGCATCTAGTCATTATTCCTGATGAAGGCTAGAGCATCTAGTCATTATTCCTGATGAAGGCTAGAGCATCTAGTCATTATTCCTGATGAAGGCTAGAGCATCTAGTCATTATTCCTGATGAAGGCTAGAGCATCTAGTCATTATTCCCGATGAAGGCTAGAGCATCTAGTCATTATTCCTGATGTAGGCTAGAGCATCTAGTCATTATTCCTGATGAAGGCTAGAGCATCTAGTCATTATTCCTGATGAAGGCTAGAGCATCTAGTCATTATTCCTGATGAAGGCTAGAGCATCTAGTTATTATTCCTGATGAAGGCTAGAGCATCTAGTCATTATTCCTGATGAAGGCTAGAGCATCTAGCAGAGCATCTAGTCATTATTCCTGATGAAGGCTAGAGCATCTAGTCATTATTCCTGATGAAGGCTAGAGCATCTAGTCATTATTCCTGATGAAGGCTAGAGCATCTAGTCATTATTCCTGATGAAGGCTAGAGCATCTAGTCATTATTCCTGATGAAGGCTAGAGCATCTAGTCATTATTCCTGATGAAGGCTAGAGCACCTAGTCATTATTCCTGATGAAGGCTAGAGCATCTAGTCATTATTTTTGTTGTAGGCTAGAGCATCTAGTCATTATTCCTGATGAAGGCTAGAGCATCTATTCATTATTCCTGATGAAGGCTAGAGCATCTAGTCATTATTCCTGTTGTAGGCTAGAGCATCTAGTCATTATTCCTGATGAAGGCTAGAGCATCTAGTCATTATTCCTGATGAAGGCTAGAGCACCTAGTCATTATTCCTGTTGTAGGCTAGAGCATCTAGTCATTATTCCTGATGAAGGCTAGAGCATCTAGTCATTATTCCTGATGAAGGCTAGAGCACCTAGTCATTATTCGTGATGAAGGCTAGAGCATCTAGTCATTATTCCTGTTGTAGGCTAGAGCATCTAGTCATTATTCCTGATGAAGGCTAGAGCATCTAGTCATTATTCCTGATGTAGGCTAGAGCATCTAGTCATTATTCCTGATGAAGGCTAGAGCATCTAGTCGAAATGTTGAGAGAGTAAAATTCAAGTTGATTATTGAGAAGGTCATTGTAATTTCGTTAATGTCAACTGAGAGTTCATTGAGAATTAAAAATAGCCCTACCCACGTCCTTTTTTGGTCACATATAATTCCCCTTATTTTTGCTGTTGATAAAATAAATAAATAGATTTATATCAATTTAAAAAATAAGCAAACAAAAAAATAAACAGACAAACATGAACAAAGTAAATCAATCAATATTAAAAACAGCATTATTATTATTATTTCGATGTGCAAACTTCGGGGAATATGAGCGAGAGAAAAAGGTGGACAGTAGCCAGCTAGGAGAGCAGTATTGACATGCAGCACACAAGATGGCTCACCAGTCTTTGCAAGGGAAGAGGCACACACAAGATATGTAGGCTTACCAGTCCTTGCAGGTAAATGGGCACACACAAGATAGGTTTACCAGTCCTTGCAGTAAACAGACACACACAAGATAGGCTTACCAGTCCTTGCAGTAAACAGACACAGACAAGATGGCTTACCAGTCCTTGCAGGGGAACAGGCACACAAGATAGGTTTACCAGTCTCCTTGCAGTAAACAGGCACACACAAGATAGGCTTACCAGTCCTTGCAGGGGAACACACACAAAGATAGGTTTACTAGTCCTTGCAGGGGAACACACACAAGATAGGCTTACTAGTCCTTGCAGTAAATAGGCACACACAAGATAGGTTTACTAGTCCTTGCAGGGGAACACACACAAGATAGGCTTACTAGTCCTTGCAGTAAATAGGCACACACAAGATAGGCTTACTAGTCCTTGCAGGGGAACACACACAAGATAGGCTTACTAGTCCTTGCAGGGGAACACACACAAGATAGGCTTACTAGTCCCTGCAGTAAATAGGCACACACAAGATAGGCTTACTAGTCCTTGCAGGGGAACACACACAAGATAGGCTTACCAGTCCTTGCAGGGGAACACACACAAAGATAGGCTTACCAGTCCTTGCGGTTTCCCTCATGCGATGATACAATACACTGTATTGTGTCCTCCACCAGATATCGATCTATAGTGTCACCGGAAGGAAGAACCGAGCCAGGGTTCGCTTCATAGCACAGGTCATCATTAGTGAAGAAGCGGAACACCACAGTGGGCAGAGGGTAGACGTGGTCCTCCGTGTGGGCCGGGATGTTAATGGCAGGCAAAGGGTGCTAATAGGGGTGAGGTAGCTATTGAAAGCACGTCTTTGCACAGCTATAAATACATCAAACTTGTTATGCGAGGCTTGCATGCTTTTAAATTCCAGACTAACATCTGCGAGGGTTAACGGACCATGACACCATCAGAGTGGTAGGACTAAGGTTTGGCTGAGAGTATGCTTGCTAACTAGTTTGTTGTGTTCAACCATTGCCTCTCCGAGTAATGATTGTTGAACTTATGGCAGTTCACTAGCTGACCAACAGAGGACCATCTGACTAAACTTTGCCATCCTAAAGCATGGATTTTTCAGTCAATAAGGACTAGTAGGGCCAACCGGTGCAACTAATGGAGTAGAGCTATGACTAGCACAGGTGGCTAGAGCTAGGGCTAGGAATAGGGCTAGAGGTAGGACTAGTACAGGTATGTAGCCAGGGCTTGTACAGGTGGCTAGAGCTAGGGCTAGGAATAGGGCTAAAGGTAGGACTAGTACAGGTATGTAGCCAGGGCTTGTACAGGTGGCTAGAGCTAGGGCTAGGAACATGGCTAGAGGTAGGACTAGTATAGATGGCCAAAGCTAGGGCTTGGAATAGGGCTAGGGCATGTTCAAATAACTAGAGCTAGGGCTAGAGGCTTGTACAGGTGGCTAGAGCTAGGGCTAGGAATAGGCCTAGAGCTAGGACTAGTACAGGTGGCTAGAGCTAGGGCTTGGGCTAGGGAGCTAGAGCTAAGATTAGTACAAAACCATCAATTACAGAAGAAGAACTAATGTACAAGACTAGCACTCACAGAATAAGCTCCTCCAATGATGGAATCCAATGATCTATAAGGCCTGAGTAGTACATGTTCCTGCACAGGCATCCACAGGGCAGTCACAAGAAGGTAGATGGTGGTAGTGAAGCATGTGTGCTGTACGAGTGGTGGCAGTGGAGTGCGTGCACTATGTGCGAGGTGGTAGTGTTGAGAGTGGAGCATGTGCTTGTGTGAGTGGTGATTATGGTGCTACCAACTAGACGTGCAAGCCTGTAAATGTAATGTCCAGGCATGTCTCAAGCCTGTGTCTCGTCTTCTAACCTTCCAATCTTTGTCCCTCATGTTCTTCACTTGCACCCACAGCATATCCAGTGACTAAGCATAGCACAAAAGGTCAGGCATCATCACATGCACATCACATGATGCTCACGTCACTCTGGGAGTGTGGCTGATCAGAGACCCAAGCCTGGAAGGCTGGCAGATAAGGAGTAGTCCTTTTGCTGGACATAAAACATTCAACATAACATCAACATAACATCAACATAACATCAACAACAGAGCAACAAAGGATCACAAAACCATCCACAACATTGGCCGAACAGAACAACACCCTCAGTAGGGCACGGCTACAATGGGAAGGGCCTAGGCAGCAAGCCACACTTGGAGGACCACAGAAACAACAGGGAGGGCCACAGCAATAGTCACAACAGGGAGGGCCACTGCAATAGCAATACCTAGGGAGGATACCAATAGCCACAACAGGGAGAACCACAACAATAGCAACGGCAGGGAGGGCCTCAGCAACAGCCACAACATGCACTCCACCGCTGCATGGACAATAATCTGCACAGTTTCATCTGCCCTGTGGCTGTCCATCAGTGGTGTATATAAGAGCTTTGTCTTGACAAGAGTAGTACACAGAGTGTTAAATGACATGGACTCAGCTGTTGAGTTTGTGCAGGCTCAACACCAGAGGAGTGAACTAGCTTTACAGCTCTCTGCAGGCTCAACACCAGGAGTGAATGTAGCTTTACAGCTCTCTGCAGGCTCAACACCAGCGAGTGAACTAGCTTTACAGCTCTCTGCTGGCTCAACACCAGCGAGTGAACTAGCTTTACAGCTCTCTGCTGGCTCAACACCAGGAATGAACTAGCCTTACAGCTCTCTGCAGGCTCAACACCAGCGAGTGAACTAGCTTTACAGCTCTCTGCAGGCTCAAAACCAGGAGTGAACTAGCTTTACAGCTCTCTGCAGGCTCAACACCAGCGAGTAAACTAGCTTTACAGCTCTCTGCAGGCTCAACACCAGCGAGTGAACTAGCTTTACAGCTCTCTGCTGGCTCAACACCAGAGGAGTGAACTAGCTTTACAGCTCTCTGCAGGCTCAACACCAGAGGAGTGAACTAGCTTTACAGCTCTCTGCAGGCTCAACACCAGCGAGTGAACTAGCTTTACAGCTCTCTGCAGGCTCAACACCAGCGAGTGAACTAGCTTTACAGCTCTCTGCAGGCTCAACACCAGCGAGTAAACTAGCTTTACAGCGCTCTGCAGGCTCAACACCAGAGGAGTGAACTAGCCTTACAGCTCTCTGCAGGCTCAACACCAGCGAGTGAACTAGCCTTACAGCTCTCTTGCAGGCTCAACACCAGCGAGTGAACTAGCTTTACAGCTCTCTGCAGGCTCAACACCAGAGGAGTGAACTAGCTTTACAGCTCTCTGCAGGCTCAACACCAGCGAGTGAACTAGCTTTACAGCTCTCTGCAGGCTCAACACCAGCGAGTGAACTAGCTTTACAGCTCTCTGCAGGCTCAACACCAGCGAGTAAACTAGCTTTACAGCGCTCTGCAGGCTCAACACCAGAGGAGTGAACTAGCCTTACAGCTCTCTGCAGGTTCAACACCAGGAGTGAACTAGCGTTACAGCTCTCTGCTGGATTGAGAGGTTCATGAATTTCAGCTGTAGTAATAGCAGTTAGTACATACAAGGTATTTCCTTCTATTATATGTCACAATTTTTTTTTGTGACAAGACGGAAATGAAGCAAAAAGTAGATCCCCCCCCCCCCCCCCCCCCCCCATTTTTTGGGGGGCCCAAAATGTGTGGTATTTACCTACTGATGGACAACTTAAATTCTTCTACTTTGCTTCGCACACTGAGTGGAGCAACGATGGTACCAACCAACCACAACCACAACAACAACCACAAAAACAACAACAACACACTTGATGTAGTTCTCTATGACTTTGAAAAGCCTATCCAGTTCCTGGTGTTTCCGCTCCTCCAACTCCGCCCCTACCTAATGAACAATGATTAAATTAGTCACTAATAACAAAGACAAAAGAATGACTGGCATCAGCTACTCACCCACGGCAGAGCTGACAAGACCATGTTGACATAGCAGTCAGAGCGAATCTGGACAAGGTTGCACACATCCCTATCACACTAGTACAACACTTAAACACACTTCTCAAATTGGATGGCCAATCGTTACCCACAATTTCTTGCTGGAAGTTATTACAGTGTACAGAGGGGTTATTTTCGAACGGTTTAATAGTCGCTGTTTTGTTTACCTCTTAGAAGATAACCCTCCATATGGTGTCACCAGCTGTGGATATTTAACCCATAGAAGATAACCCTCCATATGGTGTCACCAACTGTGGATATTAACCCCCCAGAAGATAACCCTCCATATGGTGCCACCAGCCGTGGATGTTTAACCCCTAGAAGATAACCCTCCATATGGTGCCACCAGCCGTGGATGTTTAACCCCTAGAAGATAGAAGATAACCCTCCATATGGTGCCACCAACTGTGGATGTTTAACCCCTAGAAGATAACCCTCCATATGGTGCCACCAGCAGTGGATATTTAACCCCTAGAAGATAACCCTCCATACAGTGCCACCAGCCGTGGATGTTTAACCCCTAGAAGATAACCCTTCATACGGTGCCACCAGCCGTGGATGTTTAACCCCTAGAAGATAACCCTCCATACTGTGCCACCAGCCATGGATGTTTACCTCTCCCCTTCCATACGGTACATTGCATGCACTAAGACAAACAAATCAAATAACAACAACTACATGCGCTGAGCCTATACACAAATGCATCTTGGAACATCTGCAGCCATTTACTAACAGAATAAATGTTAGCTAGCACAGCACATGGTTATAGTGCACAGCTTCTTCTCGTGACCAGGTGTATTGCACCCCAGCAAAGAGGGCGTGGCCGTAGAGCAAAGCTTCACGTTCGTACACTAAAGTCTCAAACCTGTGGAATGTCGGGTTCATAGGTCACCATGACAAAGGTGTCAAACAGGTTCATGGTGGAAGAAGAAGCGACGACTTTAGAGTTGACTAAGTCGGCTAGGAATCTCACCTGCGGTCACACACACATAACACACACACACACATCACACACACACACACTAAGTAATGCATTGCACAAGAAACAAACATCTTAAAATCTCCAGTTATAGTAGGCAACAAAACCTTTTTTAATTTTTTTAAACACTTTATTCTTCTTTCTAAAATGCACCAGTTTCATCTTCAGCCTTGCTACTGCCAGATCCTCCAGCAATTATGTATTTAGAACAACACACAAAAACTTAATTAAGTCAATACAAAAACCAGAAGTTCACTCGTCCCCTTTGCAAATAAAGCCAGGTGATACTTTCACTCGGAACAAAGTTTGTAGCCAACAAATGTCGATCTTTGTAGCCCCATGGGAATATCGATGGACAATATGTCATCATAAAAATGTCGATCTATCTTCTTGTTTGTTATAATATATATTCGTAAGCATCTGCTGGTTGCTTGACATGATGAAAACACTTACCGGTGAGTCCATACCTACTTGTTGATGATCATTAAAAAAATGGGGGAAAATGTAGGCACTCTAACAAGTGTGTATTGTACTGAAGTCGAGTGTTCTACACCATAATGACACTGTTGCTTGTGTATACGCTGCATTTTTTACAAGCATTGGGTCAATAAGATTGGTCTGGAGAACACAAACACTATTGTGTCTGCTGTTTTATGAATTTCCTGGCAGATCAACTGCAAATATGTTAGCCAATCTTTTACCAGGAAAAGAAAGCTCAGCACAGGCTAATACGAGAGTTAAGTCTCTTCAAAAAGCCAAGAAGCCCTCTTCAAAGCCATCGCTGCTTGCTGTAGCATTAAGTTCCCCCTTAAGTTGCCTTGTGGTTACAGTGACTTGTCAAATAAAATAATAATAAAATAAAATTAATAAGGAGTAACCAAGGATAAAAAGTAACCGAGGATAAAGAGTAACCAAGGATAAAGAGTAACCAAGGATAAAGATTAACCGAGGATAAGGATAAAGAGTAACCAAGGATAAAGAGTAACCAAGGATAAAGATTAACCGAGGATAAGGATAAAGAGTAACCAAGGATAAAGAGTAACCTAGGATAAAGATTAACCGAGGATAAGGATAAAGAGTAACCGAGGATAAAGAGTAACCGAGGATAAAGAGTAACCGAGGATAAAGAGTAACCAAGGATAAAGAGTAACCGAGGATAAAGAGTAACCAAGGATAAAGAGTAACCAAGGATAAAGAGTAACCGAGGATAAGGATAAAGAGTAACCAAGGATAAAGAGTAACCGAGGATAAAGAGTAACCGAGGATAAAGATTAACCGAGGATAAGGATAAAGAGTAACCAAGGATAAAGATTAATTAAACGAGGATAAAGAGTAACCAAGGATAAAGATTAACCAAGACCAAGGATAAAGAGTAACCGAGGATAAAGAGTAACCAAGGATAAAGAGTAACCAAGGATAAAGAGTAACCAAGGATAAAGAGTAACCAAGGACCAAGGATAAAGAGTAACCGAGGATAAAGAGTAACCGAGGATAAAGAGTAACCGAGGATAAGGATAAAGAGTAACCAAGGATAAAGAGTAACCAAGGACCAAGGATAAAGAGTAACCGAGGATAAAGATTAATTAAACGAGGATAAAGAGTAACCAAGGATAAAGATTAACCAGGACCAAGGATAAAGAGTAACCAAGGATAAAGAGTAACCAAGGATAAAGAGTAACCAAGGATAAAGAGTAACCAAGGATAAAGAGTAACCAAGGATAAAGAGTAACCGAGGATAAAGAGTAACCAAGGATAAAGAGTAACCAAGGATAAAGATTAACCGAGGATAAAGATTAACCAAGGATAAAGAGTAACCAAGGATAAAGAGTAACCGAGGATAAAGAGTAACCAAGGATAAAGAGTAACCAAGGATAAAGAGTAACCAAGGATAAAGAGTAACCAAGGATAAGGATAAAGAGTAACCAAGGATAAAGAGTAACCGAGGATAAAGAGTAACCGAGGATAAAGAGTAACCAAGGATAAAGAGTAACCAAGGATAAAGAGTAACCAAGGATAAAGAGTAACCAAGGATAAAGAGTAACCAAGGATAAAGAGTAACCGAGGATAAAGAGTAACCAAGGATAAAGAGTAACCAAGGATAAAGATTAACTGAGGATAAAGATTAACCAAGGATAAAGAGTAACCAAGGATAAAGAGTAACCGAGGATAAGGATAAAGAGTAACCGAGGATAAAGAGTAACCGAGGATAAAGAGTAACCAAGGATAAAGAGTAACCGAGGATAAGGATAAAGAGTAACCAAGGATAAAGAGTAACCAAGGATAAAGAGTAACCGAGGATAAAGATTAACCGAGGATAAGGATAAAGAGTAACCAAGGATAAAGAGTAACCAAGGATAAGGATAAAGAGTAACCAAGGATAAAGAGTAACCGAGGATAAAGAGTAACCGAGGATAAAGATTAACCGAGGATAAGGATAAAGAGTAACCGAGGATAAAGAGTAACCAAGGATAAAGAGTAACCAAGGATAAAGAGTAACCAAGGATAAAGAGTAACCAAGGATAAAGAGTAACCGAGGATAAGGATAAAGAGTAACCGAGGATAAAGAGTAACCGAGGATAAAGAGTAACCGAGGATAAGGATAAAGAGTAAGCAAGGATAAAGAGTAACCAAGGATAAAGAGTAACCGAGGATAAAGAGTAACCAAGGATAAAGAGTAACCAAGGACCAAGGATAAAGAGTAACCGAGGATAAAGAGTAACCGAGGATAAGGATAATGAGTAACCAAGGATAAAGAGTAACTGAGGATAAAGAGTAACCAAGGATAAAGAGTAACCGAGGATAAAGAGTAACCAAGGATAAAGAGTAACCAAGGATAAAGAGTAACCAAGGATAAAGAGTAACCGAGGATAAAAAGTAACCAAGGATAAAGAGTAACCAAGGATAAAGAGTAACCAAGGATAAAGATTAACCGAGGATAAGGATAAAGAGTAACCAAGGATAAAGAGTAACCAAGGATAAAGAGTAACCGAGGATAAAGAGTAACCGAGGATAAGGATAAAGAGTAACCAAGGATAAAGAGTAACCAAGGATAAAGAGTAACCAAGGATAAAGAGTAACCGAGGATAAAGAGTAACCAAGGATACCAAGGATAAGAGTAACCGAGGATAAAGAGTAACCAAGGATAAAGAGTAACCGAGGATAAGGATAAAGAGTAACCGAGGATAAAGAGTAACCGAGGATAAAGAGTAACCAAGGATAAAGAGTAACCAAGGATAAAGAGTAACCGAGGATAAAGAGTAAGGATAAAGAGTAACCAAGGATTCCATGGCTCTGGGTCTGGCCTCATAATCACTCGAGTCTTCCCCCCGAGATCACTTCCCCCCGAGATCAAATTCACCACGATTGGTTAAGAACTGATCAATTTTCAAAGTTGGCAAAACTGAATGTTTGGAGTGTTTCGTGCAGCTCGAAATTAACTTACCCCACTCCATCTTTTCTCTCCATCTATCTATCTCTATATCTATCAATCTCTCTATCATCGACCTCGCTATCAATCAATCAATCACTATTATCATTCATTTCCCTATTATCATCCATCTCTGTATCTATCTGCCTGTCTATGTGTCTGTTCAAGGTACACTGGTGAGCTAATAACAACTGTTTAGTAAGTTAGAATTTGCCAGAGAGAGTTTCAGCTGAGAAGGGAGCATTTCAGTTAGATAACCCAATGCAGAGTTCTATTGCACTAACTGATACAGAGAGAAAGATGGTCATGCTGATCTGATTTTTTGCCTGCACTGCACCGAGTAATTACCAGCTGCTTGGCCTTCTTGAACTGCATTAGAACCAGAGCACTCTTTAGTTCCTCCACCAACATATCGAGCAGCTGCAAGGTAGTGGCGATTGAGGAGGAGCAAGGAGATGAAGGGGTAAAGGGAGGTGGAGGGGTTAAGGAGATGGAGAAGAGATGGTGGACAAGTTAAAGGTAGGAGATGGAGGGGTTAAAAAGAGGAGATGATAGGTTAAAGGTAGGGAGAATGGGGTGGAGAAGAGATGTAGGGGTTAAACAGAGGAGAGAGATGGAGAGAAGAAGGGTGGAGGAGTTAAAGGTAGGGCCGGGGAGATGAAGCAGTTAAAGCAAGGAGCACGAGTTGAAAGGGAAGGAGAAAAGGGAGATGAAGAGGTTAAAGGGAGGGGGGAGATTGAGGGGTTAAAGGGAGAAGAGGTCAGAAAGGACAGGGTGAAATGAGGAACAGTTAAACCATGGTGGCGAACACTGCCACTGTGGAGCATGTTAGTTAACGTAATGACAGACCTCTTCTCCAAAGTCATACTTCTTTGCATTCAGTATTCCCACCAAAGTGGCATAGACAGATGTTTTCTCAGAGAGCGTGTACACACTGGAAAAAAAAATTCAACATATCTTTGGTTAACCCTCTTCTCACCTCATGTACTAGTTAACCACTCTCTTATCACTTGTACTTTCTTCACCACATAATTAGTTAAACCCTTTCCTCACCATTTAATTAGTTAAACCTTTACTTACCACTTAATTATCTACTCACCACTTGCATATACGTAGTGCGCAGAATCATTTCTCTGAACTCGAGATCTCATTGCTGACAAGCTGGGCAAGGGTCTCCTTAATTAGTTAAACCTTTACTTACCACTTAATTATCTACTCACCACTTGCATATAGTGCGTAGAATCATTTCTCTGAACTCGGAGATCTCATTGCTGACAAGCTGGGCAAGGGTCTCCTTAATTAGTTAAACCTTTACTTACCACTTAATTATCTACTCACCACTTGCATATAGTGCGCAGAATCATTTCTCTGAACTCGGAGATCTCATTGCTGACAAGCTGGGCAAGGGTCTCCTTAATTAGTTAAACCTTTACTTACCACTTAATTATCTACTCACCACTTGCATATAGTGCGCAGAATCATTTCTCTGAACTCGGAGATCTCATTGCTGACAAGCTGGGCAAGGGTCTCCAGATTGCTCTCCAGACTTTTGTTGCTCTACAGTTGACATTCAAGAGGGTCAACATAGAAATTGTAGAAATAGAGATATTGAACAGTGATATTCAAAAGGGTCAACATAGAAATTGTAGAAATAGAGATATTGAACAGTGATATTCAAAAGGGTCAACATAGAAATTGTAGAAATAGAGATATTGAACAGTGATATTCAAAAGGGTCAACTTAGAAATTGTAGAAATAGAGATATTGAACAGTGATATTCAAAAGGGTCAACTTAGAAATTGTAGAAATAGAGATATTGAACAGTGATATTCAAAAGGGTCAACATAGAAATTGTAGAAATAGAGATATTGAACAGTGATATTCAAAAGGGTCAACTTAGAAATTGTAGAAATAGAGATATTGAACAGTGATATTCAAAAGGGTCAACATAGAAATTGTAGAAATAGAGATATTGAACAGTGATATTCAAAAGGGTCAACATAGAAATTGTAGAAATAGAGATATTGAACAGTGATATTCAAAAGGGTCAACATAGAAATTGTAGAAATAGAGATATTGAACAGTGACATTCAAAAGGGTCAACATAGAAATTGTAGAAATAGAGATATTGATGTTACACACAATTAAAAGGGCCACATAACAGAGATTAGTGAGATATCCGGCAGCTTGGGACCATGGGTGCCAACTCAGAAGTTGCCCCAGGGGTTAAAAATTAACTGCTGTGGTACTCGGCTACAGTAACTTAGCAACCCTCTTCGACATGTACCTTGACTCTACTGCTACAACTATTAACAATTTGATTACATGTTCTATGACCTGACTTTTAAAAACTCAACGGATGTACTATGACCCTACTTTTATTACATGTACCACCGTGACCCTATTTCTACATTAAAAAACAATTCATTACATGTACTATGACCCTGCTTCTACAAGCTGTACAAAGATGTGACATGACCCTAGGCATACATAACAAGTCTTATTTAATTACTATGCTTTGAAGACTGATTCTGGCATGCAAAGTTCTAATATGGAAATCCAGCCTGCCCACATTATTTAATTTATTGTTCTAGAAGCCCACCCAATGCACACACACAAACACACCAGGATCTCCACCTTCTCTGGATCTCCCACCGTTCCAAATTTATGGAACTTCGCCAGTCTAGTCCTCTAAACCTATTAGATGGTGATGAATAATAAAGGCCTCTAGACGTCTTTCTAGTAGTAGTAGTAGTAGTAGTAGTAGTAGTAGTAGTAGTAGTAGTAATAGAGAAGTAGTCAACTGATAAGGAATTTAATTTTAATTTTAATAGTGGTTGTGGGGAGGGGGGAGATAGAAAGGGGTCACTACAGCAGCAACCTTTAAACGACTCATTTCACCATTTCAACAAATACAAACTTTTCTAATTACAGGCAGTCTCTCTTAAAAAACCTGCTTGGGTTATATGCGCTCTAGCCTTGCTAGCATAGTTAGTCTGTAATGCAGCCATGTTGTGTTATTTGTGTGCTATTGTAGGGAATGTGAAAAAGACATGCACAAGTATTCCCTAAATAAAATGTCTGCCACCGGTTGTAAAAACACACACACACACAAAAAAAAACTGTCAAAGGTCAGGTCACTACAGTAGCAACCCTTTTGAGGCTGTCATTGGCTCCAGGGGGGGGGGGGGGGGGGGCGAGTTATCCTTAGCACCCAAGTCTCGGAGATGACATTTCATTTGTTATTATAAGGATTTGTTCCCATTTAGTTGTCATTCAGAGAGAATGGTTGTCATGAAGAAATGGTTTCCATTTAGAGGAAATGGCAGGCAGCATTCAGTCGTTCAGAGGAAATGGTTGGCATTTAGTTGTCATTCAGAGGGAATGGTTGTCATTCAGAGGGAATGGTTGTTATTCAGAGGGAATGGTTGTTATTTAGTTGCCATTTAGAGGGAATGGTTGTCATTTAGAGGGAATGGTTGTCATTTAGAGGGAATGGTTGTCAATTGCTCTTCCAACAATGCCAAGTTACAGTTTTAACTCCCCACATAAATGTCTTTAAATAGCAAAAGATTGACCGATAATTCTTAAATTAATAACAATATTAATAGTAATAATACTACTACTGTACTACTACTAATAACAACAACAACAATAATAATATTGAATATATACATAAATGAAATGATAAAAACATTCGAGGAATGTACAGCTTGGGCTTGATCAATGTCGACATATACGATGTCAAACTTTGTTTCCATCTTCATTGGTGAATTGTTGTGCAAGACTTTTAGCAAACAATTTTGGCCTACTTGGAAGTGGAAGCAGCAGAGGAGCAGGGGAGAGGAAGGGTCAGGCAGAGACGTGGTCGGCTCATATGTTGTGGCCAGCTCTGAGAAATGCTGTCATCACTGGCCATATGGCTAGTCCTGATCGTGTGCAGTAGACCTAGAGATCTAGTGAAGCTACCACATCTTCAGAAAGACCAGCATGATGGTCCCCAAACCAAGCAAGGCACATTCAAGTTTCTCAACATCTCTTTAACCAAGTCGGAGCAGTGTTTGAATTTTTATTTCCATTGTAGTTTAATATATTCTATATTACAATAAGAGATCAACCAACAGTTCTGAAGCCCAGGTTTGTAGTACCTTACAATTTTGCAATGCATGCTGCAAATTTTATTTCATTTATTTAGTTTGGAATAGCTCCTGAATGAGGAGAGGGGAAAAACGTGACTTGACCTGGTCTTCCCAAGGATTCAGATCTGCCACTTGACTCTTTATGGTTACTTGTGGCACAGACAGCACAGCTCGTAAATAGCACTTCTTATCAGCTGCATTGTGAGACCACACCCATGATGTTACTGTGCTTCTTCAAGTTAGCAACCAGACAGGGTGTGAATCACATGCATTTCGTGTGACCTGCTACTCCTAGTATACATAAACACCTTACCTTGTGTACATTTTTCATTCACCTTGAAGAAGACCGAAGTGCATTGTTGGCAGAATAAGTCACCAGTGCTCCGATGGTTACCATTTTAGACAATATTATCTCCTAAACATTCTGCTGCAACTGTTGCAATTTAGACAATATTATCTCCTAAACATTCTGCTGCAACTGTTGCAAGATGCTAACACCTGCAGGTTGTTCCTAACATCCAGTCATCCAGTCTCATGGAATACTGATCCTCAAGTGCACCCTTCCAACACAACCTCTATAACCAATCACCATGGCAACTAGACACAAAGATGGCTGTGACAACTTCATTTCTGGAAAGCTGGGCATGAAATTTTGACTTCAAACATGGTATAAGACTTACAGCACTTTCAAATCCAGCCAAGCAATAATAACAACTGTAGCCTAGAGAGAGAGAGAGAGAAGATGTTGAGAGATTTGGGCAATTCTTTGTTGTATATATATGTATAAAGCTGTCCTTTTCCTGTATTAGCTAGCTCCATATTTTTTCTTCCAGTGTCCCACAGATATTGCTAAGCAACTCAACTTCATCTTCGACTCATTGGTAACGTACTTGACCTCACGCTTGGTCTTCTTGGGAAGTTGTATATGTTTGGTAAATGGGGAAAAAATACCACCATGAGGTTGTCAATTAAGGAGGCTGGCTACAAAACACAACCAATAATACTAATACTACTATTACTACTACTACTACTAATAATAATAATAACAAACAACCTTGAGATTTCGTGAAGTTCAGATAATGTCTGGATACCAAAAGAAACCACACACAAGAGAACAATATTTCGAGTATAGAAGAAGTCATAGAGCTCACAAAACAATTATTTTTGCCTTTATATAAAATCTCTTTCAACATCCCTCCCTTCTCTGACCATGCTGCAATGATATTACCTATTGAAATGAAATCCCCCCAAAAGTTACAAGTCAATTTAATCGTATGTGCTACAAATCAAACTGCAAGCAATGCCAGCAATGAATGGTGTTTGTAGTTATTTTCAAAATTCCAGCCTCCATTCAAATCTAGAAGCTAACCTAGTTACCTAACCTAGTTACATCATTAATCATACAGGAGCAGGCCAACTGCTAAACCATGTATAAATATTTATGGATCTGCCAGTGGTGTGTTCGCACCTTCTCTCCCAGCCGAGTGATGAGGGATTCCAGCCTCTGCTCAGAAGAGGAGCTTTCCCCCTCTCTTCCTCTTGGTCCAGGGTCACTATAACGCCCACGCTTTCCATATCGATGCCCATCTGATTTTTAATGATTTCATGTCTATATAAAGTGTTGTTATTTTTTTTGTCAACATACCGTCAAAGTCATCCCTAGGCCTCTTCCTCACATTCCTGTAAGTGGATTCACTCCCATACTCTCGAGCAGGCTGAGCCATCAGTTGCAAAAAGACAGGTCACTTTCAAAGCTACCTCGACCGCTGAACCTTCAACCGCTGTACCTTCAACCGCTGAACCTCGACCCCAGTAAAAATATGTTCCTAAAAGCCCGCCCCCGTTTTGGCTTGTGGTAAAATTGCAGCAACGAAGAATTTCTACTAAAATCGACGAAATCGCTGCAGCGGTTGGAACAAAGATGTCTACGTCACCTCAACTCACTGTAAGTCTAATAATGCTACAGACATACAGCTTCAAGATGTTATGTTTCTTCCCTTCCTATAACTTTCCCAGCCGACCTTCAATGCAGCTGCACTGCTGGAAGCTGTTGACAAAGGAGACACTGCTGAGGTGAACAGACTCCTACACACTCCAGGAACCTTGGTGAACGTGTGCAACCAGGCAAGAAAATACAAGAATAGAAATGCAATTACGAATGCGAAACTGACAGCAGTATAATTATAGCAACGCATTAGAATGCAGTTCGTGAAATAACAACAAGCAATTGCATTAGCTAGCTAGCAATGCTACCTTACTACAGGCCGCATTTGTATAGCTTCATGCCACAAACTACAGCTAGCTCCCTCTGGAATTGCATCTTAAACTTGATATGATTAGGTTGAGAAATTGTTTTGTTTTTGTGAATGCAGCATGGTGAGACCTCACTCCACATAGCTGCTGGTTATGGCAACCTGGTCATGATTTGCCTGCTGTGCGACAACAATGCTTCGGTGAATATCAGAGACAAGGTACAAAGCTAGACAGTAGTTGATTAAAACAAGTAACAAACATGATTTTTTATGTGTATGTATGTACGAGTGGGAGAGAGAGAAGGGGAGAAAAAGACTTGGGGATATTGATAAGTAAGGGGGGTAGGAGAGGAGAGGAGGAGGCAAGAAGGAGATGGTGGGATAAGATTGGTTGCTTAGAGTCCACTTTTTTCAATGGCTTGTACCTTCCCTTTTGTCCTGACTAGCATGGTGATACTCCTCTCTACTGGGCAGCCAGGCATGGGCACTTGGACGTGGTGCAGTACCTCTGCTCCATGCATGCTGACATTAATGCACAAACTGTGGTAAGTGGAGGAGATCGGTTTAGATGAGGCGATGGTGGCAATGGCTACATTATGAGGGGGTGATGGCATGACAATCATGGTGGTGGTGTTGATGATGCCGACAGTGATGATGATGAATGATGATGACAATGATGATGAATGGTGTTGTGATGATGACAACCTTGATGAGATGATGATAATGGTGTTAATGATGTCGACGATGATGATGAAGGGTGTGAGATGATGACAGTGATGATGAACCTTGTTGAGATGATGATAATGGTGTTAATGATGTCAACGATGATTATGATGAATGGTGTGAGATGATGACAGTGATGATGAACCTTGTTGAGATTATGATAATGGTGTTAATGATGTCAACGATGATTATGATGAATGTTGTTGCGATGATGACGGTGACGATGAACCTTGTTGAGATGATAATGGTGTTAATGATGTCGATGATGATGATGAATGGTGTGAGATGATGACAGTGATGATGAACCCTTGAGATGATGATGATGGTGTTAATGATGTCAAAAATGATGATGTCCTTCTAGGCCAAAGAAACGGCTCTTCACGTGTGTGCTCGCTATGACCAATCAGAAGTGCTTGCATACCTGTGCCAAGCAGGAGCACAGCTGGACCTTCAAGATAATGTTAGTGAGTAGTGACTGTGTTTGCTGTGCTTCATGGGTTGTTTACTTCGCAGCATGCTTGCTGCTGTACAATAGACGTCTGCACTTAATGACATACTATGTTAGTGTAGCGAAGAATCCAGAGGTTTATCACTCTTGAGGTTTTATTACTCTTGTCCTTCTCCACTCATGACTCATGGATTTTGCTTGTGATCAGTCGATACTACCAAAGATCTACCAAAGATCCTATTTCTGCAATAGTGTGATGTGGATCTTCTCTTCCTCCAGGGTTTCATTTAGGCAGGGGTGGGGGGCTCCCCCTTGTAATAAAATTCTTATTATGTTGATGTGCTTGACATCATGCCCCCCTTAATGTCCAGATTCCTCCAGTTTACACCCCCCCTTGGAGACAATTTTCTAAATGAAACCCTATCTTCCTCTACTTCTTTTCCCTTTCTCTCTCCTTCGCTTCCCCTCCCTCCTCTCCTTCGCTTTCCTTCTTCCTCGCCATTCTCTTCAACCCCCACCTTTACTCCTATCCACTCTCCTCTTCGCCCTTCCTGCCCTCCCTCCTTACCATCTCCTACTCCCCTCTTCCTCCTTTTCTTTCCCCCCACCCTCCTCCTCCTCCTTACTCCTCCTCTCCTCCTTCCCTTCCTCCTCTCTTGTTGCACTAGGAAGGAGACACAGCTCTTCACTGTGGGGTGTGGAATGGATATCAGAGCGTGGTGAAGTATCTGGTCGGTGCCGGGAGCTCCTTGCAGTGCAGCAACAGAGATGGTGAGACGCCACTGCACGTGGCTGCCGTCAGAGGCTACTTCTTATTGGTCCAGTTTCTGTGCGACAATGGTGCCATAATCAATGCTGAGGACAAGGTGTGTTATCTGATGTGCATTACTGTGTTGGACATGGATTTTTGAAGCGCTGTTTTGGGGACTTCGACAAACCATTTAGTGTGGCAAGTGCTTCAAAAACATGTGGACCTCTAGTGTGTAACAGATGATAGCTTGTTCTATAGCATCTTCTAATTAGAATGATGAAGACCGGCTGATGACGAGATATATCAGCTTAAAAGACATGGTTATAGAAGCTGATGTTTCGACCAACTTGCTATGTCCTTCCTCCCAGTGGTTCATTATTTATATACTGAGTGATGTAGTAACATCAAGCCTTGCATACGCAGAGCTGAGTGTGAGGTAATGAGTGGTTCATTACTGTGTGTGCGCGCATGCGTGCGTGTGTGTATGTATGTGTGTGTGTGTGTGTTATGTGGCTGATACAAAGAAGCATGAAAATTCCACTTCTATAGCCATCCCAATAGCTGCAAACTCATTTAGCTGCCTCCATCCAGCAGGGTAGGTCTGTAAAACGAGGTCACCCCAATTACAGGCAATTATAGCTCCTCTACTTCTGATACATGAAGGATGAGGTGTGAAGTTCCATGAGTGCATTCTTGTTGTACGATTGGCTGGTGCTGGGGACAATCCCTGAATCAACTATTTATGGATGCTCAGAGTTCTAAGTTCCTCTCCACCTAATCATCATAGCCCTAGTCTTAGATGTCCTGGCCCTAGTCCTAGCATCCATAGTCCTAGCCCTAGTCATAGCATCCATAGTCCTAGCCCTAGTCCTAGTCCTAACATCCACAGCCCTAGACCTATTCCTAGCAGTTTCTAACCCTATATCCTACTATTGCAGCTATAACCATTATGTGAGAAGGACTTTGAAATTTGGACATCCCTAGTTGAGACTTGAGATTGACTGCTCTACCCTTGCTAAAACAGGTCAAGGTTGACCAAGTTAACCTATAAAGAGACAAATATGCATTTCAAAATGGTGATGCCCCAAAATTAAAGTGTTCAAAACTCACTTTGGTAACTTCTTGGTAGCTTCTTAACAGCTAGCAGGGCCAATACCATTTTTTACAAAGTGTTTAGAAAAAATGATGCGATTTTGGAGCTGCATAGATTTTGTGCACTTCACTCTATGAACTTGATATATAGCTCAAAAGATAGCTCTCTCCATGTGCTCTCTTTTGATACTAAAATGTGGTTGATACTAAAATGTGGTAGGTATAACCATGCAAAAAATTACAGGCAGTTAAAGTTGGGGACCTCAAAATCTGCAGGCCTGCTGTTCAGCTCCTGATTGGAAAGTGCTTGCCATTACCTAGAGGGCCCTACTCTACAATAATGAGTGTAAATGTGACTACATGGTCAAGTGTGTGGGTTGAAAATCAATTTTCTTCCAAGCAGTCGGGCTTTGTCTAGCACTAGCCAGAACTGCAGGTTTTTAGGGCTCCCCACTTTGACTGCATGTAACTTTTGGCATGGTTAGCAACAGGTTTTTTTAGTATCAAAAGAGAGCATAGAGAGAGAGAACTATCTTCTGAGCGAGTGAGTGAAGTGTGCAGAATCCAAAGTTGTAACCACAGTTGTTTTTTTACAACAAAAAAATGGTATCGTCCTCCCCCCTCCCCCCCTTACCCACACACACACAGCTGTTGTCTTCCGCAGTTTTCAGCAAAAAGAACGAAGAAAAGAAAAACGTAACAAAACGTAACAAAACGAAAACTTTCCACAGCATCACATCATTGGACACATGTGCATTCAGACCCAGATTATGTGTCATACAGGGTGGGATGAGGGTGGGAGGGAGAATATTGTCGTTCCCCTTTCCAAATTCCAAATAAGCTATTCCATGTAACAATATTTATTCATGGGAATGTCACTTATTTCTGGTCCTTCCACTTTTTTTGTGGGCAGGTATTGCTTTTGTAATGTGTATGGACCAAGAAAATAATTTCTGGCATACCAAACATCCCACAACCCCTTACCAAATATGCTGATATGAAATCCTGATGAGTGCGTGCAATTGATGCCCATAGCAAAACTTTTTTGTGTGCACAATGAGGAACACACCCTCTTGTAACCATTTCGTAGATTTGCTGTCATTTTTTTGTACCTTGTCTCTAGGTATGGGAATGTGATTTAGCTCAATAGGTGGACGATAGTGTCAAAGGAGCTTGTAGGTGTAATGTCCAGGGAACTTGTAAGTCAAGTATCAAAGAAGCTTGTAGGTCAAGTGTCTAGGACACTTCAGGGTTTCATTTAGAGGGGGGGGGTGGAAATTGTATTATTAAAATTCTTATTGATGTTGATAAGTGCTTCCCCCCCATTAATATCCAGATTCCTCCAGTTTATCCCCCTTGGACAATTTTCTAAATGAAACCCTGCACTTGTAGGTCACGTGTCCAGGGCACTTGTAAGTCACGTGTCCAGGGCACTTGTAAGTAGTGTTCAGGGAGCTTGTACATAGGTCAAGTGTCCAGGGTAGTAGTAGGTCAAGTGTCCATTGAGCTTGTAGGTCCAGGGTCCAGGGATCTAGTGACTGGGAAGCGTGATTACTATTATACTAGCACTATTCATGCTAATAGGGTGTATGCATGTCAAGAAAGAAAATATGGTTTATAATTAATAATAGCAATGTGTGCCTAGTAAGTCTGAGTCTATAGGCTTGTCCACACTGCACCTTGATGTGCATAAGGTCCTAGGGAAAAAGCTATTTGAAGGCGATGCACGTTCGTCACCTCCTCACTAGCACCGAAATAAACTATCAAGCAAACAAATCAATTAATCACATCTACCGATGTCATGTGAAAGTCCATCAAAATCACATACTGTATCTGTAGTTGAGATGGAGTTTGTTGCTGCATCTTTTTCTTGCTGATCAGCAACCTACAGATGCACAGGAAACATTTGCTGCGGAGAAGAGAGAGGAGAGAGAGCTGAGGGGAAGGTAGAAGATACCAACGAAGGTTGCGACTGCACAAACTTCAGAATTGTAGTCGCAGGATGTATAAACATATGCAACAGTTCTCTAGCTATGTAGCTAATCTAGCTAGCTAGTTTGGCCGCATGCCAAAGATAGTATACAGCAAGTTCCTCAAAGGTACAATCTGCAGCCATCGCAAAGACGTGAGTGAATGGAATCCTTTTCAACGCCACTCGCGTAGTTATTTGTACACTTTAATTTATTGCTCTGATTCAACTCAAACCACCTATCAAGATGACCAGATTGATGCGCATTAACACATATTATTCTAATCAAAATCAGTGAATGCGACCAATGCGTATTGATTTGTACAGTGTGGACATGCCTGTGATTGAAGATGTGTGATGAAGAGTTGACCTATCAGCGGTGATGATAGTCGAAGAAATTTGGACAGGTGCTGGCTAAATAAACAATGCTTGCTAGTGCTATTCTAGGAACCATGGTTAATTAACTTTGATCTGCGGCACAGTTGTGTCCACTAGAGTTGTTATCTCCACATTGCACGAAGATGGGCAGAAAAACTGTGTTGTGCATCTGCTTGTCTAATCAAAAAGATCGTGTATTTTCCAATTTTTACCACTATTACAGCTTTAAAATGCCGCTGAAATAAACGACACTTGGGTCATTGTTATGGTAACTTAAGCAGCCACTTGGCCCTCTCAGTCCAACCTGTAAAAGGCTAATTATAGATAATTATAGGTCATTATGTCTCTGCGCAAAAATTGATATCGACCGATATCCATTGGTATCGAGCTAGTTACGTACCACTGAGTTATAGGCATCCTGATGGCAGGTGAGTTAGTCCCACACAGCCCTGGTGGGTCATCAAGACTCTGGTTTACATACCACTAAGTCAGGGGCATCCTGATGGCAGGTGAGTTAGTCCCACACAGCCCTGGTGGGTCATCAAGACTCTGGTTTACATAACACTAAGTCAGGGGCATCCTGATGGAAGGTGAGTCAGTCCCACCCACACAGCGCTTCAGTGCATACGTTAGCTTATGAACATCTTCTAGTGTTGTTGTTGACATTGTTTTTTCGGTCATTGTTTTCATTATTGTTGTTTTGGTGTTGTTTTCATAGCTCTTGCCATTTGTGTTCATGCACTTGTGCAGGCTGGCTGCACTGCAGTCCACTTGGCCACTAAAAGAAGCCACTTGGACATTGTACACTACCTCTGCTCCACCGGCTGTAGTCTTAGCATACAGAATAAGGTGAGCTTGGAATGGGGGGTGCCAAGAAAAGAGAACACCTATTTCAAATGGTATTTATGAAATCAAAGTGTGGAATTTGACGGGTCAGCGATAGCTGCTGTTCACATTTCTTACCGTAGACGGTGTGGCGGTGTACGAGGCTTTGTGGTTGATGTGTTTGGCATGTTTTCCCTTGCAGAACGGAGACACGGCTTTGCATGATGCTTGCAGAGAGGGCAATCTCTCAATCTTCTTGGTTTTGCTCAAGTCTGGTTCGAATGTGAACTCACAAAATATGGTAGGAACATTTAGTGTGTGTCATACATGTGAGCAGGAACATTGATTTGACTGCTCTATTTCCCCCTTCTTCCCTTCCCTTCCCTTCCCGGCATGCTTCCCATTGCTCCCCTTTTTTCATTCTTTATCAATCTCACAGAACAAAGCCACACCCCTCCATCTGGCGGCCAAGTACGGCCACACAGAGCTTGTCCGACATCTATGTGTTAGTGGGTGCGACATCAACGCAGTTACAGACCACGGTTTCACAGCCGACCAAGTTGCGGCCAATGCCTCTCACAGTGAGCTGGCCTATCTCATCCACCGCCTCAGACAGGTACAGCAACTGTTCAGTAGGAAGAGGAAGTGGTGAATAGTTCAAGTGTAGTTAGCAATCCAAACAAGTTGGAGACTCAACTGCATAGTTGTGAGCGAGCAAAGTGCATGAATGAAATGTAGCTAAGCTCTGTTTCTCCAATTTCTCATTTTCCATTTTGATTCAAAATGTGTAAAAACAGACAGGATGTTTTCTCCCAAAAAAACAGGGACATGAATGTAAAGAAATGAATTGGCTCTGATGTTAGCATAGGACAGTCTTGAGACTGTGATGTGCTATAGTTGGACCACCTGCTAGCTGGCCTCAGTAGCACCTGTCTGTGCAATATCATCTGCGTGCTATCTAACCTCAGTAGCGTCTGTCTGTAAAATATCATCTGCCTGCTATCTGGCCTCAGTAGCACCTGTCTGTGCAATATGCTATCTAACCTCAGTAGCGTCTGTCTGTAAAATATCATCTGCCTGCTATCTAACCTCAGTAGCACCTGTCTGTGCAACATCATCTGCCTGCTATCTAACCTCAGTAGCATCTGTCTGTGCAATATCATCTGCCTGCTATCTAACCTCAGTAGCACCTGTCTGTGCAATATCATTGCCTGCTATCTAACCTCAGTAGCATCTGGTTGTGCAATATCATCTGCCTGCAATCTAACCTCAGTAGCATCTGGTTGTGCAATATCATCTGCCTGCTATCTAGCCTCAGTAGCACCTGTCTGTGCAATATCATCTGCCTGCTATCTAACCTCAGTAGCATCTGTCTGTGCAATATCATCTGCTGCTATCTAACCTCAGTAGCATCTGTCTGTGCAATATCATCTGCCTGCTATCTAACCTCAGTAGCATCTGGTTGTGCAATATCATCTGCCTGCTATCTGGCCTCAGTAGCATCTGTCTGTGCAATATCATCTGCCTGCTATCTAACCTCAGTAGCGTCTGTCTGTAAAATATCATCTGCCTGCTATCTAACCTCAGTAGCACCTGTCTGTGCAATATCATCTGCCTGCTATCTAACCTCAGTAGCATCTGTCTGTGCAATATCATCTGCCTGCTATCTAACCTCAGTAGCATCTGTCTGTGCAATATCATCTGCCTGCATCTAACCTCAGTAGCATCTGTCTGTGCAATATCATCTGCCTGCATCTAACCTCAGTAGCATCTGGTTGTGCAATATCATCTGCCTGCTATCTAGCCTCAGTAGCACCTGTCTGTGCAATATCATCTGCCTGCTATCTAACCTCAGTAGCATCTGTCTGTGCAATATCATCTGCCTGCTATCTAGCCTCAGTAGCACCTGTCTGTGCAATATCATCTGCCTGCTATCTAACCTCAGTAGCATCTGTCTGTGCAATATCATCTGCCTGCTATCTAACCTCAGTAGCGTCTGTCTGTGCAATATCATCTGCCTGCTATCTAACCTCAGTAGCATCTGTCTGTAAAATATCATCTGCCTGCTATCTAACCTCAGTAGCATCTGTCTGTGCAATATCATCTGTCTGGTTGTGTTATGAGCGAGGTATGATGCTCTTCTCACAGTAGAGAAGGTGGATTCATTACAAAATTTAACACTAGACACACTTTCGGCATTACAATGCAAGAGGTTTTTGTTCTATTTCATATCAAGATACACACATGCACACACACACACACACAAACAAACACAAAAACTAGCTAGAACTCTTTACTTTGACAAAACTTGTCTTTTCTTTTGCTTGTTCTATATAATGGAGTTGTGAAAGTGTTACTTCAGCTGCCATCACTAACCCTCCTTCAGCGACGTTCATTTGTACATCTAATGTGCCATAGCTAGTTTTCCCCCTTTTTTCTTTCCGTGCATGTGTGTGTGCTTGTGTTTGGTGTACGATACCAGGAATTATAGTCAGAGGTAATTAGTGGTCATTATCAATCTGACTCATCTCTGGCACTTTTTCTTTCAATATATGAAAACTTAGAAAATGAGTGTAGTTGGGGGTTTAAAAAAAAGTTAGTTTATTTATTTTATTTATTTCCCTCCAAAATTAAATGTTACAAAAGGTTGATACTGTACAACAGGTCTGTGACCGAGGCTGCTTCACAATACAATGGAGACTGAGCAGAGTACTGTGTTCCGTCCCATCATATTGTGAACCGGACAACACACGGAAATGTAATGGAACGCAATGCGCACATTTGATCAGGGGAAAAGTTCTATCCCAGCATTAGCAATGCAGCATTGGGCCAATCAGAATGCTTGAATGTAGCTTGTGATCAACTGCACCATCAGCAGTTTAGCTAGGAGATGGGAGATGGCGATCAATGAAGAGAAGCTGCCCAGTTTGTGGAAACTCAAAAACATATGAGTGTAAAAGCGAGCGAAGGAAAATGCTTTGGAACGAGGTTGCATGTCAGGTAAGAACTATAGCTATACTAGTTGCTAGCTAGAGCTAGTTGCTAGCGATAGATCTCGAGCATCTTTCTCTTTCTTTGCCTCATGCTAGCCCAAAGCATCATCAAATCCCACTCTTCTTCACTGCTGTCACTGTACACTCTAGTAAGGCAGTAGTAAGGCCAAAGGTCCATTTTGACTGAGCACAATCACTATAGCCTATTGTGAACAAGCAACACAACAGTAAGCTGTGCCACCATCATACTGGAACCAACATTTACAGTACCTGCTCAATAATCCTGTAACCCTTGCGGGGCAGGCTTAGAGAGGCTTGACAGTAGGGGGTAGGAGGAAGACTCAAGCAGAGTTTAAGACATGGTTGCAGAGGCTTGACAATAGGGTTAGAAGGAAGACTAAGCAGAGCTTAAGACATGGTTGCAGAGGCTTGACAGGGGCAGAAAGAAGACTCAGCAGAGCTAAAGACATGGTTGCAGAGGCTTGACAGGGGCAGAAAGAAGACTCAGCAGAGCTAAAGACATGGTTGCAGAAGCTTGACAGTTGAGGGGAAAAGGAAGACCCAAGCATAGCTAGGAACATGCTGGCTGCAGAGACCTGACAGTAGAAGACTTAAGGATGATTACAACTGCAAGAGCTAGGGACATACCAGAATTAGGGCCTGCAGACAATGATGGACAAACTGATTGCAGCCAGAGTAGTTTAGGAAAGTTATGCTAGATAACTGTATGACGATTGCACTTCAGGAGAGGAAAGAAGTCTTGTTCGGTTTCCATCAGACACTAGAGAAACAAGTCTTAGATATGGTTGCAGAACTTGCCAAGAAATGTCTGAGTGAGGGATGTGCTCGGAACACTGCACCTCTGTCCAGCTTGTGGCTAACTTGGAGAGTATGATGCCATCTTTGAATTTGATCTGGAGATCGATCAGTCAGTGCAATAGAAGCTTGGCCGTGTAGGAGTATAAGGTGTATATATTAGTAGTGTAAATGCACAATATGTTGCACGCCATCCCTCCCTGCACTCTGATCCAAGTAGACATTATGTTGTGACATAACATGAGGGGTTGGCCATACTGTGAAGCAGCCAAAGGGAGGACTATACCAGGGGGGAAACTGGAAAAACTTGTATTTACGCCTTTGGAGCTCCCCATAGATTCTGCACACTGTTGAGCTTGATATATAGCTCAAAAGTCTCTGTGTGCTCTCTTTTGGAATACTACTTGATACTGAAAGTATTGATGGGTCTCGGTGGAATTCTGTGCCCACTATCTTTTGAGCAACGTATCAAGTCCATACACTGAAGTGTGCAAAATCTCAAAAGTCGTAACCACAAATATTTGTATTGTTATAGCCCCCCCCTTAATTAATTAATAGTGAAGTCCTGGCCAGTACGACTTGTACTCTCCTCACACTTCCCTCACAATGCTCTGCCATCTATTTGTTTACCCAGGGTGGCCTGCATCACCAATACATCTCTGAGCTCGTGCCAGACAAGGCTCCACCCACACTCTGCAGGCATGTCAAGCTGCTAGTGTGCGGAGCAGCAGGAGTTGGCAAGACAGAGCTTGTCAACTCTCTCAAGTGCAGCTACCTCCGGAGCATCTTCAGGAAGCGCTCGACAGCCAGTTTGATGCACTTGCTGCAGCAGAGAACGTACGGGATTACTGTCCAGCAGCTCACCCTTCCAACCGCAGGAGAGTTCAGCGTGTGGGACTTTTCCGGCATGAAGAGCTATTACCCCCTACATGAAGAACTTCTCGTGAGCAAGACCGCAATATTTATGCTTGTCTTCAGCCTGCGGGATCCACCGGAGCGACAGTTGGCTCAGCTTAGGTTCTGGCTGGCTATGATCAAAGCTAAGCTCCCACTGGACGAGACGGTGGGTTATGCGGGTGAGCGCAGGATCAAGCCCAACGTGGTGCTGGTGGCTAGCTTTGCAGATCATCGCAGCCGTCGTCCCCCCACAGCAGAGCTGGTGGCTAGCCCTGATGATGCATTTTCCGCCCCATTGGTGTCAAGCACAGTCCCGGTTGGTTTAGTGGGCCCTAATCACAGCATGGCAGAGCTGGTGGCTAGCCCTGATGATGCATTTTCCACTCCATTGGTGTCGAGCACAGTCCCGGTTGGTTTTGTGGGCCCTAATCACAGCCAAAATGTGCTCGAGACACTCTGCAAAGAGTTCAGTGATTGTTTAATGTTCTCGGATTCCGTGTTCTCGCTGGATTGCCGGCTGTCTCAGACTGCAGGGATGAAAGAACTCAAGCACCATCTTCGAGCACTGAGAAGACGAGTGATACAGGTGGGTGAGAACAAGGAGTGTGTGTGGGGGTGTGTGTGGGGGTGTGTGGTGGGTCACATGTGGAGGTCGGGAGAGCTGTGGTATGCAGGAGGGCAGGGGAGCGTGAGAGAGACGAGGAGGGATGAGGATATAGAGGGTGATGGGTGTGTGGATTGTGATTGTGTGGGGAGGGGGGGGGGGGGTGATATGAGAATGGTTCTATGTATACAGATCTGACCCATTCCTTGATTAATGCAACTTTCTACGTGATATCAGCTTTCTCCAAGTGTCACGTTAGCATGCTGTAATGGAGTGAATGACATGCACCCTCACTTAGTAATGCATCCACTGCTGAGCGCTTGACCACTCATGTGGCCTTCTCTATGTCACTTTTAAATGGTACCTCATTTGTGGTTGTTGGTCCATTGGCTTTCATCTCTTGAGATTCATAATGATGTGTTTATTCTGGCCGAGTCAGAGACGTATTCCAATCGGTGATGTTTTCCCCCCCTTGGGTATGCACAAGCTGAATAACATAGCATTAAAATCACCTTCTCAATAATCAACTTCAATTTTAATTTTTTTCAAAATTCACTCTATGATTAGCATAGTGAAGACTAACAAAAAGTGGAAGGTGAGGTATAATTGGCAGGAGCCAGTGCAAAGTAGCATAAACTGCTCAGAGAAATGTGAGGAAGAGACAGCGCGAGCGGGCGGGCCAGTGGCAGTGAAATAGATTAAAAGAGACACGATAGGTACAGATTTACTTTAATTGTCCCACTATAGATTTCATGGTAGGCATTCCTGGACATGGTAGGGTGCTGGCCAGCGACAGTTTGAGAGTAGGGAAGCCATCCAGGCAGAGATGGCACCATCTAGCCAGGCAGAGATGGCACCAACTAGCCAGGCAGAGATGGCACCAACTAGCCAGGCAGAGATGGCACCATCTAGCCAGGCAGAGACAAGCACCATCTATCCAGGCAGAGACAGCACCATCTAGCCAGGCAGAGACAAGCACCATCTAGCCAGGCAGAGATGGCACCATCTATCCAGGCAGAGACAGCACCATCTAGCCAGGCAGAGACAAGCACCATCTATCCAGGCAGAAACAGCACCATCTAGCCAGGCACAGACAGCACCACCTAGCCAGGCAGAGACAAGCACCATCTAGCCAGGCAGAGACAAGCACCATCTAGCCAGGCAGAAACAGCACCATCTAGCCAGGCAGAGACAGGACCATCTAGCCAGGCAGAGACAAGCACCATCTAGCCAGGCAGAGACAACCATCTAGCCAGGCAGAGACAGCACCATCTAGCCAGGCAGAGACAAGCACCATCTAGCCAGGCAGAGACAAGCACCATCTAGCCAGGCAGAGACAGAACCATCTAGCCAGGCAGAGACAAGCACCATCTAGCCAGGCAGAGACAGGACCATGTAGGCAGGTGGAGACATTACTGTCTAGACAGGTAGACTAGAAACATCTAAATGGGCAGAGAACAAGTGAACCTGCCAGGGAAGGACATAATGCCCGAGCAAGAACAGCAACGTCTCAACATAATGTGAGTACACAAGAGTGCCCAGCGACACATGACGCACGTCAGGTGAAGATGCATGTATATACACGTATATGTTATCTGTTGGATGTCCATGTCTATTATTATATTATATGGAGTGTGAGAGTACTTGCTAGGTCATTAATTTTTCATTTGAGGACTGTTGACATAGCATTAGTTAGGCATGCAGAGTTGAAGCTTAGCAGTGGCCCACTCTGTCATTGTTATGCCAAACACAGTCATTATCTTGCTGCCAAGGCACTCTCTGGGAGGTGATGTTATGAGAAATGCAGAGCTGAATCCACAATGTGTCTGTGAGTTTTTTAAACTGATAGTGCATGTCTGGGAATGGTACTAGAGCAGTGCAAAAGGTTCCTTAGTGCAGAGTGTATGGATGAGGTGGAGAGGACACTTTTCCATGCTGCATCGTGTTCTTGTTTTCGTGAAGGATGCTATTACCCTTGGCCACGCTGGGGAGACATTAGGTTGCCTGTCTGTCTATGCTTGTCCCCCCTCTCCCCCCAAAATAATGGTGAAATCCTGTAATATTTTAGTCCAGTCTTTTGTCGCTCCAAAACAACACACAATAACAAGAACAAAACAAGACCTGATAAGTCATTTAGCACCAGGTGGGAGGAGGCAAATTTGACAAGATTGCTCGCGTGCATTATTCTATGGTCGACGTTGCAGGTGCAACCACAGCTCGTAGAGTTTGCCTTGGAACTTGCAGTCTTCCTTATCGTGGTGCAGCATGGTTTGAGAACCTTCACCCTGTAGTTGATGTAAGAGCTACTGCCGTAAAGGCAGCAGTAACCCATATCTCATTAATCATTCATGAGATTTTTTTAATTGGTAATAATTCCATTATGCAAGCAAGGTTGATCAGGCCCAGCTCAATTCCCTCATCAAAAATGCAAGTCAATAAGCCGAGTAACCACAGAGGTATACAATGAACACAGGCTTTAATGAGGCATAACACGGGTGCTAATTAAGAATCAGCTACATGCATGCATGAAAACATCAAGGCCACACTGATCCCCCCCTCCCCCCCAATTGAAATCTGAGTATTCATTGAGCAGGGAGAGAGCTACGAAATAGTTCATTTCCTATTATTTTTCTTCACTTGAGATGTAATCTTTTAAAATTCGTTTTTGAATATACCACCTATGAAGTGGGCGTACTCGTATTGGGCCATCCACACACACCATTATACCCTCAATTGATGACTTGCATTGTTGCGTGATAGTTCAACTTTACTCAACTAATGTGTATTTAGAATGAACTTAATCTACTCTCCAAGAGCTTTATTTAAGTAGTTGTTGGAGGTATTCTTCTTGAAATTCCATTTGAAAATACATGGATAAAATCCCCCCTATCTTCAGAATGTGGAGTGTGACTCCTATTTGTCTATATTCACACTCCATGATCATCTATGGTGTGACTCCTATTTGTCTATATTGCTCACCTCATGATCATCTATCCTATTTGTCTATATTGCAACCGCCCCATGTGGAAGTGTGCCCACCTGGGAGAGTTCTGTCCAACCACAGTGGAGAGAGGGTCCCTGGTGTTGGACGTGGGGGGGCTTTCCCTCTTCTAGACATCAGTGCCGGTCATGGGAAGTTGTTGGAGTCATAAACTTCCACTTGAACTTCCACTACCTTCTGGTCCTTTCCATACTCCTTTATCTTACACTGGTGTGCAGTAGGTCTGGGGGTGATTGGTTGCTAGGTTGTGGCATCAAGTGCACTGAAGTGTGGACGTCTTTGCAGCTAACTAACTGGGCGTGACACTTCTTGGGAATTCCCATAGACCCATGTGCATTTAGTGTAATCTTGACCACCACCAGATCTTCTTCAGACATCTTCTCCGCTGCATGACTGGCATATGAACTTGATAATTTATCTTGGTGTGTGGTAGCACTCCTTATATGGCCTATTTTTAAATGGCAGCCAAATAGTTTATATCTCAGATAAAACTCACTTTGGCAGCTTCTTATTGTCATAAGTGGTGAGTTCAACTGATTTTGACCACAAAAGCACTTAGCATCCCTTCGCGAAAGTAAACGGAGACGTTAAAAAACCCCATTAAAACCGTGAATTTCCATTTTCAGCTATTTATCTGACCCCCCACCCACACACACACATAATTTGCGTACAATATGTCTGTTCGTAATTTTACTTTCAGAAGATTCCAAGCTCTGTGCGTGCGTGTTTGTGTGGGTGTCATCCATCTTTATTCAACACTATAACTGGTAAAGGTCTTCAATGCCATAAACACACTTAAATGGCTAACACCACAGAACTTTAACTAAACCAGACACCAGGTACTTAAAGTGCATGTACCATAATATAATATATGACTACGTGTGCACCTATGTATACTTTAGTAATTAAGCATGGTAAAGAAGAACTGGTTAGTTTTTGGAGGTTTCTAAAAATATTAATAGAATGAAAAAGTAATGAAAATATTAACAAATGAAGTCTTGCTTTTTTTATTTTTATCTGTATTATTTTGGTGTTGGCAGTAATATTTGTGGTCTAGATGGGTTAAATTCTTGTTTGGTTTCTTTTTTGACTAGTCAATGTAATTTTTGTTGCCTTGTCTATCAAATTATCTCTCCCATGTTGATATATAGTTTGCATTGAACAGGTCCATTCCTTATAATTTTACAACCAGAAGACTCCAAATTGTCCGATGCATTTGAGGAACTCATTAAAAACACCAAATTGGTAAAGGCTTGTCAATATCATGCTGTTGTGTGCAGTATGAGCACAACTGCATGTTTTCACTGCAAAGAAGCGGTCAATTGGTTTCCTAAGAAATATACCTACACACTCAGTGAAGATGTATCTATATATATACCAGTGAAGATGTATCTATATACCAGTGAAGACCAGTGAATATGTATCTATATACCAGTGAATATATAGCATATCTACCAACTTTTGGTGACTAAAATGCGGGGCACATGGATATGCACATGCTTTTTAGGAAGGAGGGAGTGACTCTCACCTGCCTCAGAACCTTCCCTTATGAACTTCTCCTTACTTGTCATATATATATATACATACATACATGTGTTGCTACTAACTTATTTAAAAGCAAAAAAGGGGGAAGCAAAATGCCGGACAGTTGGCAGGTCTGATATATATGTGTATATACATATATAGGCACATCTGTATACTTTAGTAATAGCCATGATAAACAACATCTGCTATGATTGGTTAGAAGCAATTGTAGAACACGTTCTCATATAATTTGTTTTCTTGTCTTGTGCATCTATCTCTTGCACGACTAGCATACGATAGGCCCATTCAAAATAATTTTAGTACCAACACTCTTTTAGTACCAACACTCAGTACCAACACTCCAATTTTTTCAATGCATGCCCATGACTAATCTATTTTTCAATTGCTGCCAAAATAAATCATGGGTAAGGGTCATCATGAGAGTACGTTCGTCAATGGTGCAATCGAACTAGCTTATTTGCTATGCAGCTCAGTTTGTTTGAATGCAGAGCGAGTTGATTTTCTGATGAGAATCTTCTTCAAAGAAAGGTTAGAGAAAGCAAGCCACCATTCACTTGGGCAATAGATATGGTATAGCCAGAAGGAGAGTGTAGCAGATTGTCTATCAATACTGACTAATAACAAAACAACATGCAAGGTATGGCTGTGCTGATTTGTGTAACAGAACAAGAGGAAGCCAATTAGAAAAAGTGTTTAAAAGGGTAAAGCTGTAGTCCCCAAACCTTGGAGTTGTATTTAGAGAGATCAGACAGAGACATGCTGTTGCTAGACTTGGAGGACTCAGACAGAGACATGCTGTTGCTAGACTTGGAGGACTCAGACAGAGACATGCTGTTGCTAGACTTGGAGGACTCAGACAGGGACATGCTGTTGCTAGACTTGGAGGACTCAGACAGAGACATGCTGTTGCTAGACTTGGAGGACTCAGACAGGGACATGCTGTTGCTAGACTTGAAGGACTCAGACAGAGACATGCTGTTGCTAGACTTGGAGGACTCAGACAGAGACATGCTGTTGCTAGACTTGGAGGACTCAGACAGAGACATGCTGTTGCTAGACTTGGAGGACTCAGACAGGGACATGCTGTTGCTAGACTTGGAGGACTCAGACAGGGACATGCTGTTGCTAGACTTGGAGGACTCAGACAGAGACATGCTGTTGCTAGACTTGGAGGACTCAGACAGAGACATGCTGTTGCTAGACTTGGAGGACTCAGACAGGGACATGCTGTTGCTAGACTTGGAGGACTCAGACAGAGACATGCTGTTGCTAGACTTGGAGGACTCAGACTGAGACATGCTGTTGCTAGACTTGGAGGACTCAGACAGAGACATGCTGTTGCTAGACTTGGAGGACTCAGACAGGGACATGCTGTTGCTAGACTTGGAGGACTCAGACAGGGACATGCTGTTGCTAGACTTGGAGGACTCAGACAGAGACATGCTGTTGCTAGACTTGGAGGACTCAGACAGAGACATGCTGTTGCTAGACTTGGAGGACTCAGACAGAGACATGCTGTTGCTGGAGGACTCAGACAGGGACATGCTGTTGCTAGACTTGGAGGACTCAGACAGAGACATGCTGTTGCTAGACTTGGAGGACTCAGACAGGGACATGCTGTTGCTAGACTTGGAGGACTCAGACAGGGACATGCTGTTGCTAGACTTGGAGGGCTCAGACTGAGACATGCTGTTGCTAGACTTGGAGGACTCAGACTGAGACATGCTGTTGCTAGACTTGGAGGACTCAGACAGAGACATGCTGTTGCTAGACTTGGAGGACTCAGACAGGGACATGCTGTTGCTAGACTTGGAGGACTCAGACAGGGACATGCTGTTGCTAGACTTGGAGGACTCAGACAGAGACATGCTGTTGCTAGACTTGGAGGACTCAGACAGAGACATGCTGTTGCTAGACTTGGAGGACTCAGACAGAGACATGCTGTTGCTAGACTTGGAGGACTCAGACAGGGACATGCTGTTGCTAGACTTGGAGGGCTCAGACAGAGACATGCTGTTGCTAGACTTGGAGGACTCAGACAGAGACATGCTGTTGCTGGACTTGGAGGACTCAGACAGGGACATGCTGTTGCTAGACTTGGAGGACTCAGACAGAGACATGCTGTTGCTAGACTTGGAGGACTCAGACAGGGACATGCTGTTGCTAGACTTGGAGGACTCAGACAGGGACATGCTGTTGCTAGACTTGGAGGACTCAGACAGGGACATGCTGTTGCTAGACTTGGAGGACTCAGACAGAGACATGCTGTTGCTAGACTTGGAGGACTCAGACAGAGACATGCTGTTGCTAGACTTGGAGGACTCAGACAGAGACATGCTGTTGCTGGACTTGGAGGACTCAGACAGGGACATGCTGTTGCTAGACTTGGAGGACTCAGACAGAGACATGCTGTTGCTAGACTTGGAGGACTCAGACAGAGACATGCTGTTGCTAGACTTGGAGGACTCAGACAGAGACATGCTGTTGCTAGACTTGGAGGACTCAGACAGGGACATGCTGTTGCTAGACTTGGAGGACTCAGACAGAGACATGCTGTTGCTAGACTTGGAGGACTCAGACAGGGACATGCTGTTGCTAGACTTGGAGGACTCAGACAGAGACATGCTGTTGCTAGACTTGGAGGACTCAGACAGGGACATGCTGTTGCTAGACTTGGAGGACTCAGACAGAGACATGCTGTTGCTGGACCCCTTCCCCCCCCCCCCCCCCCCCCCCCCCCTCAGACACACACACACTAATTTTCACTGATGCCACAGTTCAAATACAAGTTGACTGTGTAGAACTTCTATTTTACAGCCATGGACATTAACAGTATCAGTGTGAGATCTGCTTAACACTATTCCACTAGCCGGGGACTAGTGTGACTGATCAAGGACTAGTAGTGCAGCATTATTGTAACTAGAGAAAAGATAAACGGTTCATTACGCGGTAAGTTTACAGCAACGCAGTAACAACTAACTCTGTTTTTCAGTTCACCACAATGAAGGGCATTTCTTCACTGTGATAACGAATTGTTAATTACAAAAGCCGTCTCCTTGACTTCATTGCATCCCACAAAGTCAATACAGCATCAAAATCCACTTCAGGGAGTGGTGGCCCTTCGATGGCTAGCTTGGGCAGTGATGCTAGAAGCACGAAGTCGATCCTTGATCTGCTTCATGTCACTAAAGGAGTAGACACAGGAAGTACCATGGGAGGGATCATGATGTTGAGAAAGGTCACACACTTTGCCTCACTTCTCAGGAACAGTGTTACAAGTTCCTTCAATGACAAACCCTTCATCTCCTCAAAGATGACCAATTTGAAAGCCTTCCACTCTAGTCTTGTCTCCGGCTTATCAGCATCCTCCGGAGTTGAGAAGACTTCACCCACGTATATACTCAATATCTGTTTGTCCCTGGAGCTTCTGCGGTGTGCCTTATTGGTGCAGAATTCTAGGACATCTGTTGGGCATTTTTGTGGGTCAAAGATGCTGAAAGCAGTCAAGAGGCCCAAGGCGCATCTTTGAAACGACAGCTGATTTGCCTGCTGACCTCTGCCAGGTATGGCTGCAGCACATTCTTATTGAAATTCTATCTTGGTGCCTCCAGATCTAGAACACCAATTGCAAAGTCTGTTATTGTGTCATAGAGTGTGGAAAGGTCCTGATCATTGGGATGTTCCTTGATCAGCTGTAGGTAGTGCTGGACATGGTCAGCTTGGCTGGCTACAAGAGTGAAGTGTGTTTTCTTGGCCTGCAGGGCTCTACCAAGACAAGTCAATACAGGAAGGACATCACTTAGCATCATCAGGGCTGCCACAAAGTTGTATGTTTTTATCATTTTCTTCAGCATTCCAAGTGCTTCTGGCTGCCGCTCCAGTATCCTCGTGGATGTGCTCAACCTCTATCAGTAGCCTCAAGGAGCACCTGCAGATCTGTTATGTGCCAGCCAGCGGGTACCACTTGGCGCGATCATCTTTAGTTGGGGGTGGTTGTTGAGTGCCAGGATCTCCTTCAGTGCAGAAAACTTTTTTTGAGAGTAGTGAACATCTTCCAAACAGACATCAGTGTTGCAAAGGCTTTCTTCAGACTTGGCAGGCATCTAGCAGCTGAAACACAGCGAAGCTGCAGAACATGTGCCCTACAGTGCACAATACTTGTGGCACCAATGTGTGGATATGCATTTGGGCTCCATTCTTCATGCCTGAGAAGGTAGCAGCCCTGTCATATCCCTGTCCTCTCAGTTTCCCAATGTCAGTGTCTGCCAGGAAAGCTTCAGTGCAGCAAATATTGAAGCAGCATCACGTGCAGAAGGGCTAACAAGTCCCAGGAAATGTTCCAATGGTGAACCAGAACTGTCAACCCATCGGAAGCAGATTAAAAGCTCCTCAGTTGTTGCTATATCTACCGACTCACCAGCCAGTATATTGAACAGAATGCAGCTTTTTAAAGATATTTGAGGATAGCTTGTTGGATCCACAGGCTGATGGCATCAAGATACTCACTTAGGGCCGCATGTGGGCAGCAGTTGGCATTTCTTGGAGCTGTATCTAAATGTTTCCTCACTTCATCATCACCATTCTCCACCATAAGCTGAACCACATCATCAAAATTGGTAAAATGTGTGATTTTCTGTTTACACAAAAAGCACATGATCCTCAACAACTGCTTGATCAGTTCACAGCTTTGTTGCTCACCTGTTCATCGTACCTCTCTTTCCCCTGCTTGAGCTGAAAGATTACAGTTCCTTCAGCTTGGGTTTGTTTCTTTGCCTCTACCTTTGCTACCTTGTGCCATGCTGAAGCTTCATGTGCTTTCATTTTATCCAGTGCCTTTTTCCAGTTGGTCACTGGATGGGAAATCCAAGCTCCCTGTGTTTGCTTCAACCTTGTAAATATGGGAACAGTACTGATTCCATTGGTCACCGAGTTGTACCTTATCCAAGAGTATTTCTCTTACCAGTGTGGTTGGAACTTTAGCTTCCCATAACTGCACCTTTGCTGCCAGAAACTTGACTAGCCTGTTTCTTCTGACAGTGAAGTTGATGCAACTGCAGAAGTGGACTGCTGTGTGGGATTCTCCTCAGATGCATCATTATGCTCTGACCTATCATTGCCAACATCCTTCGCCTCCTGGCTGTTCTTTGGTGTGGATGACTGTGTCATCTCCAAGCCTGAGTACTTGACTGACAGCAATAGAAACTGAGTCATGAGAGTCAATAGAGCCAGGCATGTAGGGTTCTTCAGAAATCTTCTGATGATGAATGATGATGAATGACGACTTGTATGATGACTGGAAGTGCACTGGCAGGCTCAGCTGACCTACTAAGGGGAATCCCCAGGGCTACCACCATTAAAATGGCTTCCAGACTCGGTAGAACTGACTTCATCGTCCAATCAAGTCAGTACTGGCATAACCCCCCCCCCCTCCCCCCCCCCCCCCCCACTCGTGTAATTTAGGTGTAGCAATGACTGCATATCGTTCCTGCTGAAACCCCCTCCCTCCACCCAATTGAAAAATCCTGGATGAAACCCTGGCTGTGTAATGTGTTCTGGATCAGGTAAAGAATATGTTCTCGATCATGTGAAGTATGGCTGGATCAGGTGATGCGTGGCTGTCTTCTGGATCAGGTGAAGTATGGCTGGATCAGGTGATGCATGGCTGTCTTCTGGATCAGGTGAAGTATGGCTGGATCAGGTGATGCGTGGCTGTCTTCTGGATCAGGTGAAGCATGGCTGGATCAGGTGATGCATGGCTGGATCAGGTGATGCGTGGCTGTCTTCTGGATCAGGTGAAGTATGGCTGGATCAGGTGATGCATGGCTGTCTTCTGGATCAGGTGAAGCATGGCTGGATCAGGTGATGCGTGGCTGTCTTCTGGATCAGGTGAAACATGGCTGGATCAGGTGATGCATGGCTGTCTTCTGGATCAGGTGAAGCATGGCTGTCTTCTGGATCAGGTGAAGCATGGCTGGATCAGGTGATGCATGGCTATCTTCTGGATCAGGTGAAGTATGGCTGTATCAGGTGATGCATGGCTGTCTTCTGGACAGGTTAAGCATGGCTGGATCAGGTGAAGCATGGCTGTCTTTTGGATCAGGTGAAGCGCATGGCTGGATCAGGTGATGCGTGGCTGTCTTCTGGATCACATATTGTAATAAAGTACAGATACACTTCACATGGCTGCGAGCCAATATAGATCATTGTGATAACTGACTCAATTAACTAGAAACATTATTCATATGCATGCTTAATTACCCATGGATTTTATTCCGGTTCCTATTATGTGTTTTTATAAATTGTAGTAATATCATCTTGTAGGTTGTTATTCAGATGCTGCTGTCATTGGTTATTATTGCTATCTCAGTTCTAGTTCCAATTGTTGCAATTGCTAGTTGATCTATATAGCTGTAGCTGGTAGTTGTTGGCTCTACTAGAGCTTGCAAGAGCGTCTGATCTTTACATAGAACCCTTACTTGTAATAACTTATGAGACCGCCAGCTGGAGTTGGATCAACTGGTGACACCACTTCATAGTTCTTAGAATTTGCCACCAATTGGCACAAAAGGTGACAACTTGGTCTAGAAGATTCAAAATTCCCATAACCTGGGGGGGGGGGGGGGGGGGGGGGGGTGATACCATAAACTAGTAGGTGCTAACAAACTTGTGGTTATCACTTTAGAGCTTCATAGATTCTGCACACTTAACTTAATATATATATAGCTCAAAAAAAACTGTTTGCTCTCTTTTGATACTAAAACATTTCTCATTACTGAGTTAAAGTGCCAAGTGCCCGATTTTTCAACAAGTCTAACTCCAGTTTGTCAAGTGTTAGACAGCTGAAATTAGCACCAGTGGCCTGCATACAACGTGTGGTTTTATTAGGTGCTAAAACTTGAGTACATAGCCATGCGCGTTGGTAAAAAATCAATTTCCTTAAAATCAATTTTCCAACCGCATGCTTGGCTTGACTTCCGCTGATGGGTGTCTAGTCTGCTGTATTTGAACTTTGACCCAATACAATACTAGTGAGGAAGAGTTGGATTTGATTTTGCTTGCTTGACATTATGAGTGCCCGAAATGACCACATTTAAATAATTTTTTCTTTCTTAAAAAACCGAATGCACTACACCCTTCAAATTTAATTTAAAATCTGCTCTTGATAGATAGAAGTACTAAACAAAAGTATTGCCTGAATGATACCAGCTATTTGCACTAAACCTGGCACTATTTACAAAAAATGAAAAAAATCCCATTAGTAGTGATTTCTCCTTGAAGTGCTTGAGTGAGTGCCACCCTCATTATGGTGTGGTTTTAATCTACCCTCATTCTTGGTGGGGTTAATCTACAGTTAGATGGTATTAAAATAGCCAGACTAATATTCATATTGTGTGGGCCAGCAAGAGTAGGAAGTGGTCAGACAGGTGGGTTGCTTCCAGGAGCATTCAATTCTACATAGAAAATCATCATTTTAGAGTACAGGATTAAAAAGGATTAAAAAAGAAACAAAATGGCCAAGACTGTTTATATTTTTAGTTTTGAAGTTACAGAAGGTCAAAGTTGGGGTTAATTTCCGGTCTTGTAGAATATTCTCCTGTGAGATTTATAGACCTTCACTGCTTGCTCTAATTCTTTGCCAGATTTATAGACCTTCACTGCTTGCTCTAATTCTTTGCCAGATTTATAGACCCTCACTGCTTGCTCTAATTCTTTGCCAGATTTATAGACCTTCACTGCTTGCTCTAATTCTTTGCCAGATTTATAGACCTTCACTGCTTGCTCTAATTCTTTGCCAGATTTATAGATCTTCACTGCTTGCTCTAATTCTTTGCCAGCCTGTTTTCCACTTAAATAAGCCAGTTCATATTCCCTGACTCGCCTGCAATATTTACGTATCAAATCAGAAGACACAGCGTCGAGACCAGGACTGATAATGCTGCGTAGTCGTGTAAAAGTAGAGTTTGTGTGGATTCTTGTATAGACTTTTGCTTGACCCCAAACTCTCTCTATTGGGTTGAGTTCGCAGTGGAACTTAGGCAAAAACACACTTTTAGCCCCTCTGTCCTCCACAAGAGTCTTTTCAGCCATAAAGTCCAAATGGTTAGCCAGAAACATTCGCTTGTCATCTGCAACAAGTGTTGCCGTATTTATGCCCTCTCTTCTAGAATTGTTTTCATGCCTTTTGGAATGCCAAGTCTGTCCACTAGCTTCTGTGGCCGCCCTGCCCAAGTAGTAGCTCTCATTGCAGGTTGCTGTCCACCTGGTTGTACATTCATAACCTTTGTGTTTAGAGCATCTTGATCAAAGGCACGGTAGCAACTACTCTGATTAAATATGAAGACTACATCATGCTTGTTAGGTGGATACTTAAACTTAGCAATCTTGACAGCAGTCTTCACATTGTTCATGAACTTGTCGCTGTTCCAGTAGCCTCCTTTTTCGACACCATACTCCAAAAATTCTTTTGTTGTTACGGATCTGCAACGAGGGCTTCCTCGGTACTTGAGAGTCGCAAAAAGCCAGCATGTTCATCTATAAAATCTGAAACCATTATTCCTGCACCCTTCGTCTTGGGCTGTATTACTGGATCATCAGCAGTAGCCCATGTCCAGGTCTGGCCTTCATCTGTACTGAAAATGCTCTCGTCATGGTAGATTAACACAAGTTCTTTTCTGGCTTCTGCATCTGGGGGAGGAGTTGCTGCTCTTTCATAATTTGCAGGGGGTGGAGGTAAATGAGTATCTCGTAAATCCTTTATCATGGTCAGGAACTCTTTACGATCACATCATTCCTTTCGTGACCGTCCATATACGCTCCCTTCTTATGACTCTGAGGTCGATAACCCAGCCGATAAAGCCACCTAGTTGCAGTTCGAAGAGTAATAGAGCGGGGAAAGTGTGGTGCCAAGTTGCTAGGAGGCAACAGCTCATTATTGACCCAACAGCGGAAGGAAGAAGCCATCATGTTTGCCTCACCTTTCTTTACAGCATGCTCCCTGATCCACATTGAAGCTGCCATTTGTAAATCTTCATCATTAAGAAGAGTAAAACGCTTATACTTGCCTTCTTCTCTCTTCCTTAAATGCCCCACTGTTGGCAAAGAAGTCATCCCCTGTATCTACGGATGGTCCTTTCATTAAAACCAGTGATCCAAGCTGATTCCAGGGCAGCAGCTGTTAATGTAAGCTTGAAGCACTTCTTCATTGTATGAGCAAGCATAACAGAAACCATCTTACGATTATACAAACCCAAACCTGTGAACCAATCAGCTTGTGGGTCAAACTCTTTCTCACTGCTGGAATAATCTGGCCTTTCATTTTCACTGTCCAGACCTGATCTGGGTCTCTCATCGTCATCACCAGGTGCAGTTGCAGTTGTTGAGATTGACTCAGCCAGAAGGGAAGCTTGCAGTTTTGCTTTTTTTCCATGGATTTCTGCAACCATTGCTCGTTGGAGGCGCTTCCTTTTCCATTTATGGCACCCTGACATCCTATATAGAAAACTTCCGAATCCTGTCACAAAAAGCTACACACAAAAACAATTTAGTTTGTGGTGGGCACTGAATAGACAGAAATGTTGCCACGGCAACAGGCAATCTGATTGGTCACTAAGCTCTATCAATTTCAAACAAAAGCTATTTTGTTCAGAAAAATATGATTATTTTTTACTACTAGCTCTAGCTTAAATTTAGGGGGAAAATGTTGAAATTTTGGGCATTCATGTCAAGACTATGGAGTGCAGAAAGAGGAATCACCAGCTGAAATATTGTTATAGCTGGTAGTAGCTAGCTAGTTACCTGAATAGACTTCATTTTCTTCGGGATCTTGATAGCCTCTCTGAGACCTGCCAGAGGTTAGGAAAGCTCCTCACCGCTTCAGAGAATTCAAGGAAAGAGTGTAAACTTCAACACATGATATGTTCTAGGATTCTGATTGGTCCGATGCAATGGATTGTCAAATCCTACTCATGCGTTTCACATCCATTCCCATCCGTTAAATCCGTACCGTTACGTTACCATTCACAATATCAGCGCAACGGATCGGAAGGACGGAATGCATGCAATGGATTGACTTGCGTCATATTGTGAACCAGGCTTTACTAGTAGGGCATCCATCCAGTGTGGTGTTGCTGAACCTTACCCCTACAGCATCCAGCTTCAAAAGTGTCAGGTTGTGATTTTAATTGAAGTTCGTGGTCATTAAGTAGCTCAAGCCACACACGGTGGCAATATGCTCTGGAAAGAGAACAGTGGTATCTTGCGTGCATCCATTCTGATGCTATCTAGTAACTTTTGTTCTTTGTGATGCAAACATTTTTAGTCCTGCATAGCTAACCTTTGACCTTTTTGTGGTTTGTAGTGAAAGAGTCGAGCATCTGACCCCTTCACTACGCTGGATAAGTGGTGGGCGGTGTATGACTAATTGAGCATCTTGTCACTTGCATAAGTCATATTTTAACACATACATCAGCTCACATTTTAACACCTACATCAGCTAGACAAGCCTCAGGCTGCTTGAGTGAAAGCGAAGATAATGGGATTCACGAACTCCACGTCACTTATTTCCAACTCTCTTATCCTGTTTGGGAAAAGTGCTCTTTATGAGACTGGCCAGGCCACACAAAAATGGTAAAGGGTCCACTCTATGACACTTGGTATCTCTGGGAATTATCATGCCCTAGCCCTAGCCCTAGCCCTAGCCCTATGAAGTAATAATGACAACGTTAATATCAATCTGATATTCAACTCCACCAGTCAGTCCAAGAAGTCATGCTTGGAAGTTAAGTCTGCGATATATATTCACACTAGACGCCCACTATGGGTATCCCCATGAAACGGAGGGATAGACACACCCACCAGCAACAGTCCATGGCTAGGACAGTAAGGATGCATCACCAATTTTACTTCATGCACAGATTTTCACACTGATGGAATCACTCGTACAGAGCGTACGAGTCAGATGTACGTCACCTACATCTCTCTTTTGGGCCAAGGTGAAGCCAGCAGACAGGATTTTGAGCCTGCTACATGAGTGGGTGGAGAAACATATCCCTCTCTAGTTGAACATTCCGATAGGTGCAGTGAAATTACAAATCCTGCCATACGCAGACCTGATCGTATGCTTTATAGAAGTGGAAGAATTTGGCACTAAATCTAGAACACTTGCCAACTGTGGGCGATTCATGCACTCCAACATCACTGCCCCTGCTAATGCTCTGTTTGTATTGTTCAGTGCATCCTATTGAGTGCTTAGCCACTGGTGGCCTCTGGGACAACACCAGACGCAAGTTCTTGAACTCGAAGAAGGAGTTTAGAGTTTAAGTAGCCTGGCCCCTTTAACATACCTAGTTCTCTTCAAAGTGATGATCCTCTTGCTAGACTCCACATAACTGAACCCTGAAGAGTCCTTTAGATACCACAAAAACTGGATATTAAGCAAGGCACCTAATACCCTATATATAGTAGAGGTGGTTGCTAAGCAAGGCACCTAATACCCTATATATAGTAGAGGTGGTTGCTAAGCAAGGCACCTAATACCCTATATATAGTAGAGGTGGTTGCTAAGCAAGGCACCTAATACCCTATATATAGTAGAGGTGGATGCTAAGCAAGGCACCTAATACCCTATATATAGTAGAGGTGGTTGCCAAGCAAGGCACCTAATACCCAGAGGTGGTTGCTAAGCAAGGCACCTAATACCCTATATATAGTAGAGGTGGTTGCTAAGCAAGGCACCTAATACCCTATATATAGTAGAGGTGGTTGCTAAGCAAGGCACCTAATACCCTATATATAGTAGAGGTGGTTGCTAAGCAAGGCACCTAATACCCTATATATAGTAGAGGTGGTTGCTAAGCAAGGCACCTAATACCCTATATATAGTAGAAGAAAGCGCATTATTGAATTAATTTTTTTTTTAATTTATGAGTTACCTAGTGATTGGTAAAGGGTCAGGTCGTGCGAGACTAAGCTGAGAGATCAAGACTGAACAGATGTCATGGCTAGTAAGTCCTTGTACAGTTACTTTCAGTCTGTGAAAGACCTTCCTAGGCACTGGGCCACTCATTAGCTTACGCTCGCTTCACTCCACAACAGCAGGAAGAAATTACTAAGTATGCCTTGTTGAGTGGCAAGAAGGCAGCCATTCGCTGCCACTCGAAGGAGCTTGAGGTCATCACCCACTCACATGCATAATTAGGGGGGGTGGTAACATTAATTTATGATATTTTACATTTAGCTTTGATATGACCTTTTAAATGTCCAATCTGTAAGGTGCGAAGCAGCCGCTTAACAAACAAGCATTCCTATGTTCAGACGTCAAGTTTTTATGGGTAAAGATCTCCGAGTGTATGCACTGTGTTAGCTAGAGCAGTGCACAGTTCATCAGGAATAATGAGGATGCTAAGACTCGCGTGAGCCTGCTATATAATAATAGAAGAAGAGTGGTGAAGAGCTTGTATGATAGAGCCAGGAGAGTAGTGACTGAAGAAGGAGGACCTTTGGAAGGAAGAACATCATTTGAATAAGGTCTTTATAGAGAATGGTTATCTGCAAGCCTTCATCAACCTGCAGAAAGGAAGATAAGTACTCCGATATAGGCAATCAGGGGTCTATATAACAAAAAGGATCCTGTGGTAGTGATTCCTTTTGCAGCAGGGATGACTGAAGACATCAGGAGGGTCTGCAGGAAGTTCAGCAAAGTCATTTTCAGATCAGGAAGAACTTTGACGACACAACTGAGCAAAGTGAAGAATGTTTTACCAGCTAATATGCACTCGTGTGTTGTGTACCGCATCCCTTGTAGCTGTGGGAAATCTACATAGGGGAGACCATCAGAAGACTGGAGACTAGAGTGAAAGAACATCAAGATACCTTTCTAATCTGCAATTGCTGAACATGCATCATCCCTTGTAGCTGTGGGAAATACTACATGCGGGAGACTATCAGAAGACTGGAGACCAGAGACCAGAGTGAAAGAATGAAAGAACATCAAGATACCTGTAGAAAGTGTTCTAAATAGAAGTTTGCAATTGCTGAACATGCATCGGATAATGGACATCATATTTTGTGGGAGGAAGCCACCATCTTGGACCAGGCCAGAAGACAGAAGGAACTGCTAGTGAAGGAGGCATTGCACATCAGCCTAACACCAAAGTGTGAGTGGTTCAATGGAGACTGTGGAATGGACTTGCCTGGCTGTTGGGGAGCCACTCTCAAGAGCCTCAACTTGAAGCCACGCGCATATTTATTCTATTTTATTTATTTATACTTTTTGTTTATAAACATTTATAATTGATAACTTAGTATTTAACTTAGTTATTTATATATACGTATTTTAACTTAATATTATTTATATATACGTATTTTATTTATAATCGATAACTTAATTGATAACTTAGTATTATTTATATATACATATTTTGATAACTTAGGATATACGTATTTTATTTATTAATTATTTATTTTATTTTTTATTTATGTAATTTATTTTTTGATTGTTTTTGTTGTTATTTTTAATATTAATATTTAGAATTTATTATTATTTATTTTATCTTACATCCGGTTCACACGCTAGATGCATGTGCCGGTTCATGTGCTGGACGCGTGTGCCAAGGTGTGGTTTTGTAGCACGTGATGAATAGCTAGCTACCGGTATATATATAGCAGGCACATGTGAGTTTTAGCGTCTCAGGCTAGAGTATCTAGTTGAAATGCTGAGAGAATACAATTTCAAGTTGATTATTGAGAACATTATTGCTGAGAGTTCATTAAGAATGATCTGTTTACCCTTACCAAAGCTGCCAAATGTAATGCTGCATTAGGATTAATCCTGCAGTCTTTCTTGGACTAGTCAAGTCACTGGCTACTGTTCGGTATTCCATTAATTCTGTGCACGCCAAACTGGCCATGTTGATCTTTCTTCCTTTCATGCAAGAATGCCTTGAGTTAGGTAGTAAGCGGACTCGTTTGAAGGTATTCAGTGTCGTTAGAAACTCACAGCTTATAGCAGATACGTTGCCGCGGGTCTGGAGAGAGCATGTGGAATTGCTCATAAGAGACTCTGCTTTTGCATGTCTGACTGCATGTTTGGTTGCATTTTGGTCGTTTTCTTTATAATGATGTGAGGAATAAAGGGGTTAATTTTGTAATCTTCTTATAAAAATATTTCAGGATGAAGTTCATAATTACTAGAAGTTAAGAAGCCAAACCTGGTCTTCTTCAGGCACAAGAAAAGAACCATTTACTTTTCATATTGCAAGGCTTTCTGTATCACGAGTTTACTAGTGTGTTTACTTTAACTTGTGCCAGGAATTTACTAGTATTCCCAGGAGTTTCTAGGAGTTTAGTAGTGTGCCAAGGAGACTACTATTGTGCACAGGAGTTTACTAGTGTGTTTACTCGTGCCAGGAATTTACTAGTATTAGTTTCTAGGAGTTTAGTAGTGTGCCAAGGAGACTACTATTGTGCACAGGAGTTTACTAGTGTGTTTATTCGTGCCAGGAATTTACTAGTATTCCCAGGAGTTTCTAGGAGTTTAGTAGTGTGCCAAGAAGACTACTATTGTGCACAGGAGTTTACTAGTGTGCGAAGGAGATTTTTATTGTGCCCAGGAGTTTACGGAGGTCCTAGGAGTTTAAGGAGATTACTACTTTGCCCGGGAGTTTAATATGCCCAGGAGATTTCCAGTGTGCAACATGGTAGTCACCTAAGAACCAGATGATTTTGAACCATAGGTGTCTATGCCGGTCAACAGCTTCTTTATTTTATGTTTATCTTTATATTTGACTTTAGCAACAGCCTTTCAGACCTGTTCATCTCTCTTTTTGTGAATGCTGCACATCTGACTTGAGTGCTGACTTGAGTGTGAATATAATGTGTGTGGAGGTTGTCTGCTAGGAAGTGAACATTTGAGCCACTTACAAGGTCTCTGTAGATGTAGTAAACTTGAGTCAAGAAATGCACTAAATAGAGCTAATGAGTGTTTAAAATGAACTAGAACATGTAGACACGAGGCTGGTTCAAGACACGAGGCTGGTTCAAGACATGAGGCTGGTTCAAGACACGAGGCTGGTTCAAGACACGAGGCTGGTTCAAGACATGAGGCTGGTTCAAGACATGAGGCTGGTTCAAGACACGAGGCTGGTTCAAGACACGAGGCTGGTTCAAGACACGAGGCTGGTTCAAGACACGAGGCTGGTTCAAGACACGAGGCTGGTTCAAGACACGAGGCTGGTTCAAGACACGAGGCTGGTTCAAGACACGAGGCTGGTTCAAGACACGAGGCTGGTTCAAGACACGAGGCTGGTTCAAGACACGAGGCTGGTTCAAGACACGATGCTGGCCGAGCGTTGCAGTGTGGTTTGTCAATTGAACTTTGACCAGAGAGCCGCGGACACGCGATGTTCTGATTGGTCCGACGCTGCATTTCAGACGCTGGATTAGAACTTTTTTCTAATCCAGTGTTTGAATCGCAGCGTCAGACCAATCAGAACATCGCGTGTCCGCGGCACCCGTGTCAAAGTTCAATTGACAAACTGCACCGCAATGCAACGCTCGGGCCAGCATCGTGTTGTGAACCAGCCTTAATGCTCATAGTACCTTATAGCAAGAGGCATAAATTAGTGCTTATTGAGCTGACATAGTCAAGAGGCTAAACGAGCCAGCTACAGGTGTGCTGTCTGATGGGAAGTGGGACTCTCGAGGATTTGACTTCATATTGTCCTCCATCACCCGAGCCCAAGTCTGTGCTGTCTCATGTTCCAACCATGCATCAGGTTGGGATCATTGCTGGCCGTAGAGGCACGTCCTGTGCTGTCTCATGTTCCAACCATGCATCAGGTTGGGGTCATTGCTGGCCGTAGAGGCACGTCCTGTGCTGTCTCATGTTCCAACCATGTATCAGGTTGGGATCATTGCTGGCCGTAGAGGTACGTCCTGTGCTGTCTCATGTTCCAACCATGCATCAGGTTGGGATCATTGCTGGCCGTAGAGACGTCCTGTGCTGTCTCATGTTCCAACCATGCATCAGGTTGGGGTCATTGCTGGCCGTAGAGGCACGTCCTGTGCTGTCTCATGTTCCAACCATGCATCAGGTTGGGATCATTGCTGGCCGTAGAGACGTCCTGTGCTGTCTCATGTTCCAACCATGCATCAGGTTGGGATCATTGCTGGCCGTAGAGGCACGTGTGCTGTCTCATGTTCCAACCATGCATCAGGTTGGGATCATTGCTGGCCGTAGAGGCACGTCCTGTGCTGTCTCATGTTCCAACCATGCATCAGGTTGGGGTCATTGCTGGCCGTAGAGGCACGTCCTGTGCTGTCTCATGTTCCAACCATGCATCAGGTTGGGGTCATTGCTGGACGTAGAGGCACGCCCTGTGCTGTCTCATGTTCCAACCATGCATCAGGTTGGGATCATTGCTGGCCGTAGAGGCACGTCCTGTGCTGTCTCATGTTCCAACCATGCATCAGGTTGGGGTCATTGCTGGCCGTAGAGGCACGCCCTGTGCTGTCTCATGTTCCAACCATGCATCAGGTTGGGATCATTGCTGGCCGTAGAGGCACGTCCTGTGCTGTCTCATGTTCCAACCATGCATCAGGTTGGGATCATTGCTGGCCGTAGAGGCACGTCCTGTGCTGTCTCATGTTCCAACCATGCATCAGGTTGGGATCATTGCTGGCCGTAGAGGCACGTCCTGTGCTGTCTCATGTTCCAACCATGCATCAGGTTGGGGTCATTGCTGGCCGTAGAGGCACGTCCTGTGCTGTCTCATGTTCCAACCATGCATCAGGTTGGGGTCATTGCTGGCCGTAGAGGCACGTCCTGTGCTGTCTCATGTTCCAACCATGCATCAGGTTGGGGTCATTGCTGGACGTAGAGGCACGTCCTGTGCTGTCTCATGTTCCAACCATGCATCAGGTTGGGATCATTGCTGGCCGTAGAGGTACGTCCTGTGCTGTCTCATGTTCCAACCAAGCATCAGGTTGGGGTCATTGCTGGCCGTAGAGGCACGCCCTGTGCTGTCTCATGTTCCAACCATGCATCAGGTTGGGATCATTGCTGGCCGTAGAGGCACGTCCTGTGCTGTCTCATGTTCCAACCATGCATCAGGTTGGGATCATTGCTGGCCGTAGAGGCACGTCCTGTGCTGTCTCATGTTCCAACCATGCATCAGGTTGGGATCATTGCTGGCCGAAGAGGCACGCCCTGTGCTGTCTCATGTTCCAACCATGCATCAGGTTGGGATCATTGCTGGCCGTAGAGGCACGTCCTGTGCTGTCTCATGTTCCAACCATGCATCAGGTTGGGATCATTGCTGGCCGTAGAGGCACGTCCTGTGCTGTCTCATGTTCCAACCATGCATCAGGTTGGGATCATTGCTGGCCGTAGAGGTACGTCCTGTGCTGTCTCATGTTCCAACCATGCATCAGGTTGGGGTCATTGCTGGCCGTAGAGGCATGGCCTGTGCTGTCACAATCTTTCTTAGGACATCTTGGGATGTTTCTGCGTACGTGAGACTATCAGGAGGGTCTGCAGGAAGTTCAGCAAAGTCATTTTCAGATCAGGAAGAACTTTGACGACACAACTGAGCAAAGTGAAGAATGTTTTACCAGCTAATATGCACTCGTGTGTTGTGTACCGCATCCCGCATCCCTTGTAGCTGTGGGAAATCTACATAGGGGAGACCATCAGAAGACTGGAGACCAGAGTGAAAGAACATCAAGATGCCTTTCTAATCTGCAATTGCTGAACATGCATCATCCCTTGTAGCTGTGGGAAATACTACATGCGGGAGACTATCAGAAGACTGGAGACCAGAGACCAGAGTGAAAGAACATCAAGATACCTGTAGAAAGTGTTCTAAATAGAAGTTTGCAATTGCTGAACATGCATCGGATAATGGACATCATATTTTGTGGGAGGAAGCCACCTTCTTGGACCAGGCCAGAAGACAGAAGGAACTGCTAGTGAAGGAGGCATTGCACATCAGCCTAACACCAAAGTGCGAGTGGTTCAATGGAGACTGTGGAATGGACTTGCCTGGCTGTTGGGGAGCCACTCTCAAGAGCCTCAACTTGAAGCCACGCGCATATTTATTCTATTTTATTTATTTATACTTTTTGTTTATAAACATTTATAATTGATAACTTAGTATTTAACTTAGTTATTTATATATACGTATTTTAACTTAATATTATTTATATATACGTATTTTATTTATAATCGATAACTTAATTGATAACTTAGTATTATTTATATATACATATTTTGATAACTTAGGATATACGTATTTTATTTATTAATTATTTATTTTATTTATTATTTATGTAATTTATTTTTTGATTGTTTTTGTTGTTATTTTTAATATTAATATTTAGAATTTATTATTATTTATTTTATCTTACATCCGGTTCACACGCTAGATGCATGTGCCGGTTCATGTGCTGGACGCGTGTGCCAAGGTGTGGTTTTGTAGCACGTGATGAATAGCTAGCTACCGGTATATATATAGCAGGCACATGTGAGTTTTAGCGTCTCAGGCTAGAGTATCTAGTTGAAATGCTGAGAGAATACAATTTCAAGTTGATTATTGAGAACATTATTGCTGAGAGTTCATTAAGAATGATCTGTTTACCCTTACCAAAGCTGCCAAATGTAATGCTGCATTAGGATTAATCCTGCAGTCTTTCTTGGACTAGTCAAGTCACTGGCTACTGTTCGGTATTCCATTAATTCTGTGCACGCCAAACTGGCCATGTTGATCTTTCTTCCTTTCATGCAAGAATGCCTTGAGTTAGGTAGTAAGCGGACTCGTTTGAAGGTATTCAGTGTCGTTAGAAACTCACAGCTTATAGCAGATACGTTGCCGCGGGTCTGGAGAGAGCATGTGGAATTGCTCATAAGAGACTCTGCTTTTGCATGTCTGACTGCATGTTTGGTTGCATTTTGGTCGTTTTCTTTATAATGATGTGAGGAATAAAGGGGTTAATTTTGTAATCTTCTTATAAAAATATTTCAGGATGAAGTTCATAATTACTAGAAGTTAAGAAGCCAAACCTGGTCTTCTTCAGGCACAAGAAAAGAACCATTTACTTTTCATATTGCAAGGCTTTCTGTATCACGAGTTTACTAGTGTGTTTACTTTAACTTGTGCCAGGAATTTACTAGTATTCCCAGGAGTTTCTAGGAGTTTAGTAGTGTGCCAAGGAGACTACTATTGTGCACAGGAGTTTACTAGTGTGTTTACTCGTGCCAGGAATTTACTAGTATTAGTTTCTAGGAGTTTAGTAGTGTGCCAAGGAGACTACTATTGTGCACAGGAGTTTACTAGTGTGTTTACTCGTGCCAGGAATTTACTAGTATTCCCAGGAGTTTCTAGGAGTTTAGTAGTGTGCCAAGGAGACTACTATTGTGCACAGGAGTTTACTAGTGTGCGAAGGAGATTTTTATTGTGCCCAGGAGTTTACGGAGGTCCTAGGAGTTTAAGGAGATTACTACTACTTTGCCCGGGAGTTTAATATGCCCAGGAGATTTCCAGTGTGCAACATGGTAGTCACCTAAGAACCAGATGATTTTGAACCATAGGTGTCTATGCCGGTCAACAGCTTCTTTATTTTATGTTTATCTTTATATTTGACTTTAGCAACAGCCTTTCAGACCTGTTCATCTCTCTTTTTGTGAATGCTGCACATCTGACTTGAGTGCTGACTTGAGTGTGAATATAATGTGTGTGGAGGTTGTCTGCTAGGAAGTGAACATTTGAGCCACTTACAAGGTCTCTGTAGATGTAGTAAACTTGAGTCAAGAAATGCACTAAATAGAGCTAATGAGTGTTTAAAATGAACTAGAACATGTAGACACGAGGCTGGTTCAAGACACGAGGCTGGTTCAAGACACGAGGCTGGTTCAAGACACGAGGCTGGTTCAAGACACGAGGCTGGTTCAAGACACGAGGCTGGTTCAAGACACGAGGCTGGTTCAAGACACGAGGCTGGTTCAAGACACGAGGCTGGTTCAAGACACGAGGCTGGTTCAAGACACGAGGCTGGTTCAAGACATGAGGCTGGTTCAAGACACGAGGCTGGTTCAAGACACGAGGCTGGTTCAAGACACGAGGCTGGTTCAAGACACGAGGCTGGCTCAAGACACGAGGCTGGTTCAAGACACGAGGCTGGTTCAAGACACGAGGCTGGTTCAAGAACACGATGCTGGCCGAGCGTTGCAGTGTGGTTTGTCAATTGAACTTTGACCAGAGAGCCGCGGACACGCGATGTTCTGATTGGTCCGATGCTGCATTTCAGACGCTGGATTAGAACTTTTTTCTAATTCAGCGATTCAAACACTGGATTAGAAAAAAGTTCTAATCCAGCGTCTGAAATGCAGTGTCAGACCAATCAGAACATCGCGTGTCCGCGGCACCCGTGTCAAAGTTCAATTGACAAACTGCACCGCAATGCAACGCTCGGGCCAGCATCGTGTTGTGAACCAGCCTTAATGCTCATAGTGCCTTAATAGCAAGAGGCATAAATTAGTGCTTATTGAGCTGACATAGTCAAGAGGCTAAACGGCCAGCTACAGGTGTGCTGTCTGATGGGAAGTGGGACTCTCGAGGATTTGACTTCATATTGTCCTCCATCACCCGAGCCCAAGTCTGTGCTGTCTCATGTTCCAACCATGCATCAGGTTGGGATCATTGCTGGCCGTAGAGGCACGTCCTGTGCTGTCTCATGTTCCAACCATGCATCAGGTTGGGATCATTGCTGGCCGTAGAGGTACGTCCTGTGCTGTCTCATGTTCCAACCAAGCATCAGGTTGGGGTCATTGCTGGCCGTAGAGGCACGCCCTGTGCTGTCTCATGTTCCAACCATGCATCAGGTTGGGATCATTGCTGGCCGTAGAGGCACGTCCTGTGCTGTCTCATGTTCCAACCATGCATCAGGTTGGGATCATTGCTGGCCGTAGAGGCACGTCCTGTGCTGTCTCATGTTCCAACCATGCATCAGGTTGGGATCATTGCTGGCCGTAGAGGCACGTCCTGTGCTGTCTCATGTTCCAACCATGCATCAGGTTGGGATCATTGCTGGCCGTAGAGGCACGTCCTGTGCTGTCTCATGTTCCAACCATGCATCAGGTTGGGATCATTGCTGGCCGTAGAGGCACGTCCTGTGCTGTCTCATGTTCCAACCATGCATCAGGTTGGGATCATTGCTGGCCGTAGAGGCACGTCCTGTGCTGTCTCATGTTCCAACCATGCATCAGGTTGGGATCATTGCTGGCCGTAGAGGCACGTCCTGTGCTGTCTCATGTTCCAACCATGCATCAGGTTGGGATCATTGCTGGCCGTAGAGGCACGTCCTGTGCTGTCTCATGTTCCAACCATGCATCAGGTTGGGATCATTGCTGGCCGTAGAGGCACGGCCTGTGCTGTCTCATGTTCCAACCATGCATCAGGTTGGGATCATTGCTGGCCGTAGAGGCACGGCCTGTGCTGTCTCATGTTCCAACCATGCATCAGGTTGGGATCATTGCTGGCCGTAGAGGCACGGCCTGTGCTGTCACAATCTTTCTTAGGACATCTTGGGATGTTTCTGCGTACGTGAGACTATCCTGAGATGTTCCTAGTGAGGGGACTAACTATACAGCGTGGATACCTGAATACCTGTACCCCAGATACTTGGGACTATCACGGAATGAAGACTATAATGGAATGTCTAAAGCCCTAGCCCTAGAATACCCTTAACCCTAGGTTAAGCTAGTACACGATCACCTGTCTTCGCTTCTACAAGAGTTCGAGCGCTACTTCCCAACTACAAAAGATCCACGAACTGCCAAGGAATGGATCCGCGACCCATTTGCCAACAAACCAGGTGAATTGAGCATGTCTACACAAGAAGAAGATCAACTGCTTGAGATCGCAAATGACGGCGGCCTAAAAATTATGTTTGGGACAACAACTCTGTCGGTGTTCTGGCTTAGAGTCAAGACAGAATATCCTGAGATCGCCACAAAAGCATTAAAAAACCTGTTGCCGTTTCCGACATCTTATCTGTGTGAAATAGGGTTTTCTGCAGTGACAGCAACCAAAACAAAATCACGGAACAGACTGGACATAATCAACACACTTCGTGTGTCATTGTCTCACATTACTCCTAGGTGGGATCGTCTTGTTTCGGAGAAACAAGCTCATGGCTCCCACTGATTCCGTGTTACATTTTTCATGCATTTTATATTTGATTTTCTGGTTTATCTTATGCTGAATGATTTACGTTTATTACTACATTTAGATAGAATACATCAGTTTTTATACCGGTCGCGTCATTTTATTCTGTTGTAGGCCTATTTATCCCTCACATCTTGGATGCCGGTCCGTGAAAATATTGTCGGAGATTCAACCGGTCCGTGGTACAAAAAAGGTTGGGGACTGCTGCCCTAGAGAATACCCTTAACCCAGGCCCTTGCCCGCCTTAATCCGGCCCTGGCTCTAGAATACCCTTAACCCAGGCCCTTGCCCTAGAGAATAGCCTTAATCCGGCCCTGGCTCTAGAATACCCCACGGCCCTGGTCCTAGAATACCCTTAACCCAGGCCCTTGCCCTAGAGAATACCTGCCCTGGCTCTAGAATACCCTTAACCCAGGCCCTTGCCCTAGAGAATAGCCTTAATCCGGCCCTGGCTCTAGAATACCCTTAACCCAGGCCCTTGCCCTAGAGAGCCTTAATCCGGCCCTGGCTCTAGAATACCCTTAACCACGGCCCTGGTCCTAGAATACCCTTAACCCAGGCCCTTGCCCTGGAGAATACCCTTAATTCGTCCCTGGCTCCAGAATACCCTTACCCTGGAAAGTGTATGAAATATTAAGAGCCAGTAAAACCAGGATATATGACTGCATGTTTGTAATGATGTGAGGAATAAAGGGGCAAATTTTGTGGAAATTCTTCACATAACACAGTCTGAAATCCGGTGCAATAGTAGAACTATTTTACTTTCGTCATGCAAAACCTTCTGTGTCAGGGGTTTACTAGTATGCCCTGAAGTTTACTATTGTGCCCTGGAGATTACTAGTGTGCTTAGGAGTTTACCAAGCGTACAACATGGTAGAGCATCTTAGAGTGAGATGATTTGAACCATGGGTGTTTGTGCTGAACAGATTTTCCCCGTTTTTTTACCAATATTCACTTTGGTCTTCACCAGGGCAAATTAAAACATTGAAGTGTTGGCAATAGGCAATCTACGGAACATTTGACATCTAACCGTGGCAGCTTTTTTCTTTCTTTTAAATGTATTTTCTAAATATATTATTTTTTAATTTCAGCAAGCATTAATTAACAGCCTTTTCAGACCTGTTGAGTGTGTTAATTATGAATACTTGCAAGCCTTTGACTCGAGTATGTAATGTATATTAATGTCTGCTAGGAAGTGGAACATTTGAGCCACTTACGAGGTCTCTGTGAATGTATTCAACTACTGGGAGTAGAGAAATTAACTAAATAGAGCTAACGATGTCTAAAAAAGGAACTGGAACATCTGGACACTAATGCCTCATCGTGCCGAGCATTAGTGTCCATTAGTGTCCAGTTCCTTTTTTTTACATAGAGACCTCTTAAGTTGCTCAAATATTCCACTCACTTCCTAGCAGACGACCAAATATGCATTACACACTTCAAGACATCCCTGATACAATCCCGAGATGTTCCCAGTGAAGGTGACTGACTGTACAACATGGATATATACCCCAGATACTTGCGGCTATCACGGAATGGGGACTATCATGGAATGTCCCTAGCCCTAGAACCCCTTAATCCTAGTGTTATGCCCCAGACTGAAGCTCAGGGACATTAGAAATAATAAACAGTTATGTGTCGTAGTGAGTGTGTGTTGTATAGATGTATAGATATTAAAATTGTATCATGTTCATGTCAGCCTTGATTTCTGTTTTCATCCTTAATTTCTTATGTGTAAATTAGCTAATGGCATATGCCAATTGAAAACTGAACCCAACACGAACCCTGCACACACACACATATGTATTTCCTTATTTGGTCATTTTTAGTAGCTCCGCTGGGGCCTATAAAAGCCCCAGCGGAGCATGTGACTAGTCAGTTATGTCTTGCTGTTCTACTTTTAACATACTTTTTATAAAAACCTTATCTCTTGGGAGAAGGGGGTAGTAAGACTTGACTCTGGTGGCAGCATACCTACCACTCTGACTGGATTGGCTCGTTGAGCTCAGGTTGGGTGTGTAGCATACGTTGGGGCAAGATTGTTCCCCAACACCTAGCCCTAGAACACACTTGGTGATGTGTCCCAACTGGAGGCAGCATGTGAGACCATTGGCCTATTGACCTGATTGGAAGTCATCCATCCTCTCTTTGAAGCCACTCTGCTGCACGTATCACTGCACTGACTACTTTAGGAGAGTGCCGGCCTCCCTCCAACCCCAGCACTGCAGCTTGCATGCTTCGCCCAATACAGCAACTCAGCACTTGTGTGTGTGTGTGCGCGCATGTTTGTGTTAATTGAACTGTTCACACCTTGCAAAGACCTTCTACCATAAAGTATATACTTGTTTTCAAGGTGCTCAAGTTTTGAGGATTGGTGTTAACAAAATTATTTCACGGAATATTTTTTTGTTATTGCAACCTCTTTCTTACCAGACCTTACTTAATTGGAGGGCACAGTTTTCGCATCTTGGATCAAGCTCCTTGAAAAAGGTGCTATACTGTATATAATAAAATTCTCAAAATATCAACTCCCCCCGCCCCCCCCCTTCCCCATGGCATTTTGCCAGCTCCTCTAGCAATCATCAATTGAACGACCATGAAAGGAAGGGGAAAAACGTGGATTATTATTTAACTCGTTTTTTAAATCTTCCATGTTAATTTACCTGATAATGGCTAGAGCAGCTGGGCCGAAACATTGCAAATTATAAAAAAATGAAGTGGGTACGAGTAGTTTAATACTTTAAGAGCTAACCACCTAAGCCCAGATGGATTATGCTTATCAAGACTGGCAACAAATGCCACACCCCCTCCCGCCCCCTCCGTTCCTCCTCTGCAATGATTGGGCGCTGGTGCTATACCACACCTTTAACCAACCATGTCTCTGCAGCATAGGTCTCTACTAGGTCTCCAGTGACCCAATCCGCTGACACGCTATGTATTCAAGTCCAGTATTGCTACAACCTTTCCTATACAGGAGAGCTTAGGATTCCTGGACAATGTCCTTAGTGAGGGTGAAGTCACTGTACAGCAGGGACCCTAGAATCGATGCTGGGACTATGGCCGGGGTTAGGACAGGACTATTCTATGGCCAGGGCTAGATCTAGGTGTGTTCTGGGACTAGGTATAAGGGTGGACTAGGTATAAGGGTGTTCTAGGGTTAGAGTGTTTCTACAGCCAAGGCTATGGCCTTGGATGACTATCCAGCATGGATCTATCGGTATCCCGAGATACTTGGAGTATCCTATGTTCCTAGAATACTCCTAGCCCCAAAATATCCCTAGCCCTAGAATAGCCCTAACCCTGGCCCCAGCCCTAGAATATATCCTAAAATACCCCAATCCCAGCCCTAGAATATTTCTAGACCCTGCCCTAGAATACGATTCTGATGCATGCTATATAGCCAATCACCCTCACCAGAGACATCCCAGGACAGTTCATCCATGGAACCCTGGGATGACCTACTGTAGGTAAGGTTGTGCCAGTACTACTAGCATGAATGAAATACGAGCATATATCCTCAGCGTGCTCCAGGAAGGAGAGTGTTGTCTGAAGTTGGAGCCTTATGGACCTTTTGGTGTAACATATCGAGAAGTTCGCTTCAAAGATGAGAGTGGATGATCAAATGCCCATCAAGTTGGATGATAGCTCCTTCGGGGGCTCTCTAACTTGAAAGGAAGTTCGGCATTGCTTGTAAATTATCATTTACAAACTAGAGGCCAGCCGTAACTCACCAGTTTGTTTCAAGTCCTCCATTGAGACGAGGGATGTTGGGACAAGGGATGGGGTGTGGCTGTAGAATATTGGTGGACACACGTGTGGCTTATGCTTCGGCCGGCCATCTGTCCCAAAGAAGCAATGGTGAAGTTATTGCTAGGTCACCAGCTTCCAACTAGAATATAATTTTAGCTGACGACTAAATGCTATACCAGCATTTTATCAGCTCAAAGTTGGGGGGGGGGGGGGGGGGGGGGGATGGGAGGGTTGTGTGTGATTTTTCCCACATTTCAACTGAGTACTTTGGTTGATCTAAGACTGAAGTACTCAGTTGAAATTCTGGCAAAGAAACAACAAACTCTGAGCTTTTAAAATATTTATATTTTCAGTTTAATATAACCAGGCTCATCAAAATAACAACTGATCTCTTGAATCTCCTCGGTTAAAAGCCGAGTGAGAGCTGGAGCAATCATAAAACGGAGGCAGTTGTTGTGGACCGCACTGCTGGGAATGCACAACACCGCTTGGTCGGGGGAGGGGGGGGATTCAGTCTCCCACTATCGCTGTCTGCTCGCGGTCCTTGAAGACAAATTTAACGTGTTCTTTGGGGGGGGGGGGGGGGTTTAAATTTCACTGCACAAAAATCGAAATGATTTTATAGCACATCAATAAATTTTATTTGTGAAGTGAGATTAGAGGAAAAAACAAGTTACACAATGTCCATCACTTCCCCCTCTCCAGATCACACTTCTCTCCAGCACGATTGCTCTCCCTTGTTTTGCAATCCTTCCCTTGAAACCAAGAGCAGGAAAAAAATTTTTGGTGAAGAATGCTCCAGTGTCCTCAAGTAACACAGTCCTTATCCACATGACACGTGGTTAGAGACGGTGTCAAGCGTAGCAAACGTGCACTCCAGCCGGAGAGGCAACACGTCTGAGCAGACAAGTCCCTCCTAAGTCTACCTTGTAGTTATCAAGATTATAACTTTTGACCGCAATAGTTTCGTGGCCATCCTCGTAGGGCTGCAAGGAGCTCCTCGATGAGTAATGGCACATAGCAGTGTGTAAACTAAAACATTGAGTGTCGAGCAAAGCCGTGTGGCAATATACAGAGTACGGGTGGGAACCCAAGTGCATAGCTCCATGTGATGTATGCACCCATGCCTGAGAATTAAAAGTTTTCATAGCCAAGCTCTCCTTCAGTTTCTTCAGTACCTTTTCTCTTTCTCACTCATTTCTTGCTTCCATTTTCATCTTTTTCGTTTCACTTGGTTCCATCGTGACACTGAACCATCTCTTAGCAGCGCAATTAAGTATGCGCAGAATTACGATGTTGCAGTTCATACACAAATATGTATACGGAGGCCGTTTATTGCTCCGTGTGATGAACATGCGTTCGCCCGAAGCAAGGGATTAATATAGGGTCGCACTTCCCTCGACGACAAATTCTGAAACAGTGCTACATGGGGATTTCCAGTCCTAGTTAAATGGTTGTTAGCTGGACATTATCATGCATTATAATAATCATATTGTTATCAAATCTTCCTCATTTGTTTTAAAAAAAGTGTAATTTTCTTAAAAATTAAAGGGTGTGAATTGCTGCTAGGTAATGTGGCTATTAACAGTGTGAGTTAGTAATGAAGGCAATGTGCCAATGTAATCAAGATCAACATGTTGCTGCTCAAATTGTTCTATATTTGAACTCGCCCAGCATCACCAGTGTGGGGTCCGGCTCTGGCTATCCCTCCACAATGGTGTAAGCTATTGTTGCTGCCACCAGAGTCTAGCTCTCAGTAACCTAGCCAACAACTATAACCAGAGAAATTTAGGTTTGTTAATATAATTGATGACAAGCTACAACTTAGAACAAGACTGACCCAAGGATCTGGTTTAAATACCCTGCCAGCCAGCACATGACTGCACACACATACATACATACATACACTGGCCAAGCCAACTACACTAACAATAGGTAGGCACACATAAGTCCATACTGGCACAGGTGTGAAAGGGGGTGATAAGATGAAACACAAGTGAGCATACCATTCATTTAGTAACTGTGCGTGTATCAACGATAACTGTGGTAACGCATGACCCCATAATTAATAACTATTCTACTGAGTCCGTGACCAAGGGTCAGTCCAGGCCAGTCATGGCCGGTGTGGAGGGTTCTGCCCTCGACAACCAGCCATACATTTGCTAAGACACTAATCAAAATCCAATTTATAAAGTTTATGACCTCGTGTCATGCATAGCGACATAACCCCAAGTCAGGAGTTTAATAGTGTGCACATGAGTTTGCTAGCATGTCCATGGGTTTACTAATGCGCCCAGGAGTTTACTAGTGTGCTCAGCAGTGTGTAAATATGGTAGAAGTACCTTTGAGTCAGATGAGATAATCTAGGACCTAATAGGTCTCTCAGTGTCAGGTTTAATTGCCAGGTTCTTGCAGCGCTTGGAACTGTGAAGTTCTGGCAATTGGATATTTAACAGCCTCTTCAGATACCAGTTGGTGTGTGTTAATTGTGAACACCAACCCAAGTAATTGAGATGTGAGAGCACTTAGGCCATATCTATGGTTAAATGTGTTTATCACCTTGTAAGTGCTGACTTTCATCATGAATAATCACATCTTTCTATCCTCTGTGACCACGATCTTATCATTCCCTTCTCTCTCCTCTATTGACCAGTCTTCTCTGCCCTTGCTTGTGGCTCTGCTATCTCTCTCACCACATGCACTTCTGTTCGATATATACGCTAGCCGTACTAAGTGGAAATGGCACGAGTGATGTAAGCCCACTCACAGATGACGTACAAGTAGATAAGTATGACATCCTCTCAGAACTATTAATAATAGCTGCTCTATGCTTGGGTGAACAAATATATCCAACATAAAACCAATTAGCTATAACTACAAAGAAATTCTTACATAAGTGTAGGAAAGGATGTCTGCTGTACTGTCTGCACCACACCTTGGAGGCCACCCATCTTGCCATGAAAGGTGAACATCTCCACCTGTCACTGTAGAACTGCCACATTGTACATCCTTGTATTTCTCCTTGGAGTCTAGATATTCAAGGTTAGAGTCCAGCCTCCAGCAAATGTGCTGTTGTTAGGTTGGTTCAACTAAGGAGTTTTTATTAAAGTCATTTTTTCAGGCATTGATATTTTTTGTTTAGCAAAACTGACATTTCACCTTGCACCTGTAGAGTTAGTTAGCTCAGGTGAAGGTGCCATCCTCAGGTGAAGGTACACAGTTCAGTTAGCTCAGGTGAAGGTGCACAGTTCAGTTAGCTCAGGTGAAGGTGCACAGTTCAGTTAGCTCAGGTGAAGGTGTACAGTTCAGTTAGCTCAGGTGAAGGTGCACAGTTCAGTTAGCTCAGGTGAAGGTGCACAGTTCAGTTAGCTCAGGTGAAGGTGGTTAGCTCAGGTGAAGGTGCACAGTTCAGTTAGCTCAGGTGTGCACAGTTCAGTTAGCTCAGGTGAAGGTGCACAGTTCAGTTAGCTCAGGTGAAGGTGCACAGTTCAGTTAGCTCAGGTGAAGGTGGTTAGCTCAGGTGAAGGTGCACAGTTCAGTTAGCTCAGGTGAAGGTGCACAGTTCAGTTAGCTCAGGTGAAGGTGCACAGTTCAGTTAGCTCAGGTGAAGGTGCACAGTTCAGTTAGCTCAGGTGAAGGTGCACAGTTCAGTTAGCTCAGGTGAAGGTGCACAGTTCAGTTAGCTCAGGTGAAGGTGCACAGTTCAGTTAGCTCAGGTGAAGGTGCACAGTTCAGTTAGCTCAGGTGAAGGTGCACAGTTCAGTTAGCTCAGGTGAAGGTGGTTAGCTCAGGTGAAGGTGCACAGTTCAGTTAGCTCAGGTGAAGGTGCACAGTTCAGTTAGCTCAGGTGAAGGTGCACAGTTCAGTTAGCTCAGGTGAAGGTGGTTAGCTCAGGTGAAGGTGCACAGTTCAGTTAGCTCAGGTGTGCACAGTTCAGTTAGCTCAGGTGAAGGTGCACAGTTCAGTTAGCTCAGGTGAAGGTGCACAGTTCAGTTAGCTCAGGTGTGCACAGTTCAGTTAGCTCAGGTGAAGGTGCCCCTTCAGTTAGTTCAGGCAAAGTTCGTTGAAAGGCATCACCACCGTTCATGTTTCTCCTGTCCATTCCTGGTCGCTGCACTTTGAAGAAGGCTTTGATAGAATTTGACATACCTAAATGCTAACTCGAATGTCTTGAGTGAGCAGCTGGTTGCCGTTGAGTCTAGATCAGAACTTAGCAAGAATAGAGAATTAAAAGTATTTCGCTGATATGAATTTGTCTCTGTATGTAAAGGGTTTGGGTTGCTTCACTTGAAACAGTAATGTAGAACTCTTTAATACTCTAAACTAATAGTAGAATCCAATTCTGAGAGGGCTATGATGGATAAGTAGACAATAGTCTCAGCTATCTATCAAGAATGTCATTATATTAATAGATATTGAGGGCATTTGTCTTTTCTCATTACAACGGTATAATTATTTTACAAGCTCAAAATATGTGTAGGTAACAAACGAGCTCTTGTTGGCTGAAAATGGTTTGGCACACCAATATAATGCACTACATTCAGACTGGTTTATACATTCAGACTGGTTTAGACTGGTTTAATACACACTGGTCCACTAGACTAGTTATTCTGCACACTAGGCAAGACGAGTCTGAAAAATCATGGTAGCGAGTTTCTTTTCCCACTTCTGCCTAGCTGTCTGCTGTAGTGTGTGGTGTAGTTAGTGCAGTGTGACCACGCATGAAATGTAGAGTGTGCCTTTTAATTCTGCCTAGCACTTTCCAGCATCCACACTTATAGCCAGTTCAGGCACTCAGATTTTGAGGTACTCCAACTTGGGCTGTATATATATAACTTTTATCTATGCAGAATTTTTAGTATCAAAAGAGAGCACACAGAGAGAGAGTTATCTTTTGAACATGTAGCAAGTTCACAGAGTGAAGTGTGCCGAATCTATGGAACTCCAAAGCCGTAACCACAAGAAATGTCTTTTTATGGTCAATACTGGCCCATATTGGACACACCAATATAAAACAATAATTTAAGATTTTTTTTAATGAACTGTGTTGAGGTGTGAAACCTGTTTGAGGCAGATTTCAGTGTGCCAGGTGGAAGCTACAGCACTTTGTATGGAATATTATGCTCTCAGCCAGAGAGCAGCAAATGAACTGTTTCTAGTTTTCCAGTGGGCACTGTTTTCATGATGTGCATTTTCTTTCATGGTGACTTGCGCTGAACCAGCACGGATATTCCTGCACTGGTGCAAGCATTTCCTGAAGGAATACTCCAGAGAGAGCTGAAGTCAACATAATCACTAGAAATGAATGCAAGGCTTAGAGTGTTGAGCTGAAACATGTCAAGCCACGAGATACTAGCATCGTTAGATTCATTACTCTAGCCATTGCCCTGGACCTAATTCTAGCCATTCCCTTGGCTCTCTAGCCATTGTGCCCTGGTCCTAACCCTAGGTTATAACCCTTGCTGAAGGCTTGTTCTAGTATTGATCTATGCATTATTGATGTCCACAGGCGATGCCTGCTAACTGACAGAAATGTCATGCTGAAGTGAAGCAATACAGAAGCTGACAAGAACTTCCGACATCTTCTCTAAGTGGTGGATGCTGTTTTGTGTTGAGTATGCTCTCCACCATTCACCATTACCATATTTTCAGTTGAAAGTTACCCATCTGAAGGAGCTGCAGTCATGACTGGCAATACAATGGAGGAATTGTGTTTGCATCTATCTAAGCACTCGTGACAGACTGTGCATTCACCTCGAGCAAATGTTGAGGAACTGAGTAGCCATGTCATAATGGACCTCCAACATAACTGCCCTGACAGCTACTAACTATGAAGCCCTTTCTCCTCTGCAGACAGTCTTTTCTAGGACTTTGAATCTGCCAGCCAATCTTTTCACTACGATGACATTTCCTTGCCTATATAAGCTCATTTCATTTACAACTGGAGAAACATTCATATTTTTCACAAGTCAACATATTGTGAGTACATACCTCCTCCATTTTGAATCTTGCAAACCTTTCCATCAACTCTCCTGTGAAGCCTCACTTGGCTCACCAGTTATATCACTCATTGCATTTTGAATCAAATATTAAGTGTCTGTGCACACATTCTTGCAGTTGGGTCAATCAAGTTAGTCACCCTCCTCATTATGGGGCATGGGGGACCACCCTCATTATGGGGTATGGGGGCTACCTTCCTCATTATGGGGTATGAGGGATCACACCACCCTCCTCATTATTGGGTATGAGGGATCACCCTCCTCATCATGGGATATGATGGACTATCATACTAATATGTAAAAATGAAAAATGCTGAGACGTCACTGTAGACATCAATCCACTTGCTATTAAATCCGAGACATTCCTATTTGCTATTAATTTTGTAGGAATCTCTGACAAATTAGATTTGTTATACTGAAATCTGAACTCGTGATTCAGCTCCCGCCCCCCATCATGATTCAGCCCCCTCTCCCCATCATGATTCAGCCCCCTCTCCCCATCATGATTCAGCCCCCTCTCCCCATGATAGATCCCCCTTGCACACCAACAGAGAGTGTAATAGCACTCCCTATAGTTTGACCCACTTTTTTAAATGGCAGCCAGCAAAACACCACAAAATCGAAGCTCATATCCCTCAGCTAAAACTCACTTGGGCAGCTTTAGTTGTCTAAGCCAATATGAGCTCCAACAAGACTCCCAAGGGTAACTTGAATCTTCACTGCAGTACTAAGCCAGCAGTGGAGGGAAAAAATGTTTGAAGTGTGAAAAAACCCTGAAACTCATCTTCAAGGATCTATGTTCTGTGTTTGACCTTCAAGGATCTATGTTCTGTGTTTGTTTCTATCTCAACTTCAAGGATCTATGTTCTGTGTTTGTTTCTATCTCGCCTCCAAGGATCTATGTTCTGTGTTTGTTTCTATCTCACCTCCAAGGATCTATGTTCTGTGTTTGTTTCTATCTCACCTCCAAGGATCTATGTTCTGTGTTTGTTTCTATTCACCTTCAAGGATCTATGTTCTGTGTTTGTTTTTATCTCATAATTCAAGGATCTATGTTCTGTGTTTGTTTCTATCTCACCTTCAAGGATCTATGTTGTGTGTTTGTTTCTATCTCAACTTCAAGGATCTATGTTCTGTGTTTGTTTCTATTCACCTTCAAGGATCTATGTTCTGTGTTTGTTTCTATCTCACCTCCAAGGATCTATGTTGTGTGTTTGTTTCTATCTCACCTTCAAGGATCTATGTTCTGTGTTTGTTTCTATCTCACCTCCAAGGATCTATGTTCTGTGTTTGTTTCTATATCACCTTCAAGGACCTATGTTCTGTGTTTGTTTCTATCTCACCTCCAAGGATCTATGTTCTGTGTTTGTTTCTATTCACCTCCAAGGATCTATGTTCTGTGTTTGTTTCTATCTCAAAGGATCTATGTTCTGTGTTTGTTTCTATTCACCTCCAAGGATCTATGTTCTGTGTTTGTTTCTATCTCACCTCCAAGGATCTATGTTCTGTGTTTGTTTCTATCTCACCTCCAAGGATCTATGTTCTGTGTTTGTTTCTATTCACCTCCAAGGATCTATGTTCTGTGTTTGTTTCTATCTATCTCACCTTCAAGGATCTATGTTCTGTGTTTGTTTCTATTCACCTCCAAGGATCTATGTTCTGTGTTTGTTTCCTTAATTCAAGGATCTATGTTCTATGTTTGTTTCTATTCACCTTAATTCAAGGATCTGTGTTTGTTTCTATCTCACCTCCAAGGATCTATGTTCTGTGTTTGTTTCTATTCACCTCCAAGGATCTATGTTCTGTGTTTGTTTCTATATCACCTCCAAGGATCTATGTTCTGTGTTTGTTTCTATATCATCTTCAAGGATCTATGTTCTATGTTTGTTTCTATTCACCTCCAAGGATCTATGTTCTGTGTTTGTTTCTATCCCAACTTCAAGGATCTATGTTCTATGTTTGTTTCTATCTCACCTCCAAGGAGCTATGTTCTGTGTTTGTTTCTATCTCACCTTCAAGGATCTATGTTCTGTGTTTGTTTCTATTCACCTCCAAGGATCTATGTTCTGTGTTTGTTTGTTTCTATCGTACAAAAGGTCCATTCTTAAAAGTTGACTAACGGGAGACTCCAAATGTTCCAATGCACGTCCACGATGAATCTATTTCTTGGTTCCTTGAGAAAGCATGAGTAGTGGTGGTTGTATGCAATGCAATCAACATGCTGTTTTATAATCAGAATTGAGTCTTAGCACATGCTATAGAACAAATTACTTGCAGCCAGGTCTGCCGTTTGGTTTCTGGAGTTCCCACTCTTGGAAAGAGAAGGAAAGGTTTCTCTATACCAGTGCTCACTTTATCTATCTATCTATCTATCCTCTACACAGAATCAGAAGAGCCCAACCCTCCGCATAGTCCAGACCCTGTCCCGAGCACTGGTAGTGTGGAGAGAAGAGTACGCCTCTTTCCCCGTCCTCTCCTGGACCAACTTCCTCCACAAAACCAGGCAGTTCATTAACCCTCTGGTGTCTGAGGACCTGATGGGGACTACTGCATCAGCACTTCATGACATTGGAGAGGTAGGCAGAGTTGGGAGGATGGAGAGGGGAAGGGGGAGATACTATAGATCTACGGAATTGAAACTTTCTTAAAAGATGAGTTTAGTTGCATTTTCATCATGCGGCACAGTTGTACAGTTGTCATGGTGATTACATGCCACCAGATGTTGATGTGTTTTGTTTTCCGCCCTCCCATGCACAGGTGGTGTACATCAGAAAAGGCTTGCTCATTAACATTGTGGTACTGGACCCGGCTTGGCTCGGTCGGCAGATCTTTGGTCCTGCACTCTCCCCGGAGAATTCCATCGTACCTCAACTCAGGTCCATCACAGGCCAAATCAATTTCTCCTTGTTGCAACATGTGTACCCAGCATGCGATACTAAATCAATTGCTCACCTCTTTGAACACTTTGAGCTCTGCATTGCGGTGGACGAGCAGAGATCGAAATACCTCTTCCCTGGCCTCATCCAGATGGAGCCGCTGTTTGGTCTGTGGGAGAAGGATCCAGAGTTCACTGTTTATTCTGGCATACGCATTTGTTGCCAGAGACACACTGACATATTCTCCCCTTCACTATTTCCCAGAATCCAGATCCAGACTCGGAAGGTTTTTTCAGGCGACATTGAGGACCAGGAGCTGAGTATGTGGAGTGAAGGTCTCAAGTATTGCTGTGGTGGAGTAGAGATACTTGTCCGCTACCCTGAACTTCACAAGATCATTGAGATTCTTGTACGAGGCACGGAGCAGACTAGACTGGACTGCTACTCCCTCCTTCAGAAGTTCTACTCCATTGTGATCCAGACAGCACGCAGGGTAAACCCAGGCACTGCCTTTGAGACACGCCTCCTAAGCTCCAGGAGGCTCAAAGAGCATCGACAGCCACTCCTCTCCTACTCCCCTGAGCAAGTGTTTGCGGCAGAAAGAGGAGACGGCATTCTTAGACACTCCCAGATGCTCGGAGAGACAGAGGATATCATAGATGTCATCTGTTGTGGTTGTAAGCAGCTGCTCGTTGCCACAAAGTCGGCACCATACTGTCTTCTGAGTTCTCTTCCCAAACAGACACGAGCTGAGCTGAGCAGCCAGCTGGACCACCCACACCCACTTGGTCGGGATTGGTGCCTTCTGGCCCTCCAACTTTCATTTGTGGAGGAGGTCCCTAAAATCCACCAGACTAATGATTGCTCTAGCCCCACCAACCAGCTGTTGAGAGCTTGGGAGCAGAGCTCACAGAACACTGTAGTCACTGTTATTGATGCTCTGAGGGCTATTGGGAGGGATGACGCTGCCTGTACGATCATACAAGGACTATCTCCATTCTCCAACACCAGTAACTTTAGTTTGCCTGGTGGTGGTGACACCTTACCTCTGCTAAATCAATCATAAACACCAAGAGCTTATTAAGAATTTTATTATGACATCATATTCCAATTATAATGATTTGCGCACTTGCGCTCCAAGTTCGCTTATAAGCGAACGAAAAACTAATCCTCAGTAGAGCTAAAAGAAAAAGAAATGGCTAGTAAAGTAAAGATACCGTCTGAAGTTGGGAACAAGTACGCTCTTGGGCAAGAACTTGCAAGGTAAGTCCTAGGGCTCGTAGCAATGGAAGAGAAGGTGTATATTGGTCGTGCGGTTAGCTAACTTGCAATTAGGTGTACGGGATTTGAAATACTATTTATGTAACTTGAGCTGTAGGATATTTTATGTAACTTGAGCTGAAGCTTGTCGCTGTACAAAAGCCAGCTTTTTGCTGCCCAGCTTTCTGCTCCCTCCTGAATTTGTCTACTTTGTTTCTTCCTCTCTCAATGTTGATGTTAAAAAAAAAAAGGGAGCTGCATAAATTATTGCAATATCTAGGCCTCTTTCTGCTCAGCTTTCCAGTTCTCTCCTGACATGATTTCCCCTCTCATCCTGTGTCAATGTTGTGGATGCTCCTCAGAGATTTCCTGCTCTCTCATTACATGTTCATTATTCTAGATCTTTGTTATTCACTTCTCGGGCTTTCTTCTCTCACCTTGTTGTCGCTGATCAGGAGTTTCTTGCATCTTTTGCTTCTGCTGGTCTGAACTCCTTCCTCGATGGTTCTCACATTTCTCTTGAAAATTTAAAATTTAGCTGGTTTGTGCTGGGTCTTCAAGCTTCTCAGGTAGAACGTGAACAGCATATCGTAATGATTTTTTTATGCACATGAGGACCAGTGATGCATAGATAATAAATATATATTCAGCATTTGGCATTTGGTGCTGAGATAGCCTTCCCCAACCAAACAAGCCATATGCCTGGTTAGTTAGTTGCCATAGCCATGGATCTAGACTCATATGGATATTTCATGAAATTCATTATTGATATTAGTCCAGTACCAAATTCTTTTAAACATGTTTTTAATATTGTCTCTTGTCATATCCACCACATCACACCTTGCTCATGATCGCTACCGCTCATTACAACACCATGGTTCTCTTTTAATGAATGCGTCTCTCAGAGGAAATTACGCTGTGGTCTACACTTGTACGAGCAAGGAGACAAACAGTCCGCATGCCCTCAAGATCATGCTCAGGCAAGGCAACAAGAAAGATGATGTGATGAGAGAGGTGAGCATTCTCAAGAAATTAAAGCATCCTGGGATACTCAAGATGACAGACTTCATGGAGTGCGACAGAGAATACATCCTGGTCACTGAATTGTAAGTGTCAACATAATTATGCACAAATATCTAATGATTTGTATTGACAAGCTTAGTGGAGTTAATAGTAATAGTTTCCTTCCTGCTAAACCTTCTATGCCAGTAAATAACTGCCACTGTGCATGGCTTCATAACCAGTCCTCAAAATGCTTCCTATCAATATCATGTAGAGGTTTGTTTGCTTACATGCATAACTACTATATAAGACCGGGAAGGTCATCCCGTTTATATCCTTCACAACTTTATCCTCTTTCAGCAGTGTAGCCTAGCTTTAACGTTAAGAGTAATTGTTACATTCCTGCTAGAAGATTGGCTATGACAGTGTATTTGTTATTGTCACTAGACTGAATGGAGGTGAACTGTTTGACTTTGTCCTGGAGAAGGAATACTTGGATGAGAAGACAGCTGCTTTCTACATCAAGCAGGCTCTTGATGCCACCAGTTATTTGCACAAAAATAATGTCGTACATCTTGACTTAAAAGTGTGTTATTCCTCTGAAATATTTTTCTGCTTATTAATTATTCTTTCTTCCTTTCTTTCTTTTTAGCCTGAAAACATTGTTCTCAAGGATAAAGATTGTGATATAATCAAGATAATTGATTTTGGGGCTGCCCGGGATTTGAACATCAACCCAAAACCAAGGGTCATGGTTGGGACTCCTGAATTCATTGGTATAGCAATAGAGTCTATTCTTAATCTCTACCAAACTCTCAAACTATTCTCTCTCTTTCTCTCTCTTCAGCTCCTGAGGTGCTGAATTTTGAGCCTGCTTCATTAGCATCAGACATGTGGTAGGTAGAATGTTATAATAGGTACTAATCAAGTCAGTTTTTGTATTTTTAATTATTATATATTGCACACAGGGCAATTGGGATTATCACTTTCGTTCTGTGAGTCACCATAAAAATATTACCTATATACAAATAGAATGTATATAGGACAATATATTTGTATGGTTTTTGCAGATTAACAGGGATGTCCCCTTTTCTTGGAGAGGATGACCTGGAGACTGTGAGCAATATCTCTACAGGGGAGTTTGAATTTCCAGATCCCTACATTGATGAGGGGTATGAGGATATGTCAGAAAAGGCTAAAAACTTCATCAATGACCTAATCCTCTTGAATCCAAAGTGAGCACAAAGAGAGCTAGATAAGAACAGCCTTTTGGTCTTCATTTTGCCTTATAGAGAATTTAAAACAAACAGGAGCCAATACAAACTTGTTTTTTAGTTATCCCAGTTCTTGTGTCTTTCTTTTCCAAGTCCTTGCTCTATGCTAGTCTTTGCTATGCTAATCAAATTTTTACCAATCTTTTCCTGCTTATAATATTTACTACTCAACCATTTCCTGCTTATAATATTTACTACTCAACCATTTCCTGTTTAATTACGCCTTCTCTTTCATGCAGGGAGAGATCTGATAGCGAAGCTTGCCTTAAACATGATTGGATGACTAATGCAAATCCTGTAATTGTCGGAACAGAACGTCTCAAATCATTCCGAGCTAGAAGAAGATGGCTGGTAAGGAATGTACAAAACTTGTTGCCCCCCTTCCCGTGGCACTATGGAGTGGTTCCTCATGTGGCATTATAGCTATGGGGCACTATGGGGCAGTGTAGTTCCTTGTGTGGCACTTATGGGGCACTGTGGATCCTCCTGTTACATCATGGTTGCATGCCATAGGGATTTTAAAGTTAATGTTGTCTCAAATAATTATAGATATCTTGTTCTTACCATAATGGGGATGGCATTATTTATCCCTACTAGGCTGTGACCAGAGCTGCAAGGTTGTCTGTCAGTCTAACCAGAATGATCCGAGGGAGTTCATCCAGCACAAGCACAGATACTTGTGGTAGTCCAGGGATTGGCCCAGATGATGTCCTAGAACCATAAATGTCACTTCTGCATCAATATGACTACCATCATCAATATGACTACCATTTCCATGACTACGAGTTCCATGCTGAAATACATGCAAGACACATGTTTCACTTTGTTGAGTAAAAGTTAATCATCATCATGAGTACCACTTCCATATTAAAATGCATGCAATGACCTTATTTTTTTATTGTTATTTTTTTGTGTTGTTGTGCTGTGTATGTGTATATACAATCTAAGGATAAAGCATTTGCAGCATCATGATTTTTATGTATATATATAAATTGTACAATTCTGATATATTTTTCTTGTTTTGAAATGGTGTACTCTATAAACCATCCTTGGCTGGGGTTTTTTCTTCTTTGTGTGTGTGTGTGTGGTATTTGTGTTTATTCATTCATTTATAACGAGCGTAAACCCTCTTGCTCACTCGATTGCAACACCGAAAATTTTCGCTGGTGGGAAAGGGTGTCTACGACCAGAATTGGCGAGAAGATTTTATGTAATTAAGAGCCCGCGCGATAGACGCACTAGGAGTAGCTTCCACCCGCAGGCGGTGTGGTACTTTTCTAGAGTAATGGAATTTAAAAAAGCATTGCTGCACTCCTCTCAAAAAAAACAACTACACTCATCTTTATCATAAGTGTATGTGTGTATTTACCTCGCATTTTTCTTTTTCTCCTAAGCACACAGCAAGGTGTAGGAGACAGTCTGAAGGTCATCAAGGGTCTGGTGTACATAGTTGCAGAGGATGATAGCTTAGCAAAGAAAAAACAAGGAAGAGATACAGTGGTGTATGTACTTAAGTACAATAATCACTACTTACAGGAATATCCCCTGAAGAGAGTGTTGCATGTCATGAATATACTTCATTTGACATTACTACTGGCTCTTTCTACAATATCAAATTGCAGTGTTTGCACTACCGCTATCTCTTGGGACCATAAAAAGAATTTCATTTTCCTTAACAGCAGTTCTCGAGCTTGACAGACAACTTGGCTGCGTGTGCAAGTGGTTGCTGGTAGAGAAGGAAAGTGAGAAAAGTCAAGAGGAAAATGACTGCAATGGGAACCAATTTTAAGATTCCTCCATTCATTTCAAAGAAATATGACCTGGGGGGTGAGATTGCCAGGTATAATGTGTTGTATGGTGGGAACCCTTTCTAAAATCCTGTGTATTTCTCTCCCTCTCTCTTTGCAGAGGCAAGTATGGCATTGTGTACGAGTGCTTATGCTTGACCAAGACTCAGCCCTGCGCACTGAAGTTCATGCTAAAGAAAGGCAACAAGAAGCAAGACGTGTTGAGGGAGGTTGACATCCTTAAGAAGCTCAATGGCCACCCTGGTGTCCTTACCTTCACAGACTTTTTTGAAGGCGACAAGGAGTTCGTGCTTGTGACGGAATTGTAAGAATGTGCAGATTTAATTAGGACTAATATTATATCAGATGTCACATGGTTATCAAAAACCACATTCTCGTAATAGCTTTTTGTGGTCATCCCATGTCTGTAAGTGAGACGCTGTGTATTTGACAAGCATGGAATTGGACAAGGTTTCCTTTGCTTGCAAACAGCTTCTGTTGCTTCACTGTTGTGGATTATCAACAAAGTGCGTACTATTTGTGCTTGTAAATCACAACTTGCCACAAAATCTCCGTCCAACTTTTGTGGTGTAAGAAGCCTTCTGTAGAATAAGGTGCTCTAGCTTTACATGCCTATCCCACAGTCAAGGAAGGTTCTAGCTTTGTCTGTTGATCCCACAGTCAGGGAAGGCTCTAGCTTTGCCTGCCTATCCCACAGTCAAGGAAGGCTCTAGCTTTGTTGTCTGTTGATCCCACAATCAAGGAAGGCTCTAGCTTTGCCTGCCTATCCCACAGTCAAGGAAGGCTTTAGCTTTGTCTGTTGATCCCACAGTCAAGGAAGGCTCTAGCTTTGCCTGCCTATCCCACAGTCAGGGAAGGCTCTAGCTTTGCCTGCCTATCCCACAGTCAAGGAAGGCTCTACCTATCCCACAGTCAGGGAAGGCTCTAGCTCTGCCTGCCTATATCCCACAGTCAGGGAAGGCTCTAGCTTTGCCTGCCTATCCCACAGTCAAGGAAGGCTCTAGCTTTGCCTGCCTATCCCACAGTCAGGGAAGGCTCTAACTTTGCCTGCCTATTCCACAGTCAAGGAAGGCTCTAGCTTTGTCTGTTGATCCCACAGTCAAGGAAGTCTCTAGCTTTGCCTGCCTATCCCACAGTCAAGGAAGGCTCTAGCTTTGTTTGTTGATCCCACAGTCAAGGAAGGCTCTAGCTTTGTCTGTTGATCCCACAGTCAAGGAAGGCTCTAGCTTTGCCTGCCTATCCCACAGTCAAGGAAGGCTCCAGCTTTGTCTGCCTATCCCACAGTCAAGGAAGGCTCTAACTTTGCCTGCCTATTCCACAGTCAAGGAAGGCTCTAGCTTTGTCTGTTGATACCACAGTCAAGGAAGGCTCTAACTTTGCATGCCTATCCCACAGTCAAGGAAGGCTCTAGCTTTGTCTGTTGATCCCACAGTCAAGGAAGGCTCTAGCTTTGCCTGCCTATCCCACAGTCAAGGAAGGCTCTAGCTTTGTCTGTTGATCCCACAGTCAAGGAAGGCTCTAGCTTTGCCTGCCACAGTCAAGGAAAGCTCTAGCTTTTCCTGCCTATCCCATAGTCAAGGAAAGCTCTAGCTTTGTCTGTTGATCAGCCAAGGAAGGCTCTAGCTTTGCCTGCCTATCCCACAGTCAAGGAAGGCTCTAGCTTTGTTTATTGATCCCACAGTCAAGGAAGGCTCTAACTTTGCCTGCCTATCCCACAGTCAAGGAAGGCTCTAGCTTTGTTTGTTGATACCACAGTCAAGGAAGGCTCTAGCTTTGCCTGCTTATCCTACTCAAGGAAGGCTCTAGCTTTGTTTGTTGATACCACAGTCAAGGAAGTCTAGCTTTGTTTGTTGATATCAAAGTCAAGGAAGGCTCTAGCTTTGCCTGCTTATCCCTCAAGGAAGGCTCTAACTTTGCCTGCCTATTCCACAGTCAAGGAAGACTCTAGCTTTGCTTGCAGGTCCCAATGGCCAGGAAGTGTAAATATGATTCACTGACTTATGTCAGGCATTCGGAACCCACTCCTGCCAGATTTTTCATCTTAGCTAGCCGAGTCAGTTGTAGGTACATGTATAGCAGGTGCAGCTTGTTTCCATGGCTACAATTTTAGCATTCATAAACTAGTGCCTACGGGGGCCGACAAAAAACCATGGCAGAGACTTTGAGTAAGATAGACTTGCTACAACAAGCAACACACATACCTGTGTAGCCATGTACTCTCAGGAGTGTTGTTCCCTGAATGTTATTTATGGCCGGTGCAAAATAACTCAATTATAATTATTACTGTCAGCAGGACAGCTATTGATAGAACTACATGTATCAGGCCACCTGCTTCTGTCAGCATGCATTATTTTTCATGGGAATGGTACAAAACAATAGGAACTGACTTTTGATGTTTAAAGTAGTCGATAATTTTTAGCTATGCAGTTCCCCATGGGATCCGAATTTAATTTTGCATCAAAGATTAACCAATAACAGGGAGCCATCCAATGGACCACGTTGCCATTCTTGGGGGGTTCCATGGGTATTGCAGTGGAACTGCAGTCTAGGTTCCCACATAGAACTGAAGTTAGCACACACCTAGCCTCCCATAGGTCACCACCCAAAGACCACCCAGTCGGAGCCACACTCCTCACCATCAGGGGGTGGGGGGTCCAACAGAGGTTACAGCATGAGGCAGGCAGCCCCCACCAAAGCTGGAGCACCCAGGGGAAATACACCCCCTCTCCGCATCCTGGGAATTCCCACAGGAGCTGCAGTGCAATCCTATTCAAACTAAAAACTTCACTGGCTATGCCACTTACAGTCACAGCCTTGCGCGTGCTGCCAGAAATGGTGCTGGTAACAGCTGTCAGACTGAAGGCCGGGGGGAGGGAGGGGGGCGGATTTTTGGGTGCAAGCTTGGCCATTATAAGGATCAACATCCCTGAGAGTGTGAGTCAATGTTCCCCCCAGAGTGGCTGCTAGAAGACTGAATCCTTACCCCACAAACTCGTGCACAATCTCATATTTGAGTGCTGGCCTTAGAAACTTTTGCATTGTCTGTGAGTGGTTGGCATCGTAGGTTTTGTAGAAACCAAAACATGAAACTCAAGCATATAATGCACGAAGAAATAGATTCGAGGGTCGCTTATGGGTCACAATCCAGATTGATCTCATGCCTGCGATGCAATAGTCTCAAGCTGCCGCTGCTCTCCCAGTGTGAGACCATGTGTCTGTGGGCATTCGATCAATCACAACTTATACCTCTACCACGAACACACACATGAATCCATTTCTCCCGTCCTTCATGTCTCGGCGGTCCTTCACGCCGAGTCCCCTCCAGACACAGCTTAGAGATGTTCGTTCATGTTGTAGGCCACAACTGTGACTCAAATGCTGAGCCGAGGGTCCAGTACCCTCGACGTCGGCCAGTAAGTTTCTCGGGGCCTTCTTGTGTTCCAAGGCGTCGAGGTGGTAAATGGGGAAGAGCCGACAAAGTCTTTATCTCGGAAGCCCTAAACATTAAAAAAAAATTTACAAGTTTGGATGGTGATTCGTCATAGATTTATATTGAAACTCAGTGCGCTGCATACAAACAATGTTCACCACAGCATTTTTCAGAGTCTAGCTTGTCGTTTACTCATGCTCAGAGGCAAACAAGATGTCTGTGTCTGCTACATCTTGAGGAGTATGTTCATAGTGGAACGTGCTACTCAAATATCTGAGAAATATGGTGGAGCATACTACTCAAATATGAGAATATCGTGGAACATACTACTCAAATATCTGAGAAATATGGTGGAGCATACTACTCAAATATCTGAGAATATGGTGGAGCATACTACTCAAATATCTGAGAATATGGTGGAGCATACTACTCAAATATCTGAGAATATGGAACATACTACTCAAATATTGAGAATATCGTGGAACATACTACTCAAATATCTGTGGAACTTACTACTCAAATATCGTGGAACATACTACTCAGATATTGACAATACCATAGGTGTCTTCTCAAGTGGTAAAACTTTCTCTAATGACAAGATTCACTTTGTGAGCCTTTGATACTCAGATATTGACAATACCATAGGTGTCTTCTCAAGTGGTAAAACTTTCTCTAATGACAAGATTCACTTTGTGAGCCTTTGATTCAAAAGCGGTAGGAGAGAGTTTCATGTTGCGAGTCCATACTTCAACACTACCTGGACATAAGGCCATACTTCAACACTACCTGGACATAAGGCCATACTTCAACACTACCTGGACATAAGGGCGGCTGTTTTTGAGTTGGACTGAAAGAGTTCTCGATGGGTGGTCCTGTCGGTGTGGACTTAACTTCGGCATATATCAAAGGCATGATATTGTATTTTCATTAAGTGAATATTAGCATGCTTTACGTCAACCTTCAACTTCAAATTGTATTCTCTCGACATTTCGACTAGATGCTAAACGTCGAGTAATACAATTTGAAGTTGATTATTGAGAAAGTGATTATAGATGCTCTAGCCTTCATCAGGAACAATATTGTCGTTCCACTAAGCTCATGGCCACACCCATAGCTATTGAAGCGGTCTCAGGCGAGGTCGACAAAAAACCTCTTCTGACACGCTATAAAGGTTTATCTCTGGCAAAATAGTGAAGGGGACTTCGAGCAGTTCCCCTGCAGTATGGTTAGACCACTGCAACCGTCAGCTTCTGGGTCCGGGCTGCACCAGCATAATCCAACCAACATGCATGCAGCTCATAACACTTCTGCCTCTGGCCAAGCGATGCCTGGGGAATGTTGCAAAATGCAATTGATGGTGCGAGGAAAATCAAAAACGAGAAAAAATGCCACCCAATATTTAAGTGCGGCATAGCACTCCTTCACCGGCACTTTGGGCGCAACTCCCTAGGTAGGTCAATGTGCCGTGCAAAGGAGGGGAGAAACTGATCACGATGGAGCTGGCTTCTACCAAGTTTTGATACCAGGTGCTGTAAGTGTGCATCATTACAAGTGATATGTGGCAGACCTTGACGCTTCTGCCCCAAGCACGGCATTGTCAGTGACACTGTGTCGAGATATAGCAACTTCATGGACCTGGGTGTTGGTGGGTGTAGCTGTGTCATCCAGCACCAGGGTGAAGATATAGCAACTTCATGGACCTGGGTGTTGGTGGGTGTAGATGTGTCATCGGTGAAGATATAGCAACTTCATGGACCTGGGTGTTGATGTGTCATCCAGCACCAGGGTGAAGATATAGCAACTTCATGGACCTGGGTGTTGGTGGGTGTAGATGTGTCATCCAGCACCAGGGTGAAGATATAGCAACTTCATGGACCTGGGTGTTGGTGGGTGTAGATGTATCATCCAGCACCAGGGTGAAGATATAGCAACTTCATGGACCTGGGTGTTGGTGGGTGTAGATGTGTCGTCCAGCACCAGGGTGAAGATATAGCAACTTCATGGACCTGGGTGTTGGTGGGTGTAGATGTGTCATCCAGCACCAGGGTGAAGATATAGCAACTTCATGGACCTGGGTGTTGGTGGGTGTAGATGTGTCGTCCAGCACCAGGGTGAAGATATAGCAACTTCATGGACCTGGGTGTTGGTGGGTGTAGATGTGTCATCCAGCACCAGGGTGAAGATATAGCAACTTCATGGACCTGGGTGTTGGTGGGTGTAGATGTGTCGTCCAGCACCAGGGTGAAGATATAGCAACTTCATGGACCTGGGTGTTGGTGGGTGTAGATGTGTCATCCAGCACCAGGGTGAAGATATAGCAACTTCATGGACCTGGGTGTTGGTGGGTGTAGATGTATCATCCAGCACCAGGGTGAAGATATAGCAACTTCATGGACCTGGGTGTTGGTGGGTGTAGATGTGTCGTCCAGCACCAGGGTGAAGATATAGCAACTTCATGGACCTGGGTGTTGGTGGGTGTAGATGTGTCGTCCAGCACCAGGGTGAAGATATAGCAACTTCATGGACCTGGGTGTTGGTCGGTGTAGATGTGTCGTCCAGCACCAGGGTGAAGATATAGCAACTTCATGGACCTGGGTGTTGGTGGGTGTAGATGTGTCATCCAGCACCAGGGTGAAGATATAGCAACTTCATGGACCTGGGTGTTGATGTGTCGTCCAGCACCAGGGTGAAGATATAGCAACTTCATGGACCTGGGTGTTGATGTGTCGTCCAGCACCAGGGTGAAGATATAGCAACTTCATGGACCTGGGTGTTGGTGGGTGTAGATGTATCATCCAGCACCAGGGTGAAGATATAGCAACTTCATGGACCTGGGTGTTGGTGGGTGTAGATGTGTCATCCAGCACCAGGGTGAAGATATAGCAACTTCATGGACCTGGGTGTTGGTGGGTGTAGATGTGTCGTCCAGCACCAGGGTGAAGATATAGCAACTTCATGGACCTGGGTGTTGGTGGGTGTAGATGTGTCATCCAGCACCAGGATGAAGATATAGCAACTTCATGGACCTGGGTGTTGGTGGGTGTAGATGTATCATCCAGCACCAGGGTGAAGATATAGCAACTTCATGGACCTGGGTGTTGTGTCGTCCAGCACCAGGGTGAAGATATAGCAACTTCATGGACCTGGGTGTTGGTGGGTGTAGATGTGTCATCAGCACTAGGGTGAAGATATAGCAACTTCATGGACCTGGGTGTTGATGTGTCGTCCAGCACCAGGGTGAAGATATAGCAACTTCATGGACCTGGGTGTTGATGTGTCGTCCAGCACCAGGGTGAAGATATAGCAACTTCATGGACCTGGGTGTTGGTGGGTGTAGATGTATCATCCAGCACCAGGGTGAAGATATAGCAACTTCATGGACCTGGGTGTTGGTGGGTGTAGATGTGTCATCCAGCACCAGGGTGAAGATATAGCAACTTCATGGACCTGGGTGTTGGTGGGTGTAGATGTGTCGTCCAGCACCAGGGTGAAGATATAGCAACTTCATGGACCTGGGTGTTGGTGGGTGTAGATGTGTCATCCAGCACCAGGATGAAGATATAGCAACTTCATGGACCTGGGTGTTGGTGGGTGTAGATGTATCATCCAGCACCAGGGTGAAGATATAGCAACTTCATGGACCTGGGTGTTGTGTCGTCCAGCACCAGGGTGAAGATATAGCAACTTCATGGACCTGGGTGTTGGTGGGTGTAGATGTGTCATCAGCACTAGGGTGAAGATATAGCAACTTCATGGACCTGGGTGTTGGTGGGTGTAGATGTGTCATCCAGCACCAGGGTGAAGATATAGCAACTTCATGGACCTGGGTGTTGGTGGGTGTAGCTGTGTCATCCAGCACCAGGGTGAAGCCAGTCTTCACCATGATTGGATAACCTTGAGCCCAACTAGGTCAGAATGATACCTATACCACGGCAGTTCCTGTGAGGTATTTAGGATGGCGCCCATTGGGTGCTAATAAGTGAATTTGCATTCCATCATTTTGGTGGGCATGGCTTCTGCCCTTGGATGGGCATGTCCTCCGTCCTGGGTGGGCATGGCCTCTGTTCCTGTCCCTGGGTGGGTGTGGCATCTGCCCCGGGATGAGCATGGCCTATGTCTCTGTGTGAGTGCAAATAAATTGCACTGTCATCTCTGCAGTGTAGGATGAGACTGGGTGTGGTCTTTAGTGGTGGTCTCTGGAAGGTTCAGGTCTTTAGTGATGGTCTCTGGAAGGCTCAGGTCTTTAGTGATGGTCTCTGGGTGGCTCAGGTCTTTAGTGATGGTCTCTGGGTGGCTCAGGTCTTTGGATAATAATGGTTTCTGGGAAGCTGGTAATGGTCTCTGGGAAGCTAAGGTCTTTGGGTAATGGTCTCTGGGTGGCTCAGGTCTTTGGGTGATGGTCTCTGGGATGCTAAGGTCTTTGGGTGATGGCCTCTGGGAGGCTCAGTATGTGCTACTACTTCGGCTGATGGTGGTCCAGACCCAACACCGTGTGTTCTACTGGGGCTCTGACTGGAGTTGCACTTCCAGTGATGGTGGGAGGGTCGGCCACCCACTGAGTGGCCAATGGGAGTCGAGGGAGTTGCCTGAGCTGTCTAGTGGGGATGTCTCAGAATATTATTGTTTGTACTACCGCACTTGCCTGGCCAGTGCACTGTTAACGTGGTGCTGGTTGGAATGGGTGCTGTCCTTTAGTTGTGGTTTTGGGGACAGCAGGAGGGCCAAACACGCTTGGGTCTTTCCCCTGGTTTGGGGGTGATATACGTTGCTATGACGCCAATTGCTCCACTACATGTGCAGCTATGTAGGTTAAGTGAGGAACATGTTGTTGACTGCACAGATGATATAGCAAGTTCCAGGAAGAGTGGTAATAGTGTGCATGTCTACATGTATGTGTGCATGTGTGTGTGTGCGTGCATGCATGCGCGATGTGTGTGCATGCACATGTATATGAAGAATCTATTAAGCGACTTTTCCTTCTAGGTTGAATGGAGGTGAGTTATTCGACTATGTCATTGCCAAGGAGTATCTTGACGAGAAAGAAGCTTCCTATTACATGAAGCAGATCCTTTCAGCTCTGGACTTCTGCCACAAACAGAGGATTGTCCACTTGGATCTCAAGGTAAGCACATCTGCACCAGGTGGGTCTCGAGTGAAGAGAGACAGCATCAGTTTTTGATACAATATATTTTAATTGTGTTATTTCTTCTTAGCCCGAAAACATTGTCCTGAAGGAGAAAAATGGGAAGTATCTCAAGATCATTGATTTCGGAACAGCCCAGGATCTCAGTGTCAATCTGACTCCGAATGTTATGGTCGGAACTGCAGAGTTCATTGGTGGGTATCAATTCACCTCTCTAAAGATGTTCTCTTTAGAAAGTAGTTATTTTCAGCCCACGTAGGCATGCTAGAAATACCCCCCATACTATCAGATATCACTTTGCTATTATATATATATAGTAGTAGTCTGTTATTAAATATATATTATATATAGTAGTAGTGTCTGTTATTAATATATAGTTGTTATTATGTCTCTATATATAGTAGTAGTGTCTATATATATATATATGGTGCAACCTCATGAATCATTAGAATAGGACTATAGGGGTGTTGGGATTGGTGGGTTTGTTTGGATTACTCCAACTGTATAATTTGTGCTGTAACATGTGTACATGTAACTACATATGTGCATGTAACTACATGTGTACATGTAACTACATGTGTACATGTAACTACATGTGTGCATGTAACTGCATGTGTGCATGTAACTGCATGTGTACATGTAACTGTACATGTGTGCATGTAACTGCATGTGTGCATGTAACTGCATGCGTGCATGTAACTACAGAGTATTACAATAAACTAAACTGAGAAATATTCAGTTATCCTCTGTGTAATGGTGGTCAGTTGGTTCTTTGCTTACCCAGTAAAGTATACTACTGTAGGCTGGGTTAATAAGGCCATCATCGCAGCTGAATTGATGGTGTCTAGGTATGCCGCTTGAGCGATGAAAAAGGAGAATAAGTCTGCTTGCTTGTGGGCGCCTAGTGTGGACCATGCTGAAGTCAAGGCACAGAGCAGAGAAATAGAATCAGCGTGAGTGATGATTATCTTGACATTGCCAGCTTCACCACAGAGATAGAGAAGGAAGGAGAGAATGAAGAGACTGTTCATGGTGGTAAGCCTTAACTATCTAGCAGTGAATAGAATCTATGTCTGGTATTTAGCAGAAGAGAGCTCAGAGCAAAACATAATTATTTGCTGGGTAACTGGAGGTTGTGTGTGTGTGTGTGTGTGTGTGTGTGCAATTTCAGTCAGTGTCATTTCTCTGTTATGTCTGGTCTCCCAGCCAAACAAATTTCTCAGTGCTGGAACTGCTTTATAGCTGTCCATAATGATATTCATACCCCTATAATCATTTTGTGGTTTGTTGCTTGGCAACCATTTTCAAGGACCATGTTCCATTTTCATGGTTTACAATAACCTTCTCAATAGTCAACTTGAAATTGTGCTCTCTCGACGTTTCGACTAGACGCTCTAGCCTTCATCATATAAACTTGAAATGAAGCGTATAAATACACACACTACATACACACACTACACTTTAGGACTCAGAGATAGTCAAGCATTTGCAAGTTTGCCACATGGGTACACTATTACTAGCATTGAAAGTGGGAAAAAAGCATTCTAATTGTCTTGCGAACAGCTGCTCAAATCGAGCTCAAAATGCTTCTTCTGTGGAGTCAGTTTCAAACAAAATTAAATGAGAGCGTTGCGATAACTGCAGTCCAGGCAGAGCCTGAATCATCCATGTTTCAAGACTCTCGCTTGAATAAAGTTTCACTGGAGAAACTCCTCCTCTTTCTGGTTCCATCCCTGCTCCATTTTCTGTTGAAAGGCCGGATGTAAGCTGCCATCAGCAAGCATCCAGCACCGACCTTTAAAATAATAATAATAAAAAATAAATATAAAAAGATAGCCAGCTATCCCCACTCCCAAGAACAGAACACCAGTTCCTGGGGTGCAAGTCTGCCAATATGACACTACACACACACTTCACCAAATGCTTGCCCCATCTGTACTGGCATATTGCCAAGTTCATGATAGTCAGATAGCACACCAGGATTTCACAGGTAGTGTATGTACAATTCATTTATCTTCATCAGCTTAAACTCAGTGGTTTCACCAGAATGTTACAGGATGCCCGCAGTAACTTCCCTTTCTGCCAGCAATGCGTCATAGCCTCTTTTGGAGTCCTCAGCCAAGGTTTACATCTACAGAGAATCATCAAATATACATATGCAGAGAAGTGCTTTCATTTAAACAAAAGTGATGTCGAGAGGGAAATGTTAGAGTCCTTTGAGCTACAAAGCCAAATGGAATCAACTAAAGCTGGGTCATCCCATCTTCCATGCTCATGCCTAACATTACCTCACAACTCTTCGTAGCTACTGTAAGTTAACTTACTTGCCTCAGTTGAATGACCTCCAATTAATGTGCACCGAAGAAACTATCTACATTTAACTCCTCCTTGGCACCCAACTAATCTGTAAGGCCTTGCACAGTTTCTTAATTCCATGTTTAGTCAAAATACCCAGCGATTAAGAAGAAGGTAAGTTAAAATCACCTTCTCAATAATCAACTTTGAATTGTATTCACTCGATGTTTCGACTAGATGCTCTAGCCTTATCTAGCGAAACGTCGAGTGAATACAATCTCAAGTTAATTATTGAGAAGGTGATTATAATGTTATTATGTCAACTGAGAGCTCATTGAAAGAAGGTAAGTATTGGAACTTGCATGAACATGTTAGCTATAAATGACTATTCTCTGCCAAGTATTGTTCCTAATCTAGAGTAGAGCTAGCTAGCCAAGCTAAAACTAATGAACTATCAATGTATCATACAGTTAGCTCGCTTTACCCACCGTTGAGTAGAATGGAAGAGAAATGAGACCAAATCAGTGATCTGTTGCTGCACATTGAAAATCTTGAACGCACGGGCATTCTAATAGCTAATGGAGCCCTGAGGTGTGGTGCTTTGGTCAAGCGTTGATGAGCGCATAAAAAAAATTGAATCCTGAAACTTTACAGGGATGAGGACTATTGTCCGCGGTATTGATATCAGCAATAATCACATTTTTTAAAAAATGGAATAATATCTACCACATATATATAATAATAACAGACACTTCTATACTATATAATATATAATAACAGATCACCTCTATATAATATAACAGACTACTATACTATATATAATATAATATAATAACAACACTACTATATATAGTAGTAGTAATGTATATATATATATATATATATAGCCAGCCGTCTCACTGATGTGTGTTTGTGTTAGAGTCGGCCGTCTCACTGATGTGTGTTTGTGTTAGAGTCAACTGTCTCACTGATGTGTGTTTGTGTTAGAGTCAGCCGTCTCACTGATGTGTGTTTGTGTTAGAGTCGGCCGTCTCACTGATGTGTGTTTGTATTAGTCAACCATCTCACTGATGTGCGTTTGTGTTAAAGAGTCAACTGTCTCACTGATGTGTGTTTGTATTAGAATCAGCCGTCTCACTGATGTGTGTTTGTGTTAGTCAGCCGTCTCACTGATGTGTGTTTGTGTTAGAGTCAGCCGTCTCACTGATGTGTGTTTGTGTTAGAGTCAGCTGTCTCACTGATGTGTGTTTGTGTTAGAGTCAACTGTCTCACTGATGTGTGTTTGTGTTAGAGTCAACTGTCTCACTGATGTGTGTTTGTGTTAGAGTCAGCTGTCTCACTGATGTGTGTTTATATTAGAGTCAGCCGTCTCACTGATGTGTGTTTGTGTTAGAGTCAGCCGTCTCACTGATGTGTGTTTGTGTTAGAGTCAACTGTCTCACTGATGTGTGTTTGTGTTAGAGTCAGCTGTCTCACTGATGTGTGTTTGTGTTAGAGTCAGCTGTCTCACTGATGTGTGTTTGTATTAGAGTCAGCCGTCTCACTGATGTGTGTTTGTGTTAGAGTCAGCTGTCTCACTGATGTGTGTTTGTGTTAGAGTCAACTATCTCACTGATGTGTGTTTGTGTTAGAGTCAGCTGTCTCACTGATGTGTGTTTGTGTTAGAGTTAGCCGTCTCACTGATGTGTGTTTGTGTTAGAGTCGGCTGTCTCACTGATGTGTGTTTGTGTCAGAGTCAGCCGTCTTACTGATGTGTGTTTATGTTAGAGTCAGCCGTCTCACTGATGTGTGTTTGTGTTAGAGTCAACTGTCTCACTGATGTGTGTTTGTATTAGAGTCAGCCGTCTCACTGATGTGTGTTTGTGTTAGAGTCAGCCGTCTCACTGATGTGTGTTTGTGTTAAGAGTCAACTGTCTCACTGATGTGTGTTTATATTAGAGTCAGCTGTCTCACTGATGTGTGTTTGTATTAGAGTCAGCCGTCTCACTGATGTGTGTTTGTGTTAGAGTCAACTGTCTCACTGATGTGTGTTTATATTAGAGTCAGCCGTCTCACTGATGTGTGTTTGTATTAGAGTCAACTGTCGCACTGATGTGTGTTTGTGTTAGAGTCAGCCGTCTCACTGATGTGTGTTTGTGTTAGAGTCGGCCGTCTCACTGATGTGTGTTTGTATTAGAGTCAGCCGTCTCACTGATGTGTGTTTGTGTTAGAGTCAACTGTCTCACTGATGTGTGTTTGTATTAGAGTCAGCCGTCTCACTGATGTGTGTTTGTGTTAGAGTCGGCCGTCTCACTGATGTGTGTTTGTATTAGAGTCAGCCGTCTCACTGATGTGCGTTTGTGTTAAAGAGTCAACTGTCTCACTGATGTGTGTTTGTATTAGAGTCAGCCGTCTCACTGATGTGTGTTTGTGTTAGAGTCAACTGTCTCACTGATGTGTGTTGTTAGAGTCAACTGTCTCACTGATGTGTGTTTGTGTTAGAGTCAGCTGTCTCACTGATGTGTGTTTATATTAGAGTTAGCCGTCTCACTGATGTGTGTTTGTGCCTGCAATTTTGATCCGGATATTGTCTCCTCTCTGTACAAGATCTGGAACAAGTCTGAGTACGCATACAGGTGGGGGGGTGCAGTTAATTGGTGCAGTTAATTGGATAGAGCCACGAGAGTGCACGAGCATTGACCTATCAGAAGGCTGACAAAGCCACTGACGTTGCCTCACCCAAACACTGCGACATGATAAAGACACAGCAAACAAGTGGGAAGATGATTGCCCCTTTGTTGTGGAGAGAGATGACAGGAGTTGGCAGTGTGTGCAGTAGATGTTTTACTAAAAGAAGATCAGAAGGCAACTCCTTCAGTCTCTGCCCTCTGATCAGCTGTGCTACAAATAATTATGCTACAAATAATTTCATTGGTATCCTGTACTCAGTATATTATGGAATTTGTCACCAAAATTGGCTTCGGCACTGCCCCCCTCCCCCACCCTCCCCCCACCCCTCTTCACATTAATTAGGGAAGATCTACTACCTGTTTTAAAAAATGTATTTTGACATATTTCCGAGCAGATTTCTCAGGGGAACCAATCCTCTGAATGACCTTATCGAAGTTCCTGGATAATTTGCTGTCATGTAGGCACTGGCAAACTAGGCTGGCCACATGCTTATTATACCCACTGGAATGTGATCAGCTTGAAATTGCACTGACTGCTTCCCCCCCCCCCCCCTCCCCCTTCCCCATTCTCCTTCCTGTTCTGCTTGCAGCCCCTGAAGTATTGAACTTTGAACCTGTGACATGCGCCTCGGATATGTGGTGAGTGTTACTACAACCAAAATGAGGTGTACTGAGTTCAGAGTTCACAAACAACTTCCATCATTGATACAGATGAAGTAGTGTATGTACTCTCAGCTAATTTAGTTGGCTGGGGTTCGAAAAACAACAAGTACTTTTAACATGACACACAATTGTGGTTGGAGTTAAGTAGGAAGTGGCTATTGATAATGACCATAATTAATGGTGCACCTATTAGCGCAGCTGTATCCTCTCTAAACTTCACCAATTACATGAAAGGTCATGCAAGCCATACCTATCCATAGAAGCTTAGCTATAGGCCTGGCCTGCTGGACTAAGTCATCACCATAGTGATGGCACAATAGCAGTAACATGAGCAAGCAAAAAAAAAAAATTCTTAAAAAAACAATCACAAATGAACTACAATATTTTAGTGACAGTAAAAAACACAACCACAGGATTCAGTGCCTCCTTGTAATGTTCTACGAGGCTCTAGCAGAGTAGCCAAGAGGAAATGACTGAAGATGAGCAGAGGTATCTAGTGTGGTACATCCTACGGTACCCAGACACAGGCTGAGGCTAGGCAGAGCAGAGGTCTCTAGTGGTCATTCCCAGATACAGGCTGAGGCTTGGCAGAGCAGAGGTCTCTAGTGGTCATTCCCAGACACAGGCTGAGGCTAGGCAGAGCAGAGGTCTCTAGTGGTCATTCCCAGACACAGGCTGAGGCTAGGCAGAGCAGAGGTCTCTAGTGGTCATTCCCAGACACAGGCTGAGGCTAGGCAGAGCAGAGGTCTCTAGTGGTCATTCCCAGATACAGGCTGAGGCTAGGCAGAGCAGAGGTCGCTAGTGGTCATTCCCAGACACAGGCTGAGGCTAGGCAGAGCACAGGTCTCTAGTGGTCATTCCCAGATACAGGCTGAGGCTAGGCAGAGCAGAGGTCTCTAGTGGTCATTCCCAGACACAGGCTGAGGCTAGGCAGAGCACAGGTCTCTAGTGGTCATTCCCAGATACAGGCTGAGGCTAGGCAGGGCAGAGGTCTCTAGTGGTACTTCCCACATACAGGCTGAGGCTAGGTCTCTAGTGGTGGTACTTCCCAGATACAGGCTGAGGCTTGGCAGAGCAGAGGTCTCTAGTGGTCATATCCAGATACAGGCTGAGGCTAGGCAGAGCAGAGGTCTCTAGTGGTCATTCCCAGATTTTGGCTGAGTCTAGAGCAAGGTCTCTAGTGGTACATCCTTCCGGACCACAGGCTTTTGTAGAACATCATGTGAGGTCCCAACCAGACCGGCATGGCTCCTCAGGCTCTGTGGAGAAATGTTGAACCAGACACTGTTCCTCCACCTACATTTGGCCGGCCATGATCTTAGCTACACTGTATCTAAAGCCTCGTCATAACAAAGTTCTTGGGACCCCAGGAATTATTTTGTTGAAACAGAGTTTTTGCATTAACAGACATAAAGGCTCCAGGAAACCCACCAAGCACTTTACAAACCCATTTCTGCCTTTCTCCAATATATAGAAGGGAAAAACTCCTTGCATTTTATTTATATAGAAAATTGTCCAAGGGGGGGCAGCCCCCCCCCCCCCCCCCTAAATGAAACCCTGCCGTGTATCAGTAATAGTGTGGTTTGTAGTGATATTTAGTAAAACACCACTAGCAATGTAGTGGGGGTGGCCAAAAAAATTTGCACAGGTAATGGGGGGGGGCCCTCCACATTACGAGTGGTATTTACACCCAATTTCACCACAAACATACTATCTCGTGTTAATACACTTACTATACTTTATAATCAGATAATTTTATTCTGTTGACTTTTTTTAATTATAGGTTAGTATTAGGTTAGTTACTAGGTTACTTACTAAATAGTCCCACACTGTGCTGTAATATATATGTGATGGCCTTAACAGGCTCAGCAATACCACCAAGATCAGCAATACCAAGATTAAATCATCAGTTGCCCTACTTTCCTACAAAAATATTAATGTGGTTTGCAGCATGATTTCACTTTGCTAATGGTGAGAAGAAAAAGTGTAAAAAGTGTAATTGCATCCTGTTCGGCTTATGAAATGTCACGTCAATAGTCTCATGGTCTGTGTCCTTCTATTAGAGGAAGTGATTAGGTAATACACACATGCTTAAGAAACCCCTGTTTTGTTGGACCTATATTATTTATGTAGGATGTAGGATGGTCTAACGGAACATAGTCATCTTAACTTTGAGTCTACTTGATAGGTGCAAATCCTTTGTTGACCATTTTTATTGATCGTGTAACACTCAACAAAGATTACTTTGTTGCAGTTGAGTTTGCTCCAAAATGCTTTATGACGGAGTTTCTGTACTTATAGAAATTGTGTGGGAAAATTGCGAATAGGAAGATTGCTTTGTTGTAATGATGTCTTGTTTCTGCTATGCATTACTGGAGGAAAGTGCATTACTGGAGGAAATTTCGTGCTGCAAATTCTTTGCACAACAGCTGATCCTTATCACAGTCTAGCATTACATCATCATAAGTGGTTACATCGCACTAGCTGGCCTAACCCTAACAATAGCCCTGTACTAACCTAGCTTTGCTCTAGCCATAATCCTAACCCTTGCCCTTGGCCTAGCTATTGTCCTGACCCTAACCCTAGCTATTGTCCTGGCCATAACCCTAACCCTAGCTATTGTCCTGGCCCTAACCCTAACACTAAACCTAGCTATTGTCCAGCCCTAACCTTAGCTATTGTCCTGGCCCTAACCCTAGCCCTAACCCTAGCTATTGTCCTGGCCCTAACCCTAGCCACTGTCCTGGCCATAACCCTAGCCACTGTCCTGGCCCTAACCCTAACCGCTGTCCTGGCTCTAACCCTAACCGCTGTCCTGGCCCTAACCCTAACCACTGTCCTGGCCCTAACCCTAGCCACTGTCCTTGCTCTAACCCTAACCACTGTCCTGGCTCTAACCCTAGCCACTGTCCTGGCCCTAACCCTAGCTATTGTCCTGTCCCTAACCCTAGCCACTGTCCTGGCTCTAACCCTAGCCACTGTCCTGGCTCTAACCCTAGCCACTGTCCTGGCTCTAACCCTAGCCACTGTCCTGGCTCTAACCCTAGCCACTGTCCTGGCCCTAGCCACTGTCCTGGCCCTAGCCACTGTCCTGGCCCTAACCCTAGCCACTGTCCTGGCCCTAACCCTAGCTATTGTCCTGACCCTAACCCTAGCCATAACCCTAGCTATTGTCCTGGCTCTAACCCTAGCCACTGTCCTGGCCCTAACCCTAGCCACTGTACTGGCCCTAACCCTAGCCACTGTCCTGGCCCTAACCCTAACCACTGTCCTGGCCCTAACCCTAGCCACTGTCCTGGCCCTAACCCTAGCCACTGTCCTGGCCCTAACTCTAACCACTGTCCTGGCTCTAACCCTAGCCACTGTCCTGGCTCTAACCCTAACCACTGTCCTGGCTCTAACCCTAACCACTGTCCTGGCCCTAACCCTAGCCACTGTCCTGGCCCTAACCCTAACCACTGTCCTGGCTCTAACCCTAGCCACTGTCCTGGCCCTAACCCTAACCACTGTCCTGGCCCTAACCCTAACCACTGTCCTGGCCCTAATCCTAACCACTGTCTTGGCCCTAACCCTAACCACTGTCCTGGCTCTAACCCTAACCACTGTCCTGGCTCTAACCCTAGCCACTGTCCTGGCCCTAACCCTAACCACTGTCATGGCTCTAACCCTAACCACTGTCCTGGCTCTCCCTAGCCACTGTCCTGGCTCTAACCCTAACCACTGTCCTGGCTCTAACCCTAACCACTGTCCTGGCCCTAACCCTAGCCACTGTCCTGGCCCTAACCCTAACCACTGTCCTGGCTCTAACCCTAACCACTGTCCTGGCTCTAACCCTAACCACTGTCCTGGCTCTAACCCTAACCACTGTCCTGGCTCTAACCGTAACCACTGTCCTGGCTCTAACCCTAACCACTGTCCTGGCTCTAACCCTAACCACTGTCCTGGCCCTAACCCTAACCACTGTCCTGGCTCTAACCCTAACCACTGTCCTGGCCCTAACCCTGGCCACTGCTCTGGTCCTAGCTGAAGGCCTAGTCCAATGCTGATCTCTACGGTAATTAAATGCTATTGTGATGTAATGCTATGCCATTGTGATGATGTAATGCTAGGATTGTGACCCAGTCAATTCCTAATCGCTGACGATCACTAGCTCCAAAGTCACTCAGCTAGTAGTCCACATGTTCCCTTCTCAGAATTATGTGGATTATTTATTATCATGAACAGGATAGTGGGAGGTGCCAGTGACAAGACAAGGGCATGGAGCGTAGGTGGGGGGGGGGGGGGGGGGGGGGGGGGTAGTGGCCAGCAAAGCAGGTGAACTCTGCGAGCATATTTATAACTCTATAATGATGGTAATAAATATTTCTTTGATGTGGGATGGTGTGTGGAATAGTTCCTCATGTCCTCATCTCCTGTTTGGTTTTGTGACCCTCCCCCCTCTCCACCCCTTCCCCCTTCCACACCTCTTCATCGCACATCTGCACACCACCTTACCACATACTTGCACTCACCACCCTCACCACACTCCATATCACTACACACCTGCACACACAACCTCAAGCACTTACCACATATCTTCACACCACCTCACCATGCACCTGCGTATCACCTCACCACACACCACCTCACCATACACCACACACCTTCTGTACACATCGCCTCACGACATCATATGCACCACCTCCCGACATTAACACTGATTCTCATCATGCACACATTCTTCCTCTCTATCTCTCACAGGGCTATTGGAGTCATCACCTATGTCTTGTGAGTCAAAATATAATATATATATACACTATATATATATATATATACAATTAGCACTGTCAATGTGTAAATTAATGACTTACTGCGGTCTATATATTATGTATCAGACATGGGGTGAAGTATATTTGTATCCGAAAGTATTTAAATAATTTGTAATGTGTTTGACCTCGTGTTTGAATTCGTAAAGTATCAAATACATTTTCAAATAATTAAAAATACATTTCCTACATTTCCAGGAATTGTTAAGAATATTTTACACCCCCTCATGATCTATTCCTAGTAAGAGTTTGCTAACTGCATTCATCATCAACAGACAACTGAGAGCCTTTTCTATATGTGAATCGTTAGAATTGCAAGTAAAACAAAAATGCATTTTCTTGGCTCACTTTCCTAAATTGAATTTGACATGACCAATTAAAAACAAATATATTACTTAGGACCACAATGTAGACCCCAACCAGTTTGGTGACCCTTTACCATTCAACCATGCACACGTTGTGTAATGATTGGTGATTATGAAAACCAATTAGTATTGGTGCACATGGTTTGAAATGGTAAAGGGTCATAACACAGTATTGTTGCAACCTCCGGCAAAGAAGCATCGAGATGTACCAGTGCATGAGTGACCCTCCTGCCCCCTTCCTGTGGTCTGCAAGCAGAGATAGATGGCTATCCACAACATGTCTTCCTGAAGAAGTGGCCCCCCTCAGATTCTGTCAGAAGTCACGCTTAGCCCAACTCGCTCCAAACTTTCTCTCTCTGCATGCCTGCATCCTCTGCTACTTCTTGGGGCCTGGGGAGAGACTTCTCAGCATAGGTGATAAAATATTTCACCCAGAAACGCTTCATCATACTCATGACCATTTTAAGGACCTGATGTTTCTCAGCTGCCAACAAAATGAACTAGTGCTATGTACATGGTGGTCGCTGTGAACCAAAGTGATCTATTGTATGACATACCAGTCAGCATATTTGAAAAGTCGAATTCAAATAGATGTACATTCATATTTGAGTACTCATATTGTATATTGTATTTAATATTTGCATTTGTATTAAGTACATAGCAATGTGCTTGTTTGACTCCTGAAATATATATACGTCTCACACTTTCTATCTGTGTGTAAATGACATGCTTGTCTCAATGCAGTGTGTATGCAATAATAATTACCTTACAATTTGCAGTGAAAATAGTTATTATCTAGCTAGATGTTGTCCATGTGGAGCTAGATGTTGTCCATGTGGAGCTAAATGTTGTCCATGTGGAGCTAAATGTTGTCCATGTGGAGCTAGATGTTGTCCATGTGGAGCTAAATGTTGTCCATGTGGAGCTAGATGTTGTCCATGTGGAGCTAAATGTTGTCCATGTGTAGCTAAATGTTGTCCATGTGGAGCTAGATGTTGTCCACGTGGAGCTAAATGTTGTCCATGTGGAGCTAGATGTTGTCCATGTGGAGCTAAATGTTGTCCATGTGGAGCTAGGTGTTGTCCATGTGGAGCTAGATGTTGTCCGTGTTCACATGCAAGCAGATATGTCAGAGTGCAAATACTACAGGCCAGCGTTTGGTTGAATCCGCTCCATTGAAGTTAAGCAAACAAAGGCTATGCTGGACTGGTCCTCTGCAAAACTTACAACAAGGCATCAGGAGCACTTCCTTCCTCAAGAGCAAAGGGATCAGGGTGTTTCTTGGTGTAAGCATGGGTGCCTGTGCAGCTTCAGAGCTTCAAGAAGAAGCAGGATTGGCCAAAAAGAGACCTTTGAAGACAGCAGTTGTGAGTGTCGGCCTAAGACAGTAGTCGTGAGCATCAGCCATTGAACACAGCAGTTGTGAGCATAGTTGTACACCTTCTCCACCGGAACCTACCTAATAGTGTTCACCCTCCCACTTGCAACCTTCCAATAGTAATAGCAGATACAGTTCAGCATAAACTTCCACATTTATTTCCCTCTGATTGTACAGCTGCTCTTGATCTTCTGAGCATGACTGTTGCGTTCACAGGCTATTATGTACCTGTTGACATATGTAGTCGGTTTCCCACACGGTTTCCCACACGGTTTCCCACAAAAATGTTACAAAATACTGGACAATGATGCCATTGGCTTGTCATTGTGAAAAAAATGACATCATGCATATCATTATGACATAGCCTTGATTTTTCTTCTCCACACTTTTCATAGCCTTAGGCTTCTCTGCCCTTAATTAACATTTCCTTTGTAAATCCATCTACTTATTGATATACTTAATTGTGAGTAATTGCAGTGAATGGGACTCATAGAATTCCATAACATTTCCACTTGAAAAACTGTTCTATCAAATATTAGTTTCTATACAATAATTTAAATAGAATTTCGACAGATGAATTTAAGAAAGAAAGGAAATACAATTAAACACATGTGGGTTAAAGGTTAATTATATTCATGAAATGGGCCCACCTAAAATAGCCACACCCATACTGAAGACATACAATTTGGACATTCCTCCTTGCTGATATATTGCATAAGAACTTTTAATTTGCTCTTGTACACTTAGTAATTAGGAACTGTGGCTCCTGTTGGAGAATATACTACATACACACACACACACACACACACACACACACACACACACACAGCACCATGCACACACATACACACATCATAGTATATGGACTCCTGCTCTTGAAGAAGAGATTTCCATGAAAGTTTCTGCATGCTGCTCATTTTTTCCTGCTAGTTTTAATTCTTCCTCAGATAAACTGCTTTCTCTTGTCAGCCTAACAGGCTTGGGTTGCTTGGAATACTCTCCAAGACTCTACACCTGACTGAGCCTGACTCAACGAGGAACTGATCAACAGCAACTGCTAGCAGAAGTATATTGTGCTACGAATAACCTGGTGCATGCCACAGTTTGAACTCGATACTCCAGGTTGTAGCAAGGAGCAATACCAGGTCATGGCAAGGAGCAATACCAGGTCATGGCAAGGAGCAATACCAGGTCACGACAAGGAGCAATACCAGGTCATGGCAAGGAGCAATACCAGGTCACGGCAAGGAGCAATACCAGGTCATGGCAAGGAGCAATACCAGGTCATGGCAAGGAGCAATACTAGGTCATGGCAAGGAGCAATACCAGGTCACGGCAAGGAGCAATACCAGGTCATGCCAAGGAGCAATACCAGGTCACGGCAAGGAGCAATACCAGGTCCCGGCAAGGAGCAATACCAGGTCATGGCAAGGAGCAATACCAGGTCATGGCAAGGAGCAATACCAGGTCATGTCAAGGAGCAATACCAGGTCATGGCAAGGAGCAATACTCTGTCATGGCAAGGAGCAATACCAGGTCACGGCAAGGAGCAATACCAGGTCACGGCAAGGAGCAATACCAGGTCACGGCAAGGAGTAATGCCAGGTCACGGCAAGGAGCAATACCAGGTCACAGCAAGGAGCAATACTAGGTCATGGCAAGGAGCAATACCAGGTCACAGCAAGGAGCAATACCAGGTCACGGCAAGGAGCAATACCAGGTCACGGCAAGGAGCAATACCAGGTCATGGCAAGGAGCAATACCAGGTCACGGCAAGGAGCAATACCAGGTCATGGCAAGGAGCAATACCATATCGTGGCAAGGAGCAATACCAGGTCACGGCAAGGAGCAATACCAGGTCATGGCAAGGAGCAATACTCTGTCATGGCCAGGAGCAATACCAGGTCCCGGCAAGGAGCAATACCAGGTCACGGCAAGGAGCAATACCAGGTCACAGCAAGGAGCAATACCAGGTCACGGCAAGGAGCAATACCAGGTCACGGCAAGGAGCAATACCAGGTCATGGCAAGGAGCAATACCAGGTCATGGCAAGGAGCAATACCAGGTCACAGCAAGGAGCAATACCATATCGTGGCAAGGAGCAATACCAGGTCACGGCAAGGAGCAATACTAGGTCATGGCAAGGAGCAATACCAGGTCCCGGCAAGGAGCAATACCAGGTCACGGCAAGGAGCAATACCAGGTCACGGCAAGGAGCAATACCAGGTCATGGCAAGGAGCAATACCAGGTCATGGCAAGGAGCAATACCATATCGTGGCAAGGAGCAATACCAGGTCATGGCAAGGAGTAATACCAGGTCATGGCAAGGAGCAATACTAGGTCACGGCAAGGAGCAATACCAAATCTTTGTTGTGTTGACTGACGGGTGACTGTGAGCCAACAATATAACATCAAGCAGCAACGCTGTTGTCGTAGGAATACAAACTCTCAACCAGCTGTAATGGGATTGTTGTTGGCAGGCTACAGACAGTTATGTTTCAGTGCATCAAACAACATCAAAGTCACATGTTTGCATCGGGTCAAGTAAACGCAACAAATGCGTGCTGAATGTTTCACTTACAATGTTGTCAAATTGATGGGTGTTGATCAAAGCAGAGTCGTATTCATCTTCGTGAGTTTTGTGACAAGAGACTTATCTATCAACAACATACATAATCTGTGGTCGATGAGACAGGGGAGTGCACTCCTTTGCATCAAGCAGCAACGCTGTTGTCGTAGGAATACAAACTCAACCAGCTGTAATGGGATTGTTGTTGGCAGGCTACAGACAGTTATGTTTCAGTGCATCAAACAACATCAAAGTCACATGTTTGCATCGGGTCAAGTAAACGCAACAAATGCGTGCAGAATGTTTCACTTACAATGTTGTCAAATTGATGGGTGTTGATCAAAGCAGAGTCGTATTCATCTTTGTGAGTTTTGTGACAAGAGACTTATCTATCAACAACATACATAATCTGTGGTCGATGAGACAGGGGAGTGCACTCCTTTGATGTTTATCATCAGCAATGTGATGACGAGAGCATTAAGGACATTGTAGCACAGTAAGGGTTAAGATCAATGCTTTCATTGACCCTTTCATTGACCCATTATGTAAGGGTGTTATATGTGCAGCTTGGTAAGGGTTAAAATAGATACTATGGCATGGTGAAGGCATTCTAGCACCAAAGTAATTACTTCAGTTGAAAAATTACTTCAGTTGAAACACTACTTAAGGGTATTGTAGCATTGTAAGGGTTAAATAGATATTCAAACAGACACAATTGTGCACTGTAAGGGTTAAAATAGAGGGTTAAAATAGATATTTGTTCAAACACACTAAGGGTATTTTAGAGGTCCTTCACAGTCCCTTTGAACTCATAGCATTGGTTATGAGTATTCAGCATTGTGGCAGTGGACTCGAGGCCCCTTGTACTCTTAATTAATTGCTGTGAGGTGACTGATGAGTATTCCTAGAAATGAACATTTGTGGAGTGACTTCACTTCCTCTTGCCACAGATAACTCCAATCACTTGCTGCAAGTTCAGGCACTCAATATTTTGGGTGCCTCAACTTTGGCTGCAAGTAACTTTGGCATGGTTATTCTTATGCAACATTTTTAGTATCAAAAGAGAGCACACAGAGAGATCTGTTATGCATCTAGTCCATACAGTGAAGTGTGCAGAATCTATGGAGCTTCAAAACTGTAGCCACGAGTTTTTCAATCCTTGTTCCCTTTCATATTAATTAAGAAGACTATCATCTCAGCATCTCACTTTGTTCGGCAGCTTATCCAGATATTGCTGCTTCGCTTTCCTGCTCTCTCCTGACATGTCCACTTTGTCTCTTCCTGACTCTTCCTGTCGCAATGTTGTTGATTCTGTTCAGGGAGTTCCGGCTCTCTCCTTGCATGTCCAGTTTGTCTCGGCATGTGTCAATGTTGTTGATTGCCAAGGGAGTTCCTGCAGTCTCCTTGCATGTCCACTACCTATGCATTTGTGGTTCGTTGCTCAGTGCCTTCATCTCTCGCCTTGTCTCGTTGCTGCTCAGGAGTGTCCTGTGCTTTTCTCCTTTTTTGTCCTACACAAAATCTAGACATCGTCGTTGTCTTTCTCTCAGCCTTGGCTCCTGCTAGTATGGCCTCCTTCCTTGACCTGTAGGTCATGTTTCTCTTGGAAGTTTTGCTGCTTTGTGCTGGCTCCTCCAAACTTGAGCTTGTCAGCTAATGAATAGCCCACTGGATAGGTCTAGATAGATAGATAGATATATAGATAGATAGATAGTGCAACATGCCACAACAAACAGAAAGTGCTTGTCACAGAAGAGATATCTGTCTGAAGGCCAACGGTGACTCAAGATGCAAGGGTTCACCATCACCACCTGCATGGGTTACCATCACCACCTGCAGGGGTTACCATCACCACCTGCAGGGGTTACCATCACCACCTGCAGGGGTTACCATCACCACCTGCAGGGGTTACCATCACCACCTGCAGGGGTTACCATCACCACCTGCAGGGGTTACCATCACCACCTGCAGGGGTTACCATCACCACCTGCAGGAGTTGCCATCACCACCTGCAGGGGTTGCCATCACCACCTGCAGGGGTTGCCATCACCACCTGCAGGGGTTGCCATCACCACCTGCAGGGGTTACCATCACCACCTGCAGGGGTTACCATCACCACCTGCAGGGGTTACCATCACCACCTGCAGGGGTTACCATCACCACCTGCAGGGGTTACCATCACCACCTGCAGGGGTTACCATCACCACCTGCAGGGGTTACCATCACCACCTGCAGTGGTTACCATCACCACCTGCAGGGGTTGCCATCACCACCTTCAGGGGTTACCATCACCACCTGCAGGGGTTACCATCACCACCTGCAGGCATTGCTATCACCGCCTGCAGGGGTTACCATCACCACCTGCAGTGGTTACCATCACCACCTGCAGGGGTTGCCATCACCACCTTCAGGGGTTGCCATCACCATCTGCAGGGGTTACCATCACCTCTTTAATGGTGTCTGGAGCTGTGCAAGAGCACTCGATGTTCCCCTCTGGGGGGATCCACCAGGTGAGTGCATATATATCTCAGCTAAAACTCACCACTTTGACAGCTTCTTAGCTACCTAAATGGTGGCTTCTGCTGCTAAGCTTCAAATATACCTCCATTGTAGCTGGGTCTCCTTCATTAAGGGAGTGAACGTACAGCACACCCTGTAAAGGACAGCTTCAAGGGTCTGTTTCTATTTATGTAGCATCTCTTTGCCTGCATAACTTACCAAAAAAATCCATTTTATTATCAGACGACTACAAATTTTCTAAAGCCTTGCAACAACTAATCTCTCAAGGGGGGGAGATGCATGGTAAGGATCATCAGGAGGATAAGTTTTCATCCGCTCCAGCAAGCTTAACCATGTTTGTTGTATTATAAGCAGATTGAGAGATTGCTCAGGTGACTTACTGAGTATTTTGTTCAGCTTTGCTGGTTGGTTTATGGTTCTGAGCTACTGCTGCCAAGTGCTTGCTGGAGGCTTGTAGCTCTCCTCTACCAGGAGGCTGACTCCAATAAAAATATAATAATAATAATAATAAATAACAACAATGTGTGCAGCGTATAATGAGGAAAGAGAAAAAACAAGTTAGAAAAGTGTTTAAAAGGAGACACTAATTAACGCTGGAGTCGTACATGTGGAAACAACAGCCAAAACAAACAGACCACCACCACAACAACAACAACACAAAACAGAGGAAATGTTTTATTCAATTTTAGTTTGTCACAAAAGAAAAGAGCGTAGACTGCACTCGTGTAGACTGCAGCCGCGTAGACTGCAGCCGAGTAGACTGCAGCCGAGTAGACTGCAGCCGCGTAGACTGTAGCCGAGTAGACTGCAGCCGCGTAGAATGTTTACAAATTTAAAATCATTTCCTGTCTCTTGTTTCCTTTATTTTTGTCACTTAATTTTTGTCACTTAAGGACTTAGTCTCGTAGGCCACACCCTTTAACCTACTCCACCAGGACAAGGGAAAGGGTCAGTGGGATTAGAATGTCCTGATTACTTGCAATAGAGAGGTGGAGTCATTCTAATAAATATGCACATATCATTATCTTATGTTTTAGACTTTTCTTCTTTTCCCTGCCAATATTTGAAGTGAATGCTTCGGTCTCCTCATCAGGAGGTGGAACAACACAGCACATTCACACTCACTGGCAATGCGTTTTGCATGATATGCACATGATTCTTGACCTGCTTGAGCGTATAAGCAGCAACAGTCGTACCATAGTGCAGGGGATTCTATGCACAACTGATTGAGTTCCTAGTAAGTTTGTCGGCTCTCTCTGATCCTATTATGTGACTGTGCTTATACACTCAACCATTCAACAGGTCAGAAACACGTGCAATTCGTGCAAAACATGTTGCCACCAAGTATAGAAACATGTTGCCACCAAGTATAGATACATGTTTAGATACATGTTGCCACCAAATGTAGATACATGTTGCCACCAAGTATAGAAACATGTTGCCACCAAGTGTAGACACATGCTGCCACCAAGTATAGAAACATGTTGCCACCAAGTATAGAAACATGTTGCCACAAAGTATAGAAACATGTTGCCACGAAGTATAAAAACATGTTGCCACCAAGTATAGAAACATGTTGCCACCAAGAATAGAAACATGTTGCCACCAAGTATAGAAACATGGCCACCAAGTATAGAAACATGTTGCCACCAAGTATAGAAACATGTTGCAACCAAGTATAGAAACATGTTGCCAGCAAGCAAGAGAACATTGGATTCCCCCCATTCATTCATCTGATGAAGCCTAAGCAAAATTAATGTTAGCAAAGAATACCAAAAGGTGTAAAAAGTAAACTCTCTCTCGAGTATTGCCAATGAAGTGCTGAAGATCACCACATCAAAAGTTGATCCTAGAGCTTCATGAAATTCGAGAAGGATCAACTATCTGCTGTGCTCGTGCTGCTAACTTAAAATTAACTAAGGATGCCTGGAACAGGAGGAACCTAAAGAGAGATCCCTGCAGGCTTGAACATCCCACGAAGGCTTGACTCTCTCGTTGCTGCTCAGCCTTCAGAACAGGAGGAACCTAAAGCGGGATCCCTGCAGGCTTGAACATCCCACGAAGGCTTGACTCTCTCGTTGCTGCTCAGCCTTCAGAACAGGAGGAACCTAAAGAGGGATCCCTGCAGGCTTGAACATCCCACGAAGGCTTGACTGTCTCATTGCTCAGCCTTCAGAACAGGAGGAACCTAAAGAGGGATCCCTGCAGGCTTGATCATCCCACGAAGGCTTGACTGGTTCGTTGCTGCTCAGCCTTCAGAACAGGAGGAACCTAAAGAGGGATCCCTGCAGGCTTGACCATCCCACGAAGGCTTGACTCTCTCATTGCTGCTCAGCCTTCAAGTGGCAGTGAAGCCCATTTCAACAGCAGCAGCCCCAATCATGAAAAACAGGCTTGTATGTGTTTGAGGCATCCAAATTCCAGCTCACTAATTACCAAAAGTTAGAGTGCAAATATACTCGCACGAGGATAGTGTTTTGCGGTGTTTGTTTTTCTTCATGAAAAACAGGCTTGTATGTGCTTGAGGCATCCAAATTCCAGCTCACTAATTACCAAAAGTTAGAGTGCAAATATACTCGCACGAGGATAGTGTTTTGTGGTGTTTGTTTTTCTAATTGGGGCGCCAGGCTGGGTTGTTGTCTTAGCCCTTTTTCCTCCTCAGCGGGCAGTTCAGAAGAGGAGCTTGTCTATATAATTTCGTAGAACTGCGATTGCCGGGAGACTTGGTGCTAGAGAATGTGGGCAGTTTCCCAACTACAGAGACAAAGAATGCTGCTCCAATAGTCCTACTACAAATGGCAAATCACCCGTCACAATGCATACCCCAATAACAATATAGACACCTGCATTCTCCGCTGTGTAGAACTACATAAACACCTGTCAGGTCATTTGCTTGCAAGAATGGAAAAATGCAATTATCCTTGTACGATCATTTGTCCTGTGCATTTCTCTTTCAATCGACCCTTTGTTTTTATTGCTAACATTTCAACCTAAATACTTCGGTCATAGTCGCGGCGATTTAAAAAATGAAAACAATGCAATGCACTAAGCACTCGCTGGCAACGCGCTTAACACGCTATTATTATCCGTAGTTGAGTTGGCCTTAAGATGCTTGACCACAATAGCCACAGCTGCATGTGCTGTGGGCGTGTTTGTCCGTGCTAGTGAAATAGTCGCACAAGCCAGCATTTTTTAAGTTGTTAAAAAGGGTGTGGGGTATTGCTGATTTTCAAGGTCGGATTCTAGGCTGCACAATCCAAACATACCAACACCTGTGAAGTTTATTATTATTGTACCAAAATGTTGCTCTTGAGATTTTCTTGTATTCACTTAGTGTATAACTCGTATGCACTCTCAGGTATCAGCTGTATCACAGGGTCCCTCAACCCCTCCCCCCAATAATGAAAAAATAAAAAATACACATCAACTCGGCAATGAGTCGAGCTAAGTGCTTCCCTGCATGTTTGTGGTTCATTAAGGTCAATGCAACAGATTAGCACTATTCATATATGGGCATACCACTACTGAGGGTAACATGTCAGCGAGGCTTAAGACTGACTCTCTGGAAACATGAGCAGCTTTAAAAATGATACCAAAAAGTGTGGGCTGCAGATGAAAATTGCGGGAGATGTAATTTTTTGCCATCCAAAAGGTTATGTTTTTGAGAATGAGGCCTCAAAGTTGCCTTCTTCATGAAATTAATGACTGAAGAGGTGCATGGATAAAAGTCAGCACAACTAGAGGATGGAAACTTCAGTAAATCTGAAACTTCAACTCTATAGCTTCTGCACATGTTTTGCTGTCATTCTAAGGCAGGAAATTACAACATTTACACTATTCAGAAACACCAACCTATTCATAGAGCTGGCCTTGAGATCTTTAGTGGATGCTCCATATTAATCTCTTGAGCATGAAAAGACAGCTATGTTCTCCGCTATGTACAACTTGATAATCATTGTTGAGTCTTTTTTAGAAAAGTGGCTGGCACACGAGACTAATGCGTAGCTAAGCCTAATCCTTGTTCATTAGACCATCATCTGTAGCTAGCTAGACATAGAGACTAATACGTAGCTAAGCCTAATCCTTGTTCATTAGGCCTTCAGCTGTAGCTAGCTAGACATAGAGACTAATACGTAGCTAAGCCTAATCCTTGTTCATTAGACCACCAGCTGTAGCTAGCTAGACATAGAGACTAATATGTAGCTATGCCTAATCCTTGTTCATTAGACCTTCATCTGTAGCTAGCTAGGCATAGAGACTAATACGTAGCTAAGCCTAATCCTTGTTCATTAGACCTTCAGCTGTAGCTAGCTAGACATAGAGACTAATACGTAGCTAAGCCTAATCCTTGTTCATTAGACCTTCAGCTGTAGCTAGCTAGACATAGAGACTAATACGTAGCTAAGCCTAATCCTTGTTCATTAGACCTTCATCTGTAGCTAGCTAGACATAGAGACTAATACGTAGCTAAGCCTAATACTTGTTCATTAGACCATCAGCTGTAGCTAGCTAGACATAGAGACTAATACGTACAGCTATAGCTAGAGACTAATACGTAACTAAGCCTAACACTTGTTCATTAGACCATTAGCTATAGCTAGCTAGACATAGCTAGACTAATACGTAGCTAAGCCTAATCCTTGTTCATTAGACCTTCAGCTATAGCTACTAGACATAGAGACTAATACGTAGCTAAGCCTAATCCTTGTTCATTAGACCTTCATCTGTAGCTAGCTAGACATAGAGACTAATATGTAGCTAAGCCTAACACTTGTTCATTAGACCTTCAGCTGTAGCTAGCTAGACATAGAGACTAATACGTAGCTAAGCCTAATACTTGTTCATTAGACCATCAGCTGTAGTAGTTGCTACTAACCTTCAGTTGTTGTCTTCTCTGATCGTGCCATGCATTCAATAGGTCATAGCCACATGTGCACCTCACCTGAATGTGTCCATGTCTATGCAAGTTAATGCATCCAAACCACATTCAGTAGCAACAAATTTTTTGTGCGAAAATCCGGCACATGTTCAGATTTCCTTTTGTGTGTGTGTGAGATGAATGGCCTTGTTACCTCCGCCAAGGAGGGGATGTTTGCACCAGTTTATCTATCCGCCAGTTAACAGAATTAGACAGAAACTTACACATGGATTTTCACGCATGGGTCAAGGACGAATCCATTACATTTCGGTGGGTCCGAAGTTTAAAACATTTTCTGGAAGTCACCATCGCCTGAAGTGGCAGGCCATTTAGTGTAGGGCTAGGGCTGGGGCTAGGGCTGCACATGCATCTTTTGCATCGATAACGATGGCTCACAAATTATGCACTTTTTCATACTTCCATCAACAACTGTCAAAATAAATTGTTGGGAGTGGTGGTGGCTGTTGGGAGTGGAGGTGGCTGTTGGGAGTGGCGGTGGCTGTTGGGAGTGGCAGAGGCTGTTGGGAGTGGAGGTGGCTGTTGGGAGTGGAGGTGGCTGTTGGGAGTGGCAGAGGCTGTTGGGAGTGGAGGTGGCTGTTGGGAGTGGAGGTGGCTGTTGGGAGTGGAGGTGGCTGTTGGGAGTGGAGGTGGCTGTTGGGAGTGGTGGTGGCTGTTGGGAGTGGCAGTGGCTGTTGGGAGAGGAGGTGGCTGTTGGGAGTGCAGGTGGGAGGTTTGTAGTCTCCTATTTACTCGTTTGTCTTGTTTTGTGTCAGATTATTCCTGATGAAGGCAAGAGCATCGTGTCGAAACATCAAGAGAGTAAATGTCAATTTCAAGTTAATTATTGAGAAGGTCATTGTAATTGGATTTATCGCTCGCTTGGGCTATGAATGCACATCAAATCTTGGGGGTGGGGGGGGGGGGGGGGGGGGGGGGAGGGGACTATCAAATTTCAGAGGTTGTTCATTAGTGATTTTCTTAGCCGCCATGCAAATGCCTGCAGCTCTAGAAATATGTATGAGGTTAGTGTAAATATGTATGAGGTTAGTGTAAATATGTATGAGGTTAGTGTAAATATTATGAGGTTAGCAAAAATGTGTGAGGTTAGTGTAAATATGTATGAGGTTAGTGTAAATATGTATGAGATTAGTGTAAATATGTATGAGGTTAGTGTAAATATGTATGAGGTTAGTGTACATATGTATGAGGTTAATAAATATGTATGAGGTTATGAGGTTAGTATAAATGTGTGAGGTTAGTGTAAATATGTATGAGGTTAGCTGTATGAGGTTAGTATAAATATGTATGAGGTTAGTATAAATGTGTGAGGTTAGTGTAAATATGTATGAGGTTAGTGTAAATATGTATGAGGTTAGTGTAAATATGTATGAGGTTAGCATAAATATGTAGAGGTTAGTATAAATATGTATGAGGTTAGTATAAATGTGTGAGGTTAGTGTAAATATGTATGAGGTTAGTGTAAATATGTATGAGGTTAGTGTAAATATGTATGAGGTTAGTATAAATATGTATGAGGTTAGTATAAATATGTATGAGGTTAGTGTAAATATGTAGTATGAGGCTAGTATAAATATGTATGGGGTTAGCATAAATATGAGGTTAGCATAAGTATGTGTGAGGTTAGTATAAATATGAGGTTAGCATAAGTATGTGTGAGGTTAGTATAAATATGAGGTTAGCATAAGTATGTGTGAGGTTATTATAAATATGAGGTTAGCATAAGTATGTGTGAGGTTAGTATAAATATATGCGGTTAGCATAAGTATGTGTGAGGTTAGTATAAGGTTACTCAGGCTTCATTTGTATAAAATAAAATGTGCATATGTAATGAGTTAGTTGATTGGCAGTGAGTGATCGTGCCTGTACAACAGATACACGTTATGCAAGTGGTGTAGATATACAGATCACAAATGTCCCTCAACCTTGGCTTCTTTCTCAGTTGACCCACATGCCACAAAAAAAGGACATTTCAAAACACTTGGTTCTTGACCGCTCTCCTCTTATTAAGATAAGAAAAGCATGTGATATAACATGTTTGTCATTAAGGAGTTAGTCACGCTTTGCCTCTGAACTCACTCTTCCTCCAAAAACAGGAAGCAGGGAACAAATGGAGGCAAAGAATTTGCTCTGAACTTGCCAGAAAACCCCCTGCCCTCATCCCTCGCTTCTCCCTGCCTAAACAGGAAGCAGCGAACAAAGGGAGGTATTTTTAAGGTCAGAGGTCCTTCACTTAATTCCAGGCACGAAATGACCCTAGTTTGTGTGGGGGTGTGACATTCAAAGTGCGGCTGCAGCAATGGGGTGGATCCGGAGGGGAATCCCGGTGACACAAGCCCCTCCCTCTCTCCCTGAATACCATTACTATTGTAGTATAGTTTTTATCTTTGTCAAGGAACCCCTCTCCTTTCAAAATTCCTGCATCCTCTTTGCCTATGACCCCCTCTCTTTTCAAAATTCAGCATCCAACATTTATGTATTTTACCAAGGACCCCCTCTCCTTTCAAAATTCAGCATCCACCATTTATATATTTGCCAAGGACCCCCTCTCCTTTCAAAATCCAGCATCCACCATTTATATATTTGCCAAGGACCCCCTCTCCTTTCAAAATTCTGCATCCACCATTTATATATTTGCCAAGGACCCCCTCTCCTTTCAAAATCCAGCATCCACCATTTATATATTTGCCAAGTTATATATTTGCCAAGGACCCCTTCTCCTTTCAAAATTCTGCATCCACCATTTATGTATTTGTCAATTGTTTATGAAGCATAAGTGTGAACTGACTTCTGTCAACTCAGCACACATCTATTATGTACTTAAATGGGAGGGCCAGCCACACAGATCTTGTTTAATGAGTTGCCTTGTCCTTTTATAGTTTGCTAACAGTTGAGCATCTAACAATGTGCTACAAACTGGTAAGGTATGAAAAGTGGGTGCAATGTTCGTTTGAGCAAGATGTAACCTCGGACATGTGTACATGCGCACAGATATGATGTGAAGCTATAATGAAGGTTGGGCCCGTAAAGTTGACCCATTCACCGATTGATTTCGAGTCCAAATATCGAGTGAAAAAAATGCCCCAATTACATGCTTAATAACACATGGTACCATGGTGATTAATGCTCCACAATGGATCGATGACATACAGTGTTGTTGTTTTTGCCTCTCTCTGTGATAACTGGAGAGTGGGCCTCCTCTGATGCTAGCTCGAGTGATGAGGTCGAGCATTATAATCTTTGACTCTGCAGCTACGAAATCCTTGTGCACTGATGTTCTATCAAGTAGAGCAGCTGAGCTTAAGCTATGGAAGATAGTGGAAAAGCTTGGACCAGGAGGGCTGAGTTAAGGTCCTAGCTATACAGCCTTGACGAAGAACTGCAGATTATTATTTATTCGCACATAATAAAGCACACCTTGTGTTAAATAAACACGTACTCACAACAGAATCAGCAAATATTTTACTGGAGTCTCAAAGGTCAGACTTTTGGTCAGTTGCTGAATGCAACTGACAGGTCGAGGGTGTGGCTCGCGATCCTACGGCAACTTGGAGGTGTTTGAATGAGCCTGCACAAGAATGCTTTGTAAAGCACAAGGCATGTCACTTGTGTCCATGTTAGGCTGTGAATGGACCCATTAAAATATAATTCCAACCACAGACGGATGTGGTGTATTTAATTTGCCCTTTTATTTGTTCCAATGAGGCTTGTCCGTGACATTTGTGCTCCTCTCATAACTGCCGAGGTTTAATGAGCCAATCATGCAAGACCATCCAACAATGGCCAGACACATATTACAGGCTACAATGCTGCAGGTTGACAGGAATGTCCCCCTTCCTCGGAGATGACGACATGGAGACCATCAAAAACATCTCCTTGGGGGAGTTTGAATATCCCAACCCTGAACCCAATGAAGAATACAAGGACATTTCAGTTGATGCCAAGGCATTCATCGACAGCTTGCTGGTCAGCAGACCAAGGTAGGAGTTTGTAAGTGTGCTCTATAATCACTTGGTACACATGCAGCAATGTGCAATGTGTCCACACATGTGCAGTGTCATGATCACAATGTGTTAATTGAAAGTGTCTCAGAATCGTTAAAATATTAGTACACTAACCTGATGTTGCACAAATCATCGTTACAACATGCACACACGTTAAAATATTAGTTCACTAACCTGATGTTACACAAATCATCATTACAACAACATAGACACACACACAACAACTCTTGGAAGTCTTTAGGACTTCTCTGCCATTGCCCTTCAATCCAGCGGGCCAGACCTACAAAACTAGTCATTCCAGCAACTAGAACACGGCCTACACTTCAATGTGGTTCATGGTCAACACCAAGTCATCTTGGAGCACCACCTTGATGGCTGATGACTCCCATCTCGTGCAGTGTGATAACATTTAGGAATGTTGTTGGTGAACCCAAGATCCTCACAAAAATAGTGAGGTCGAGAGATCCAGGGCAGATGCTCGGAGGAGTTGTTTGTACGAAGCTCCTCCTATTTAGCCATAGTGAAGTGTGTGATGTGTGAGGGGCAGCATGTGAGGAGTGATGGGAGAAGGTTCAACACACGATTAGGTGCAGGCACCAAACACACATTGTTCTTCTCTTCGACTCATCCTGGCTTTGAGAGGAGAGTTAAGTGGTGCAATACGCCATGTGAACCCGATCGGTGATTAATGCTGGTTCTGCTAAGCTACGTGTCGGGGATCCTCGACTAGTGCCACGACTGACATGACAGGGTGTTGGGGAGCAGTGGCCTAGTGGGTGGGAGTGAGGAGGGGTTGGATGTGCTACTATGGGTGAGCATGAGCAGGAAGTGTGGATGGGAGGGGGTGGATGTGTTACTATGGGTGGGCATGAGCAGGAAGTGTGGATGGGAGGGGGTGGATGTGCTACTATGGGTGGGCATGAGCAGGAAGTGTGGATGGGAGGGGTTGGATGTGATGGGTGGGCATGAGCAGGAAGTGTGGATGGGAGGGGTTGGATGTGTTACTATGGGTGGGCATGAGCAGGAAGTGTGGATGGGAGGGGTTGGATGTGTTACTATGGGTGGGCATGAGCAGGAAGTGTGGATGGGAGGGGTTGGATGTGTTACTATGGGTGGGCATGAGCAGGAAGTGTGGATGGGAGGGGTAACAGTTTAGAGGAATGTATTTGGTAAGGGATAGCAGAGAAGGAAGAGCAAGCTGGGTAATGACAGGCTATTGGAGAAGTTATCGGGTAAGGGAATGAAAATGAGTTTGGGGAAGTATCTGGTAAGGAGTGGCCAAGAATGAAGGATTACGTAATGATAGTGCAAGTCAAAAGGTAGTTTTAAAAACCTCACACCTGCTTCAGCTCATGGAGTCTACCAGCCATTTATTTTGTAAAAGAATGATATAATCACCAGGGGCAATTGCTTTGTGCTCTATTTATAACATCAGATCCAGCAGGTGGAATTCATTTTGCCTAGCACTAATTATTCATACAAGCAGCAACCCGTTTCATTTTTTGTTGAAGAGCCCAAGGATTAGACCAAGCAAAACAAGGCCCCTGCAGTGAACTAATGAAACTTTGTTTCTTGAACTAGGCATAGGCCAGACGTGATGGAGGAGCCAAGATGCTATGCACCTTATGGTCCTCCACCTCAAAACCCAACCACCTTGCATGCTCACAATAGCCACAGTGTATAATTGTACTGACACAAGCATGCTCCTTGGTTCCATTTGTTTGCAGCCAACGGAGCACAGCCGACTCGAGCCTCCAGCACAAGTGGCTGATCACCAAGAGGGCACAAATTACTAGGATCGACACCAAGAGACTCGAACACTTCAGAGCACGCCGTCGAATGCTTGTAAGATGGTCAAACCAACCAAGATGCAGTCAACACCACAAACATTCTATGCACACACAAATCAACTTTCTCCATTTGGACATTGTGCATGTGCCACTAGTCTCTTGGGATATTAAATGCACTGGATCATAATCTGATTACCTCCTCTTCATTGGCTGAGCAGGTTGACACATGCATGCATAACTGGTTCTTTCAATGCCCACTACACATGCTCCACTCATGTTCTTGATTACTGACCACTGTTGCCATTTCTTGTCTCAGGCAACCATCCAAGCTGTAAGGGTGTCTCTGGCCATGATGAAAGGAGCAATTCAGAAAACGTCCACATAACACTGCAAATACAGGGGCAACTGTCCCAAACTATCATCTACTTTCTAACCCAATACTTAAGACCTGCAGAAGGAATGAATATTGTTTTTCGTGCTGCACATTTTGAATAGTGATATTATGTGTAGCCCCACGGAGATTCTTCCATTTCCTTTTGGGCCAAGAACATCATCCACAGTTCACTGGCTAGATGTGAATAATGGCAGAACACAATTAATGAAAGTCCCCAGGCATTCAATCACTGGACCTAGAATAAATGCACAATGCCAACAACACATGTAACAAGACTCGATCACATTTTCCATACATCAGACAAGAGAAATAGTAGCACATCTTAACAGTAACAGAATGAGATTCTACTTTCTCTTCCGTGGATTTTTCTTCTTTTTCAAGTTTTGTGGAATGGGAGGGTAGAAGGAAGGGGGTCCCAGAAAAGCATTGAACACAGCGCACTGTGAGAGCGAAGATATTGAGGACAAAGGTAGTGCGGAGTGGTTGGTCATGGTGTAATAGAGAACATACTCTGGCATCACTCGGTAGGCATTGTAGACGACAAATTCATTCTGTCCGGAGAGATTGCCCTGTATAATGAAAATAAGTTCACAGATGGGGAGAGGGGGTGAAAAGAATACCAGATTAAGATGTTTGGTAAGGATCATTCAGACCTAGACCCTTTACCAAATTAAGGCTCTGGTCTCCAAGGTAAAATTCTCTTGGTGAGTCACGGTGTTAATTTAATTGCCAACAGGATATCTCGAAATAAATATATTACTCTTGCACTCATATTTTCCACTTGCTGCTTATGTACAACATTCCTTCCACCATGGAAGGAAAAAGCATTCTAAATCCTGGAAGAGCTCCAGGTCTCCAAATAGAGATACAAGACACATTTTGCCGAGTAGATAGATGGAAGAAAAGGGAGGGGATGGAGGGAGGGTTATTCGTGGTGGGAAACCTTATTAACACCGGAAAGTAAGTCACATCTTCCTTTGACCAGGTGGTTATCAAGTGCCCAGCTTAATTAAGATGGAACTTGAGGAGCACCACAAATATAATTCCCCGGACTTTGACGGTTCTGACGATATAGAAGGTGTCCACGAGTACTATCAAGAAAAGCTTCCAACACTACAGAATTCCAACACTACAGAATTGCGTAGATATAAGTATGCAGTATAAAACAAAGGTTGCATCACTTATGCAGATTCTGATAGACCTCAAAACAGATGTGATGGTGGGCAATGCCAAGAAGTTTGCCTCGGGAGACCATACTCTTATCCTTCATGTGATTTGGTTAAATGGTCTGGTTACGAAATTAGTTTGCAAAGATAATCATATACCAATATACAGAGTTTACTCGAGCAGATCTAGTATTGCACACACAGAGAGGTTGTCTTTTCATGTTAGTCAGTTACTCATCTGCAACAGGAGTGACGAGGGGGGGAGAGGGGAGGAGGGCCAAACGACTGAGGTGGTTGCGAGGACAACAAAAGCAATTGGGTAAAGGGTCACTGCTGGCTTTGAAACCATTCCTGTGGAGTGCGTGGCTGCTGATGGGCAGGACTCTCACTGGCTCGGCACATGTTGCACAGGAAATGTGAAGTTGAAGATGTCACTGCCTTACATTCGCTGAACTGACCATACGTATACGGAGTCTTTGGTAAGATTTGGTATCATTCTAATATATGAGCCGACCGTAATGGGGGCAGGACCCGGAGGTCGCAGTGCCAAACGAATAATTGCATCAGCTGCATCTAGGATGGCCACTGGTGATCCTTTCTAGGATAGCTGTGAGGGCTGTGTCCAGTACTGCCAGGACGTCCCTAGTGTGTGTGGCTGGTTAATACAGAGACAGGAGGAGGAACTGGACAGACATGATTGAGGACACGAATCTATCCAGGGACAGCAGAATGACAATTGTCCCTCCTGCACCAATCAAGACAACAACTGCTCACCAAGTTGTAGAACAACTGCTCAACCATGCAAGGAATGAACATCTGATGAAGCTTTTTTTTTTTAACTGCGTTGCTTATATATTTTGATGAAGAGTTTGTACAAACTATTGTATTGCAACTGGGTGCAATAAAGCAAGATCTGCTCTTTTATCTGAAAAAATTGATTTCCCCCCAAGAATATTGCCTTTTTACACCCTGTTGCCGTTAACTTGACAGTGCCCTGAGGGATCGTTGCATTTTTAAATCAAACGCTTTCTCCTTCCTATGGGTAACAAGTGAATGTGTCAAGCTTACTCCTATTCCCTACTTGTATGTGGAACACCTTCACAGCACGGCTCACCATGACCCAGCTAAGTTAGAGCTAGATAGCTGGCACCCTCTCAAAGCCCACGCCAACCCAAAGCAACAGCTGCGACCAAGGGGAAGCTTCCACGACCATGACCAACCCAACAAAAGCTTGGGCCGGGAACTTGCCGGTGGTGCAGACAGAGGGTGGACAGAGTGTCAGCTGGAAGGTGCCGACTCTTTATGAAGACTTGCGGCTACAGAAACTCTAGCAACTGTCATTGTGGTGCCACCCAGACCATGTCCCATTCAGATGCATCCAGCTGCTCACCAGAGAACTGACCATTGCCAACCCCAGTTGGATGGGCACGTGCAGAGCACTGGCAGAACTCCGTCTAGACGAGATGGAAACAAATATCACAGGACTCTTGTATCCCAGGAATTATACCGGGGATGTTCCTAGAATATCATCCCAGGATACTGGGAATTATCCCGGGGGATGGGGGGGGGGGGGGGGTGTTCCTAGCCGCAGTGTTGATTCCAGGATCCATGATGTATGTAACGTAACCTGGAAAGGCTGCAGTACTGGACATGCAGGATAAATGTTTGCTAATCTTTGTCTCTTCTTGTCACGGCTCTGCTTCTTCTTGGCTTGCTTGGCCACTGCCTGTCTAGGAGTTGTCGTCACTACTCACAGTAGCTTCCTACTCTCTTCTGTGCCTACTGTCTAGCTGGTGCTGTCACTGTCCAGCACTTTCCTGCTGCCTCCTGGTAGTCTAGCTGGTGCTGTCAGTGTCCAGCACTTTCCTGCTGCCTCCTGGTAGTCTAGCTGGTGCTGTCACTGTCCAGCACTTTCCTGCTGCCTCCTGGTAGTCTAGCTGGTGCTGGCACTGTCCAGCACTTTCCTGCTGCCTCCTGGTAGTCTAGCTGGTGCTGTCACTGTCCAGCACTTTCCTGCTGCCTCCTGGTAGTCTAGCTGGTGCTGTCACTGTCCAGCACTTTCCTGCTGCCTCCTGGAACAGTCACATCTCCCTCTACCGCTGTCTGTCACCACCTCATGTGGTACTGATCACACCTTGCTTATAACCCTCTTACCGTCGGGTTTGTGGACAACTATTCCAAATTGAAATTAATTCCAGTTAAAAATCAATATAAAATCAGGGATTTACCCGGCACCATGACAGTTATCATGGTCAAATTTGATTGACCACAAATAAATATAATGATGAAAACAATGATGTCACCAGCCATATATTTCGTGGTATGGTTTTGATATATGACAGCTATATCTACGTGCTCTCTTTTGGCACTAGGAACGTAGGTGTAGGTTATAGGCATACCAGTGCAGTCCTGAAGGTCCTCACACACTGACCATAAATCCTGAAAGTTATCATCCCAAGAACATTGTTTCTATTGTTTATAAACAACCAGTACATCTTAGCCCTAGCCAAGCCTTAGTCAGCCCTAGTCAGCCCTAGCCTAGCCCTAGTCAGCCCAAGCCTAGCTCTAGTCAGCCCTAGCCTAGCCTAGCCTAGCCCTAGTCAGCCCTAGCCTAGCCCTAGTCATCCCTAGCCTAGCCCTAGCCTAGCCCTAGTCTCACAGCCCTAGCCTAGCCCTAGCCAGCCCAAGCCCTAGCCTTTGTTACGGTTACTTGCTACAATGTGTAAGTGACAGTATGTGCTATTGTTTTGCTTTCCCGGATGTTGCTACTGTTGTTGTTTACATGTATATGTTGTTGTTGTTGTTGACCACATGTGATAATTTAACTGCCACCATTTAGCACACACATAGAGAAGCGCTATGCGCCGTCATAGAACAAGATTGAACTGGACCAATAATCAGTGTGCAAGTCATATGATGATAGCAATAACCGAGGCAAGGTAAGGGTCGTCAATTAGGTAAGATCGCTAAATGGAATATTGTGTGTGGATGATATTACATATCTAACTAAAGGTCGCTAAATGGAATATTGTGTGTGGATGATACTACATATCTAACTATCTCCCCCCAAGTTCACTGTAGGGGAACTGAAAATTCTGTGGTATCATCGTCCATCATTGTCCGTATCTGTCTACCGGGACCTTGATCCTGGTGCTCCGGCGAAGTGGCGGCGGTTGGATGGGTGGTCTGTTCCATGGTGCCATGGGTCCTATCGCTGGGCTGTCGTGGGGCTTGGGTGGTGGGAGTTGGAGGGTTGGCGGTGTCCCAGCAATCGAGGCGTACGATCTTCCCCCTGCCTGTGAAGGTGGGGGCGAGAATTGCAGTTTATTCGGAGCCTGGTGTTGAGCCGGGGGTGGTGCCTGTGGTGTGCCAGGTGTGGTAGGTTGGCGAGATGCCGGCGGCGGCAGAGTCACTGGTGCTGGCGGCGTCGGTGGTGTGGGTGGTGGTGGTGGTGGTGGCGTGGTAGCCACTGGTTGGTTTTGCCGTGGCGGTATGCCAGCTAGGCGGGTCCGGAGTGCGTCATCGGGTGACAGTTGTGGGGTGCTGTTTCTTCTCAGGTGGCGGCGGTTGCGGGTAGTCAGCCGGCCGTTGCCATCCATCCTGACGGTGTATTGGTGGTACTGGAGCACTTCTGTTACCACACCGGTGTGGTCCCATTTGCCTGGGTGGTGGCCGTGCTGGTTTTGGACATGGACCCGGTCCCCACACCGGAGTGGTGAGAGGCCTCCAGTATGTTCTGTCCACCTTCCGTGTGCCAAGGACTGTCGCTTCCTCATCGCAGCTTGGCGTTGCTTTTCCGAGGGGTCATCCTGGGGTACTTGAAGTTTGTGTGGTAGAATGGGTAGCAGGTCTCTTGTGGGTCGGCCAAGGACACACATCGCCGGTGACATCTTGGTGTCTGGACTTGGGGCGTTGCGGTATGTCAGCAGGGCCTTGAAGAAGGAGGACTTGAGGGTCCCTCCTGGGCCAGTGTTGCCGGTTATCAGGCGTTTCATCGTCTTGACAGCGGTCTCGGCCCTGTTGTTTGAGTGTGGGTGGTATGCTGAGCACAGCCTGTGTTGCACCCCCCAGTCGGTTAGGAATTCTGCTGTTAAGTGGGCAGTGAATTCCGGCCCGCCATCTGTGGTGATGGTATCGGGTATGCCGAAGGAGGCGAATGTCTCTCTTAGTACGGCAGTCAGACCTGCTGCTCCCCCGGTGGCTGGGGCGACTATGGGCCAGCCCGAGAATCGGTCCACCACCACCAGATAGCAGGATCCGGCGTGGTGGAAGTAGTCGGCACATATTGAACCGAACGGGCGGTCAGGTACCTCGGGAGTCGTTGGGGGCAGGTGAGGTTGGGATGGGGCGTTCCCGTTGCATTCTGTGCAGTGGGCGCGGGTCGTATTGATGTCCGACGTCATGCCTGGCCAATACATAGACGATGCTGCTCGGGCCATCATCCCACTCGTGCCCTGGTGTGCAGCGTGGAGGGCTTGCAGGCACTGTTGTCTGAGTGATTGGGGGATGACGATTCGGTCCCCGTAACACACCACGTCGTCAATGATGGTTAGGTCGCCTAGGATGTTGAAGTATGCTTGGATGCTTGGCGGGAGTAGGTCTTTGGCGCTTGGTGGCCCTTCCTCGATTGCTGCCATGAGGTCCTGCATCGTTGGGTCTTCTGTTGTGGCGATTTGCAACTGCTCCCAGCCAATCGGTGTTGCTGAGAGGGCGCTGCACAACGCGATGGGGAGACCATCTCCCTCTTGAAGCGTGCAGGTCGAGCAGTGCACAGTGTTGGGTGGGGTGCTGGGCCCGCCATGGCAGTTGCTGCTTGGTGACTGGACGTCGTCCTGGAGGTGTAGTCTAACCGGTGATCTCGGCCCGGATGGATGGCGAGACAGGGCATCGCTGGTCTGGTTGCGTGTGCCCGGGATGTAGGCCATCCTGAATCGGTAGCGTAGTGTTCGCTCCTTCAGATTCCTGAGGCGAGGGTTCGGGATGTCCTCGAGGCAGCGATCGCCGAATAGTCTGAGCAGTGGCTTGTGATCCACTGCTACGACTAGATCGCTGCACCCGAGGACGAAGTGCCGTGTTCGGTCGAGGGCATCTGCCACCGCCAGTGCCTCGCCCTCCACTGGTGCGTACCGTGATTCGGCCGCATGGGTGAATCGGGACCCCACTAGTGTCACTCGCCATCCCTCCCGGCAGCAGAATGGGTCGGACGACTGGCACTTGCAGTGTTTTTGCGTTAGCCAGAAGCCGATCCCGTTCTTGCTCCAGTCTGTTGCAAGGCATGTGGGTCGCCCCTTGTCGAATATTTCGACGCCTGCTCGGATGCTGCTGCATATGTGATCCTTTGATGTAGTGAGGGCGTCTGACAGCTTGTCTGTCCATTCGAACGGGGTGGATGGTTTCAACAGCTCACGGAAGGGGAGCATGGCTGCGGTCATGGCAAAAGAGTATGAGACTTGATTTACCAGACCGAACCATGCCCTCACATCGGTGATGCTCGTTGGGGTTGGGAAGTCTCTGATGGCCGCCGTGAATTTGTCTGCTGGGCGGACCTCGGTGGGTGTCACGGTGAATCCGGCGAATTCGACCTTGTCCTTGGCGAAGAGAAACTTGGCCGGGTTGAGGGTGATGCCGTTCCGTGCGCAAATGTCGAGCCACTCGGTTGCCTGATGGAATGCCTCCGTGATGTCTGAAGACCAGAGGAGCGCGTCGTCTACACACTTGGTCTTCGACATCACGTGGGCGACGAGGGCGTCGTAGCGGGATGTATAAGCGTCACCGGAGGCGATGTAGCCCTGTGGTGCCGTCATATATCGGTATCTCCCCCACGGAGTTATGAATGTGGTGAAGTGTCTATCTTCTTCCCTCAGTGCTACGGAGTGGTAGCCATTCCACGCGTCGAAAATGGTCTTTTTGGTTCCGCGTGGAATGGCTCTGGCCTGGTGGAAGGGGGACGGACAGTGGTGCGTCTCTCGCGTGGCATGTTTGTTCAGGGGTTGGAAGTCTATGGTCCTCCTGAGCGACCCGTTCTTCTTGGTGCATATCACCATTCGGTGGCACCAAGTGACGGGTGTGCCCAGGGGGACCTTCTCAATCACACCGAGGCGGATGTCCCTGTCCAGTCCCCTCTTCACCTCCTCCTGCCAGTGGATCGGTATCGGGATCGGGGTGTGGCAGGGTTTTGGGGTGGCTGTTGGGTCTATGTTGAGGGCGAGAGGTGGGCCAGACATCATCGGCAAAGTCTGGTGTTCGCAGATGTTGAAAGTGCTGGACGAATACATCTCGAGTAGGTACTTCTCCAACTTCTCTCGGTTCTCCTCCGTGGCGGGGTATGGCAGTGTGGTTGGCCGCTGTGGAGGTGGTGCCCTGTCTGGGCAATGGCACGGTCTGGCTGTGGCTGGTTTGAGCTCAGGCTGACTGCATTTGGGGGGCTCTGCAGGCAAACTGGGTTTGGTTGCTCCCTTGGCCTGCTTGTCCTGGATGGATGCGGTTGATTGGCCCCGTGGAAAGTCGTTCCGGATCAACCCCAGGTCGGTGCAGGTCGACAGGCTCAGGTACAGTTTGGTTGCTATAGGGCTGATGTATACCATCTGCCGTGTCTCCCTGCCCGACTGGGTCAGTCTGATCCTCGTCAGCGCCGCTCCGATGATGGGGAGTTGGTTGCCACTCGCCGATCTCATTGTGAGTGATGCCGGTATCAGGTCTCTCTTTTCCAGACCAAGGCTTCTCATGAGTCGGGGGCCAGCCAGACAGCTCTGGCATCCCGTATCCGCCAGTGCTGTTGCGGATTGGTTGGAGCCCTCCTTCCTGAGGGTATGGCCGTGTGCTCGGTAGTCGGCTCGGTTCGTGGTGATTGCGACCGTCAGGGTTGGCTGTGGTGGCGATCGGCGCTGGGTCCATGACCCAGATGTCTGATTCCATGTCTGGTGGTGCAGTGCGCCCTCTGTCATATCATGGACCGTTTCGTTTATTGAGTTCCCCAGCTCCATGGTCTGCCAGCACAGTTTTGAGAAGTGGTTGGGGCGGCCGCATGACTGGCATGTCTTGCCATATGCTGGGCACTGTGCCTTCCTGATGGCCGTCCTGGGTGAGGTGCCGTGCCCTTGTCGGCCGCAGAAGTTGCATGTCCCCTTGTCCGTGGTTTTGGGCGGGGTAGCTTGGGGTCTGTTGGTCAAGGGTATTGGTACGCTGTGGTTCTGTGGGCGCTGTTGCTGTTGCCGTTTGTACCCGCTATTCACCGCCTCCTCCCGGTCAGCCCCCTCGTCCAGGGCATTGGCGGATGGAGTTGTGGGTGCCTTCAGCGCAATGGCGGCCCGTTTCCCTGTGGCTTTCTTCTCGACAAAGCGCAGGGTCTGTTCGACGGTCATCCGTTTGGTGGCCTCCTCCATGAGGTCCTCTTGGATGTCGGGATCAGCCATGCCGATGCACAGCTGGTCCGACACCCTGCTCTCACTGTGGTCGACTGTGTGGCCGCAATTGGTGCACCGTTCGTGGAACTCGCACGTCTCTGCCACGCCCCTCAATCGCGATGCGAAGGACCTGAACGACTCGCCTCTGTCTTGCGTTGTGCGGGCGAATGCGAATGTGGCGACCATGTAATTGTCCTCTACCACAGCCATGGCTTTGATGGCTGCCAGGAGCTCGGCTTCCGGTCTCTCCTCAATGGGCGTTGGGCCCTTGGTGGTTCTGGTGAGGTCACGTCGCAGGCTCGGTTCCAGACACTCCAGTAGTTGGATGCCTATGTCGGTTCCGGTGAGTTTGGATGCCCTGGAGTATGTCCTCCATCTGGCCTTGAAATACTGCCACCCTTCAGATGTCTCCCCCGCTGCAATCAGCGGGCGGTCGACGGGCTTTGGCTTCATTGAGCCAGCCTGGTTGTGGTCGATCTTGACATGGGCATCTAGCAGTGCTACTATCACGGCAGGGTCGGTTCCCTCCGGAATGGAGTAGGGGCAGTCGGCTTTGGGACATCTGACTGCCATGTGGGGTGGGCGTTGAATGGAATCGCCTCAGAAACTAGCTTCCCTCCAGCCAGCTGCTCTGCTGGTGAGGTGTACTGAGCTAGCTACTCCAGCTAATCAGTTATTGCTATCATAGAGAAGCGCTATGCGCCGTCATAGAACAAGATTGAACTGGACCAATAATCAGTGTGCAAGTCATATGATGATAGCAATAACCGAGGCAAGGTAAGGGTCGTCAATTAGGTAAGATCGCTAAATGGAATATTGTGTGTCGATGATATTACATATCTAACTAAAGGTCGCTAAATGGAATATTGTGTGTGGATGATACTACATATCTAACTAACACACACTATACAATAACAAACTAAATAATGCAAAATAGCATCCCACCAGCTATACATTGTTTGCAGACAGTCCTACACATTGTGTGCGTCCATAAGCTTCAGTGCATGTGACACACACAGTGTGCAGCTCAACACAAGACAACAGCTAGGCACAAGACAAGACAATGGCGACAAGATATAAGAGAAGATCCACCTCCACTACTTCACATGCGCCTACCCAACATTATAATAACTCTGGAGTTGATCTCCCCCGTCAACACCATGCATGTCGGCCTGATTGTCAAGAAGCAATGGAGAACAAGAGACATCAACATGAGAGTTATCAAGCTTCCTTCTCCTGGCAGAGGCGTTGCCCTCCACTGGGTGGGAGGTCGAGAGAAAATCCCTTGCTTCTCCCTGCCTAAACATGAAGCAGCGAACAAAGGGAGGTATTTTTAAGGTCAGAGGTCCTTCACTTAATTCCAGGCACGAAATGCCCCTAGTTTGTGTACAGTAGGGGTGGTGTGACATTCAAGGTGCGGCTGCAGCAATGGGGTGGATCCGGAGGGGAATCCCGGTGACACAAGCCCCTCCCTCTCTCCCTGAATACCATTACTATTGTAGTATAGTTTTTATCTTTGTCAAGGACCCCCTCTCCTTTCAAAATTCCTGCATCCTCTTTGCCTATGACCCCCTCTCTTTTCAAAATTCAGCATCCAACATTTATGTATTTTACCAAGGACCCCCTCTCCTTTCAAAATTCAGCATCCACCATTTATATATTTGCCAAGGACCCCCTCTCCTTTCAAAATTCTGCATCCACCATTTATGTATTTTACCAAGGACCCCCTCTCTTTTCAAAATTCTGCATCCACCATTTATGTATTTGTCAATTGTTTATGAAGCATAATTGTGAGCTGACTTCTGTTAACTCAGCACACATCTATTATGTACTTGTACTTAAATGGGAGGGCCAGCCACACAGATCTTGTTTAATGAGTTGCCTTGTCCTTTTATAGTTTGCTAACAGTTGCAATGTGCTACAAACTGGTAAGGTATGATTACCTTGAAAAGTGGGTGCAATGTTCGTTTGAGCAAGATGTAACCTCGGACATGTGTACATGCGCACAGATATGATGTGAAGCTATAATGAAGGTTGGGCCCGTAAAGTTGACCCATTCACCGATTGATTTCGAGTCCGAATATCGAGTGAAAGAAATGTCCCATTTACATGGTACCATGGTGATTAATGCTCCACAATGGATCGATGACATACAGTGTTGTTGTTTTTGCCTCTCTCTCTGTGATAACTGGAGAGGGTTGGGCCTCCTCTGACACTAGCTCGAGTGATGAGGTCAAGCATATAATCTTTGACTCTGCAGCTACGAAATCCTTGTGCACTGATGTTCTATCAAGTAGAGCAGCTGAGCTTAAGCTATGGAAGATAGTGGAAAAGCATGGACCAGGAGGGCTCCGAGTTAAGGTCCTAGCTATACAGCCTTGACAAAGAACTGAAGATTATTCGCACATAATAAAGCACACCTTGTGTTAAATAAACACGTGCTCACGACAGAATAGTGCTTAACCAGCAATATTTTACTGGAGTCTCAAAGGTCAGACTTTTGGTCAGTTGCTGAGTGCAACTGACAGGTCGAGGGTGTGGCTTGCAATCCTATGGCAACTTGGAGGTGTTTGAATGAGCCCGCACAAGAATGCTTTGTAAAGCACAAGGCATGTCATTTGTGTCCATGTTAGGCTGTGAACGGACCCATTAAAATATAATTCCAACCACAGGTACAGATACAACTGCCCTTTTATTTGTTCCAACGAGGCTTGTCTGTGACATTTGTGCTCCTCTCATAACTGCCGAGGTTTAATGAGCCAATCATGCAAGACCTCCAACAATGGCCAGACACATATTACAGACTACAATGCTGCAGGTTGACAGGAATGTCTCCCTTCCTCGGAGATGACGACATGGAGACCATCAAAAACATCTCCTTGGGGGAGTTTGAATATCCCAACCCTGACCCCAATGAAGAATACGAGGACATTTCAGTTGATGCTAAGGCATTCATCGACAGCTTGCTGGTCAGCAGGCCAAGGTAGGAGTTTGTAAGTGTGCTCTATAATCACTTGGTACACATGCAGCAATGTGCAATGTGTCCACACACGTGCAGTGTCATGATCACAATGTGCTAATCGTAAGTGTCTCAGAACCGTTAAAATATTAGTACACTAACCTGATGTTGCACAAATCATCGTTACAACATGCACACACACACAACAACTCTTGGAAGTCCTTAGGACTTCTCTGCCATTGCAATAGTTGAAGTCATTCAGTCCTTCAATCCAGCGGGCCAGATCTACAAAACTAGTCATTCCAGCAACTAGAACACAGACTACACTTCAATGTGGTTCATGGTCAACACCAAGTCATCTTGGAACACCACCTTGATGGCTGATGACTTCCATCTCGTGCAGTGTGATAACATTTAGGAATGTTGTTGGTGAAGCATTGCTGAACCCAAGATATTCACAAAAGTAGTGAAGTCGAGAGAGCCAGGGCAGATGCCCAGAGGAGTTGTTTGTACGAAGCTCCTCCTATTATTTTGCCATAGTGATGTGTGTGATGTGTGAGGGGCAGCATGTGAGGAGTGATGGGAGAAGGTTCAACACACGATTAGGTGCAGGCACACATTGTTCTTCTCTTCGACTCATCCTGGCTTTGAGAGGAGAGTTAAGTGGTGCAACACGCCCTGTGAACCCGATCAGTGATTAATGCTGGTTCTGCTTAGCTACGTGTCCTAGACTGGTGCCACGACTGACATGACAGGGTGTTGGCGAGCAGTGGGCTAGTGGGTGGGAGGGGTTGGATGTGTTACTATGGGTGGGGCATGAGCAGGAAGTGTGGATGGGAGGGGTTGGATGTGTTACTATGGGTGGGCATGAGCAGGAAGTGTGGATGGGAGGGGTTGGATGTGTTACTATGGGTGGGCATGAGCAGGAAGTGTGGATGGGAAGGGTTGGATGTGTTACTATGGGTGGGGCATGAGCAGGAAGTGTGGATGGGAGGGGTTGGATGTGTTACTATGGGTGTGGCATGAGCAGGAAGTGTGGATGGGAGGGGTTGGATGTGTTACTATGGGTGGGCATGAGCAGGAAGTGTGGATGGGAGGGGTTGGATGTGTTACTATGGGTGGGGAAGTGTGGAATGCATTTGGTAAGGGATAGCAGAGAAGGAAGGAAATGAAGAGCAAGCTGGGTAATGACAAGGCTATTGGAGAAGTTATCGGGTAAGGGAATGAAATGAGTTTGGGGAAGTATCTGGTAAGGAGTGGCCAAGAATGAAGGACTACGTAATTATAGTGCAAGTCAAAAGGTAGTCTTAAAAACCTCACACCTGCTTCAGCTCATGGAGTCTACCAGCCATTTATTTTGTAAAGAATGATATAATCACCAGGGGCAATTGCTTTGTGCTCTATTTATAACATCAGATTCAGCAGGTGGAATTCATTTTGCCTGGCACTAATTATTCATACAAGCAGCAACCCGTTTCATTTTTTGTTGAAGAGCCCAAGGATTAGACCAAGCAAAACAAGGCCCCTGCAGTGAACTAATGAAACTTTGTTTCTTGAACTAGGCATAGGCCAGACGTGATGGAGGAGCCAAGATGCTATGCACCTATGGTCCCACCTCAAAACCCAACCACCTTGCATGCTCACAATAGCCACAGTGTATAATTGTACTGACACAAGCATGCTCCTTGGTTCCATTTGTTTGCAGCCAACGGAGCACAGCCGACTCGAGCCTCCAGCACAAGTGGCTGATCACCAAGAGGGCACAAATTACTAGGATCGACACCAAGAGACTCGAACACTTCAGAGCACGCCGTCGAATGCTTGTAAGATGGTCAAACCAACCAGAGATTCAGTCAATACCACAAACATTCTATGCACACACAAATCAACTTTCTCCATTTGGACATTGTGCATGTGCCACTAGTCATGGGATATTAAAAAATGCACTGGATCATAATCTGATTACCCTCCCCTCTTCATTGGCTGAGCAGGTTGACACATGCATGCATAACTGGTTCTTTCAATGCCCACTACACATGCTCCACTCATGTTCTTGATTACTGACCACTGTTGCCATTTCTTGTCCCAGGCAACCATCCAAGCTGTGAGGGTGTCTCTGGCCATGATGAAAGGAGCAATTCAGAAAACGTCCACATAACACTGCAAATAACGGGTGTCCCAAACTATCATCTACTTTTTAACCCAATACTTAGACCTGCAGAAGGAATGAATATTGTTTGTTTTTGTGCAGCACATTTTGAATAGTGATATTATGTGTAGCCCCACGGAGACTTCTTCCATTTTCATCCACAGTTCACTGGCTAGATGTGAATAATGGCAGAACACAATTAATGAAAGTCCCCAGGCATTCAATCACTGGACCTAGAATAAATGCACAATGCCAACAACACATGTAACAAGACTCGATCACATTTTCCATACATCAGACAAGAGAAATAGTAGCACATCTTAACAGTAACAGAATGAGATTCTACTTTCTCTTCCGTGGATTTTTCTTCTTTTTCAAGTTTTGTGGAATGGGAGGGTAGAAGGAAGGGGGTCCCAGAAAAGCATTGAACACAGCGCACTGCGAGAGCGAAGATATTGAGGACAAAGGTAGTGCGGAGTGGTTGGTCATGGTGTAATAGAGAACATACTCTCGCATCACTCGGTAGGCATTGTAGACGACAAATTCATTCTGTCCGGAGAGATTGCCCTGTATAATGAAAATAAGTTCACAGATGGGGAGAGGGGGTGAAAAGAATACCAGATTAAGATGTTTGGTAAGGATCATTCAGACCTAGACCCTTTACCAAATTAAGGCTCTGGTCTCCAAGGTAAAATTCTTGGTGAGTCACGGTGTTAATTTAATCGCCAACAGGATATCTGGAAATAAATATATTACTCTTGCACTCAATTTTCCACTTGCTGCTTATGTACAACATTCCTTCCACCATGGAAGGAAAAAGCATTCTAAATCCTGGAAGAGCTCCAGGTCTCCAAATAGAGCTACAAGACACATTTTGCCGAGTAGATAGATGGAAGAAAAGGGAGGGGTAGGGGGGAGGGGTTTATTCATGGTGGGCAACCTTATTAACACCTTATTAACACCGGAAAGGAAGTCGCATCTTCCTTTGACCAGGTGGTTATCAAGTGCCCAGTTTAATTAAGATGGAACTTGAGGAGCACCACAAATATAATTCCCCGACTTTGACGGTTCTGAAGGTGTCCACGAGTACTACCAAGAAAAACTTCCAACACTACAGAATTCCAACACTACAGAATTGCGTAGATATAAGTATGCAGTATAAAACAAAGGTTGCATCACTTATGCAGATTCTGATAGACCTCAAAACAGATGTGATGGTGGGCAATGCCAAGAAGTTTGCCTCGGGAGACCGTACTCTTAATCCTCTCTAGTGATTCGGTTATAGGGTCTGGTTACGAAATTAGTTTGCAAAGATAATCATATACCAATATACAGAGTTTACTCGAGCAGATCTAGTATTTGTGCACACACAGAGAGGTTGTCTTTTCATGTTAGTCAGTTACTCATCTGCAACAGGAGTGACGAGGTGGGGAGAGGAGGGCCAAACGACTGAGGTGGTTGCGAGGACAACAAAATCAATTGGGTAAAGGGTCATTACTAGATTTGAAACCATTCCTGTGGAGTGCGTGGCTGCTGATGGATAGGACTCTCACTGGCTCGGCACATGTTGCACAGGAAATGTGAAGTTGAAGATGTCACTGCCTTACATTCGCTGAACTGACCATACGTATACGGAGTCTTTGGTAAGATTTGGTATCATTCTAATATATGAGCCGACCGTAATGGGGGCAGGACCCGGAGGTCGCAGTGCCAAACGAATAATTGCATCAGCTGCATCTAGGATGGCCACTGGTGATCCTTTCTAGCATAGCTGTGAGGGCTGTGTCCAGTACTGCCAGGACGTCCCTAGTGTGTGTGTGGCTGGTTAATACAGAGACAGGAGGAGGAACTGGACAGACATGATTGAGGACACGAATCTATCCAGGGACAGCAGAATGACAATCGTCCCTCCTGCACCAATCAAGACAACAACTGTTCACCAAGTTGTAGAACAACTGCTCAACCATGCAAGGAATAAACATCTGATGAAGCTTTTTTTTTAAACTGTGTTGCTTATATATTTTGATGAAGAGTTTGTGCAAACGATTGTATTGCAACGTGGGCGCAATAAAGCAAGATCTGCTCTTTTATCTGAAGAAATTGATTTCCCCCCAAGAATATTGCCTTTTTACACCCTGTTGCCATTAACTTGACAGTGCCCTGAGGGGTCGTTGCATTTTTTTTAATCGAACGCTTTCTCCTTCCTACGGGTAACAAGTGAATGTGTCAAGCTTACACCTATTCCCTACTTGTATGTAACACCTTCACAGCACGGCTCACCATGACCCAGCCAAGTTACAGGCACCCTCTCAAAGCCCACGCCAACCCAAAGCAACAGCTGCGACCAAGGGGAAGCTTCCACGACCATGACCAACCCAACAAAAGCTTGGGCCTGGAACTTGTCGGTGGTGCAGACAGAGGGTGGACAGCTTGGAGGAGACAGAGTGTCAGCTGGAAGGTGCCGACTCTTTATGAAGACTTGCGGCTACAGAAACTCTAGCAACTGTCATTGTGGTGCCACCCAGACCATGTCCCATTCAGATGCATCCAGCTGCTCACCAGAGAACTGACCATTGCCAACCCCAGTTGGATGGGCACGTGCAGGGCACTGGCAGAACTCCGTCTAGACGAGATGGAAACAAATATCACAGGACTCTTGTATCCCAGGAATTATACCAGGGATGTTCCTAGAATATCATCCCAGGATACTGGGAATTAACCCGGGGGGGGGGGGGGGGGGGGGGGTGTTCCTAGCCGCAGTGTTGATTCCAGGATCCATGATGTATGTCGGTCACCCTCACTAGGGACATCTCGGGATGGTCCCACGTAACCTGGAAAGGCTGCAGTACTGGACATGCAGGATAAATGTTTGCTAATCTTTGTCTCTTCTTGTCACGGCTCTGCTTCTTCTTGGCTTGCTTGGCCACTGCCTGTCTAGGAGTTGTCATCACTACTCAGTGGCTTCCTACTCTCTTCTGTGCCTACTGTCTAGCTGGTGCTGTCACTGTCCAGCACTTTCCTGCTGCCTCCTGGTAGTCTAGCTGGTGCTGTCACTGTCCAGCACTTTCCTGCTGCCTCCTGGTAGTCTAGCTGGTGCTGTCACTGTCCAGCACTATCCTGCTGCCTCCTGGTAGTCTAGCTGGTGCTGTCACTGTCCAGCACTATCCTGCTGCCTCCTGGTAGTCTAGCTGGTGCTGTCACTGTCCAGCACTTTCCTGCTGCCTCCTGGTAGTCTAGCTGGTGCTGTCACTGTCCAGCACTTTCCTGCTGCCTCCTGGTAGTCTAGCTGGTGCTGTCACTGTCCAGCACTTTCCTGCTGCCTCCTGGTAGTCTAGCTGGTGCTGTCACTGTCCAGCACTTTCCTGCTGCCTCCTGGTAGTCTAGCTGGTGCTGTCACTGTCCAGCACTTTCCTGCTGCCTCCTGGTAGTCTAGCTGGTGCTGTCACTGTCCAGCACTTTCCTGCTGCCTCCTGGTAGTCTAGCTGGTGCTGTCACTGTCCAGCACTGTCCTGCTGCCTCCTGGTAGTCTAGCTGGTGCTGTCACTGTCCAGCACTCTCCTGCTGCCTCCTGGTAGTCTAGCTGGTGCTGTCACTGTCCAGCACTTTCCTGCTGCCTCCTGGTAGTCTAGCTGGTGCTGTCACTATCCAGCACTTTCCTGCTGCCTCCTGGAACAGTCACATCTCCCTCTACCGCTGTTTGTCACCACCTCATGTGGTACTGATCACACCTTGCTTATAACCCTCTCACCGTCGGGTTTGTGGACAACTATTCCAAATTGAAATTAATTCCAGTTAAAAATCAATATAAAATCAGGGATTTACCCGGCACCATGACAGTTATCATGGTCAAATTTGATTGACCACAAATAAATATAATGATGAAAACAATGATGTCACCAGCCATATATTTCGTGGTATGGTTTTGATATATGACAGCTATATCTACGTGCTCTCTTTTGGCACTAGGAACGTAGGTGTAGGTTATAGGCATACCAGTGCAGTCCTGAAGGTCCTCACACACTGACCATAAATCCTGAAAGTTATCATCCCAAGAACATTGTTTCTATTGTTTATAAACAACCAGTACATCTTAGCCCTAGCCAGCCCTAGCCCTAGCCTAGCCCTAGTCAGCCCTAGCCCAGCCTTAGTCAGCCCTAGCCCTAGTCAGCCCTAGCCTAGCCCTAGCCCTAGTCAGCCCTAGCCTAGCCCTAGCCCTAGTCAGCCCTAGCCTAGCCCTAGCCAGCCCTAGCCCTTAGCCTAGCCCTAGCCAAGCCTTAGTCAGCCCTAGTCAGCCCTAGCCTAGCCCTAGTCAGCCCAAGCCTAGCTCTAGTCAGCCCTAGCCTAGCCTAGCCTAGCCCTAGTCAGCCCTAGCCTAGCCCTAGTCATCCCTAGCCTAGCCCTAGCCTAGCCCTAGTCACAGCCCTAGCCTAGCCCTATCCAGCCCAAGCCCTAGCCTTTGTTACGGTTACTTGCTACAATGTGTAAGTGACAGTATGTGCTATTGTTTTGCTTTCCCGGATGTTGCTACTGTTGTTGTTTACATGTATATGTTGTTGTTGTTGTTGTTGACCACATGTGATAATTTAACTGCCACCATTTAGCACACACACACTATACAATAACAAACTAAATAATGCAAAATAGCATCCCACCAGCTATACATTGTTTGCAGACAGTCCTACACATTGTGTGCGTCCATAAGCTTCATTGTATGTGACACACACAGTGTGCAGCTCAACACAAGACAACAGTATGCAGCTAGGCACAAGACAAGACAATGGCGACAAGATATAAGAGAAGATCCACCTCCACTACTTCACATGCGCCTACCCAACATTATAATAACTCTGGAGTTGATCTCCCTCGTCAACACCATGCATGTCGGCCTGATTGTCAAGAAGCAATGGAGAACAAGAGACATCAACATGAGAGTTATCAAGCTTCCTTCTCCTGGCAGAGGCGTTGCCCTCCACTGGGTGGGAGGTCGAGAAAAAATCCCTCGCTTCTCCCTGCCTAAACAGGAAGCAGCGAACAAAGGGAGGTATTTTTAAGGTCAGAGGTCCTTCACTTAATTCCAGGCACGAAATGCCCCTAGTTTGTGTAGGGGTGGTGTGACATTCAAGGTGCGGCTGCAGCAATGGGGTGGATCCGGAGGGGAATCCCGGTGACACAAGCCCCTCCCTCTCCCCCTGAATACCATTACTATTGTAGTATAGTTTTTATCTTTGTCAAGGACCCCATCTCCTTTCAAAATTCCTGCATCCTCTTTGCCTATGACCCCTCTCTTTTCAAAATTCAGCATCCAACATTTATGTATTTTACCAAGGACCCCCTCTCCTTTCAAAATTCAGCATCCACCATTTATATATTTGCCAAGGACCCCCTCTCCTTTCAAAATTCTGCATCCACCATTTATGTATTTTACCAAGGACCCCCTCTCTTTTCAAAATTCTGCATCCACCATTTATGTATTTGTCAATTGTTTATGAAGCATAATTGTGAGCTGACTTCTGTTAACTCCGCACACATCTATTATGTACTTAAATGGGAGGGCCAGCCACACAGATCTTGTTTAATGAGTTGCCTTGTCCTTTTATAGTTTGCTAACAGTTGCAATGTGCTACAAACTGGTAAGGTATGATTACCTTGAAAAGTGGGTGCAATGTTCGTTTGAGCAAGATGTAACCTCGGACATGCGTACATGCGCACAGATATGATGTGAAGCTATAATGAAGGTTGGGCCCGTAAAGTTGACCCATTCACCGATTGATTTCGAGTCCGAATATCGAGTGAAAGAAATGTCCCATTTACATGGTACCATGGTGATTAATGCTCCACAATGGATCGATGACATACAGTGTTGTTGTTTTTGCCTCTCTCTCTGTGATAACTGGACAGGGTTGGGCCTCCTCTGACACTAGCTCGAGTGATGAGGTCAAGCATATAATCTTTGACTCTGCAGCTACGAAATCCTTGTGCACTGATGTTCTATCAAGTAGAGCAGCTGAGCTTAAGCTATGGAAGATAGTGGAAAAGCATGGACCAGGAGGGCTCCGAGTTAAGGTCCTAGCTATACAGCCTTGACAAAGAACTGAAGATTATTTGCACATAATAAAGCACACCTTGTGTTAAATAAACACGTGCTCACGACAGAATAGTGCTTAACCAGCAATATTTTACTGGAGTCTCAAAGGTCAGACTTTTGGTCAGTTGCTGAGTGCAACTGACAGGTCGAGGGTGTGGCTTGCAATCCTATGGCAACTTGGAGGTGTTTGAATGAGCCCGCACAAGAATGCTTTGTAAAGCACAAGGCATGTCACTTGTGTCCATGTTAGGCTGTGAACGGACCCATTAAAATATAATTCCAACCACAGGTACAGATACAACTTATTTAATTTGCCCTTTTATTTGTTCCAACGAGGCTTGTCTGTGACATTTGTGCTCCTCTCATAACTGCCGAGGTTTAATGAGCCAATCATGCAAGACCTCCAACAATGGCCAGACACATATTACAGACTAAAATGCTGCAGGTTGACAGGAATGTCCCCCTTCCTCGGAGATGACGACATGGAGACCATCAAAAACATCTCCTTGGGGGAGTTTGAATATCCCAACCCTGACCCCAATGAAGAATACGAGGACATTTCAGTTGATGCTAAGGCATTCATCGACAGCTTGCTGGTCAGCAGGCCAAGGTAGGAGTTTGTAAGTGTGCTCTATAATCACTTGGTACACATGCAGCAATGTGCAATGTGTCCACACACGTGCAGTGTCATGATCACAATGTGCTAATCGTAAGTGTCTCAGAATCGTTAAAATATTAGTACACTAACCTGATGTTGCACAAATCATCGTTACAACAACATGCACACACACAACAACAACTCTTGGAAGTCCTTAGGACTTCTCTGCCATTGCAATAGTTGAAGTCATTCAGTCCTTCAATCCAGCGGGCCAGATCTACAAAACTAGTCATTCCAGCAACTAGAACACAGCCTACACTTCAATGTGGTTCATGGTCAACACCAAGTCATCTTGGAACACCACCTTGATGGCTGATGACTTCCATCTCGTGCAGTGTGATAACATTTAGGAATGTTGTTGGTGAAGCATTGCTGAACCCAAGATATTCACAAAAGTAGTGAGGTCGAGAGAGCCAGGGCAGATGCCCGGAGGAGTTGTTTGTACGAAGCTCCTCCTATTATTTAGCCATAGTGATGTGTGTGATGTGTGAGGGGCAGCATGTGAGGAGTGATGGGAGAAGGTTCAACACACGATTAGGTGCAGGCACACATTGTTCTTCTCTTCAACTCATCCTGGCTTTGAGAGGAGAGTTAAGTGGTGCAACACGCCCTGTGAACCCGATCAGTGATTAATGCTGGTTCTGCTTAGCTACGTGTCCTAGACTGGTGCCACGACTGACATGACAGGGTGTTGGCGAGCAGTGGGCTAGTGGGTGGGAGGGGTTGGATGTGTTACTATGGGTGGGGCATGAGCAGGAAGTGTGGATGGGAGGGGTTGGATGTGTTACTATGGGTGGGCATGAGCAGGAAGTGTGGATGGGAGGGGTTGGATGTGTTACTATGGGTGGGCATGAGCAGGAAGTGTGGATGGGAGGGGTTGGATGTGTTACTATGGGTGGGGCATGAGCAGGAAGTGTGGATGGGAGGGGTTGGATGTGTTACTATGGGTGGGCATGAGCAGGAAGTGTGGATGGGAGGGGTTGGATGTGTTACTATGGGTGGGGCATGAGCAGGAAGTGTGGATGGGAGGGGGTGGATGTGGTACTATGGGTGGGGCATGAGCAGGAAGTGTGGATGGGAGGGGTTGGATGTGTTACTATGGGTGGGCATGAGCAGGAAGTGTGGATGGGAGGGGTTGGATGTGTTACTATGGGTGGGCATGAGCAGGAAGTGTGGATGGGAGGGGTTGGATGTGTTACTATGGGTGGGGCATGAGCAGGAAGTGTGGATGGGAGGGGTTGGATGTGTTACTATGGGTGGGCATGAGCAGGAAGTGTGGATGGGAGGGGTTGGATGTGTTACTATGGGTGGGCATGAGCAGGAAGTGTGGATGGGAGGGGTTGGATGTGTTACTATGGGTGGGGCATGAGCAGGAAGTGTGGATGGGAGGGGGTGGATGTGTTACTCAGACCTCTCAAGTCACACGATTTGGTCGTGTGTCACACGATTTCAGGACTTTTCTCACTCTCTCACGACCGCCTACCTATTTCTCACGCCGGCCCAACCATCAAGACTATGAGAGCTGACATGACCCTTTACCTGCTGCTTAGTGGGTAAAGGGTCTGGCTACGCGAGACTAATGATAGCGGTGTGGAAAGTAGCAGTATGGATGTGGAAAGCTGTAGTACTTCTCAAGTTATCGTGGATAATTTTGAAGACACTGAAACTGAACATTCTGAGACTCTACCTCATTCGATACTGGTTGACACTCTGAAGGAGCAGGATGCCATGATGAACTTGATAACCAAGTTTGTAATTCTGACATGGTCATAGGATTTATAACAAAGCAAAAGCTTAGTCAACTACTTGATGATGGCTCAATATCTGAAAGATGTTATTCATCATTCTATGGTGCGTCCAGGAATTTTCTTGAGTGTGCTACATCTTATCTCTTAAAGTGGTGTCCTCTACAGGATGACTTGCTGACAAATGCTGCTTGGATAGACTTTAAACAGAGATTAGATAGGACATTTTCTTCAGTGGAATACTTTGTTTATAGGTACCCTCTAATGTTTCAAGGGTTTGACATGGATAAACTCAATGAGCAATTTTTAACCTACCAAACAATGACAGAAGAAGATCTTCCTCAAACTCTAAAAGACACAGTTGGCTTCAATGCTGAAGAACCGTATCGTGTGGACATGTTTTGGGGGCATCTGAGAGAAATGAAGAAACTGGTTTGAGCTGTTTTAATATGATCTTTTGTTTAAAGTTGCAAATGTTGTATTGACCATGACCATACAGCATTCAAATGCAGGGGAAGAACGAATTTTTTCCCTTATCAACAAGAACAAGACACCAAGTAGAAGTTCCCTGAGTCTGGATGGTACATTTTCATCCCTTATTACAATGAAGATGCATATCGAGAGCCCACTTAGCTGGATTCCATCAGAAGAAGTTCTTAAAGAAGCTAAGAAGGCTACAACTTTTTATAACCAGCAGTATAAAAAACGCTAATAGACAATGAACTGTGCATCTTGCATGCAATATATGAATGTAGCTAACTATATTAAAAACTTCTTTCTTTACCTTACAGTATAATATAAGTAGTTCAATGACAAGTCAATGTAATATAATACCAACACTCCCAGGGGATTGATGAGTGACAAAATGAATGTATTGCTTTTTTATACCTCTTTCTTATATATATATAGCAGAGGATACATAATTCCTTATAATATATAACTGCTAATCTAGTGTGTGCTATATACCCAGGGGATTATGATTGACAAAAGTGGAAATGATGGAGCATAAAAGAACAAACATATTAGTATAGTTATCTGAGAGAAATAAAAATTTGATTATGGAAGGTTATTTGCAGATGCTTGCTCTCTGGTCCACACAGCTGCTGATAAATGATAGACATTACATATCAATTAGAATTGGTGAATTCAGTAGGCCATGTAATGGTTATTGAAGCTGCTCTGAATGATCAATACAAATGTGCAACTCCCATGTCTCACACCAACCAGAGCATTTCTCACTCCACTTTAGCATGAAATTTCACACTAAGTAGCAATATAAGTTGAGAGGTCTGGTTACTATGGGTGGGCATGAGCAGGAAGTGTGGATGGGAGGGGTTGGATGTGTTACTATGGGTGGGCATGAGCAGGAAGTGTGGATGGGAAGGGTTGGATGTGTTACTATGGGTGGGGCATGAGCAGGAAGTGTGGATGGGAGGGGTTGGATGTGTTACTATGGGTGTGGCATGAGCAGGAAGTGTGGATGGGAGGGGTTGGATGTGTTACTATGGGTGGGCATGAGCAGGAAGTGTGGATGGGAGGGGTTGGATGTGTTACTATGGGTGGGGAAGTGTGGAATGCATTTGGTAAGGGATAGCAGAGAAGGAAGGAAATGAAGAGCAAGCTGGGTAATGACAAGGCTATTGGAGAAGTTATCGGGTAAGGGAATGAAATGAGTTTGGGGAAGTATCTGGTAAGGAGTGGCCAAGAATGAAGGACTACGTAATTATAGTGCAAGTCAAAAGGTAGTCTTAAAAACCTCACACCTGCTTCAGCTCATGGAGTCTACCAGCCATTTATTTTGTAAAGAATGATATAATCACCAGGGGCAATTGCTTTGTGCTCTATTTATAACATCAGATTCAGCAGGTGGAATTCATTTTGCCTGGCACTAATTATTCATACAAGCAGCAACCCGTTTCATTTTTTGTTGAAGAGCCCAAGGATTAGACCAAGCAAAACAAGGCCCCTGCAGTGAACTAATGAAACTTTGTTTCTTGAACTAGGCATAGGCCAGACGTGATGGAGGAGCCAAGATGCTATGCACCTATGGTCCCACCTCAAAACCCAACCACCTTGCATGCTCACAATAGCCACAGTGTATAATTGTACTGACACAAGCATGCTCCTTGGTTCCATTTGTTTGCAGCCAACGGAGCACAGCCGACTCGAGCCTCCAGCACAAGTGGCTGATCACCAAGAGGGCACAAATTACTAGGATCGACACCAAGAGACTCGAACACTTCAGAGCACGCCGTCGAATGCTTGTAAGATGGTCAAACCAACCAGAGATTCAGTCAATACCACAAACATTCTATGCACACACAAATCAACTTTCTCCATTTGGACATTGTGCATGTGCCACTAGTCATGGGATATTAAAAAATGCACTGGATCATAATCTGATTACCCTCCCCTCTTCATTGGCTGCAGGTTGACACATGCATGCATAACTGGTTCTTTCAATGCCCACTACACATGCTCCACTCATGTTCTTGATTACTGACCACTGTTGCCATTTCTTGTCCCAGGCAACCATCCAAGCTGTGAGGGTGTCTCTGGCCATGATGAAAGGAGCAATTCAGAAAACGTCCACATAACACTGCAAATAACGGGTGTCCCAAACTATCATCTACTTTTTAACCCAATACTTAGACCTGCAGAAGGAATGAATATTGTTTTTTTTTGTGCAGCACATTTTGAATAGTGATATTATGTGTAGCCCCACGGAGACTTCTTCCATTTTCATCCACAGTTCACTGGCTAGATGTGAATAATGGCAGAACACAATTAATGAAAGTCCCCAGGCATTCAATCACTGGACCTAGAATAAATGCACAATGCCAACAACACATGTAACAAGACTCGATCACATTTTCCATACATCAGACAAGAGAAATAGTAGCACATCTTAACAGTAACAGAATGAGATTCTACTTTCTCTTCCGTGGATTTTTCTTCTTTTTCAAGTTTTGTGGAATGGGAGGGTAGAAGGAAGGGGGTCCCAGAAAAGCATTGAACACAGCGCACTGCGAGAGCGAAGATATTGAGGACAAAGGTAGTGCGGAGTGGTTGGTCATGGTGTAATAGAGAACATACTCTGGCATCACTCGGTAGGCATTGTAGACGACAAATTCATTCTGTCCGGAGAGATTGCCCTGTATAATGAAAATAAGTTCACAGATGGGGAGAGGGGGTGAAAAGAATACCAGATTAAGATGTTTGGTAAGAATCATTCAGACCTAGACCCTTTACCAAATTAAGGCTCTGGTCTCCAAGGTAAAATTCTTGGTGAGTCACGGTGTTAATTTAATCGCCAACAGGATATCTGGAAATAAATATATTACTCTTGCACTCAATTTTCCACTTGCTGCTTATGTACAACATTCCTTCCACCATGGAAGGAAAAAGCATTCTAAATCCTGGAAGAGCTCCAGGTCTCCAAATAGAGCTACAAGACACATTTTGCCGAGTAGATAGATGGAAGAAAAGGGAGGGGTAGGGGGGGAGGGGTTTATTCATGGTGGGCAACCTTATTAACACCTTATTAACACCGGAAAGGAAGTCGCATCTTCCTTTGACCAGGTGGTTATCAAGTGCCCAGTTTAATTAAGATGGAACTTGAGGAGCACCACAAATATAATTCCCCGACTTTGACGGTTCTGAAGGTGTCCACGAGTACTACCAAGAAAAACTTCCAACACTACAGAATTCCAACACTACAGAATTGCGTAGATATAAGTATGCAGTATAAAACAAAGGTTGCATCACTTATGCAGATTCTGATAGACCTCAAAACAGATGTGATGGTGGGCAATGCCAAGAAGTTTGCCTCGGGAGACCGTACTCTTAATCCTCTCTAGTGATTCGGTTATAGGGTCTGGTTACGAAATTAGTTTGCAAAGATAATCATATACCAATATACAGAGTTTACTCGAGCAGATCTAGTATTTGTGCACACACAGAGAGGTTGTCTTTTCATGTTAGTCAGTTACTCATCTGCAACAGGAGTGACGAGGTGGGGAGAGGAGGGCCAAACGACTGAGGTGGTTGCGAGGACAACAAAATCAATTGGGTAAAGGGTCATTACTAGATTTGAAACCATTCCTGTGGAGTGCGTGGCTGCTGATGGATAGGACTCTCACTGGCTCGGCACATGTTGCACAGGAAATGTGAAGTTGAAGATGTCACTGCCTTACATTCGCTGAACTGACCATACGTATACGGAGTCTTTGGTAAGATTTGGTATCATTCTAATATATGAGCCGACCGTAATGGGGGCAGGACCCGGAGGTCGCAGTGCCAAACGAATAATTGCATCAGCTGCATCTAGGATGGCCACTGGTGATCCTTTCTAGCAGCATAGCTGTGAGGGCTGTGTCCAGTACTGCCAGGACGTCCCTAGTGTGTGTGTGGCTGGTTAATACAGAGACAGGAGGAGGAACTGGACAGACATGATTGAGGACACGAATCTATCCAGGGACAGCAGAATGACAATCGTCCCTCCTGCACCAATCAAGACAACAACTGCTCACCAAGTTGTAGAACAACTGCTCAACCATGCAAGGAATAAACATCTGATAAAGCTTTTTTTAAAAACTGTGTTGCTTATATATTTTGATGAAGAGTTTGTGCAAACGATTGTATTGCAACGTGGGCGCAATAAAGCAAGATCTGCTCTTTTATCTGAAGAAATTGATTTCCCCCCAAGAATATTGCCTTTTTACACCCTGTTGCCATTAACTTGACAGTGCCCTGAGGGGTCGTTGCATTTTTTTTAATCGAACGCTTTCTCCTTCCTACGGGTAACAAGTGAATGTGTCAAGCTTACACCTATTCCCTACTTGTATGTGGAACACCTTCACAGCACGGCTCACCATGACCCAGCCAAGTTACAGGCACCCTCTCAAAGCCCACGCCAACCCAAAGCAACAGCTGCGACCAAGGGGAAGCTTCCACGACCATGACCAACCCAACAAAAGCTTGGGCCTGGAACTTGTCGGTGGTGCAGACAGAGGGTGGACAGCTTGGAGGAGACAGAGTGTCAGCTGGAAGGTGCCGACTCTTTATGAAGACTTGCGGCTACAGAAACTCTAGCAACTGTCATTGTGGTGCCACCCAGACCATGTCCCATTCAGATGCATCCAGCTGCTCACCAGAGAACTGACCATTGCCAACCCCAGTTGGATGGGCACGTGCAGGGCACTGGCAGAACTCCGTCTAGACGAGATGGAAACAAATATCACAGGACTCTTGTATCCCAGGAATTATACCAGGGATGTTCCTAGAATATCATCCCAGGATACTGGGAATTAACCCGGGGGGGGGGGGGGGGGGGGGTGTTCCTAGCCGCAGTGTTGATTCCAGGATCCATGATGTATGTCGGTCACCCTCACTAGGGACATCTCGGGATGGTCCCACGTAACCTGGAAAGGCTGCAGTACTGGACATGCAGGATAAATGTTTGCTAATCTTTGTCTCTTCTTGTCACGGCTCTGCTTCTTCTTGGCTTGCTTGGCCACTGCCTGTCTAGGAGTTGTCATCACTACTCAGTGGCTTCCTACTCTCTTCTGTGCCTACTGTCTAGCTGGTGCTGTCACTGTCCAGCACTTTCCTGCTGCCTCCTGGTAGTCTAGCTGGTGCTGTCACTGTCCAGCACTTTCCTGCTGCCTCCTGGTAGTCTAGCTGGTGCTGTCACTGTCCAGCACTATCCTGCTGCCTCCTGGTAGTCTAGCTGGTGCTGTCACTGTCCAGCACTTTCCTGCTGCCTCCTGGTAGTCTAGCTGGTGCTGTCACTGTCCAGCACTTTCCTGCTGCCTCCTGGTAGTCTAGCTGGTGCTGTCACTGTCCAGCACTTTCCTGCTGCCTCCTGGTAGTCTAGCTGGTGCTGTCACTGTCCAGCACTTTCCTGCTGCCTCCTGGTAGTCTAGCTGGTGCTGTCACTGTCCAGCACTTTCCTGCTGCCTCCTGGTAGTCTAGCTGGTGCTGTCACTGTCCAGCACTTTCCTGCTGCCTCCTGGTAGTCTAGCTGGTGCTGTCACTGTCCAGCACTGTCCTGCTGCCTCCTGGTAGTCTAGCTGGTGCTGTCACTGTCCAGCACTCTCCTGCTGCCTCCTGGTAGTCTAGCTGGTGCTGTCACTGTCCAGCACTTTCCTGCTGCCTCCTGGTAGTCTAGCTGGTGCTGTCACTATCCAGCACTTTCCTGCTGCCTCCTGGAACAGTCACATCTCCCTCTACCGCTGTTTGTCACCACCTCATGTGGTACTGATCACACCTTGCTTATAACCCTCTCACCGTCGGGTTTGTGGACAACTATTCCAAATTGAAATTAATTCCAGTTAAAAATCAATATAAAATCAGGGATTTACCCGGCACCATGACAGTTATCATGGTCAAATTTGATTGACCACAAATAAATATAATGATGAAAACAATGATGTCACCAGCCATATATTTCGTGGTATGGTTTTGATATATGACAGCTATATCTACGTGCTCTCTTTTGGCACTAGGAACGTAGGTGTAGGTTATAGGCATACCAGTGCAGTCCTGAAGGTCCTCACACACTGACCATAAATCCTGAAAGTTATCATCCCAAGAACATTGTTTCTATTGTTTATAAACAACCAGTACATCTTAGCCCTAGCCAGCCCTAGCCCTAGCCTAGCCCTAGTCAGCCCTAGCCCAGCCTTAGTCAGCCCTAGCCCTAGTCAGCCCTAGCCTAGCCCTAGCCCTAGTCAGCCCTAGCCTAGCCCTAGCCCTAGTCAGCCCTAGCCAGCCCTAGCCCTTAGCCTAGCCCTAGCCAAGCCTTAGTCAGCCCTAGTCAGCCCTAGCCTAGCCCTAGTCAGCCCAAGCCTAGCTCTAGTCAGCCCTAGCCTAGCCTAGCCTAGCCCTAGTCAGCCCTAGCCTAGCCCTAGTCATCCCTAGCCTAGCCCTAGCCTAGCCCTAGTCACAGCCCTAGCCTAGCCCTATCCAGCCCAAGCCCTAGCCTTTGTTACGGTTACTTGCTACAATGTGTAAGTGACAGTATGTGCTATTGTTTTGCTTTCCCGGATGTTGCTACTGTTGTTGTTTACATGTATATGTTGTTGTTGTTGTTGTTGACCACATGTGATAATTTAACTGCCACCATTTAGCACACACACACTATACAATAACAAACTAAATAATGCAAAATAGCATCCCACCAGCTATACATTGTTTGCAGACAGTCCTACACATTGTGTGCGTCCATAAGCTTCATTGTATGTGACACACACAGTGTGCAGCTCAACACAAGACAACAGTATGCAGCTAGGCACAAGACAAGACAATGGCGACAAGATATAAGAGAAGATCCACCTCCACTACTTCACATGCGCCTACCCAACATTATAATAACTCTGGAGTTGATCTCCCTCGTCAACACCATGCATGTCGGCCTGATTGTCAAGAAGCAATGGAGAACAAGAGACATCAACATGAGAGTTATCAAGCTTCCTTCTCCTGGCAGAGGCGTTGCCCTCCACTGGGTGGGAGGTCGAGAGAAAATCCCTCGCTTCTCCCTGCCTAAACAGGAAGCAGCGAACAAAGGGAGGTATTTTTAAGGTCAGAGGTCCTTCACTTAATTCCAGGCACGAAATGCCCCTAGTTTGTGTAGGGGTGGTGTGACATTCAAGGTGCGGCTGCAGCAATGGGGTGGATCCGGAGGGGAATCCCGGTGACACAAGCCCCTCCCTCTCCCCCTGAATACCATTACTATTGTAGTATAGTTTTTATCTTTGTCAAGGACCCCATCTCCTTTCAAAATTCCTGCATCCTCTTTGCCTATGACCCCTCTCTTTTCAAAATTCAGCATCCAACATTTATGTATTTTACCAAGGACCCCCTCTCCTTTCAAAATTCAGCATCCACCATTTATATATTTGCCAAGGACCCCCTCTCCTTTCAAAATTCTGCATCCACCATTTATGTATTTTACCAAGGACCCCCTCTCTTTTCAAAATTCTGCATCCACCATTTATGTATTTGTCAATTGTTTATGAAGCATAATTGTGAGCTGACTTCTGTTAACTCCGCACACATCTATTATGTACTTAAATGGGAGGGCCAGCCACACAGATCTTGTTTAATGAGTTGCCTTGTCCTTTTATAGTTTGCTAACAGTTGCAATGTGCTACAAACTGGTAAGGTATGATTACCTTGAAAAGTGGGTGCAATGTTCGTTTGAGCAAGATGTAACCTCGGACATGCGTACATGCGCACAGATATGATGTGAAGCTATAATGAAGGTTGGGCCCGTAAAGTTGACCCATTCACCGATTGATTTCGAGTCCGAATATCGAGTGAAAGAAATGTCCCATTTACATGGTACCATGGTGATTAATGCTCCACAATGGATCGATGACATACAGTGTTGTTGTTTTTGCCTCTCTCTCTGTGATAACTGGAGAGGGTTGGGCCTCCTCTGACACTAGCTCGAGTGATGAGGTCAAGCATATAATCTTTGACTCTGCAGCTACGAAATCCTTGTGCACTGATGTTCTATCAAGTAGAGCAGCTGAGCTTAAGCTATGGAAGATAGTGGAAAAGCATGGACCAGGAGGGCTCCGAGTTAAGGTCCTAGCTATACAGCCTTGACAAAGAACTGAAGATTATTCGCACATAATAAAGCACACCTTGTGTTAAATAAACACGTGCTCACGACAGAATAGTGCTTAACCAGCAATATTTTACTGGAGTCTCAAAGGTCAGACTTTTGGTCAGTTGCTGAGTGCAACTGACAGGTCGAGGGTGTGGCTTGCAATCCTATGGCAACTTGGAGGTGTTTGAATGAGCCCGCACAAGAATGCTTTGTAAAGCACAAGGCATGTCATTTGTGTCCATGTTAGGCTGTGAACGGACCCATTAAAATATAATTCCAACCACAGGTACAGATACAACTTATTTAATTTGCCCTTTTATTTGTTCCAACGAGGCTTGTCTGTGACATTTGTGCTCCTCTCATAACTGCCGAGGTTTAATGAGCCAATCATGCAAGACCTCCAACAATGGCCAGACACATATTACAGACTACAATGCTGCAGGTTGACAGGAATGTCCCCCTTCCTCGGAGATGACGACATGGAGACCATCAAAAACATCTCCTTGGGGGAGTTTGAATATCCCAACCCTGACCCCAATGAAGAATACGAGGACATTTCAGTTGATGCTAAGGCATTCATCGACAGCTTGCTGGTCAGCAGGCCAAGGTAGGAGTTTGTAAGCGTGCTCTATAATCACTTGGTACACATGCAGCAATGTGCAATGTGTCCACACACGTGCAGTGTCATGATCACAATGTGCTAATCGTAAGTGTCTCAGAACCGTTAAAATATTAGTACACTAACCTGATGTTGCACAAATCATCGTTACAACATGCACACACACACAACAACTCTTGGAAGTCCTTAGGACTTCTCTGCCATTGCAATAGTTGAAGTCATTCAGTCCTTCAATCCAGCGGGCCAGATCTACAAAACTAGTCATTCCAGCAACTAGAACACAGCCTACACTTCAATGTGGTTCATGGTCAACACCAAGTCATCTTGGAACACCACCTTGATGGCTGATGACTTCCATCTCGTGCAGTGTGATAACATTTAGGAATGTTGTTGGTGAAGCATTGCTGAACCCAAGATATTCACAAAAGTAGTGAGGTCGAGAGAGCCAGGGCAGATGCCCGGAGGATTTGTTTGTACGAAGCTCCTCCTATTATTTAGCCATAGTGATGTGTGTGATGTGTGAGGGGCAGCATGTGAGGAGTGATGGGAGAAGGTTCAACACACGATTAGGTGCAGGCACACATTGTTCTTCTCTTCGACTCATCCTGGCTTTGAGAGGAGAGTTAAGTGGTGCAACACGCCCTGTGAACCCGATCAGTGATTAATGCTGGTTCTGCTTAGCTACGTGTCCTAGACTGGTGCCACGACTGACATGACAGGGTGTTGGCGAGCAGTGGGCTAGTGGGTGGGAGGGGTTGGATGTGTTACTATGGGTGGGGCATGAGCAGGAAGTGTGGATGGGAGGGGTTGGATGTGTTACTATGGGTGGGCATGAGCAGGAAGTGTGGATGGGAGGGGTTGGATGTGTTACTATGGGTGGGGCATGAGCAGGAAGTGTGGATGGGAGGGGGTGGATGTGTTACTATGGGTGGGCATGAGCAGGAAGTGTGGATGGGAGGGGTTGGATGTGTTACTATGGGTGGGGCATGAGCAGGAAGTGTGGATGGGAGGGGGTGGATGTGGTACTATGGGTGGGCATGAGCAGGAAGTGTGGATGGGAGGGGTTGGATGTGTTACTATGGGTGGGGCATGAGCAGGAAGTGTGGATGGGAGGGGTTGGATGTATTACTATGGGTGGGCATGAGCAGGAAGTGTGGATGGGAGGGGTTGGATGTGTTACTATGGGTGGGCATGAGCAGGAAGTGTGGATGGGAGGGGTTGGATGTGTTACTATGGGTGGGGCATGAGCAGGAAGTGTGGATGGGAGGGGGTGGATGTGTTACTCAGACCTCTCAAGTCACACGATTTGGTCGTGTGTCACACGGTTTCAGGACTTTTCTCACGCTCTCACGACCGCCTACCTATTTCTCACGCCGGCCCAACCGTCAAGACTATGAGAGCTGACATGACCCTTTACCTGCTACTTAGTGGGTAAAGGGTCTGGCTACGCGAGACTAATGATAGCGGTGTGGAAAGTAGCAGTATGGATGTGGAAAGCTGTAGTACTTCTCAAGTTATCGTCGATAATTTTGAAGACACTGAAACTGAACATTCTGAGACTCTACCTCATTCGATACTGGTTGACACTCTGAAGGAGCAGGATGCCATGATGAACTTGATAACCAAGTTTGTAATTCTGACATGGTCATAGGATTTATAACAAAGCAAAAGCTTAGTCAACTACTTGATGATGGCTCAATATCTGAAAGATGTTATTCATCATTCTATGGTGCGTCCAGGAATTTTCTTGAGTGTGCTACATCTTATCTCTTAAAGTGGTGTCCTCTACAGGATGACTTGCTGACAAATGCTGCTTGGATAGACTTTAAACAGAGATTAGATAGGACATTTTCTTCAGTAGAATACTTTGTTTATAGGTACCCTCTAATGTTTCAAGGGTTTGACATGGATAAACTCAATGAGCAATTTTTAACCTACCAAACAATGACAGAAGAAGATCTTCCTCAAACTCTAAAAGACACAGTTGGCTTCAATGCTGAAGAACCGTATCGTGTGGACATGTTTTGGGGGCATCTGAGAGAAATGAAGAAACCTGGTTTGAGCTGTTTTGAATATGATCTTTTGTTTAAAGTTGCAAATGTTGTATTGACCATATACAGCATTCAAATGAACGAATTTTTTCCCTTATCAACAAGAACAAGACACCAAGTAGAAGTTCCCTGAGTCTGGATGGTACATTTTCATCCCTTATTACAGTGAAGACGCATATCGAGAGCCCACTTAGCTGGATTCCATCAGAAGAAGTTCTTAAAGAAGCTAAGAAGGCTACAACTTTTTATAACCAGCAGTATAAAAACCGCTAATAGACAATGAACTGTGCATCTTGCATGCAATATATGAATGTAGCTAAACTATATTAAAAACTTCTTTCTTTACCTTACAGTATAATATAAGTAGTTCAATGACAAGTCAATGTAATATAATACCAACACTCCCAGGGGATTGATGAGTGACAAAATGAATGTATTGCTTTTTTATACCTCTTTCTTATATATATATATATATAGCAGAGGATACATAATTCCTTATAATATATAACTGCTAATCTAGTGTGTGCTATATACCCAGGGGATTATGATTGACAAAAGTGGAAATGATTGAGCATAAAAGAACAAACATATTAGTATAGTTATGACTGAGAGAAATAAAAATTTGATTATGGAAGGTTATTTGCAGATGCTTGCTCTCTGGTCCACACAGCTGCTGATAAATGATAGACATTACATATCAATTAGAATTGGTGAATTCAGTAGGCCATGTAATGGTTATTGAAGCTGCTCTGAATGATCAATACAAATGTGCAACTCCCATGTCTCACACCAACCAGAGCATTTCTCACTCCACTTTAGCATGAAATTTCACACTAAGTAGCAATATAAGTTGAGAGGTCTGGTTACTATGGGTGGGCATGAGCAGGAAGTGTGGATGGGAGGGGTTGGATGTGTTACTATGGGTGGGCATGAGCAGGAAGTGTGGATGGGAGGGGTTGGATGTGTTACTATGGGTGGGGCATGAGCAGGAAGTGTGGATGGGAGGGGTTGGATGTGTTACTATGGGTGGGCATGAGCAGGAAGTGTGGATGGGAGGGGTTGGATGTGTTACTATGGGTGGGGCATGAGCAGGAAGTGTGGATGGGAGGGGTTGGATGTGTTACTATGGGTGGGGCATGAGCAGGAAGTGTGGATGGGAGGGGTTGGATGTGTTACTATGGGTGGGGCATGAGCAGGAAGTGTGGATGGGAGGGGTTGGATGTGTTACTATGGGTGGGCATGAGCAGGAAGTGTGGATGGGAGGGGTTGGATGTGTTACTATGGGTGGGCATGAGCAGGAAGTGTGGATGGGAGGGGTTGGATGTGTTACTATGGGTGGGGCATGAGCAGGAAGTGTGGATGGGAGGGGTTGGATGTGTTACTATGGGTGGGCATGAGCAGGAAGTGTGGATGGGAGGGGTTGGATGTGTTACTATGGGTGGGCATGAGCAGGAAGTGTGGATGGGAGGGGTAACAGTTTAGAGGAATGCATTTGGTAAGGGATAGCAGAGAAGGAAGGAAATGAAGAGCAAGCTGGGTAATGACAGGCTATTGGAGAAGTTATCGGGTAAGGGAATGAAATGAGTTTGGGGAAGTATCTGGTAAGGAATGGCCAAGAATGAAGGACTACGTAATTATAGTGTAAGTCACATACCTAATGGAGTCTACCAGCCATTTATTTTGTAAAGATGTAATCACCAGGGGCAATTGCTTTGTGCTCTATTTATAACATCAGATCCAGCAGGTGGAATTCATTTTGCCCGATTCATATATACTTGCATTATTCATACTTGCAGCAACCCATTTCATTTTTTGTTGAAGAGCCCAAGGATTGGACCAAGCCCCCTGCAGTGGACTAATGAAACTTTGTTTCTTGAACTAGGCATAGGCCAGACGTGATGGAGGAGCCAAGATGCTATGCACCTTATGGCCACCTCAAAATCCGACCACTTTGCATGCTCACAATAGCCAGTGTATATTGTACTGACACAAGCATGCTCCTTGGTTCCATTTGTTTGCAGCCAACTCGAGCCTCCAGCACAAGTGGCTGATCACCAAGAGGGCACAAATTACTAGGATCGACACCAAGAGACTCGAACACTTCAGAGCACGCCGTCGAATGTTTGTAAGACCAACCAGAGATTCAGTCAATGCACACACAAATCAGCTTTATCCATGTGGGCATGTGCCACTAGTCATGGTGGGCACTGGATCATAATCTGATTAGCCCTCCCCTCTTCATTGGCTGAGCAGGTTGACACATGCATGCATAACTGGTTCTTTCAATGCCCACTACACATGCTCCACTCATGTTCTTGATTACTGACCACTGTTGCTATTTCTTGTCCCAGGCAACCATCCAAGCTGTGAGGGTGTCTCTGGCCGTGATGAAAGGAGCAATTCAGAAAACGTCCACATAACACTGCAAATAACGGGTGTCCCAAACTATCATCTACTTTTTAACCCAATACTCAATACTTAGACCTGCAGAAGGAATGAATATATATATTTTTTTGTGCAGCACATTTTGAATAGTGATATTATGTGTATCCCCACGGAGACTTCTTCCATTTCCTTTTTGGCCAAGAACATCATCCACAGTTCACTGGCTAGATGTGAATAATGGCAGAACACAATTAATGAAAGTCCCCAGGCATTCAATCACTGGACCTAGAATAAATGCACAATGCCAACAACACATGTAACAAGACTCGATCACATTTTCCATACATCAGACAAGAGAAATAATAGCACATCTTAACAGTAACAGAATGAGATTCTACTTTCTCTTCCGTGGATTTTTCTTCTTTTTCAAGTTTTGTGGAATGGGAGGGTAGAAGGAAGGGGGTCCCAGAAAAGCATTGAACACAGCGCACTGCGAGAGCGAAGATATTGAGGACAAAGGTAGTGCGGAGTGGTTGGTCATGGTGTAATAGAGAACATACTCTGGCATCACTCGGTAGGCATTGTAGACGACAAATTCATTCTGTCCGGAGAGATTGCCCTGTATAATGAAAATAAGTTCACAGATGGGGAGAGGGGGTGAAAAGAATACCAGATTAAGATGTTTGGTAAGGATCATTCAGACCTAGACCCTTTACCAAATTAAGGCTCTGGTCTCCAAGGTAAAATTCTTGGTGAGTCACGGTGTTAATTTAATCGCCAACAGGATATCTCGAAATAAATATATTACTCTTGCACTCAATTTTCCACTTGCTGCTTACATTCCTTCCACCATGGAAGGAAAAAGCATTCTAAATCCTGGAAGAGCTCCAGGTCTCCAAATAGAGCTACAAGACACATTTTGCCGAGTAGATAGATGGAAGAAAAGGGAGGGGATGGGGGGGAGGGTTATTCGTGGTGGGCAACCTTATTAACACCGGAAAGGAAGTCGCATCTTCCTTTGACCAGGTGGTTATCAAGTGCCCAGTTTAATTAAGATGGAACTTGAGGAGCACCACAAATATAATTCCCCGACTTTGACGGTTCTGACGATATGGAAGGTGTCCACGAGTACTATCAAGAAAAGCTTCCAACACTACAGAATTGCGTAGATATAAGTATGCAGTATAAAACGAAGGTTGCATCACTTATGCAGATTCTGATAGACCTCAAAACAGATGTGATGGTGGGCAATGCCAAGAAGTTTGCCTCGGGAGACCATACTCTTATCCTTCATGTGATTTGGTTAAATGGTCTGGTTACGAAATTAGTTTGCAAAGATAATCATATACCAATATACAGAGTTTACTCGAGCAGATCTAGTATTTGTGCACACACAGAGAGGTTGTCTTTTCATGTTAGTCAGTTACTCATCTGCAACAGGAGTGACGAGGTGGGGAGAGGAGGAGGGCCAAACGACTGAGGTGGTTGCGAGGACAACAAAAGCAATTGGGTAAAGGGTCACTGCTGGCTTTGAAACCATTCCTGTGGAGTGCATGGCTGCTGATGGGCAGGACTCTCACTGGCTCGGCACATGCTGCACAGGAAATGTGAAGTTGAAGATGTCACTGCCTTACATTCGCTGAACTGACCATACGTATACGGAGTCTTTGGTAAGATTTGGTATCATTCTAATATATGAGCCGACCGTAATGGGGGCAGGACCCGGAGGTCGCAGTGCCAAACGAATAATTACATCTAGGATGACCACTGGTGATCCTTTCTAGGATAGCTGTGAGGGCTGTGTCCAGTACTGCCAGGACGTCCCTAGTGTGTGTGTGGCTGGTTAATACAGAGACAGGAGGAGGAACTGGACAGACATGATCGAGGACACGAATCTATCCAGGGACGGCAGAATGACAATCGTCCCTCCTGCACCAACCAAGACAACTGCTCACCAAGTTGTAGAACAACTGCTCAACCATGCAAGGAATGAACATCTGATGAAGCATTTTTTTTAAACTGCGTTGCTTATATATTTTGATGAAGAGTTTGTGCAAACTATTGTATTGCAACTGGTGCAATAAAGCAAGATCTGCTCTTTTATCTGAAGAAATTGATTTCCCCCCCAGAATACCTTTTTACACCCTGTTGCCATTAACTTGACAGTGCCCTGAGGGGTCGTTGCATTTTTTTAATCAAACGCTTTCTCCTTCCTACGGGTAACAAGTGAATGTGTCAAGCTTACACCTATTCCCTACTTGCATGTGGAACACCTTCACAGCACGGCTCACCATGAGACCCAGCCAAGTTAGAGCTAGATAGCAGGCACCCTCTCAAAGCCCACGCCAACCCAAAGCAACAGCTGCGACCAAGGGGAAGCTTCCACGACCATGACCAACCCAACAAAAGCTTGGGCCTGGAACTTGTCGGTGGTGCAGACAGAGGGTGGACAGCTTGGAGGAGACAGAGTGTCAGCTGGAAGGTGCCGACTCTTTATGAAGACTTGCGGCTACAGAAACTCTAGCAACTGTCATTGTGGTGCCACCCAGACCATGTCCCATTCAGATGCATCCAGCTGCTCACCAGAGAACTGACCATTGCCAACCCCAGTTGGATGGGCACGTGCAGGGCACTGGCAGAACTCCGTCTAGACGAGATGGAAACAAATATCACAGGACTCTTGTATCCCAGGAATTATACCAGGGATGTTCCTAGAATATCATCCCAGGATACTGGGAATTAACCCGGGGGGGGGGGGGGTGTTCCTAGCCGCAGTGTTGATTCCAGGATCCATGATGTATGTCGGTCACCCTCACTAGGGACATCTCGGGATGGTCCCACGTAACCTGGAAAGGCTGCAGTACTGGACATGCAGGATAAATGTTTGCTAATCTTTGTCTCTTCTTGTCACGGCTCTGCTTCTTCTTGGCTTGCTTGGCCACTGCCTGTCTAGGAGTTGTCATCACTACTCAGTGGCTTCCTACTCTCTTCTGTGCCTACTGTCTAGCTGGTGCTGTCACTGTCCAGCACTTTCCTGCTGCCTCCTGGTAGTCTAGCTGGTGCTGTCACTGTCCAGCACTTTCCTGCTGCCTCCTGGTAGTCTAGCTGGTGCTGTCACTGTCCAGCACTATCCTGCTGCCTCCTGGTAGTCTAGCTGGTGCTGTCACTGTCCAGCACTATCCTGCTGCCTCCTGGTAGTCTAGCTGGTGCTGTCACTGTCCAGCACTTTCCTGCTGCCTCCTGGTAGTCTAGCTGGTGCTGTCACTGTCCAGCACTTTCCTGCTGCCTCCTGGTAGTCTAGCTGGTGCTGTCACTGTCCAGCACTTTCCTGCTGCCTCCTGGTAGTCTAGCTGGTGCTGTCACTGTCCAGCACTTTCCTGCTGCCTCCTGGTAGTCTAGCTGGTGCTGTCACTGTCCAGCACTTTCCTGCTGCCTCCTGGTAGTCTAGCTGGTGCTGTCACTGTCCAGCACTTTCCTGCTGCCTCCTGGTAGTCTAGCTGGTGCTGTCACTGTCCAGCACTGTCCTGCTGCCTCCTGGTAGTCTAGCTGGTGCTGTCACTGTCCAGCACTCTCCTGCTGCCTCCTGGTAGTCTAGCTGGTGCTGTCACTGTCCAGCACTCTCCTGCTGCCTCCTGGTAGTCTAGCTGGTGCTGTCACTGTCCAGCACTTTCCTGCTGCCTCCTGGTAGTCTAGCTGGTGCTGTCACTATCCAGCACTTTCCTGCTGCCTCCTGGAACAGTCACATCTCCCTCTACCGCTGTTTGTCACCACCTCATGTGGTACTGATCACACCTTGCTTATAACCCTCTCACCGTCGGGTTTGTGGACAACTATTCCAAATTGAAATTAATTCCAGTTAAAAATCAATATAAAATCAGGGATTTACCCGGCACCATGACAGTTATCATGGTCAAATTTGATTGACCACAAATAAATATAATGATGAAAACAATGATGTCACCAGCCATATATTTCGTGGTATGGTTTTGATATATGACAGCTATATCTACGTGCTCTCTTTTGGCACTAGGAACGTAGGTGTAGGTTATAGGCATACCAGTGCAGTCCTGAAGGTCCTCACACACTGACCATAAATCCTGAAAGTTATCATCCCAAGAACATTGTTTCTATTGTTTATAAACAACCAGTACATCTTAGCCCTAGCCAGCCCTAGCCCTAGCCTAGCCCTAGTCAGCCCTAGCCCAGCCTTAGTCAGCCCTAGCCCTAGTCAGCCCTAGCCTAGCCCTAGCCCTAGTCAGCCCTAGCCTAGCCCTAGCCCTAGTCAGCCCTAGCCAGCCCTAGCCCTTAGCCTAGCCCTAGCCAAGCCTTAGTCAGCCCTAGTCAGCCCTAGCCTAGCCCTAGTCAGCCCAAGCCTAGCTCTAGTCAGCCCTAGCCTAGCCTAGCCTAGCCCTAGTCAGCCCTAGCCTAGCCCTAGTCATCCCTAGCCTAGCCCTAGCCTAGCCCTAGTCACAGCCCTAGCCTAGCCCTATCCAGCCCAAGCCCTAGCCTTTGTTACGGTTACTTGCTACAATGTGTAAGTGACAGTATGTGCTATTGTTTTGCTTTCCCGGATGTTGCTACTGTTGTTGTTTACATGTATATGTTGTTGTTGTTGTTGTTGACCACATGTGATAATTTAACTGCCACCATTTAGCACACACACACTATACAATAACAAACTAAATAATGCAAAATAGCATCCCACCAGCTATACATTGTTTGCAGACAGTCCTACACATTGTGTGCGTCCATAAGCTTCATTGTATGTGACACACACAGTGTGCAGCTCAACACAAGACAACAGTATGCAGCTAGGCACAAGACAAGACAATGGCGACAAGATATAAGAGAAGATCCACCTCCACTACTTCACATGCGCCTACCCAACATTATAATAACTCTGGAGTTGATCTCCCTCGTCAACACCATGCATGTCGGCCTGATTGTCAAGAAGCAATGGAGAACAAGAGACATCAACATGAGAGTTATCAAGCTTCCTTCTCCTGGCAGAGGCGTTGCCCTCCACTGGGTGGGAGGTCGAGAGAAAATCCCTCGCTTCTCCCTGCCTAAACAGGAAGCAGCGAACAAAGGGAGGTATTTTTAAGGTCAGAGGTCCTTCACTTAATTCCAGGCACGAAATGCCCCTAGTTTGTGTAGGGGTGGTGTGACATTCAAGGTGCGGCTGCAGCAATGGGGTGGATCCGGAGGGGAATCCCGGTGACACAAGCCCCTCCCTCTCCCCCTGAATACCATTACTATTGTAGTATAGTTTTTATCTTTGTCAAGGACCCCATCTCCTTTCAAAATTCCTGCATCCTCTTTGCCTATGACCCCTCTCTTTTCAAAATTCAGCATCCAACATTTATGTATTTTACCAAGGACCCCCTCTCCTTTCAAAATTCAGCATCCACCATTTATATATTTGCCAAGGACCCCCTCTCCTTTCAAAATTCTGCATCCACCATTTATGTATTTTACCAAGGACCCCCTCTCTTTTCAAAATTCTGCATCCACCATTTATGTATTTGTCAATTGTTTATGAAGCATAATTGTGAGCTGACTTCTGTTAACTCCGCACACATCTATTATGTACTTAAATGGGAGGGCCAGCCACACAGATCTTGTTTAATGAGTTGCCTTGTCCTTTTATAGTTTGCTAACAGTTGCAATGTGCTACAAACTGGTAAGGTATGCTTACCTTGAAAAGTGGGTGCAATGTTCGTTTGAGCAAGATGTAACCTCGGACATGCGTACATGCGCACAGATATGATGTGAAGCTATAATGAAGGTTGGGCCCGTAAAGTTGACCCATTCACCGATTGATTTCGAGTCCGAATATCGAGTGAAAGAAATGTCCCATTTACATGCTTAATAACACATGGTTACCATGGTGATTAATGCTCCACAATAGATCGATGACATACAGTGACATACAGTGTTGTTGTTTTTGCCTCTCTCTCTGTGATAACTGGAGAGGGTTGGGCCTCCTCTGACACTAGCTCGAGTGATGAGGTCAAGCATATAATCTTTGACTCTGCAGCTACGAAATCCTTGTGCACTGATGTTCTATCAAGTAGAGCAGCTGAGCTTAAGCTATGGAAGATAGTGGAAAAGCATGGACCAGGAGGGCTCCGAGTTAAGGTCCTAGCTATACAGCCTTGACAAAGAACTGAAGATTATTCGCACATAATAAAGCACACCTTGTGTTAAATAAACACGTGCTCACGACAGAATAGTGCTTAACCAGCAATATTTTACTGGAGTCTCAAAGGTCAGACTTTTGGTCAGTTGCTGAGTGCAACTGACAGGTCGAGGGTGTGGCTTGCAATCCTATGGCAACTTGGAGGTGTTTGAATGAGCCCGCACAAGAATGCTTTGTAAAGCACAAGGCATGTCATTTGTGTCCATGTTAGGCTGTGAACGGACCCATTAAAATATAATTCCAACCACAGGTACAGATACAACTTATTTAATTTGCCCTTTTATTTGTTCCAACGAGGCTTGTCTGTGACATTTGTGCTCCTCTCATAACTGCCGAGGTTTAATGAGCCAATCATGCAAGACCTCCAACAATGGCCAGACACATATTACAGACTACAATGCTGCAGGTTGACAGGAATGTCCCCCTTCCTCGGAGATGACGACATGGAGACCATCAAAAACATCTCCTTGGGGGAGTTTGAATATCCCAACCCTGACCCCAATGAAGAATACGAGGACATTTCAGTTGATGCTAAGGCATTCATCGACAGCTTGCTGGTCAGCAGGCCAAGGTAGGAGTTTGTAAGCGTGCTCTATAATCACTTGGTACACATGCAGCAATGTGCAATGTGTCCACACACGTGCAGTGTCATGATCACAATGTGCTAATTGTAAGTGTCTCAGAACCGTTAAAATATTAGTACACTAACCTGATGTTGCACAAATCATCGTTACAACATGCACACACACACAACAACTCTTGGAAGTCCTTAGGACTTCTCTGCCATTGCAATAGTTGAAGTCATTCAGTCCTTCAATCCAGCGGGCCAGATCTACAAAACTAGTCATTCCAGCAACTAGAACACAGCCTACACTTCAATGTGGTTCATGGTCAACACCAAGTCATCTTGGAACACCACCTTGATGGCTGATGACTTCCATCTCGTGCAGTGTGATAACATTTAGGAATGTTGTTGGTGAAGCATTGCTGAACCCAAGATATTCACAAAAGTAGTGAGGTCGAGAGAGCCAGGGCAGATGCCCGGAGGATTTGTTTGTACGAAGCTCCTCCTATTATTTAGCCATAGTGATGTGTGTGATGTGTGAGGGGCAGCATGTGAGGAGTGATGGGAGAAGGTTCAACACACGATTAGGTGCAGGCACACATTGTTCTTCTCTTCGACTCATCCTGGCTTTGAGAGGAGAGTTAAGTGGTGCAACACGCCCTGTGAACCCGATCAGTGATTAATGCTGGTTCTGCTTAGCTACGTGTCCTAGACTGGTGCCACGACTGACATGACAGGGTGTTGGCGAGCAGTGGGCTAGTGGGTGGGAGGGGTTGGATGTGTTACTATGGGTGGGGCATGAGCAGGAAGTGTGGATGGGAGGGGTTGGATGTGTTACTATGGGTGGGCATGAGCAGGAAGTGTGGATGGGAGGGGTTGGATGTGTTACTATGGGTGGGGCATGAGCAGGAAGTGTGGATGGGAGGGGGTGGATGTGTTACTATGGGTGGGCATGAGCAGGAAGTGTGGATGGGAGGGGTTGGATGTGTTACTATGGGTGGGGCATGAGCAGGAAGTGTGGATGGGAGGGGGTGGATGTGGTACTATGGGTGGGCATGAGCAGGAAGTGTGGATGGGAGGGGTTGGATGTGTTACTATGGGTGGGGCATGAGCAGGAAGTGTGGATGGGAGGGGTTGGATGTATTACTATGGGTGGGCATGAGCAGGAAGTGTGGATGGGAGGGGTTGGATGTGTTACTATGGGTGGGCATGAGCAGGAAGTGTGGATGGGAGGGGTTGGATGTGTTACTATGGGTGGGGCATGAGCAGGAAGTGTGGATGGGAGGGGGTGGATGTGTTACTCAGACCTCTCAAGTCACACGATTTGGTCGTGTGTCACACGGTTTCAGGACTTTTCTCACGCTCTCACGACCGCCTACCTATTTCTCACGCCGGCCCAACCGTCAAGACTATGAGAGCTGACATGACCCTTTACCTGCTACTTAGTGGGTAAAGGGTCTGGCTACGCGAGACTAATGATAGCGGTGTGGAAAGTAGCAGTATGGATGTGGAAAGCTGTAGTACTTCTCAAGTTATCGTCGATAATTTTGAAGACACTGAAACTGAACATTCTGAGACTCTACCTCATTCGATACTGGTTGACACTCTGAAGGAGCAGGATGCCATGATGAACTTGATAACCAAGTTTGTAATTCTGACATGGTCATAGGATTTATAACAAAGCAAAAGCTTAGTCAACTACTTGATGATGGCTCAATATCTGAAAGTTATTCATCATTCTATGGTGCGTCCAGGAATTTTCTTGAGTGTGCTACATCTTATCTCTTAAAGTGGTGTCCTCTACAGGATGACTTGCTGACAAATGCTGCTTGGATAGACTTTAAACAGAGATTAGATAGGACATTTTCTTCAGTAGAATACTTTGTTTATAGGTACCCTCTAATGTTTCAAGGGTTTGACATGGATAAACTCAATGAGCAATTTTTAACCTACCAAACAATGACAGAAGAAGATCTTCCTCAAACTCTAAAAGACACAGTTGGCTTCAATGCTGAAGAACCGTATCGTGTGGACATGTTTTGGGGGCATCTGAGAGAAATGAAGAAACCTGGTTTGAGCTGTTTTGAATATGATCTTTTGTTTAAAGTTGCAAATGTTGTATTGACCATATACAGCATTCAAATGAACGAATTTTTTCCCTTATCAACAAGAACAAGACACCAAGTAGAAGTTCCCTGAGTCTGGATGGTACATTTTCATCCCTTATTACAGTGAAGACGCATATCGAGAGCCCACTTAGCTGGATTCCATCAGAAGAAGTTCTTAAAGAAGCTAAGAAGGCTACAACTTTTTATAACCAGCAGTATAAAAACCGCTAATAGACAATGAACTGTGCATCTTGCATGCAATATATGAATGTAGCTAAACTATATTAAAAACTTCTTTCTTTACCTTACAGTATAATATAAGTAGTTCAATGACAAGTCAATGTAATATAATACCAACACTCCCAGGGGATTGATGAGTGACAAAATGAATGTATTGCTTTTTTATACCTCTTTCTTATATATATATATATAGCAGAGGATACATAATTCCTTATAATATATAACTGCTAATCTAGTGTGTGCTATATACCCAGGGGATTATGATTGACAAAAGTGGAAATGATGGAGCATAAAAGAACAAACATATTAGTATAGTTATGACTGAGAGAAATAAAAATTTGATTATGGAAGGTTATTTGCAGATACTTGCTCTCTGGTCCACACAGCTGCTGATAAATGATAGACATTACATATCAATTAGAATTGGTGAATTCAGTAGGCCATGTAATGGTTATTGAAGCTGCTCTGAATGATCAATACAAATGTGCAACTCCCATGTCTCACACCAACCAGAGCATTTCTCACTCCACTTTAGCATGAAATTTCACACTAAGTAGCAATATAAGTTGAGAGGTCTGGTTACTATGGGTGGGCATGAGCAGGAAGTGTGGATGGGAGGGGTTGGATGTGTTACTATGGGTGGGCATGAGCAGGAAGTGTGGATGGGAGGGGTTGGATGTGTTACTATGGGTGGGCATGAGCAGGAAGTGTGGATGGGAGGGGTTGGATATGTTACTATGGGTGGGCATGAGCAGAAGTGTGGATGGGAGGGGTTGGATGTGTTAGTATGGGTGTGGCATGAGCAGGAAGTGTGGATGGGAGGGGTTGGATGTGTTACTATGGGTGGGCATGAGCAGGAAGTGTGGATGGGAGGGGTTGGATGTGTTACTATGGGTGGGGCATGAGCAGGAAGTGTGGATGGGAGGGGTTGGATGTGTTACTATGTGTGTGGCATGAGCAGGAAGTGTGGATGGGAGGGGTTGGATGTGTTACTATGGGTGGGGCATGAGCAGGAAGTGTGGATGGGAGGGGTTGGATGTGTTACTATGGGTGGGGCATGAGCAGGAAGTGTGGATGGGAGGGGTTGGATGTGTTACTATGGGTGGGGCATGAGCAGGAAGTGTGGATGGGAGGGGGTGGATGTGTTACTATGGGTGGGGCATGAGCAGGAAGTGTGGATGGGAGGGGTTGGATGTGTTACCATGGGTGGGCATGAGCAGGAAGTGTGGATGGGAGGGGTTGGATGTGTTACTATGGGTGGGGGTCATGAGCAGGAAGTGTGGATGGGAGGGGTTGGATGTGTTACTATGGGTGGGCATGAGCAGGAAGTGTGGATGGGAGGGGTTGGATGTGTTACTATGGGTGGGGCATGAGCAGGAAGTGTGGATGGGAGGGGTTGGATGTGTTACTATGGGTGGGCATGAGCAGGAAGTGTGGATGGGAGGGGTTGGATGTGTTACTATGGCATGAGCAGGAAGTGTGAATGGGAGGGGTTGGATGTGTTACTATGGGTGGGCATGAGCAGGAAGTGTGGATGGGAGGGGTTGGATGTGTTACTATGGGTGGGGCATGAGCAGGAAGTGTGGATGGGAGGGGTTGGATATGTTACTATGGGTGGGCATGAGCAGGAAGTGTGGATGGGAGGGGTAACAGTTTAGAGGAATGCATTTGGTAAGGGAAAGCAGAGAAGGAAGGAAATGAAGAGCAAGCTGGGTAACAAGGCTATTAGAGAAGTTATCGGGTAAGGGAATGAAATGAGTTTGGGGAAGTATCTGGTAAGGAGTGGCCAAGAATGAAGGACTACGTAATTATAGTGTAAGTCACATACCTAATGGAGTCTACCAGCCATTTATTTTGTAAAGATGTAATCACCAGGGGCAATTGCTTTGTGCTCTATTTATAACATCAGATCCAGCAGGTGGAATTCATTTTGCCTGATTCATATATACTTGCATTATTCATACTTGCAGCAACCCATTTCATTTTTTGTTGAAGAGCCCAAGGATTGGACCAAGCAAAACAAGGCCCCTGCAGTGGACTAATGAAACTTTGTTTCTTGAACTAGGCATAGGCCAGACGTGATGGAGGAGCCAAGATGCTATGCACCTTATGGCCACCTCAAAATCCGACCACTTTGCATGCTCACAATAGCCAGTGTATATTGTACTGACACAAGCATGCTCCTTGGTTCCATTTGTTTGCAGCCAACGGAGCACAGCCGACTCTAGCCTCCAGCACAAGTGGCTGATCACCAAGAGGGCACAAATTACTAGGATCGACACCAAGAGACTCGAACACTTCAGAGCACGCCGTCGAATGCTTGTAAGACCAACCAGAGATTCAGTCAATGCACACACAAATCAGCTTTCTCCATGTGGGCATGTGCCACTAGTCATGGTGGGATATTAAATGCACTGGATCATAATCTGATTAGCCCTCCCCTCTTCATTGGCTGAGCAGGTCGACACATGCATGCATAACTGGTTCTTTCAATGCCCACTACACATGCTCCACTCATGTTCTTGATTACTGACCACTGTTGCCATTTCTTGTCTCAGGCAACCATCCAAGCTGTGAGGGTGTCTCTGGCCATGATGAAAGGAGCAATTCAGAAAACGTCCACATAACACTGCAAATAACAGGGGCAACTGTCCCAAACTATCATCTACTTTCTAACCCAATACTTAAGACCTGCAGAAGGAATGAATATTGTTTTTCGTGCTGCACATTTTGAATAGTGATATTATGTGTAGCCCCACGGAGATTCTTCCATTTCCTTTTGGGCCAAGAACATCATCCACAGTTCACTGGCTAGATGTGAATAATGGCAGAACACAATTAATGAAAGTCCCCAGGCATTCAATCACTGGACCTAGAATAAATGCACAATGCCAACAACACATGTAACAAGACTCGATCACATTTTCCATACATCAGACAAGAGAAATAGTACACATCTTAACAGTAACAGAATGAGATTCTACTTTCTCTTCCTTGGATTTTTCTTCTTTTTCAAGTTTTGTGGAATGGGAGGGTAGAAGGAAGGGGGTCCCAGAAAAGCATTGAACACAGCGCACTGCGAGAGCGAAGATATTGAGGACAAAGGTAGTGCGGAGTGGTTGGTCATGGTGTAATAGAGAACATACTCTGGCATCACTCGGTAGGCATTGTAGACGACAAATTCATTCTGTCCGGAGAGATTGCCCTGTATAACGAAAATAAGTTCACAGATGGGGAGAGGGGGTGAAAAGAATACCAGATTAAGATGTTTGGTAAGAATCATTCAGACCTAGACCCTTTACCAAATTAAGGCTCTGGTCTCCAAGGTAAAATTCTTGGTGAGTCACGGTGTTAATTTAATCGCCAACAGGATATCTGGAAATAAATATATTACTCTTGCACTCAATTTTCCACTTGCTGCTTATGTACAACATTCCTTCCACCATGGAAGGAAAAAGCATTCTAAATCCTGGAAGAGCTCCAGGTCTCCAAATAGAGCTACAAGACACATTTTGCCGAGTAGATAGATGGAAGAAAAGGGAGGGGATGGGGGGGAGGGTTATTCGTGGTGGGCAACCTTATTAACACCGGAAAGGAAGTCGCATCTTCCTTTGACCAGGTGGTTATCAAGTGCCCAGTTTAATTAAGATGGAACTTGAGGAGCACCACAAATATAATTCCCCGACTTTGACGGTTCTGACGATATGGAAGGTGTCCACGAGTATACTATCAAGAAAAGCTTCCAACACTACAGAATTGCGTAGATATAAGTAAACGAAGGTTGCATCACTTATGCAGATTCTGACAGACCTCAAAACAGATGTGATGGTTGGCAATGCCAAGAAGTTTGCCTCGGGAGACCATACTCTTATCCTCTCTAGTGATTCGGTTATAGGGTCTGGTTACGAAATTAGTTTGCAAAGATAATCATATACCAATATACAGAGTTTACTTGAGCAGATCTAGTATTTGTGCAGACACAGAGAGTTTGTCTTTTCATGTTAGTCAGTTACTCATCTGCAACAGGAGTGACGAGGGGGGGAGAGGGGAGGAGGGCCAAACGACTGAGGTGGTTGCGAGGACAACAAAAGCAATTGGGTAAAGGGTCACTGCTGGCTTTGAAACCATTCCTGTGGAGTGCGTGGCTGCTGATGGGCAGGACTCTCACTGGCTCGGCACATGCTGCACAGGAAATGTGAAGTTGAAGATGTCACTGCCTTACATTCGCTGAACTGACCATACGTATACGGAGTCTTTGGTAAGATTTGGTATCATTCTAACATATGAGCCGACCGTAATGGGGGCAAGACCCGGAGGTCGCAGTGCCAAACGAATAATTGCATCAGCTGCATCTAGGATGGCCACTGGTGATCCTTTCTAGGATAGCTGTGAGGGCTGTGTCCAGTACTGCCAGGACGTCCCTAGTGTGTGTGGCTGGTTAATACAGAGACAGGAGGAGGAACTGGACAGACATGATTGAGGACACGAATCTATCCAGGGACAGCAGAATGACAATTGTCCCTCCTGCACCAATCAAGACAACAACTGCTCACCAAGTTGTAGAACAACTGCTCAACCATGCAAGGAATGAACATCTGATGAAGCTTTTTTTTTTTTAAACTGCGTTGCTTATATATTTTGATGAAGAGTTTGTGCAAACTATTGTATTGCAACTGGGTGCAATAAAGCAAGATCTGCTCTTTTATCTGAAAAAATTGATTTCCCCCCAAGAATATTGCCTTTTTACACACTGTTGCCGTTAACTTGACAGTGCCCTGAGGGATCGTTGCATTTTTAAATCAAACGCTTTCTCCTTCCTACGGGTAACAAGTGAATGTGTCGTCAAGCTTACACCTATTCCCTACTTGCATGTGGAACACCTTCACAGCACGGCTCACCATGACCCAGCCAAGTTAGAGCTAGATAGCAGGCACCCTCTCAAAGCCCACGCCAACCCAAAGCAACAGCTGCGACCAAGGGGAAGCTTCCACGACCATGACCAACCCAACAAAAGCTTGGGCCGGGAACTTGCCGGTGGTGCAGACAGAGGGTGGACAGCTTGGAGGAGACAGAGTGTCAGCTGGTAGGTGCTGACTCTTTATGAAGACTTGCGGCTACAGAAACTCTAGCAACTGTCATTGTGGTGCCACCCAGACCATGTCCCATTCAGATGCATCCAGCTGCTCACCAGAGAACTGACCATTGCCAACCCCAGTTGGATGGGCACGTGCAGGGCACTGGCAGAACTCCGTCTAGACGAGATGGAAACAAATATCACAGGACTCTTGTATCCCAGGAATTATACCAGGGATGTTCCTAGAATATCATCCCAGGATACTGGGAATTAACCCGGGGGTGTTCCTAGCCGCAGTGTTGATTCCAGGATCCATGATGTATGTCGGTCACCCTCACTAGGGACATCTCGGGATGGTCCCACGTAACCTGGAAAGGCTGCAGTACTGGACATGCAGGATAGATGTTTGCTAATCTTTGTCTCTTCTTGTCACGGCTCTGCTTCTTCTTGGCTTGCTTGGCCACTGCCTGTCTAGGAGTTGTCATCACTTCTCAGTGGCTTCCTACTCTCTTCTGTGCCTACTGTCTAGCTGGTGCTGTCACTGTCCAGCACTTTCCTGCTGCCTCCTGGTAGTCTAGCTGGTGCTGTCACTGTCCAGCACTTTCCTGCTGCCTCCTGGTAGTCTAGCTGGTGCTGTCACTGTCCAGCACTTTCCTGCTGCCTCCTGGTAGTCTAGCTGGTGCTGTCACTGTCCAGCACTTTCCTGCTGCCTCCTGGTAGTCTAGCTGGTGCTGTCACTGTCCAGCACTTTCCTGCTGCCTCCTGGTAGTCTAGCTGGTGCTGTCACTGTCCAGCACTTTCCTGCTGCCTCCTGGTAGTCTAGCTGGTGCTGTCACTGTCCAGCACTTTCCTGCTGCCTCCTGGTAGTCTAGCTGGTGCTGTCACTGTCCAGCACTTTCCTGCTGCCTCCTGGTAGTCTAGCTGGTGCTGTCACTGTCCAGCACTTTCCTGCTGCCTCCTGGTAGTCTAGCTGGTGCTGTCACTGTCCAGCACTTTCCTGCTGCCTCCTGGTAGTCTAGCTGGTGCTGTCACTGTCCAGCACTTTCCTGCTGCCTCCTGGTAGTCTAGCTGGTGCTGTCACTGTCCAGCACTTTCCTGCTGCCTCCTGGTGGTCTATATGGTGATGTCACTGTCCAGCACTTTCCTGCTGCCTCCTGGAACAGTCACATCTCCCTCTACCGCTGTCTGTCACCCACACCTTGCTTATAACCCTCTCACCGTCGGTTTGTGGACAACTATTCCAAATTGAAATTAATTCCAGTTAAAAATCAATATAAAATCAGGGATTTACCCGGCACTATTGTTCACAGTTATCATGGCCAAATTTGATTGACCACAAATAAATATAATGATGAAAACAATGATGTCACCAGCCATATATTTCGTGGTATATATGACAGCTATATCTACGTGCTCTCTTTTGGCACTAGGAACGTAGGTGTAGGTTATAGGCATACCAGTGCAGTCCTGAAGGTCCTCACACACTGACCACAAATCCTGCAAGTTATCATCCCAAGAACATTGTTTCTATTGTTTATAAACAACCAGTACATCTTAGCCCTAGTCAGCCCTAGCCAGCCTTAGCCCTAGTCAGCCCTAGCCCAGCCCTAGACTAGCCCTAGCCTAGCCCTAGTCCAGCCCTAGACTAGCCCTAGTCAGCCCTAGCCTAGCCCTAGCCCAGCCCTAGCCCTAGTCAGCCCTAGCCTAGTCAGCCCTAGCCCTAGTCAGCCCTAGCCTAGTCAGCCTTAGCCTAGCCCTAGTCAGCCCTAGCCTAGCCCTAGTCAGCCCTAGCCTAGCCCTAGTCAGCCCTGGCCTAGCCCTAGTCAGCCCTAGCCTAGCCCTAGCCTAGCCCTAGTCCGCCCTAGCCTTAGTCAGCCCTAGCCTTAGTCAGCCCTAGCCTTAGTCAGCCCTAGCCTTAGTCAGCCCTAGCCTTAGTCAGCCCTAGCCTTAGTCAGCCCTAGTCAGCCCTAGCCTTGCCCTAGCCAGCCCAAGCCCTAGCCTTTGTTACGGTTACTTGCTACAATGTGTAAGTGATAGTATGTGCTATTGTTTTGCTTTCCCGGATGTTGCTACTGTTTTTGTTTACATGTATATGTTGTTGTTGTTGTTGTTGACCACATGTGATAATTTAACTGCCACCATTTAGCACACACACACTATACAATAACAAACTAAATAATGCAAAATAGCATCCCACCAGCTATACATTGTTTACAGACAGTCCTACACATTGTGTGCGTCCATAAGCTTCATTGCATGTGACACACACAGTGTGTAGCAGCTCAACACAAGACAACAGTATGCAGCTAGGCACAAGACAACAGTATGCAGCTAGACACAAGACAACAGTATGCAGCTAGGCACAAGACAACAGTCTGCAGCTCAACACAAGACAACAGTATGCAGCTAGGCACAAGACAAGACAATGGCGACAAGATATAAGAGAAGATTCACCTCCACTACTTCACATGCGCCTACCCAACATTATAATAACTCTGGAGTTGATCTCCCCCGTCAACACCATGCATGTCGGCCTGATTGTCAAGAAGCAATGGAGAACAAGAGACATCAACATGAGAGTTATCAAGCTTCCTTCTCCTGGCAGAGGCGTTGCCCTCCACTGGGTGGGAGGTCGAGAGAAAATAGATTGTTCTTTTATCCACTCGCACGGGTGCCAAGAGAGGGCTGTTCGGTCTAAAATCACATGTGCTTCTGTTACTCTCTGTGGCCTTAGTCTCCAGCTCCTTGGGGAGAAATCTCCTGTTGAGCCATGCCGTACCACAAGCATCAATGCCATGATCACAGAGAGTGGGAAACAGGGTGGGCCTGGAGTAATAATTACGTGAAGAACTGATGGCCACTACATTCCAATCCCTCCAATAGCTGCAAGACAACTCTTGTGCCTAGTCCAACATCAGCTGTTCCTGCAGAACCTAAACATCAGCTGTTCCTGCAGAACCAATAGTGGGGCCCAAGCCCTTCCCTGTGTAGATCTGAAAATTGGCTATATAGCCATTGGTGGCATCACCTAACACGAAGGACTTGATACCGCACTTGGTTGGCTTAGCCCCCCCCCCCACTTGGTCGGCTAATCTTTCATGTACTGCTTGAAGGTGACACGCCCCCTGATGGTACCATTGCTTCATCAATTGTGACCTGCTGGTGAAGAATATATTCTTTCCGAAATGCAGGCACACCCAAGTCCAACAAGGGGCACACCTTGAAGCGACGGTCACGTGGTGGTGAGGGTGGAGCAGCAAGACTGTTAGTGAGAAAAAACCCCGTAAAATCTGGCTGACTTGCATGAGGGGCATAATACTGGAAATGCCAGGGGTCTGAATATGTATGCCTTAGGGGGACCAGTACATTTCCACACATGAAAGAACCAGTTTCCCCATATATATCAGCATTCCAATGTAGGCCCTCATTTCTTCAATGCTGACATCTGGCCAGGGATGTGGTCAACTCCCTTGAAGAGGACCCTTGCTTAGCTGCTGTGCAGTGCACCTATTGCTCTCAGTAGGGATGTGGTCAACTCCTTTGAAGAGGACCCTTGCTTAGCTGCTGTGCAGTGCACCTATTGCTCTCAGTAACAAGCAACTGCCAACCTGATCACTAAAAAAATCTGGAAAAAATTCCAGAGGCTGACAAACTGGCTGTCATCTCAGAAGAGGTTGGACCAGATGTCCAGGAATACCGGTACCGATTTGACTCCTCTTTCTTCCAACTCCCAACCAGCAGAGTTGAAAGAGAAGAACTTGACAAGCTCCTCAATCCCACTGAAGTGCTCACTGAAGCACTTGATGTGTTGGAGGAGAAAGCAGCAACATTTGAACATCCTCTAGTCTGCGTCGAATAGGATGAGTCGACTCTAACATTGGGGTAGCCGCAGGCTGAGAAGATGGCATACGCTGGCAGAAGCGATGTGGCACATATGAAACCTCACACACACTCACTAGCAGTAACACTCACATGACTAGAGAGAATTGTTGGAGGAACAACTGGAGAGAGAGTAGAAAGAGAAACTGGAATTGGGAGAGCAACAACTGCTTAAGTCCACCATCCATCATTAAGTTTGTCAACATAAATAATATTATCATACCCTTACCCTGGGAACTAATTTTATGTCCTGCCATTTACCCAGCTATAGCTTCTTGGACACCTACCAGGATAATACAACAGCTAGATGCCTTCACAAACCCGAGAAACCTTGCTCATCCGCGTCCTCCTCATCAGTTAGGGGGGCATCACCGTCAGCTGGAGCGCTGGCATGTCGTGCTCGAATGGTCGCAGCTACCAAGGATTCCACTGCTCCCTGGTCAAAAGAACAGCTCCGAGGTAAGCATGAATATCTTCCCCTTCATCCTCACTAGATTCATCGTCAGGACGATGCCAAACCTCTCCAGTTACCTCAGAAATTACCTCTGCAAGACAAAGTCTCCTCGCCATTTCAAAAATGTGTATCATCGGTGTTTCAACATTTCCCCCCCAAGTCTCCTCCCACACTTTGTCGTAGATTTTTTGCATGCAAATAGAGCATGGCTTCAGCTATTTAATGATATATAAATTATGGGCTATAGACGAGCGGGAAGGGGAAAAAAGGGGAAAAAGTTTTCGACCATATGGTTCCTGCGAAGGTTAATTAATTAGGATTTGTGCTTCCACTGGTGTGGGTTCTCTGTGTTCCTCACATTCATCCGGGAGATATTTGGCTGTTTTGTGCTGACTCTTGATAATAAATGCACAAGTGCCTTACTCAAAACACTTTCTGACTTGTCCCAAACCACTGCCTCAAGTAGTTACACAATAGCATCTGCTTCACAACAACCAGAACCATCAGATTCATAGCCAGTTCCCTCATCCATAGCCACAACAGCTTGCTATCCTGGCCTTCTTGAGGACACTCTACACCACCTGCTTCCTCCCAAAGCAGATAATCTTCTGTGCCACCAAGAGCATTGTCGATGCATATTTCTTCAAGCTGTTGATAACCACCCCAAGTCAAACTTCACCCCATGTTTCCTTGATGCACTGACACATCAGGGTGGTCGTAGGATTTCTTTGTGCTCCAGAAGCACTCACTCCACCTCCTCCTGAGGCCCTGATTGAATGGCCTGACATCTAGTGGTTGACATATGCAGGTGCCTGTGTGCATACACTCACTCCACCTCCTGAGGCCCTGATTGAATGGCTTGTTCAAGCAGACATCTAGTGGTTGACAGATGCAGGTGCCTGTGTGCATGCACTCACTCACTCCACCTCCTCCTGAGGCCCTGATTGAATGGCTTGTTCAAGCAGACATCTAGTGGTTGACAGATGCAGGTGCCTGTGTGCATACACTCACTCACTCCACCTCCTCCTGAGGCCCTGATTGAATGGCTTGTTCAAGCAGACATCTAGTGGTTGACAGATGCAGGTGCCTGTGTGCATACACTCACTCACTCCACCTCCTCCTGAGGCCCTGATTGAATGGCTTGTTCAAGCAGACATCTAGTGGTTGACAGATGCAGGTGCCTGTGTGCATACACTCACTCACTCCACCTCCTCCTGAGGCCATGATTGAATGGCTTGTTCAAGCAGACATCTAGTGGTTGACAGATGCAGGTGCCTGTGTGCATACACTCACTCACTCCACCTCCTCCTGAGGCCATGATTGAATGGCTTGTTCAAGCAGACATCTAGTGGTTGACAGATGCAGGTGCCTGTGTGCATACACTCACTCACTCCACCTCCTGAGGCCCTGATAGAATGGCTTGTTCAAGCAGACATCTAGTGGTTGACATATGCAGGTGCCTGTGTGCATACACTCACTCACTCCACCTCCTCCTGAGGCCCTGCTTGAATGGCCATGTGGCTTAAGACAACCAAACATGAAAAGCTTTAACAAAGCTCCTGGTCAGTGCTCCCATATGGTCTTCAGCCAATCAAGAACGCCAGCTGTATCCACCTATCCCTCTTATGCCCCCACAGAGGCTGGACTCATGTGGAACAGTCTTTCTTCTCAGGATCACTACAGGAGGTAACTTTTGCCTGATAGGCAAGGACGGCGACATTTCATGTCCTGTGGAATTGATCCTCACGGACCTTTCTCCTCTTTTGCTAAGTATGTGAGTTACGGGCGCGTCCACTACATGGGAACCTCATGCCATGATATTCCCCATTTGCCCCAAATCGATTGGTTTGGACTTCCTAGCACTCATCATCATGCGTTGAAACTGCAGCACTTTGTCAGTGAGGTCTGTGGTAGTTTCTGTGCCGTGTAGTGCATGTTCTCACGCCCAGGCCTACACGTAGCATGCCTAGAAGACTCACACATTACTCCACGTATCCAGCAACTTCCTCTCACAGAGCATGGCTTCTACGTTTTATCACCGTGGTCAACATCCTCTTTTGCTAAGTATGTGAGTTACGGGCGCGTCCACTACATGGGAACCTCATGCCATGATATTCCCCATTTGCCCCAAATCGATTGGTTTGGACTTCCTAGCACTCATCATCATGCGTTGAAACTGCAGCACTTTGTCAGTGAGGTCTGTGGTAGTTTCTGTGCCGTGTAGTGCATGTTCTCACGCCCAGGCCTACACGTAGCATGCCTAGAAGACTCACACATTACTCCACGTATCCAGCAACTTCCTCTCACAGAGCATGGCTTCTACGTTTTATCACCGTGGTCAACATCCTCGGACATTAAAATAATCTCGCACAATTGAATATAAAATGGCCTTGAAAATTTTAGCGCAAATTTGGCATAATAACCATCGTCTTAATGCAGTAATTACTGACAGCTGTGGACGCCCAAGCTTACATGCTCCAGACATAGCTACCTACAGCGAGCCATCACTTATCCACATCTCTCACTAGCCAGAGCTCACTAATTCTAATTGTTGAGATCATCGAAATGTGGCTACTATCTGATTGCACACCCAGTTGGGGGGTTGCCTCTGGGTGAAGGGAATGTTGCAGATCATGAAAGTGATGCGTGTCAGTAGTCATGAGTCACTTCCTAAGTGCAAGCTGGCCTACAGCTGAACTCAGGTGTTCTCACCTTCTCTCTCATTACATCATAATCATAAATTAATTTTTTGAAGGATCATCTCAAATGCCTTAGCATTACTAATTCTTTGTAGTGTACAACTTCAAGTTTCCATCCTCTAGTTCTGTGGTTTCTCTAGTTATGTGGTGTCGTGCACTATAGAGAACAGCAGAGTTGCCTACACACACTAAGGCACTACAGAGCATAGCAGAGTTGCCTACACACACTAAGGCACTACAGAGCATAGCAGAGTTGCCTACACACACTAAGGCACTACAGAGCATAGCAGAGTTGCCTACACACACTAAGGCACTACAGAGAACAGCAGAGTTGCCTACACACACTAAGGCACTACAGAGCATAGCAGAGTTGCCTACATACACTAAGGCACTACAGAGCATAGCAGAGTTGCCTACACACACTAAGGCACTACAGAGCATAGCAGAGTTGCCTACACACACTAAGGCACTACAGAGCATAGCAGAGTTGCCTACACACACTAAGGCACTACAGAGAACAGCAGAGTTGCCTACACACACTAAGGCACTACAGAGAACAGCAGAGTTGCCTACACACACTAAGGCACTACAGAGCATAGCAGAGTTGCCTACACACACTAAGGCACTATAGAGAACAGCAGAGTTGCCTACACACACTAAGGCACTACAGAGCATAGCAGAGTTGCCTACACACACTAAGGCACTACAGAGCATAGCAGAGTTGCCTACACACACTAAGGCACTACAGAGCATAGCAGAGTTGCCTACACACACTAAGGCACTACAGAGCATAGCAGAGTTGCCTACATACACTACAGAGCATAGCAGAGTTGCCTACACACACTAAGGCACTACAGAGCATAGCAGAGTTGCCTACACACACTAAGGCACTACAGAGCATAGCAGAGTTGCCTACACACACTAAGGCACTACAGAGCATAGCAGAGTTGCCTACACACACTAAGGCACTACACACACAGCAGAGTTGCCTTCACACACTAAGGCACTACAGAGCATAGCAGAGTTGCCTTCACACACTAAGGCACTACAGAGCATAGCAGAGTTGCCTACACACACTAAGGCACTACAGAGAACAGCAGAGTTGCCTACACACACTAAGGCACTACAGAGTTGCCTACACACACTAAGGCACTACAGAGCATAGCAGAGTTGCCTACACACACTAAGGCACTACAGAGCATAGCAGAGTTGCCTACATATTTACAGACTTTCGAACTTTGCACGTGATCACGGACCAATGAAATAAGTGTTAAGTGTCAAATATTCAGAGAGGCTGGGATCAGTGATTGTTAGTTGCATAGCATAAGCCCTGTACGCACTGCAGAAATAGCTAGATCATAACTGGCTGGGATCTGGATGAACTGTGTCCACACTGCTAAAAAGAGAAGCATCAACAAAGTGGACTCATGCTTTCCAGGGAGTGTGCTAGTGCCCTGTACTGGTTTGACCTTTTTAATGGTGGACATCAGAACCACCCCAAACCTACCTCATATCTCAGCTAAAAACTCACATTGACAGCGTCTTAGCTGCTAAAATGCTGGTTTCAGTTGCTATTACCTCCAGGACTCCCAACGTGCCTTTAAATCCTTGGCCAAGGAGTCAACCAGCTGACCAAAAAATGTAAAAGTGTAAAAAAACACATTTTGAAATGATCTTCACGAATATATATCTTCCCCTCACATAACTTGCACACAAAAGGTCCAAACACAACTGTTTTAGCGCCAGAGGACTCCGAGTGTTCCAATGCTGACTAACCTGTTTATCTCGATTGCAGCAAAAAGGCGTGGGTAGTGGTGATAATGAAATCAAGATACCCCCCACTTGCTGATAATCATAGTCAGGTAATGGTCATCATTCTCGAAAACATGATGCACAAAACCGAGTGGTCACTTGATTTGCTGAGTATGAATAATCTTCAGAAAGCAAAAGCAAGTAACTATATATACCTAAAACTGGTTGTTAAGCTACTTTTTGTTAAGCATCTACTGTTAAGCCGGTATCCAACTACCGTATATTTTCTAATAGGTGGTGACTATTTATCTAGCTGCGATTACTATTAGAAGGGCAGTTACTATTGATTGCAACTGTGAAGGCATTCAAGTGCCTGCCTTGGAGGACTGCTAATGGTTTAGGTGCCTGTGGCTCAATGGTAGAGTATACACCTGGGGAAAGCAAAAATCAAGAGTTCAAGCCCTGCTGGTGCCCAGAACAAGAACCCCCCCCCCCCCCCCACTACCTTCAGTTTATAAGCCTAGTGAGCAATTGTTTGAGTGTGTCTGATGGAAGGGCTTACTATAACCAATTGAGACTGAGCTACCGGTTACTAACGAGGGGTGGTTCTTAATAGAGGCAATAAGGTACTGTTTTGTTAATTAATATTAATTAAGCATGCCTTTCCTCGTCTGATGCTGTAGGCATCCAGCTTACAACCAGCTTTTGAATGCATGTGTGCTTTAGCTGTTAAACACGGCATAGAATAACATCTGCTTTGTTTGATTAGTTCTGGAGTTGACTCTTCCTTGAAGGAGGCTGTAGCTGATCCATGGCTGACTCCAATAACAAAACAACAAGGTATGTGTTGACTTGTGTAGTGAAGAAGGGGGGGAAAGGAGGGGGAAAAAGGAGCTCGTTGGTTTGCTGTCGTTTGGTTAGCCACAACCTTAGGGGTCTGTAAAACAACATCAAAAACCAACCAACAGCTATGTTGGATTGAAAGGAAGGCCACCACACGAGTTTGACGACCTTCTACTAATATACGGCTTGTTGTTGCTAACACCCACACACAGAGACAGGAGTGAAAATAACACTTCTCCACACATTGCTGTGGGAAAGGCATTGACTGTTTTGGCAAGCCATGGTTTGTGCTTCTGTTGCTGCTGAGAGGAGAGGGCTTGGTGTTGAGAGGAGAGGGCTTGGTGCTAGAAGAGCTCAACACGATTTCCATGAAAGTGCATGGAAAAAGAATGACAGTCGCACTGCAAATGACTGATCAACCAACCATCACAACGTCACCAACACAAGTAGCTGTACACACACAATATACAGTCATTGCTCGCAAGAATTGTGTTTCAGTTGGTCTGGAGATGCTTACCCACAATAACAACAGCTGCACATGTTAGACATGTTTGTCCACGCTACTAAACCTCCTCATATACATGTAACAAAAGTGTTTGGCTGATAAGTAAATGGTTTTCATAGGATTGTGGTGTTAATTGTGTAGAAGTTTAATTGTGTATTTTCATAGGATTGTGGTGTTAATTGTGTAGAAGTTAATTGTGTACTTCTATATACCATCCTTTATCAACTGTATCACCACCTTTTACCACACCTTCACAGATTTTATAATTACTTGCTTTGCTACTCCAAGGCCCATAGTTATAATAGTCCGGCAACCCACAAAAGTGGCCTGCTCGTGAGACTAGCAAGCAGCTAGCAGCCTAAGTTAAACTTCTTGTACACACTGAGAAATAGCTAAGCTGAATACTATACCATGGAGCCAGCCAGGCAAGCTTTCAGTCGCTACTAACCTTAAGAAAAGATTCAATCAAAACAGCAACCGTGGAAACGTTGCTTCCTCTGATCGTGCTGACTTGTGAAATAGCTCACATAACGCACGTGCACCTCCCCTGAACTGGTCCAGTTTTATCCCAGAGCACCTGTTGAAGTGGCTCAAGACTGAACACGCTCAACAAATTGCAGTGTGGACAGGCAGAAGACATCCAGGACTTTTTGTTGTTGTGCAGTGTGTCTGTGTCTTTAGTCGGTTAGTACAGGAACTAAAATACTAGGTAGAACACAGAGATCAATCAGTAATTTTTTTTTAAACAAATAGAAAACAATAACTATAAAACAGGTACGCTCAGCTGGTACCAGTCAGCTGATCCTCCTGCAACCTTGATATACTTGATCGAGTTGAAGAGCGAAGACAAGAATGTGATCCAGACAACACTATCAAATATAAGGGACCAAGCAGCCGATCAACATTTGTGCCATCCGACGTTGATGTGTGATGTAGATTGCAAGCTCGAGCTGCATCATCAGCGGGCTACAAAGTCATGCATTATGCATTAATCCTTCAAGCTACCCATTCTGTGCCAGCAATTCCGCTTGTCAATTCCGCTTGTCAATTAATAACAAATATCTGAATTGCGCTTCCTGAAGTAAAATGCCACCGAGTCTCGACTTGATATTTTAGTTGTTGGCCAATTAGAACGCTATTAGACTTTTCCGCACTGGTAGTGGCGAAAGAAGCGAAATGCGTTCTAATAAGTTGCGCAAATAATGGTGGTATATTAGTCGACGTTATTTTGGGAAGACGAAGTTCGGAATTTCGTAGCTCGCTTACTACCACTGTCAGAGCTGTTTAGAACTACCATAATTGTTTTACTTTGCACATTCTTATTGTATGGTATTAACACAAGGATAGCATGGTTTGCTGTGAACATTTTGTAGAAATACCACTCGTAATGTAGCGGAGACGGCTATTGGACTCTGCTTTGCCTCGTGCATTTTTTTGTTGCCGTCCCCACTAAATTACTATGGTATTCGTATCAAATTTCACTACGAACCACGCTATTTCGTACACATTAGTTTATGTACAGCTTCCTCACTTCGGTTTTGTGTAGCAAAGGCCTCTGTGGACATGGAGCCACTGGCATGAGGTCACTATGGGGGCACTGTGCTGAAGGGCATGAGGCCACTATGGGGGCACTGTGCTGAAGGGCATGAGGCCACTATGGGGGGCCACTGTGCTGAAGGGCATGAGGCCACTATGGGGGGGCACTGTGCTGAAGGGCATGAGGCCACTATGGGGGCACTGTGCTGAAGGGCATGAGGCCACTATGGGGGCACTGTGCTGAAGGGCATGAGGTCACTATGGGGGCACTGTGCTGAAGGGCATGAGGCCACTATGGGGGGCCACTGTGCTGAAGGGCATGAGGCCACTATGGGGGGCCACTGTGCTGAAGGGCATGAGGCCACTATGGGGGGCCACTGTGCTGAAGGGCATGAGGCCACTATGGGGGGGCACTGTGCTAAGGGATGAGGCCACTATGGGGGGCCACTGTGCTGAAGGGCATGAGGCCACTATGGGGGGCCACTGTGCTGAAGGGCATGAGGCCACTATGGGGGCACTGTGTTGAAGGGCATGAGGCCACTATGGGGCCACTGTGCTGAAGGGCATGAGGCCACTATGGGGGGGCACTGTGCTGAAGGGCATGAGGCCACTATGGGGGAGCACTGTGCTGAAGGGCATGAGGCCACTATGGGGGGGGCACTGTGCTGAAGGGCATGAGGTCACTATGGGCCACTGTGCTAAGGGATGAGTGGCCATTATGCTGAAGGGATAAGGCACCACTGCGAAGGGCCACTGTCTAAGAACAACAGCAAAACACTAGATCTGCTGAAATTCTGACCATGTGGGTGAGGTTGTAAATGCCACTGATACCAGATCCTGTGAAACTGGGTAATGTTAACAGCAATTAACAGTGGTGGCATTTTAGTTTTAATGCTTTTGTCAACTCTTTAGAACCTGATGGTGCCATGCAGATAAACCCAAGGTCTTTGTAGAACTTAGAAAAAACTGCTTTGTTGCTATTCCTGCTGTCTACAGGCAATTTTTGCTTTGGTGTGGTGGTGTGGAGATCACAGAAATGATAGGGCTGCATACGCTTCCTCCTAGCTTCAGCATTAGCTCTGGCATTGGAAATTAGAGTAATGGTAGGGCTGCCTAAGCTTCCTCCCAGTGTTTCAGCCACCTAGTGGCATAAGTAGTATTGCAACAGATTTTTCTTGGCTGGAATCTTGCAACATTAGGTTGCTACTCGAGCCTCTAGCACTTGATGGCTCAGCAAACACAGAGCTACAATGCAATTTTGGAGCACGCACCTGCCATAACAACAGCTACCACTACTGGCTCTATCTGAGCAAGTGGGGAGCTTTCTTACTTTCTTACTAGAAACAACAAGTTAATTTTCTAATGGGGGGGGGGAAGCACTAGAAACGATAATTAGTTAATTTTACTCTCAATGAACTCTCTCTCAGTTGACATAGTACATATTCCTGATGAAGGCTAGAGCATGTAGTCGAAATGTTGAGAGAATACAATTTCAAGTTGATTATTGAGAAGGTTATTATAATTTATTTTACATTCTCTGCTAGTTAACATTACCCAGTTTTATAGCACCCAAGACAAGAGCTCCCGGAGGGCTTGAGGATCAGTGAGTCAACTGACAAGGTCCAAATCTCTGAGTCAAGTCGACTCTGCGAGCCATAAATTAATTGCCATACGCACCTACAAGCGTGAACTCGGGCACCCCACAGCCATCAATGTTTATAATTACACAAATTAAACCTGGGGTCAATAGGTCACTGCCCACCATTTTGTTTGGATTCAGAGAAACCCCAGGTAAGCAGTGGTGCCTCTTGCAGCCTTCCTCCACAGAAGCATCTTAAAAGAAACAGCATGAAAGGCAAGTTCACGACAGCAGTTGTGATCTCATCAACCATTGCCCCCACCTCCTTTTTTTTTGCTCGCTCCTCCCACCAAACCAGAAATCAAGTTTTACGACTATATTATAACACTACAGCAGTCTACTGAGCGTGTGCAGGTAAAAATCTAGTCTTAGCACATACGGTTCACTTTTCTAATATATATATATTTTTGTAAATGATGTCCAAAGTTTCCAGATATATCCAGTGGTCATCGGTTAAGAGCCATTACAGGCAAACACCCTAAAATACCCTAACTGATTGATCCTTCACTTAGCCATTCAAATGCAAATAAACAAGCCGCAGTTTGGCATGAGAATCAGCTCCACTGAGGAAAGGAAACAAACACCACACAGCGCCAAGTCACGCTATCCCTACAACACACTTACACTAAGGGAAATCCATCCAGGAGCACCTTTCCCAAGAGCAAAGGGATTCCCAGTGTTTTCACGGTGAGCATAGGAGCCTGTGCAGCTCTCCTCAGCAGAAGAGCTTCCAGAAAGAGCAGTAAAGGCCGGGAAGAGACAGTCCATGACAGCAGTTGCAATCAGCAGCCATTTTTAATTTCTTTTTGCTCCCTCGCTCTGTCAAAGCGGAAGTGAATATTTCCGACTATTTTGTAATGATACAGCAATTGGGCATATGTAGGCTGAAGGAAAATCTACGTGTAATTGCCTACAATTTGTGCTCTATCAGGGTTTCATTTAGGGGGGGGGGGGGGGGACAGCTGCCCCCCCTTGGAAGCTTTTTGTCCCCCCTCCCTTGGAAATTGTATTATTAAAATTCATTAGAAACTTTGTCACATCTTTAACCATCATGCCCCCCCCCCCCCCCCTTTAAAATCCAGATTCCTCCAGTGCCCCCCCCCCCCCTTGGACAATTTTCTAAATGAAACCCTGTTTATAGATTTTTGTTAGTGTCTGAGTTTTGTATTTATACACACATACACTTATGGCGGCCAAACAGCTAAGATATCCCAACTCCTCTAAAAGAACTTTAATGAACTTAATTAATTACTGCTAGAGTTGATCTTCTACTAGCCAGCCTCACCATGACGGAGTCATAGTACTTGTTTTGGTCCCCAGGCTTCAATGACTCCTTGGGAGGCTCTCTCTTCAGGCGCTCTGCCTTGCCTTTAGGATAGACCTGGGGATGGACAGAACAAACAAGTAACCACAGCCTTCATAGCGCATGCATATATATACTTATGAGAAGCAATGCTTGTGAGGCGAGTCCAATGTCAGTACTGCCACAAACTTTCCCAACCCTATGACATCCCAGTATTCCTGGGATATTTCCTGGGATACTGATGATTTCCTATGACATCCCTGTATTCCTGGGATACTTGGGATTACCCTGGGACATCCTTGGTGAGGGTGACCAACTGCCATTAGCGGAATACTTTAAAGGGTTAAACATTCGCTGATAGTGACTAACAGAAGGGATTCGCAGGAAAAGATATTCGTGGATTGCGTGCCATATAGCAGAAGCCACATGCTGATCTTTGTCACCTCTTCACAATTGAATACTACCCATGAAAAGTGCAAACATTAAAATATCTCACTTTCAGTACATAGCATGGACCCTGGGCTGTTGTAGGGAAGGTTGCGGCAGAGGAAGGACCACAATCTAGGCCGACTCTAAATAAATCCCTTCACTGATGTTAGGGGGGGGATCTAAGTGTTCACAGGTAACCACACACACACACACACGCACGTTTCCTAGAATAAAGTCTAGTGGATATGTCATAGGTAGTCCAGTGAGTGAGTGTAAACATCTGTTTGGGAATCGACCAAAGTCCATGACACTTCCTTATACAGCTGAATGAGGAAATTCAAAGCACCGCCAAGCAACATCCCCTCCCCAGACAGTGCTTTCGTTGATGATGTAATAACATCTCCTGTTGGCTTACATACTCACACATTCTATGACTTCATAATAAGTTTTTATTAGTTTTTATTAGTTTAATAGTTTATGGGTATTAAGTTGTCGTTGAAATCAGCCTGAGTTTATTAGTTCTTACGATATTAGGAATTCCCAAGTTTTTATTCGTTTTTATTAGTTTAATAGTTTATGTTTAATAGTTTATGGGTATTAAGTTGTCGTTGAAATCAGCCTGAGTTTATTAGTTCTTACGATATTAGGAATTCCCAAGTTTTTATTAGTTTTTATTAGTTTAATAGTTTATGGGTATTAAGTTGTCGTTGAAATCAGCCTGAGTTTATTAGTTCTTACGATATTAGGAATTCCCAAGTTTTTATTAGTTTTTATTAGTTACACATTCTATGACTTCATAATGGAAACAAAATTCCTCACTTCAAGTCACAATGACTCGAGCATTTACTTCAACTACCCATTTTAATTAAAGTGGCCTACATTACCTTGGGCATGTTGGGACAAGCCTGAGTGACTGCCACACATAGCCCTTGACTATTTTTTTTTTTATAGTCCTTACGGAACAGACAATAGCCTTGTGTAAAGAAAAAACACAGTAAAAGTGAGTGGGCGGTTGCTTATCTGGAGTGGACAAGTCCCACCACACCACATCCAACATTACAAGGCCATAGGTCATAAACACCCATGACTTTGCCAAGTTCAGGGTTTACACAAACTGAGGTCAGGCACAAGGATTATGTTAGCAGCACACTGTAGATCAACAGTAGGGATTACCAGAGAAGGAAAGACCAAGTGTAACGCTGGACTGGATTGGACACTTGTGTCTTCTCCATAACATCCACTTGTTGCTTACCACAACTGGCTATGGCTAGATGACCCAGAGGTTGTACTTGACAGCTCTAGGAATGATTCTTCCTATCTACAATGCACCATAAAGTCCACAAGAATCCCTCCACGTAGCAAGCGCCCGCTATGCTCTTTTCAGTGATCTAGGATTAGATAGGGTACATGTGGCAAGCACACAGTGCGTTGATTTTGTCAAATTGCACGCAAAACCTTCAAGAAGGATAGCAATGGCAATCAATTAGCAGACTTGGATGGAGCTGAAGCCGACTGACTTGGGAAATTTCAGAAAACCTCAGGACAATAGCTCAAGCAGAGGCACCAGCTGGACATTAAAATAGCCCCCAAAACTATCACCTAGAGCTAGCCAATTTCAATGCAAATGGTCACACAAATGCAAATAACGCAGGTGTGCGCCACTTAGAAACAGTTCACGCAAGTGCCTACTACACATCGCAAGTGCCATTTACGAGGCATAAAGGGTTAACCCTCGTGGTTGAGTGCATATAAAAGTTCCTTGGGCGATTGTGCATTCAAGTTTCCAGTATCCCAAACACAAGAAAGCCTTTGAGAAATCTCCCCTTTTTAACCAAAAGAAGCTCTTTTTGTCTCCAATTGGGACGCGAGGAACATTCCAGAACACGCAACAGAATAAAACCACTCTGGGTTGAGGCAGGTCGACACTAGCTCTGGGATAGCAAGATATCACAAGGATGAGCATCTCCTCTGAAGAAACCTGCTGGGATGTGTGTGCCACTGGCTAGAATATCTCACCTCCCCTTACAACCAGAGTTGCTGATAAAAATATGCCGAGGAGTTGCAGACAAAACACTACGTCTTATCAATGCTGAAAAAGCCAGCCAAGAAATGCGAGAATTTTGCAACCTGAATTATAGATTTGGTGGAGAGATCAAGGTGCAAGGGGAGACTGCACATTACATTCTTAGGTTGCCGAGCGGGTCAGTGTGAGAGTGAAGTCAATTTAAGCCCCCTGAAGAGCAACTTCATGCTAATGAAACGGAACGCTCTCTCTCCCATGAATTTGTGTTAAGCACACATGTGCCTCTTTTGCATAGCATGCGTGTATAATGTTGCGTATCATGGAGGACCAGTGGGCTGATAGCGGACTCAATGCCAACCAAACACTCTTACGATTAAAATGCTAATATCCTGAAGAAAAACAACGACCAATAACACAACAAGAAGCGATTTACTTATACGGGTAATGTCTGTAAGGTGCCACTCCCAAAGCCATAATTCACCTTTATATCTCCTAGTAGTACACGGCAACAGAACATGTATCTTAGAGTGGTTCCTCCTCCACGCCAGTAGCTGTTGCACTTGACAGGATCATCACTGTGCCAACATCGCCAAACGGTGTGCATGCATGCGTGTGTGTGTGTGTGTGTGTGTGTGTGTGTGTGTGTGTGTGTGTGTGTGTGTGTGTGTGAGTAAAAGGAGATGGGAGGAGTAACAGGTGGTCGATAAAAAAACACAACCTACTCCAGTTTACATGAAGGTACTCATTCCTAATGCACACAGGAAGTTATATGGAGGGATGTTGGCTTGGGGGAAGAAAGTATGCTGTGTGTACACGTAGGGGAGAGGGAGAGTGGGGGAGGGAAAATAAATTGACTCACCTAAAATAGATTCCGCACCCAAAGTTGCCATTTACGCTGAGTCTAAGGTCAAGGCCCTCCTCGCAGATGACCTCCACATCACTGCGAGAGGTGTGGTAGAGGAGTTGTTCATTAACGTCCTTCCTCTCTCTCAGCATCAGCTGCTTCTCATAACACAAGCGTTGCCACAGAGACTCATTCTGAATACGCTTTATATGAGTCACTGTAAACCCGCAACTTAACAGCTGCGAAGACACAAACGTCCACTCAGCAGAATTGATAGCTACGTCAATCAAGTGAAACTTGCGCTCTGCATCATGGGGACAATTTGGACAGTTAGTCCAGCATTTGGGGGTCCTCTGAAGCTCCGACACAGCAGTAACCATAGGTTTTGTCAGAAGAGAGGCTGCTATGTGACTTATGTCACTGGAGGGAACCTTTGATTCAGCCCGAGTTGCCAATTCTTGCAGCTGAAATTGTGTGGACAGGGCCGAGTGATCTGAAGTAGAGTCAAACTGATGAGCAGGGTTTGTCTCCTCAGACATACTGCTAGCTACCCTGTGTGTCTGTAACTCAGTAGTCCCATTGGTGGACTCCTTCTGTCCTTCCCAATGGCCAATGTGAAGATTATTCGGCAACCTTGAATGTTTTTCTGTGTTGATGTGAAGGAAATTGGTGCTATCATCAATATAGTGTGGCAGCTTACATCTCTTGGGTGTGGGAGTAACAATTGAGTCCTTCGCACCATTGTCAAAGTCGCTCCGTCGGAGTCCACCGTCCTCTATCACAGGGTAAATCTCACCGGCTACTTCACGGCCACTGGAGCTCAGAACGCAGTCATTGTCTTTCGACAGCGTAGATTTGTCGTCTACTATCAAGAAGCAGGCTTCCTCTTCAACTATGCCGTTGGAGGTTCTGTTGACCCCATCCACTGTCCCTTTCCTGAGCCGTCGTCTTCTGGTGGCGGTCAGGTCTGCGGATAGTTTTTTGTTTCTGCTAAGGCATAGGCAATCTGTGCTGTAGTCTACTCCTAGTATCAGGACCTCGTCTTCTTCTCCCATGGTGACCTCGTAATAAACTTAGCTGCAAGGACAGCTTATGCACAGGTATCATTAAGCAACTACTATTACTTTGGTAACTATGTCGGAATGCACGCAGGCGGTTTCCCCCTAAATGAAGCCCACCAGGCAGTTTACTTTGACCTCACATTTGAGCGCAACGCATCGCATTTCCTTCAGACAACACAATTTTCTCCTCAACACTTACAGAATAATACACAATGAACATTGTCAAGCAGTTTTTATTTTTACAAGTCTCTTCTTCCTTTGGGAAGTCATGTAACTGATTTGATTGAATGCAACTGTAAGGAGGAAAAAATACACGCAAATAATCATCAATGCTTCATGCACAGGGTAGTTGGCTCAACTCACCGAGTGGAACTACTGCCAAGGCAACTCTCAGGGCATAGGAAGGATAGAAAGAGATGTTGAGGTTGTTGGGAAGGCGATATTCCATGTCCTCCTGGACATCAAAGTGGGCCAAGGACAACAAGATGGTCAGAGCTAAGGGCAATGTACAAATAATACATTCGTGAAGAAATATTTCAACCCTCAGCCCAGTACAGAATGTGTATAGCAACAGACAATATTACTTTTGCTGGAATGCAAATATGTAATAGTTCACAATTGCATAACCTCTGTATAAGAACATTGCATCACAAAATAAGTCCCTACACACTCCTAATTAGCACATGACAAGCTTATGCTGCATCAAGAAGAGAAGGGGTCGTGCATGCTCAGATCATGTGACGGGGGGAATCAATTGCTCAGGAATCGATACCTAATGATTAGCCTTAGTCTTCAGGCTTTCATATATTTTGTTCTGGACGGATCTACGAGCAGATTGCTAAGTTCCATTCTGCAGGTAATGAATAGTGTGTTCTTTGTCCTGAGAATATTCAATAAACTCCCAGTTGACATAAATGACAATAACCTTCTCAATTATCAACTTGAAATCGTATTCTCTCTACGTTTCAACGAGATGCTCTAGCCTATAGATGAGCCAATGAAAGCTAAAGCATCTCATCGAAACGTCGAGAGAATACGATTTCAAGTTGATGATGAGAAGGTTATTGTCATGTTATTATGTCAACTGAGAGTTCATTGTGAATGAGAAGGTCATTGTAAAGCACAGCCACAGATCCTATCACACATGCCCCAATTTAAACCTGCATCATGGCAGATGCATGAGCCAAGGGTAACCACACACACAGAACAGAGTTCGCAGGTTTTACCCAGGGCTTGGGGGTTGGGTTAAATACCTTTTACCCGGGTTTTACCCAGGTTTTACTCAAACATGGATACAACCCAGGATAAAATAATAGACATAATAGAAACGGTAAAGATATTATAAGAAATTAACTCTGTAATCAGGAAGTAAGACATTCAATAAATGGCAACTGTAAAGAACTAGACAAAAATAGGAGCTGTGTTTCACTTACTAAGTGACAAGGTTGTCTACTATATAGAGTATATATTTTTTATTTAATGATTTATTTAAATATTTCATGGGATTAAAGTCCAATTGATATGCAAGTTAAACAGATATAATAGTCAGTCTCCTGAGGTCCTCGCAGGAGCCTGTGGCAGAAGACGAGTTTCTGGGCTTTCTCATTTTTGTAATTGCAGTACACTTACTAAACTGTAAGCAGTGAATGATGACCTGTGGTATTTGCTTGCCTTTTAAATAGCCCTGGTGTCCACCACCACCCAGACACTTGAGGCTCTGGGACAGGGGGCTACAAATAAGTGTTTTATATCACTGGGTAATACCTGGGTAAACCCCAGGTAAAAAACCCGGGTAAAATAGGGGTAAAACCTGGGAGAAATACCTAAAACACAGGTTTTACCCACTGGGTTGGGTTAAATAGGTTTTGCCCGGGTAAAATGCAAACACCGACACAGAACTTCCTTAATGCACTACCAAACAGCCGACATCAAATCAATGGTTTGGAAGTGCTGTCAGAGACCTTCGCAGGTGAAGCCTATGGGGTAGAGAACTATCCACGCAGAGTACCTCAACCAAGTCAAGTAGCTCACTTCAAAGTTGAGTAGAGAGAGAGCGTAGAATGGGTACCTATAAATTCACATATATATTATCACAAAGATATCCATAATTATTTTTCACTTGCTAAAGAGGAGGCTGCAACCTCGTAATAATAAAGTGTCCCCATGGAGATATTCATTCAACCTACTCCAACTTGCACAGGGGACCATATTATTAATTCATTACCAAGCAGCATGACCAGTGTGCAATCAGAATCACAGTTGATGATGACATGCACAAACTCCTCTGAAAATATGACAACATCCTTTCCACTTTCACCCCCACTCACTCACCCCCCCCCCCCCCCCCCCCCCCCCACGTGAACTAACCTTATGACTTCTATGAGTGACCAGGTTAGGAAGAGGAAAAGCACAATGGGATGTTTGTGTATCTCCACAGCAGGCCCGAGAACAGCAAAGACGATGAGGAACCGACCAAACACCTGAAGACAAAGAACGAAAGAAAGAAGAAAAACTTGTCAAAGGCAGTTTCTAAGCCTAGGAATCAACACCACAGTAAGGCCTTCCATTGAACTACACTGACCTTTGATAAGTAATGAGTATACATGCCCCCCAAAAACCAGTGTGGATTGTGCGTGTGTCAAACTTAATAGCCGTGTTGTCCGTTGTTGTTGTTTTTTTGTTTGTTTTTTGCGCAGGAATTACATCATGAATACTGAACTAGGCACAAAACGAACAGTTTACATATTTTAAATATTAAATATATGTACCTGCAAGAAGGTTGGCATGACGCTACTCTTAACAATGCCCAGCAGAGAGTGGACAATCTCCAGCAACATCAAGATGTGGCAGAACATTACCATAGAGATGGTCTTCTCGTAGGCTGTGCTTATCCCGGCTAGAGAAAGGTGCACAAACCAAACAAGACAAATCAATGGCTGATTGGGGCTTTGTAGTCCACTGAATACACCATGGTGGGTAACCATACTGTATGCTCAGTGAGATAAGGGTTAAAAAATGGCTGAACTGGGCCACCCCTTGATTGTGAAGGGCTAATTGCCAGGATTATATACCATATTTTCAATGTGCATAAATAAGCCTAATAAGGATGCTCGGTAGTATCTATGAATGATGATTTCATTAACCTGCCATGTACAGGATTTCATATAGGACATCCACCACTCCCCCACACCTCACCCAGCTACTTATGAGAAAAGATTGTCTAGCCGTAGTTGGATCTTACTGGTCACGCTAGTTGGTGTGCAGTCCTACCTGCACTGTCATGCTAGTTGGTGTGCAGTCCTACCTGCACTGTCATTAGTTGGTGTGTGGTCCTACCTGTACTGTCATGCTAGTTGGTGTGCAGTCCTGCCTGTACTATCATTAGTTGGTGTGTGGTCCTGCCTGTACTGTCATGCTAGTTGGTGTGTGGTCCTGCCTGTACTGTCATGGTAGTTGGTGTGTAGTCCTACCTGCACTGCCATGCTAGTTGGTGTGTGGTCCTACCTGTACTGTCATGGTAGTTGGTGTGCAGTCCTACCTGCACTGTCATGCCGTGTAGTCCAACCGGCACTGTCATTAGTTGGTGTGTGGTCCTACCTGTACTGCTATGCTAGTTGGTGTGTGGTCCTACCTGTACTGTGCTAGTTGGTGTAGTCCTACCTGTAGTAGTTGGTGTGTAGTCCTACCTGTACTAGTTGATGTGTAGTCCTACCTGTACTAGTTGATGTGTAGTCCTACCTGTAGTAGTTGATGTGTAGTCCTACCTGTAGTAGTTGATGTGTAGTCCTACCTGTACTAGTTGATGTGTAGTCCTACCTGTACTAGTTAATGTGTAGTCCTACCTGTACTAGTTGATGTGTAGTCCTACCTGTACTAGTTGATGTGTAGTCCTACCTGTAGTAGTTGATGTGTAGTCCTACCTGTACTAGTTGATGTGTAGTCCTACCTGTAGTAGTTGATGTGTAGTCCTACCTGTAGTAGTTGATGTGTAGTCCTACCTGTACTAGTTGATGTGTAGTCCTACCTGTACTAGTTGATGTGTAGTCCTACCTGTAGTAGTTGATGTGTAGTCCTACCTGTAGTAGTTGATGTGTAGTCCTACCTGTAGTAGTTGATGTGTAGTCCTACCTGTACTAGTTGATGTGTAGTCCTACCTGTACTAGTTGATGTGTAGTCCTACCTGTAGTAGTTGATGTGTAGTCCTACCTGTACTTAGTCCTACTGTGCTGTCATGTCAGTAGGTATGTGGTTCTGTCTCTATCTTAGTCATGCTAGTTGACCTTCAAGCCAAACTTCGGTCAAAATAGCTATCTTAGAGATTAATATGATGATGATGATGATGATGATGATGATGATGATGATGATGATATGAGATGAGATGAGATGAGATGATGATGATGATGAGATGATGATGATGATGATGATGATGATGAGATGATGATGATGATGATGAGATGATGATGATGATGATGAGATGAGATGAGATGAGATGAGATGAGATGAGATGAGATGAGATGAGATGATGATGATGATGATGATGATGATGATGATGATAGTGGGATATAAGGACTACTAGTACATAGCCTAAGATGACATCATGTGTGTGCTTGATTAAAGCAGAGAGTTTTTGTTTGCAGTTGTCTCGCTACCAGTCCATACACATGTAAGCAAACACCCAACACTCCGGCCGAATGCCCACAACAACCCACCTCTGCCTCCTCTGAGGGCCTTGACTAGAGCCAGCACAATCAGGATGAAACCACTCCATTGGATCATATTGTACAGGATCAGGTAACCCTGCTTCAGCCCTGAGAGATGATAATAACAACAGTAACTCCTAGCACTGTTATTGTTGTCTGTTGTTATGGTCAACACAGGATCATGTTTAGGTGCCAACCTACTTGCCAGGTTGACTAGCAATAGCGTTCATTGTGTCTAGCTGTTGTTGTTGTTAATGCTTGTGCATGCCACCTCACTTTTAACCAGGGCATTATATTTTTCCATATCCTTCTTCATCAAGGACTCCATCTCTGCCAAGTATTCAGCCGTTTTTGCCTACACACACACACACACACACAGCACCCCCACATAACCACACCCACATAATCACACATAGAATATAGTAAGGCATACACAATACAGAGGGATCTTGCGAGGATTTAAACATTCACAGATATTAACTAACAAGAATTCACAGGGGAAGATTTTTTTCGTGAGTTGGAAGCCTCACCGTGAGCTGCTGCTCTTTGTTTGATAGCACCCTTTACATGGGGTTGGATTGTAACCGTGAAAAATGCTAACATTCAGTACCTCAGAGCTATCCCTCTATAAAGGGTCAGTTCACAATATGACGCAAGGCAGTCCGTTGTGTGTGCCGTGTCCTTCCGATCCACAGCGACAATATTGTGAACAGGACTACAGAACTAACAGATATGAAACACAAGAGAGTAGGATTTGATTCAACTCTTGCATGCAATCCATTTCAATCCCAATCCCAGAACATATCACGCGTTGAAGTTTGCACTCTTACAAAGAATGTCTAGAGGAGGGAAGAGAAGCCTATCAAAGTGGCGACAAGCCTGACGGGTCTCGGTCAAAGACTACCTTGGGATGATGGGAAATGCCTGGAAGGAAGTGGCTATCGATACCTACAGTGCAGCCAACTATTTATCAGCAATAGAAATAGGTAAGCTAGTGATACAGCTATTTATCTTTCATGGATTGCACATGCTAGAACTATTATCTTTCTAGGCTGGAGATATCAGTGTCCTGATGTTAAGGTCAAACCTCTTCTCTATGCTAGCTGAAATGGTACTCGGGATCAGATAGCCTCATTTCATGTAGTAGATTACGAATTCACCCTGCTGTCGGCGGAGAAGAAAGATAGAGCTCACTTACGTTTTCCTTTTCCCCTTTTTGTGATTTAATTAAAAAAATATATGTAATACATGTTTAATGCACAGGACACTAGGATGGGTTAGTAGCAACTGGATGCCGATTAAAAGCCATCCCAGGATGATAAGGAAAATAAACTGAGACAATAAAAATATTAATTATAGTAGTGATAAGAAATTAAGAGAGAGAAAAAAAATTGATATAGCAATTAAAAATGGTGAGTGGGCAGCAAACTTGTATTAGTCGAGTACTAACAGGACCTCATTAACAGACTGGTGTGGAAGTCTTCGAATAAAGAGAGAAAGGAACTTCTGAGTTCTGGGGTTAGGGTAAGGACTGGGAGGTGAAATGGGAGGGGGGAATGATGGAGGACCCAGAGAGAATTCACACGGCTTCAACTTCCGTCTCTGCCAACAAGAGAGAAGAGAGGAACTAGTTTAGTAAAGTGTCGAGTTTAGTCTATTTACCAGAAGCACATGCTTGCTGCAAAGCGGTGAAATGAACTACTTCCAATTTTCTTGGGAGTGGATTCCTGATTGTACAACAGTGATCTAAGATTGGGAGAACAAGAGTCTTGTAGAGGTGCGACCTAAACTCTGCAGGAGAGTGGCTGAGGACTCGGTATAGAAGGCCAACATGTTTACCAGCCTTACTGCAGGCTTTATAAATACGTAAATTCCATTTGAGACCATTAGTAATGGTAACTCCATGAAAATATGCGGATGATGTTACCGGAATTATTCAGTGAAGATGGGAATATTGGGTGGAGATTGTTTATAGGAAAGAGGTTAGTCTTGGAAAGACTAACAGCTGACACAATACAACAAGAGAGCATAAAAACATCGACTCGGAGGATGTCACCAGGTTAGAGGTTGGTCTAGAGAGAAGAATATCAACAGCAATCATTAATAAAATTATGTGGTTTAGAGTTTGGTGACTAAGCTAAGTCTGTTAAATGATTAAAAAAAGGAGGCCAAGAATAGGTCCTCAAGGAACCCCAGAGGAAAAAAGAATAGGTCCTTGAGGAACCCCGGAAAAAGAATAGGTCCTTGAGGAACCTCAGAGGAAACTTGGTTGAAGGCAGATGATTTGATGGCAGTCCGGTAAGAACTCCTGAACCATTTCAGGCGAGACAAAGATATGCCAGACACTCATAAAGAGATAGAAATACATAAGGGATCAGGCTGTATAGAAACACATAGAGGACCAGGCTGTATAGAAACAATAGGGGACCAGGCTGTAAGGGATCAGGCTATATAGAAACACATAAGGGATCAGGCTATATAGAAACACATAGGGGATCAGGCTATATAGAAACACATAAGGGATCAGGCTGTATAGAAACACATAAGGGATCAGGCTGTATAGAAACACATAAGGGATCAGGCTGTATAGAAACACATAAGGGATCAGGCTGTATAGAAACACATAAGGGATCAGGCTATATAGTAACACATAAGGGATCAGGCTATATAGAAACACATAGGGGACCAGGCTGTATGGAAACACATAAGGGATCAGGCTATATAGAAACACATAAGGGATCAGGAACACATAGGGGACCAGGCTGTATAGAAACACATAAGGGATCAGGCTATATAGGAACACATAAGGGACCAGGCTGTATAGAAACACATGGGGAGCTATGACGCAGCCATCTATCAAACATACCACTTGGGCCTTCTTTGCTGGATCCATAGCCCCACCCTCTCTCTCCTCCTCCTCGTCTTCATCCCCACTCTCCTTCTGGTACTCCCAGAGAGCAAAGTCAATGCCAATCCAGTGTGGTTTTTCGTGAGAAGACTGGAGACGAGGCCAAACACTTTCTAAAAAATGTCAAAATTAAAAAACACCCCACAATTATTTTGGGTGGGGGACTCACCTTGCTCCTTAATCAGACGAAACTCAATCTCATTTTCCAAGAACTTGACACGACATTTCTACAAACCCGGACATAATTCAAATGAGCATAAGTCCTGGATTTTTCGAGGGTTAATAAATTCATTTTGTCAAAAGCCTCTAACACGAGGAGATTATACTTGTGGTGTGTGCTAAAGTGCATGTCCATTGAAGTAGGAGGGGTCGTCCATGTGTGCCATGGGGTCAGGGGACTTCTCAATTAGATTTAAAAATGTGATTGACTGTCAAAAAACAACAACAAAAAAACAACAAATGTCCTTGTGTGTGTTCTCTTTTGGTATTAAATAATTATGCTAAAGTTACATGCAGCCAAAGTGGGGGCCAAAATCTGAGTCCCTGAACTGGTTACTGTACTGGTTCCTGATTGGAAAGTGATAGCCAGTTGAAATTGTTATCTGTGGCTACAGGAGGACTCTAAACGAAGGTATTCATTAAAGCTCTAAATAGGCAAGCACGGCTGTGAAGCTTTTTCAAGAGTAGGGCTTCCTCTAGCCACAGATAACAATTTCAACTGGCTTGCACTTACCCAATCAGGAACCACAACCACTGTCATTTCAGGCAATCAGATTTTGAGGTACACTGGACTCCCACTTGGACTGCATGTAACTTTAGACAGTTATACCTGCTGTGGAACATTTTTTAATCAAAAGAGAGCACACAGACATTTGAGCTATATATCAAGTTCATACAGTGAAGTGTGCAGAATCTATGGAGCTCCAAAGTCGTAACCACAAGGGTTTGTTAGTGTCTGTATTTGACACCCCTTCACATGAACATAAGTCCACTTAAAAAAATATATCTGTGCAGCAAGTTGTCGTGTTTGTAGCTCTAACAATCAGTCATTCAAGACTTCATGCTTACTGGAAACAGTTTGGGAGGTGATTTCACATCACATTCCAACCTGCAGTTTGAAAAGATAAGCATGTATGGTGTATGGCAAAACAAAAAACTACTACCAAAAAGCATACTGCATTGGCTATATTTTGGTATATAAATCAGGACCATGGCATGAATGTGTGCAAGGATATGGTACTTTAAACGGTAACCACATGTTTTTTCAGACCTTGTCCCGATTAAAAGGCAGTATAATTGTGGTGAACATTCTAAATGGTAAAGGGTCACTTAAACAGATTGTGGTCTATATGGGTACAGTTTTGCTTCCTTCCTTTCTTTCTTTTTTGGCAATAGAGTTGTTTATTTTTAATCTAGTTGCCATTTTTGTTTGTTTGTTTTCAGTCAGCTGTGGCAATGTTGAAAGGTCTTTATCATGTTTCTTCTTCTTGTATATACATTGCACAAGGCAACATGTCCATACTTTTTTTGGGTGCTATATATTGATTTTTTACGTTAGACTCAGCCCCTTGGAAGACAAGCTACAGTCTCCTTCAAGGACTTATGATAGTTGTACAAGAAAACTCCACATAAACTAAACAGCAGAGAAGAACAAGACCCTCAGTAAATCAATTACGCGGTCACCGAGTCGATGAAACTTACCCACCAATGATCCTTACCCACAGTATTTCTCTGCAATTGAGAAACAGATTAGTTGTAGATACCCTTTGTATTTCTGGTGCCAAAACAGTTAAGGATGGACCTATTGTATGCATGTTATGCAAGCGAAAGAACAGAAATTAGTACACAGATGTAACGACGATCTTGGAGATGGTCTGGTAGTTACCACCTTAACGAAAGATTCAAGGCATCTTGAAATGTTTTTGAGTCAATAACAGCGGCCAAAATCACTGTTTAGGCTACTAACAAGCCTCCAACACGAGTTTTAGTCAAGATATAAGCTTTGTTTAATATAGGGTTTGACAGCTGCTACTTGGATGGTTGGCCAGTTCACATCGGAACCCTTGTGAGGGCCAGCCAACTAAATACCAACATCACCAGTTCACAAAGTTCAACTTCTGTTTTCACAATGCTTGTGATTCTGTTTCAGAGGACAAATTCAATGCATTACAAACATCCACAAAAGCAACGGACATTGAAAATCCCTCGAAAATTCCCAGCCCTTATGATGGATATAAATTGGACCCAAAGCTAAAAACTTACATCAGACTGGACAGGAGCGTAGAACAGCAGCTGGAAGCTATACTTGGCTTTTCCAGACACCCCGATAGCAGTACCTGATAACAGTGCACATGCCCAATAAGCAGAGGAACAGTTTAATTTCCGCATATTCCGGGGCATATATAAGTCACAGCCCCACATTTGCTTAGCACTGTAACATATCGTCGGTTTTCCTGTGCACGCGTCACTTCCCTTGTCAATTGCAATCATGATTCCGAAAAGAATTTTTCGTTACATAGACTGCTGGAATCACAGAAGCTGCGGTATAGCTGAGCAGAAGAATGATGGTCTGCACTTTGATTACAAAAACAACCCATGCTGACGGTGAGGCTGATATGCTTCCTGCTGGTTGTGGACACAGACCACACCCAACTCAATGGTGGAGCTAACTTCAACGTGCCTTCTTAGGCCACTCCCACTGTTGGACGATGGGGACCTAATATCATTTGTGGTATGTTTAAGAAAACTTGTAGCAGCTGCTGTGACTCATATCCGGGCAATACCGTAACTATTCTACGTTCATAGTCAGTGCTACTCTAGCAGTGGTAAAGTACCAAATATCAAAAACTCATTAAATTAAGGAAATATGCTCTACCCCTGAACATTACAGACAGATAGGTGCACCTAGACATCATGAAGCTTATGCTCTAACATCATGCAGCTTATTCTCTACTCCTGAATACTACAGACAGATAAGTGCATCTAAGCATCATGCAGCTTATGCCCTACCTCTGAACACTACAGACTGATAAGTGCACCTAGAGTCTAACATCATGCAGCTTATGCTCTACCTCTGAACACTACGGACTGATAAGTGCATCTAAACATCATGCAGCTTATGCTCTACTTCTGAACACTACAGACAGATAAGTGCATCTAAGCATCATGCAGCTTATGCCCTACCTCTGAACACTACAGACTGATAAGTGCACCTAGAGTCTAACATCATGCAGCTTATGCTCTACCTCTGAACACTACGGACTGATAAGTGCATCTAAATATCATGCAGCTTATGCTCTACCTCTGAACACTACAGACTGATAAGTGCATCTAAACATCATGCAGCTTATGCTCTACCCCTGAACACTACAGACTGATAAGTGCATCTAAACATCATGCAGCTTATGCTCTACCTCTGAACACTACAGACTGATAAGTGCACCTAGACATCATGCTCCAACATCATTCTCTACCCCTGAATACTACGGACATAAGTGCATCCAAACATCATGCAGCTTATGCTCTACCTCTGAACACTATGGACTGATAAGTGCATCTAAACATCATGCAGCTTATGCTCTACCTCTGAACACTACAGACAGATAAGTGCATCTAAACATCATGCAGCTTATGCTCTACCTCTGAACACTACGGACTGATAAGTGCATCTAAATATCATGCAGCTTATGCTCTACCTCTGAACACTACAGACTGATAAGTGCATCTAAACATCATGCAGCTTATGCTCTACTTCTGAACACTACGGACTGATAAGTGCATCTAAACATCATGCAGCTTATGCACTACCTCTGAACACTACGGACTGATAAGTGCATCTAAACATCATGCAGCTTATGCTCTACCTATGAACACTACGGACTGATAAGTGCATCTAAACATCATGCAGCTTATGCTCTAACATCATGCAGCTTATGCTCTAACATCATGCAGCTTATTCTCTACCTCTGAACACTACGGACTGATAAGTGCATCTAAACATCATGCAGCTTATGCTCTAACATCATGCAGCTTATGCTCTAACATCATGCAGCTTATGCTCTACCCATGCTCTACGGACAGATATGTAGCAGACTATATAATTACTTTGTCTTGTAATAATGAGACTTACTTTTGAATGTCATGTAATCCTGCCTAATAACAAAGTCCGGTTTCTATAATTCCAATACGAATAAAACTGAAATTAACAAAAGGCAAACAATACAAGCTCAATTCAAGCTGCACATCTCTAAGCATTTTGGAGGAGAGGTGCCCAGTAACCGCCACATTTCCAAAGACATCTCAGATTTCCTGGGATAGTGGGGAGCTGTATCCCAGGATGTCCCTATAGTGAGGGTTGACAGACTACAAGCAAGGACCAGAATAATTGTGTCCCAGGATGATTGAAATTATTCCTGGATGCCCCCCCCCCCCAGCTTTAAAATATTCCCAGCCTTATCCCTGGCCCCAGCCCTAAACTTAGCCCTGGATGTGCATGAGCAGTCAGTCACCAGGACATCCTGGGATAGAGCCAAGTATACCAGGATAACCTAAGACAGGCTGTCAGTACTGGACATGTATGTTCGGGGCTGAAGATTCTCTCTCAAGGGGCACTTTAATTAGAGCAAGACTAGCCAATGCTTTGGGGGTGGAGTTTAGTGGGAGGACAAAAATAAAGATCTGGTGTAAAGATCTGGTGAGGCATGAGGTTTCAGGATTCCATTGGAATTTCATCATTTTCCACACGACACAATTCTGCATCAACCACATGGCCGGAGACATTCATTAGGTGGAAACCAAATACTATACCCCTTGTTGAATTACTGAACTTCCAAGTTGAATGCCGCCTGCACTGTGCCACTGATGCATCACATCACAGAAAACTATGGTAAATCACTTTCAGTTTTGCTCTGCATGGTCTGATTGGCTTCAGCAAAAATTCTGGTGAAAGACCATAAAACCCCACCTCCAAAATGTCTGCTGGTTAGCAATTATTAAATGTTAACCCGGTGGAAAATAAGCAGTCACAAAATATATTCACTAACCATGAACTGCATGGCTGAATTATTATTCTAGCACCTACACAGAGAACACTATTGCTAAAAACTGTAACAACGAAACAATTAATTATAACGAGACACTTAACTTGCCTCTACAGGCTTTATAAAGACCCGGATAATAATGAGGCTCTTTCTCTGTGCCCATTTCACTTGTGGAAATAATTCTTGGTTACTTTCTTTCATGGCTGTCTCTGGTTGTCACCTTTGAACTTGTATTAGCCACGCCCCTCTATATTCGTTATCATGGCGAACTGCAGCTTCCAGCATGTTCATGGCGCTCCTCTGCACATCACTCCAAACATGATGGATACATTTCATGCTAACGGATACGTTATTGTCAGGTTAGAAACTGGTTGAGCGAAAAATATAGCGACGTGCTAGCTAGCTATTGACCACCCCATAGATCATTGCTCAGCAGCGAAGAACTGTCAAAAGTGAAGGAGACATTAGAGAGAGAGGATGGAATCTTGCAGTATTCTTATGGCCGAGAGGATGGTCATGGGCGGACCAGCAGGATGTGTCTGTGGAACAAGTCTGGGGAGGACCTGACAGGCATGGTGGGTCGGTGTAGAAAGGTGGCAGGGACCATGGAGCAGCTTCTGGAGGGAGAAGTCTACCATTACCACACCAAGCTCATGATGAAGGAGCCACACACTGGAGGATCCTTCGTTTGGCATCAGGACTATGGGTCAGAGCATCGTTTTAGGCAGAGAGTGTGCATAAGCATGATTCAATACAAGAGCCTCACTCAGTACAAAACTTACACATGCAAAAAATTTATTTCTGTAGGTATTGGTACAAAAATGGTTGCCTCTACCCAGATATGGGCACTGTGTTCATCGCTATTGATAAGTGTGACAGAGAAAATGGCTGCTTGAAGGTTTGTTAAAAAATTTTTTTTTACCTGAAGAAGAAAATGATGCACATGTAATGACGATGATGAGGATATTTACCACACAGTGGGTTGGTTGCAGAAGACTAAGCTGGAGCTAGTGAGTGTTTGGATGCAGTAGTATATACAGTGGCAGTGTAAGGAAACTTACAATGGAGTAAGCTAGAGCTGAGTGAATGTTAGAAGTAAGCACAAATTAATAGGGGGGAGGGGGAAAATCTAAAACATGAATGGGGGGAGGAAGACGAACTAAGAGTGGACGAGGAATGTGCGTTTGTGTTTGGGGAGGGGGGAGGGGGCAGTCCAGCTAAGAATAAATAGGGATTTATGGTGGGGAGTCTGGATTGGGCCATGAAGTCCTTGCAAAGGTAAAGTGAAATGAGATGGACTGGGAGGATAAAGTGGAGATTATTAAGAATAATAGATGCAGATTGTATGCTGTGCCATGTGTGATAGGAAAGTGATCCATTCCTCACTTATTTGAGGAGAGTAATTTTTTTATTTATAAACTCTCAAAGAACTCACATTTTAAATAAAATTTGCTTATCGACATTTCGGATAGATGATCTGTATAGCCTTCATTAGTGAAGGCTAGAGCATCTATATAGCTGAAGCATCGAGAAGCAGATTAGAATTAAGAAAGTGATTTTATAGCTAACTATAAATACAATATGACTATTTCGCTCCCTTCACTTTCTAAAATGACAGATGGCAACAAAAAAACAACACACAAACCAAAGCTTATACTCAGCTAAAACTTGCACTGGCAACTTCTTAGTTTCCTAAATGGTGGTTTCAGCTCCAAAAAGACTTCGAGCATGCCTTGAAACCTTCACTAAGGCAGTAAATTGAGTAGAAAGCATGGAAAAAAAATTCTTCAAGTACCTGTTTATCTTTGTATCTATCTCAGCTCACATAACTTGCATACAATACGTCCATCATAAGAACTTGAATACAGAAGGCTCCAAATTTTCCAACGCACATCCGCGACTACTCTGTTTCTTGATTGCAGTGAAAAGATAAGGATAGCAGCACTCGTGGACGACACAATCAAGCTATATAGCCCTTGTGCTGTTTTACAATAAGAATCGATTTAAACATGCTGTATTATAAGCTCAGTTCTGCTCTTTGGTTTGTGGAGTTCTTGCTCCTGGGAGACTTGTTACCATCCAAAGGGACTGTAGCTGATCCTTACCAAAACATCTTCTGTTTGGTTGGTGGAGTTCTTCTGGTCAACTGTTAATGAGTCCTTGAAATATGGCAGAGGTGTTGTTATGTCTAGTGGCAACAACACACAGGGAAAAAACATGGAGATGCTGAACCTCACACTTGATCAAGACCACCACCGCTCAAGAATAATATACAGAAACAGAAACAAACATGAAACAGAAACAAAAATGGTTAATTTAAATTTATTAAGAACAAACAACTACATCGGATTGACCTGTCAAAAAAAAGAGCTATATATACCCATGTATACTACAACCAGTTAGATGACCCTTTACCTAATATCCACCAATATTATTGGCATATATGATTTCATTATAATGATTATAATGATTGGTGTGTAGATGGTGTAGCTGGTTTCCGTTCTTTTTTGACAGGCCAATCCAATACTGTTGTCTGCTTTTTGGGGTTCTTGTTTATACAATATCTTTCTTGATCCACAACTGATCTACAACTATATATATTGCAGGAACTAGCTGCCTACCATCAGTGCACAAAAGCACGTGATAGTTCTTCCTTGAAGCTGGTGTAATTACATAACCATTGCTTAGCCTGTGGATGGATAGCTTTATTATAGCTTCCTCTGTAGACAACGAAGTTGGTGAACACGTCACGTTGGGGTTCTTGAGGGAGTAGCTATGAATAGAAAAAGAGTTAATTATGCAGTGCATTCTGTTGCAGCATACTCTGCAGTGCATTCTGTTGCAGCATACTCTGCAGTGCATTCTGTTGCAGCATACTCTGCAGTGCATTCTGTTGCAGCTCACTCTGCAGTGCATTCTGTTGCAGCATACTCTGCAGTGTGTTGCAGCATACTCTGCAGTGCATTCTGTTGCAGCTCACTCTGCAGTGCATTCTGTTGCAGCATACTCTGCAGTGCATTCTGTTGCAGCATACTCTGCAGTGCATTCTGTTGCAGCTCACTCTGCAGTGCATTCTGTTGCAGCTCACTCTGCAGTGCATTCTGTTGCAGCATACTCTGCAGTGCATTCTATTGCAGCTCACTCTGCAGTGTGTTGCAGCAGACTCTGCAGTGTGTTGCAGCATACTCTGCAGTGCATTCTGTTGCAGCATACTCTGCAGTGCATTCTGTTGCAGAACACTCTGCAGTGCATTCTGTTGCAGCATACTCTGCAGTGCATTCTGTTGCAGCTCACTCTGCAGTGCATTCTGTTGCAGCATACTCTGCAGTGCATTCTGTTGCAGCTCACTCTGCAGTGCATTCTGTTGCAGCATACTCTTCAGTGCATTCTGTTGCAGCATACTCTGCAGTGCATTCTGTTGCAGCTCACTCTGCAGTGCATTCTGTTGCAGCTCACTCTGCAGTGCATTCTGTTGCAGCATACTCTTCAGTGCATTCTGTTGCAGCATACTCTGCAGTGCATTCTGTTGCAGCATACTCTGCAGTGCATTCTGTTGCTGCATACTCTGCAGTGCATTCTGTTGCAGCATACTCTGCAGTGCATTCTGTTGCAGCATACTCTGCAGTGCATTATGTTGCAGCATACTCTGCAGTGCATTCTGTTGCAGCTCACTCTGCAGTGCATTCTGTTGCAGCATACTCTGCAGTGTGTTGCAGCATACTCTGCAGTGTGTTGCAGCATACTCTGCAGTGCATTCTGTTGCAGCATACTCTGCAGTGCATTCTATTGAAGCATACTCTGCAGTGCATTCTGTTGCAGCTCACTCTGCAGTGCATTCTGTTGCAGCATACTCTGCAGTGCATTCTGTTGCAGCTCACTCTGCAGTGCATTCTGTTGCAGCACATTCTGCCAGTGCATTCTATTGAAGCATACTCTGCAGTGCATTCTGTTGCAGCATACTCTGCAGTGCATTCTGTTGCAGCATACTCTGCAGTGCATTCTGTTGCAGCTCACTCTGCAGTGCATTCTGTTGCAGCATACTCTGCAGTGTGTTGCAGCATACTCTGCAGTGCATTCTATTGAAGCATACTCTGCAGTGCATTCTGTTGCAGCATACTCTGCAGTGCATTCTATTGCAGCATACTCTGCAGTACATTCTGTTGCAGCATACTCTGCAGTGCATTCTGTTGCAGCTCACTCTGCAGTGCATTCTATTGAAGCATACTCTGCAGTGCATTCTGTTGCAGCATACTCTGCAGTGCATTCTGTTGCAGCTCATCACTCTGCAGTGCATTCTGTTGCAGCACATTCTGCCAGTGCATTCTGTTGCAGCATACTCTGCAGTGCATTCTGTTGCAGCATACTCTGCAGTGCATTCTGTTGCAGCTCACTCTGCAGTGCATTCTGTTGCAGCTCACTCTGCAGTGTGTTGCAGCTCACTCTGCAGTGCATTCTGTTGCAGCATACTCTGCAGTGCATTCTATTGCAGCATACTCTGCAGTGCATTCTATTGAAGCATACTCTGCAGTGCATTCTGTTGCAGCATACTCTGCAGTGCATTCTGTTGCAGCTCACTCTGCAGTGCATTCTGTTGCAGCATACTCTGCAGTGCATTCTGTTGCAGCTCACTCTGCAGTGCATTCTGTTGCAGCATACTCTGCAGTGCATTCTGTTGCAGCATACTCTGCAGTACATTCTGTTGCAGCATACTCTGCAGTGCATTCTGTTGCAGCATACTCTGCAGTGCATTCTGTCGCAGCATACTCTGCAGTGCATTCTGTTGCAGCATACTCTGCAGTGCATTCTACATTACATTCTGTTGCAACGCATCCTGTTGCTGCATGTCACAAAAACGTTCCATGGTTTATTTTAGGCAGGAGGACAGGGACATCGTTCGACTCCGTGTTCCCATTTAGGACAGATGCCCATCCATATTTATATTTAAACAGGCCAACCCATTCTCAATTATGGCAGGTGACTGAGCACATTTACGGAAAATAATGATGCATGTGTGCACAGGTGCTGAAAGGTTCTCACAAGTGTGGAAGAATCGATCACCAGAAAGTTGGTGATCAGCTTGGAGCAGATCTGGAGAGGGTGGAGCAAGTGATAAAAGTAAGTTGGTCATTTGATAATTATGGCCACGCTGACAGGTGTTTGCAGGTTCTGCCTGTGGTGGAGGTAGAAATGGATCCCGGTGATGCCCTCTTCTTTCATTGCAATCTCCTCCATCGCAGTGATCAGAACAAAAGTGACCGGAGGAGATGGGCCTTCCTCATTGCATACAATAGAGCCAGCAATGATCCAGTCGTCGTTCATTCACATCCAAATTACACCAAACTCCATATGGTGAGAACACCATATGGGCATGCCTTTTAAGGCTGGTTCACAATACGATGATGGGGATGAGGTTATCATTACATCGTGTTGTTTGCATTGCGCTACATTGCGGTTCAAGGTTCACAATATAACGTAACATTGCAGAAGCAATTGCACTTCACCTGTACCCCACCATCGCGGTGGGTAGCAGCAACAGAACCTTCAGCATTATGGTGGTTATGGATGTAGTTTTTCTGCTTCACCACTAATTAACCAGCTAGCAAACTATCGCTAATAAACAGCTACACCGCTAATAATGAGCAAGCCACAATGCTATGAGCCAGTAATCAAACAATTACATAACAAACTAGTTGTATCTGTTAGCTAGCGGCTAGAAAATGGCCGTCAAGCTTTTATAAACACTTACCCTGACATACCACCTGATTCTAGGCATCATCCTGGTGTCTCTGTATGCTTTAGCAGATAAATTCCACGAGCGAAGAGCTCCAATGAGAGCTAACACTGGATTTGAACTCTTTCCAACAAAGCCTACCTTTGCACTCTGTTGCTTTCTGAGGTGCTGTCCCTTACGGTACAGCACAAAACACAGAGAGAAGTCTTTTGAAACAAAAACACAGAGAGGCTCACTTTCACTTGTAAACAATGTTCTTCAGTCTGTGGCAGTTTGTGTGAACTGTGAAGGCAGTCTGTGTGAAGTGTGAAGGCAGTCCGTGTGAAGTGTGAAGGCAGTCTGTGTGAAGTGTGAAGGCAGTCCGTGTGAAGTGTGAAGGCAGTCCGTGTGAAGTGTGAAGGCAGTCCGTGTGAAGTGTGAAGGCAGTCCGTGTGAAGTGTGAAGGCAGTCTGTGTGAAGTGTGAAGGCAGTCCGTGTGAAGTGTGAAGGCAGTCCGTGTGAAGTGTGAAGGCAGTCCGTGTGAAGTGTGAAGGCAGTCTGTGTGAAGTGTGAAGGCAGTCCGTGTGAAGTGTGAAGGCAGTCCGTGTGAAGTGTGAAGGCAGTCTGTGTGAAGTGTGAAGGCAGTCTGTGTGAAGTGTGAAGGCAGTCCGTGTGAAGTGTGAAGGCAGTCTGTGTGAAGTATGAAGGCAGTCTGTGTGAAGTGTGAAGGCAGTCCGTGTGAAGCGTGAAGGCAGTCCGTATGAAGTGAGAAGGCAGTCTGTGTGAAGTGTGAAGGCAGTGTGTGTGAAGTGTGAAGGCAGTCTGTGTGAAGTGTGAAGACAGTCTGTGTGAAGTGTGAAGGCAGTCTGTGTGAAGTGTGAAGGCAGTCTGTGTGAAGTGTGAAGGCAGCTGTGTGAAGTGTGAAGGAAGTCTGTGTGAAGTGTGAAGGCAGTCCGTGTGAAGTGTGAAGGCGGTCCGTGTGAAGTGTGAAGGCAGTCCGTGTGAAGTGTGAAGGCAGTCTGTGTGAAGTGTGAAGGCAGCAGGGGCGGCGCAAGCGGTACGGCCACTACGGCCATGGCCGTAGCAATATTATTGCACTTTTTAAATTTTTTAATTTTTTATATTTTTTATATATATTTTTTTAATTTTTATTATAATTTTTTTTTATTGCTGCGCGTGCGTAGTTGACAAACGTGACTGCTGCCCGCACAGATTTCTTGATGGCAACAAACTTAGCATTAGCAATAGCTAGTACCTCTAGTAAAGCAGGGGAGAATCCAAACCAACCTGGGCCGGATTTCAAGTTTCCCAAGCGATCGTTTGGCAAAAAGTCAGTTGTTAAACGGTCTTTCCAGCACTCTTGGTTCTCGAGGTGGCCCTATCTCCATTACAGAGAGGCTGAGGACACGGTTTTCTGCCAGATATGCATGAGGATGTTCTTGGAGAAGAAGAATAAAACCAGCACTAAGGCAGATCCTGCTTTTGTAAGTTCAGTAAATATAATTACATGTTTGGACAGGCAAGCTAGCTAGCTATGTTGCACATTATATATATTTAATCACATATTATTCCTTAGGTTTCCAAAGGTTTCCATAGTTGGAAGGATGCCACTACTGTGTTCAATGGGCATGAGAAGAGCAAGTGTCACTTGGAAGCAGTTGAAGCAATTATTACTTTGCCTGCCACTACCATGCACATTGGTGCACATCTCTCAAGGCAGAATGCTATTGAATTGGAGAGAAATAGGAAGATGCTGCTGAAAATTCTGTCCTGCATCAAATTCTTGACTAGACAGGGCTTACCTCTTCGGGGGCATGATGATGATGGTGAGAGCAATCTCATCCAGCTTTTGAAGCATCACGGAGAAGAAGATGGTGAGATTCTTGAATGGTTAAAGAGAAAGAGTAATAAATATACTTCACATGAAATTATTAATTCATTGATCAAGATGATGGCTGTTTCAGTTATTAGAGAAATCACCAAACGGCTACACAAGTCACCATTTCTAACTGTAATGATTGACGAGACAACAGATGTGACCAACCAGGAACAAGTCACTGTAGTATTTCGTCACATTGGTGATGATTTTGAAGTTGATGAAGAGTTCATTGGGCTCTATGCTGTTCCGTCCATTGATTCAGCTACCCTCTTCTCCGTCATTAAAGATACCTTGACCAGACTAAATTTATCTTTTAGAAATATTCGTGGACAGTGCTATGATGGCTGTAGCACTATGGTTGGCTCTAGAAGTGGTGTGGCAAAGCGGGTCCAGGATGAAGAACCTCGTGCAGTGTTTACTCACTGCTACTGTCACTCCTTAAATTTGGCTGCTAATGACTATGTGAAGCAGTCAAAGGTAATGAAATCCTCCATGGAAACGACACACGAAATCACTAAGCTGATTAAGCGCTCACCACGGCGAGATGGCATATTCCGTGAGCTGAAAGCAGAGAGTGATTTAAGGACTGATAGCCACCCTTCAAGCATTCGACTCCTTTGTCCAACCCGATGGACAGTCCGAGCGGACTCTCAATTTAGCATCCTCAACAATTATTCAGCTCTATTAAACACTTGGGAAAAAGCATTGGAAGTAGCCAAGGATACAGAGAGCAAGGCCAGGATCCAAGGAGTAAGTGCACAAATGAAGACGTTTGATTATCTTTTTGGGACAATGTTGGGAGAAATGGTGCTGCGCCACACCGACAACCTCAGTAGATGTTTACAAGAGAAAGTTTGCTCTGCAGCTGAAGGACAACATATTGGAGCCATGGTAGTTCGTACTCTTCAGACATTACGAATTGATGAATCTTACAATTTGTTTTGGTCAAAGGTGACAAGCATTGCAGAGCCACTTGATATTGAACCTCAGTTGCCACGTCAACGTAGGATTCCTAGAAGGTATGAATCTGGGACAGCTGAAGCTTATTTTCATCAGTCTCCTAAAGATGTCTATAGACAGCACTATTTTGAAGCTATCGATCTAGCAGTGAGCTGTATACAGGATAGATTCCAGCAACCTGGGTATGAAGTATACAGAAATCTTGAACAGTTACTCTTGAAAGCATCTGAAAACTTGGATTTCACAGCTGAATTTGTCTTTGTCACTTCCTTTTATGACGATGATTTACAGCCAGAAACTCTGCAAGCTCAGTTGCTAACCTTTGGAACAGAATTCAAGCATTCATTTTGCCCTGAAGAGAATTCACATCCAAGCATATTTGATATCAAGAAGTTTTTTGGTTCATTTACAGATGCTCAGCGAGGTCTTCTGTCTCAGGTCTGTGTTGTGCTTAAACTTGTCCTCATTATGCCAGCCTCAAATTCCACATCCGAGAGGTCCTTCAGTGCTCTCCGTCGTGTGAAGACCTACCTGAGAAACACCATGGGTCAAGAGAGGCTAAACAACCTCATGGTTTTGCATGCCCATAAGGATATTACTGATAAGCTAGACTTAGCTAGCATTGCAAATGAATTTGTTGGTGACTCTGAACATAGACTTAAAATATTTGGTACTTTTCAATAATTTTTGTTTACATTAGCATAAATAATTATCACATGTAGTCAAACAAAAACAATTTTGTCATTATTTATTACCTGCGTGTAGTGGATTATAAGCTATAAGCATCCTCAGAATCCTGCTATCTCTTAGAAATAGGATAACATAATTCACAATAACTGGACACTTGTAAGTAAACCAGCTCCTTTGAATAGGCTACTGCCTGGTACATAGCTAGTCGGTCCATAATGATATAATGTTAATAGTAATGAATCAAACACTATTTTCTGGCCAATCAGAATTGGCTAGTCAACATGAAGAATCACCGTGTTCATTAATTAAATGTTGATCATGGTGACTTTGTTTAGACTATATAGCTCAGATAGTTCACTCTATCTCATATGTCCTCTTGGGGGTTAGGGTCTAGTCAGGGCTTATACTAGGAGGGAGATCCCTAAAACTGTAAAACAATAAAACAATGTAATGAATACGATAGCACTTCATATTTCTATTTCCTGTTCTCCTGTAACACATGTTTCTTTGGCACACCGTTTAGGGGGCGTGGCTTCAGTGGGCGTGGTTTCAATGGCCTTACCAATGCAGCCGAGCTTCCTCCTCCCCTGGGCAGTCTGTGTGAAGTGTGAAGGCAGTCTGTGTGAAGTGTGAAGGCAGTCTGTGTGAAGTGTGAAGGTTGTCCGTGTGAAGTGTGAAGGCAGCCTGTGTGAAGTGTGAAGGCAGCCTGTGTGAAGTGTGAAGGCAGTCTGTGTGAAGTGTGAGGGCAGTCTGTGTGAAGTGTGAAGGCAGTCTGTGTGAAGTGTGAAGGCAGTCTGTGTGAAGCGTGAAGGCAGTCCGTGTGAAGTGAGAAGGCAGTCTGTGTGAAGTGTGAAGGCAGTGTGTGTGAAGTGTGAAGGCAGTCTGTGTGAAGTGTGAAGGCAGTCTGTGTGAAGTGTGAAGGCAGTCTGTGTGAAGTGTGAAGGCAGCTGTGTGAAGTGTGAAGGCAGTCTGCGTGAAGGCAGTCTGTGTGAAGTGTGAAGGCAGTCCGTGTGAAGTGTGAAGGCAGCTGTGTGAAGGCAGTCTGTGTGAAGTGTGAAGGCAGTCTGTGTGAAGTGTGAAGGCAGTCCGTGTGAAGCGTGAAGGTATTCCGTGTGAAGTGAGAAGGCCGTCTGTGTGAAGTGTGAAGGCAGTCTGTGTGAAGTGTGAAGGCAGTCCATGTGAAGTGTGAAGGCAGTCTGTGTGATGTGTGAAGGCAGTCTGTGTGAAGTGTGAAGGCAGTCTGTGTGAAGTGTGAAGGCAGTCTGTGTGAAGTGTGAAGGCAGTCTGTGTGAAGTGTGAAGGCAGTCTGTGTGAAGTGTGAAGGCAGTCTGTGTGAAGTGTGAAGGCAGTCTGTGTGAAGTGTGAAGGCAGTCTGTGTGAAGTGTGAAGGCAGTCTGTGTGAAGTGTGAAGGCAGTCTGTGTGAAGTGTGAAGGCAGTCTGTGTGAAGTGTGAAGGCAGTCTGTGTGAAGTGTGAAGGCAGTCCGTGTGAATTGTGAAGGCAGTCTGTGTGAAGTGTGAAGGCAGTCTGTGTGAAGTGTGAAGGCAGTCTGTGTGAAGTGTGAAGGCAGTCTGTGTGAAGTGTAAAGGCAGTCTATGTGAAGTGTGAAGGCCACTTCCTCGGACATGAAACATCCAGACGTTTAATTGCCGTAGTGGAAAATTGCAACAATAAATAGCGTGTCTACTTGAACATGTGAACAGGGACAGGTCTTGCAGCATCATGCTAGCATGACTCTGCGAACAGCAAGTGTGCATGAGCATTTGAGAATAATGCTAGAACTGTAGGCAGCACGTGAGGACAACGTTGGGCTGTATGCATTGCCATCATCATGTGACATGTAGAACCAGAGATGTGAGTGTAACCACATCGACAGGTGGCAACTTCCCCTAGTATCGATTTCTGGCATATATAGAGCTAGTTTCAGGAATGTAACAAAAATCCATCATCGTGAAGGCACCATGTGTATTGTTAAGTAGCAGTGCTCTAGCTATTTCCCTGGCCCTAGTTCTAGCCACTGCCCTGGCCCTACTTCTGCCACTGCCCTGGCCCTACTCCTGCCACTGCCCTGGCCCTACTCCTAACCACTGCCCTGGCCCTACTCCTGCCACTGCCCTCCCGTCCCTACCCTGCCACTGCCCTGGCCCTACTCCTAGCCACTGCCCTGGCCCTACTCCTGCCACTGCCCTGGCCCTACTCCTGCCACTGCCCTGCCCTACTCCTGCCACTGCCCTGGCCCTACTCCTGTCACTGCCCTGGCCCTACTCCTAGCCACTGCCCTGGCCCTACTCCTGCCACTGCCCTGGCCCTACTCCTGCCACTGCCCTGGCCCTACTCCTGCCACTGCCCTGGCCCTACTCCTAGCCATTGCCCTGGCCCTACTCCTGCCACTGCCTGGCCCTACTCCTGCCACTGCCCTGGCCCTATACTCCTAGCCACTGCCCTGGCCCTACTCCTGCCACTGCCCTGGCCCTACTCCTGCCACTGCCCTGGCCCTACTCCTGCCACTGCCCTGGCCCTACTCCTGCCACTGCCCTGGCCCTACTCCTGCCACTGCCCTGGCCCTACTCCTGCCACTGCCCTGGCCCTACTCCTGCCACTGCCCTGGCCCTACTCCTAGTCCTAATCCAGCAGTAATTTGTGCACTGTTGGTGATGTTGTCATGATGACGTAATGACAGGTTAATGTCACGGTGAAGCAGCCATATATGGCTCTCACAAACTAGTAATTTTATCTCTCAATATTATTGTGTTAGCCTTCTTTAATATATGATGATAAAAATGTTTACAAGAATAATACCAGTAGACACATCTCTTGAGAATTAATAATGGGTAGCATAATATAGTAAGGCCTAATTATTCCCATCCTCTCCCCCCTCCCCCCTCCCCACCCCCACCAGGTTCCTGATTCTGCAATTCTGGAATGCAAGACTCCAGTAGATCTTAATGGTAAAGACTTTTACCAACCAGCCAAGCATGATAACTGGAATGGTTGGCTCAAGTGAACATGAATAACATGAACATTGCATGCTTATATTTTGGAAATGCTATTGGTATCATTTTTTAAATCAAAATGTCTATCTAATAAAGTCGTCAGTAGAGGGGAATTTGACCAATGACAAGACACTGTAAGACACATTGCATTGGTAATAGTGTCATTTTACCATAGAATGACACAATGTCATGGCAATTAATATAATGCCAGTATATATGTACCGACTGAATACTTCAGTGTGTCCGGCATATTTATTTTTGTTCAATTACTAACTTGGTCAATTCAGATTCTACGTGTATTTTACAATATATACTTGTGCATATTTGGGCTCTTTCATGTCTTTCAGTAGTACTCACTTCTATTTGTGGTGTGGTTTCTTCACTAATGAAAATTAACAACTGTCATTTTTATTACAGAAGTGGAAGTCTTTACATTTGTGAGGAAAGTGTGTGGCTCCCTTGAATGGCTGCCTCCCTTGAACGGCTGCCCAGGAAAGTCTGTAAATGTTATTTCAGAGGCAAACAAGAATATATATTCTGGTACACAGTGTGCATCTATTGGATATGGCACTGAAGCAGCTTAGGACTAAGTTATGCAGCATTGTTAATAAATGCACGCTATGTACCACAATAGATGTGCCTCTGAAATGACTTACAAAAAATGTCTATGCCGGCAGTTGAGATACGATACAATAAGTTGTAAATAACAAATGAAAAAAACAAAACCTCGTTAAAATGGGTGGGCATTGTGATCCTATTGAATCAGGTCAAAGGTTAGTTCCTATGAAGTAGCTTATTTACAAAAAATAATAAGGTTGTTGTACGGCCCTAGTAGATTATTTTCAGTTGACAAATACTTTTTAACATTCTCTCTTTTTTTTGTGCCAATGAGAAAATTTGCACAGTCTTTGAAAGGTTACACTTAAGTCTAGTATACCCAGGTCAGGGTTTCCCACTGGAGGGAGGGGGGGGGGGGGGGGATTATGCCAGTAGTGTGACTTGATTGGGCCCTGGGGATCCCCCACAGTCAGAGTGTAAATGATAGGTCAGAGTGTAACGGTGCATCTGAGGAGAATCCCACACAGCAGTCCACTTCTGCAGGTGCATCAACTTCACTGTCAGAAGAAACAGGCTAGTCAAGTTTCTGGCAGCAAAGGTGCTGTTATGGGAAGCTAGAGTTCCAACCACACTGGTAAGAGAAGTACTCTTGGATAAGGTACAACTCGGTGACCAATGGGATGTTGTGTCAGTACTTTTGCCATATTTACAAGGATGAAGCACACACAGGGAGCTTGGATTTCTCACCCAGTGTCCAACTGGAAAAATGCACTGGATAAAATGAAAGCGCACGAAGCTTCAGCATGGCACAAGGTAGCAAAAGCCAAAGTAGAGGCAGAGAAACAAACCCAAGCTGAAGGATCTTTCAGCTCAAGCAGGGGAAAGAGAGTTACGATGAACAGGTGAAGCAACAAAACCCTGTTACTGATTGTTTACTTTTTGTGTAAACAGAAAATAGCACATTTCACCAATTTTGATGATGTGGTTCAGCTTATGGTGGAGAACGGTGATGATGAAATGAAACATTTAGATAGAGCTCCAAGAAATGCCAACTGCTACCCACATGCAGCCTTAAGTGAGTATCTTGATCAGCCTGTGGATCCAACAAGGCATCCTCAAATATCTTAATAAAGCTGCATTCTGTTCAATAACTGGCTGATTAGTTGACAGATATAGCAACAACTGAGGAGTTTCAATCTGCTTCCGATGGGTTGACAGTTCTGGTTCACCATTGGAACATTTCCTGGGACTTGTTAGCCTTTCTGCATGTGATGCTGCTTCAAAATTTGCTGCACTGAAGCTTTCCTGGCAGACACTGACATTGGGAAACTGAGAGAACAGGGATATGACAGGGCTGCTACCTTCTCAGGAAGAATGGAGCCCAAATGCATATCCACACATTGGTGCCACAAGCATTGTGCAATGGTAGGGCACATGTTCTGCAGCTTTGCTGTGCTAGATGCCTGCCAAGTCTGAAGAAAGCCTTTGCAACACTTATGTCTGTTTGGAAGATGTTCCACTACTCTCTAAAGAAGTTTTCTGCACTGAAGAAGATCCTGGCACTCAACAACCACCCCCAACTAAAGATGATCAAGCCAAGTGGTACCCGCACATAACAGATCTGCAGGTGCTCCTTGAGGCTACTGATAGAGCTTGAGCACATCCACGAGGATACTGGCTGAAGAAAATGATAAAAACGTACAACTTTGTGGCAACTCTGATGATGCTAAGTGATGTCCTTCCTGTATTGACTTGTCTTGGTAGAGCCCTGCAGGCCAAGAAAGCACACTTCACTCTTGTAGCCAGCCAGCTGACCTATATCCAGCACTGCCTATAGCTGATCTAGGAACATCCCAATGATCAAGAGTACCTGTCCACAGTCCATGATACAGTAGCAGACCTTGCAATTGATGTTCTAGATCTGGAGGCAGCAAAAGAGAATTTCAATAAGTATGTGCTGCATCCATACCTGGCAGAGGTCAGCAGGCAAATCAGCTGTCGTTTCAAAGATAACTTGGGCCTCTTGACTGCTTTCAGCATCTTTGACCACAGAAATATCCAACAGATGTCCTAGAATTCTATGGGGAGATAACAGAGATCAAGTATGAAGTCTTCTCAACTCAGGCAGATGTTGATAAAGCAGAGACAAGACTTGAGTGGAAAGCTTTCAAATTGGCCATCTTTGAGAAGATGAAGGGTTTGTCATTGAAGGAACTTGTAACACTGTTCCTGGGAAGTGAGGCAAAGTGTGTGACCTATCCCAACATCAAGATTCTTCTCTCCATATATCCATGGTACTTCCTATGTCCACTGCAACTGTTGAGCACTCCTTTAGTGACATGAAGCAGATCAAGGATCGACTTCGTAATAGACTGCTTCCAGCATCACTGTCCAAGCTGATGACCATCGAAGGGTCACCACTCCCTGAAGTGGACTTTGATGCTGTGCTGGTTTTGTAATTAACAATTCACTATCACAGTGAAGAAATGCACTTCATTGTGGTGAACTGAAAAATAGAGTTAACAATAACTATTGTTACTGTGTTTTACTGTGTAACCAACCATTTGTCTTTTCTCTATATAAATGCAAATAGTTACAATAATGATCCAACAACCCCCTCAAATGACATCAGGGGTGCACTACTATCCCTTTTTTGTATGGAATGCTCGCAGCCTTATAACAAAATATCGCAATTTCAATCCACTTGTTTATACAATGAATTTTGATATTATAGCAGTCACTGAAGCATGGCTCTCTAGATCCACTTTTGACAAGGAATTTCTACCTACTGGTTTCTCTATATCGCAGAGATAGAGGGTGTGTGGGTGGTGGTGCCCTATTGCCGTATCAAACTCTCTCCCATCACGCCTTATATTTACCCACCCTGACATAGAATTAATAATAGAATTAATAATCATTGAAATAACTCCTGCTCATTTATTTGTCGCATGTTTGTATCTCCCACCAATAAGGACAGAACTCAATCTTACATCGGTGACAGAAGCTCTAAAGCTCCTCCCCCAGAACGCTCAAATCCTCCTAGTTGGTGATTTCAATATGCCACTCACAGCTGGCCATCTCTCTCTTCCCCCATCCTATCCAATCAGTCTTTCTGTGACAACATGTTCGACTTGAACTTTATCCAAATGGTTTGCGAACCTAGTCACCGACAGGGAAACATCCTGGATCTTGTTCTTTCTAACCACCCAGATAATATTTTCGATCTGAAAGTCAACCCTCACCTTTGTAATATTAGATCAGACCACCTACCAATCACTTTTACCGAATTGGGAAAACTCGTCGTCATTCCTTTAGAACTAGTCGCATTTACAACTATGCTAAAGCTGACCTGGAAGGCCTCATAGACTACCTTTGTAATGTCAACTTGGACACTAACATCTCCTGTGACATAAATGTGGTCTGGCTGCATATTAAGAACGCTCTTCTAACTGCACGTGATCTATTTATACCTACTGCAAAAATACATCTAAAAAAACAACCAAAATGGTTCACTCCAGAGATTAGGCATACTATCGTTACAAAACGACAGTTTAAGCCCTTCCAGCTCTAGAACAGCTCGAAGCACTGGCATATCAATCTATTCTCTCTGCCAAGACATTATATGAAAGCAAGCTCATCAACCAATACTTCCAAAATCCCAAAAAGCTATATGAGCACTTAAGGAAAATGTCTGGCCAGTGCTGTATGCCGGATAATTTGTTTCTTAATGCCAAACCCATTTGTTCCTCCAATGACAAAGCTGAAGCATTCAATAACTATTTCAACTCGGTCTACACCAGAAGTTCCCTGTTTTACCTTCAATTGATGTTCTACCCACACCAAGCTCTCAGTTAAACTTCATTGAAATATCTTCATCAGAAGTATATCAAGCTCTAACAAACCTAGACCCGAGTAAAGCCTATGGCTGTGACGATGTAAGCCCTTACATTTTGAAACACAGTGCAGGTGTTATTGCCTATTCTATAGCTGACTTTTTTTCATCGTGTATGAAATCAAGCTGCCTACCCAAGGAATGGAAGGTGCACAAGATAACCCCAATATTCAAGAAGGGTGATCATTGTCTATTTACAAACTATAGACCCATCTCCTTACTTTGCATCCTCTCAAAGGTTTTGGAAGCAATCACCCTTTTTAAGACCAAAGATCAGTAACAAACAATTTGGATTTCTGTCAAATAGCTCTTGCCTCTCACAACTCCTTCAATCCTATGAATTTGAGCAATTGAGAGAAAATAATTTGTGATGTAGATTTCAGCAAAGCTTTTGACACCATACCTCATCAGGAACTGCTCTATAAATTATGGGGCTATGGAATTACAGGATCCTTGTGGAAATGGTTCAAATTGTATTTGTCAAACAGAACTCATTATGTCTCCATCAACAACACCTCATCGCGTTACTTGGAAGTTGCCTCAGGTGTGCCACAGGGGAGTATACTGGGTCCTCTCCTGTTCATTCTCTATGTAAATGATATCCCGAACCTATCAACATTTGCATCATCATACCCATTTGCTGATGACACCAAACTAGTTGCTTCATTGGAGTCTGATGAAGACTGTCAAGTACTTCAAGTTGATATAAATTCCTTGGACGATTGGTGTGCAGAGTGGAAGCTGTCTCTCAACCACTCGAAGTACTCTTTAACTCAGTAGGGGAGACACCTTCTTATACCCTCAGAGACGGTACATCTTACCTTCAAACAGCCAGCGTGACTTAGGTGTGATAGTTGACAGCAGTCTGTCTTGGCACAAACATTACTCTAGCATTTGCCAAAGTGCTTATAACTCTCTAAACTTCATTAGGCGATGTTTCCCGATTTCATCACCAAAGGAGGCAAAGAAATCATTGTACTTATCACTTGTGAGGTCCAGGTTGTTGTATTGCTCACAAATCTGGAGACCTCGTCTCGTCAAGGACATAAATAAATTGGAGAGAGTACAAAGGCGAGCAACCAAATATATACTGAACGATTACATCAGTGACTATAAACATCGTCTCACCTCACTTAATCTGCTGCCCCTGATGTACTATTTTGAACTACTTGACATCCTATTTCTGATCAAGAACATCCAACATCCTCCGGAAAACTTCCGAATCCAGGATTACATTTCCTTCACTCATTCGTCTACTCGTTCATCAACCTTCAATAAACTTACAGTATATATGAGAACAACAGTAACCAGGCACTTTTACTTCAACCGTGTAGTTAAACTGTGGAACAGGCTGCAGGCATGGACCTCTCTCTCCCATTTCTGACACTCAAGCGACAGATACTGTTGTTCATGTGGTCTAACTTCCACACAAACTTTTGTCCTAATCTAGTATGTACATTTCATTGTGTTTGTCCATGTACTAAATGTAGTGGATTTTCAGTTAAATAATATGGCCCCACTGCCAGTTGGTGAGTGTTCATCAACCATTATTACCATGCACTCATGTCTACTGTACACAACTCATATTTGTCAAGGTTGTAAAGTCAATATTATTATTATTATTATATTACTAGTCCTTCATCATTCACACTAGTCCAAGGCTAGTGGAATAGTGTTAAGCAGATCTCATCCTGATACTGTTAATGTCCATACTACACATGCAACTTGCATCTGAACTTTATAGTGAAAATTAGTCGGGGGATGTCACCCCCAAACCTCCCCCTCCCCCAGAAGAAGCCAGCCAGACATACAGGCCCGTACGAAAGGGGGGGGGAGGTGATAAAATATGTAGTAGACATAAACTAAACTAACATGTAATAGTCATAAACACATCATTCTGTTTAATTATGGTCAAAAATCATATTAATACAAATTAAGAAAAAAGTAAACTTGCTTTTTCCATTTTACGTGGATATTTTTGGAAAAACAGCTTACAAACATGACCAATGTTAATGTCATATTCATAGTTCATGTGAATTAGGGCTAAAGCACTTAGCCGCTCTTCTGACTGTGTGCATCACATGTAATTGTTAAGTCGCCTGAGTGCAGATGCCGATCTTTCACATGAGCATGAGCTTAATGGAATTGTTCCAAAAAGCTTGAGCAATGTAAAAATGTTGGGAAGTGAAGTGGAGCAACATTGCTTCAGTGTGTCACTAATTGTTTCTGGACGATCTTGTTGTTTCACTGCTAGCCATTTGGTCTTCCAACGACAAAGTTCTTCATCGAGGATGTTGGGGTTTGGAAGATCTTCAGAATAAAATGCTATGGCCTCATTCAAGTCCACAATTGAAGAGTTGACTGTAATATTCATAGGTAGTAGTCCCTGAATTGAAGCTGCCTGTTGACTGTGAGATTAGAGAATCTTGAAGAGATGTCGCTAATAAGATAGTCTAAGAATGGAATAGCAACACTTTTTTTGAAGTGATCTGCAACTGAAGAGCTTTCAGGGTTCGAACGATGCTGCTGACACCTAGCTCTACGAGGAATTGAATCAGATATACCAGCAATTCTACAACTATGCAGATAAATATGCTGGGAATAAGCCTCAATATCCGCTCTCACCTTTTTTAGCTCTTCACAGCACTGCATGACAGTGGAGACACCAGATACTATGTCCTTATTTTTGCCTTGTAGGTTTACAACTGCTTGTTTAAGGTATAATAAAGACCTAAAAAGGGTTACCATTGAATAGACAAATTCAAAAGATTCCAGTTTCTTCATATATGCAAGTGCATTTTGCTTATCCTCTGATGACCATCCATCATTGTATAAAGGAAAATCACTACTTCCATAAAGGATTACTTCGAACATCTTCACCAAGAAAGGATGAGCCAAAGAAAAGCGCTCCCAACCGTCTATATTCTCAACCCAACGAGTAATACAGACATTAAGTAGAGGTTGTCTACTTGATGGATTTGTACTCTGTCCTGTAATTGCTTTAAGGAGAGCTTATCGTTTAGGGGAGTATTTAATCCAAATGGTTATACTTTTAATACTCTCAATGCAATTTCTAATTTCTGGAACAGAGCATGATTTTACAATCACAAGATTAAGTGAATGAGAAGCACAGTGCATGTATAGTGCTTTGGGTTGCTTTTCTCGAATTCTTGCCTGAACACCTCCACTCATTGTAGATGCACCATCATAACCTTGGCCACGTAACTAACTCAAAGATAAACCAAGATTCTCCAAACATTTCACTAGAGCATCAACTGCTCTAACTCTGTTTAACTTTAAGAAAGCTATAAATTCTTCTCGAATGTTACCTTCACTGTCCACAAATCGAAGGCAAACAGGTAATTGCTCAACGTTGTGGCAGCTAATTTCATCAGCAAGAACTGAATAAAATTTACTTTGTTTAACCTCTGCTGCTAAGATGATGTCATTCTGAGATCTTGGAGAAATATAAGTGGCATTCTTGGCCCTTGGTTTATTGAGGTGATTAAAAAGAATAGAATCACACTCTCAGCAAAACACTTATTAAGTAAAGCCAAGAAATTTCCAAGATTTTTAGTAGTGCTGAGATCTTCATTATCACCACGAAATGGAAGTCCCTGCTTTCCCAAGAAAAGAATGGCACGAACTGTTTGGCAAATAATGTGCTTATTCTCATCCATTCGCATTTGGATACCACTATTGGCCACAATATCAATACGATTGTCAATAGTATTTTTCAAGACATCAGTATATTGCACACAATCCCGATGATATTGAAGGGAGGAATGATTACTCAAAGCACTGCCTATTTTGGACCAATTGGAGTAAGACCTATTTACAAGTAATCCTTAATCTTTTCTCTTGTCACTAGAATTCTCTTGTCACTAGAAAGGAAGAGTGAGCATGGTCCACAGAAAACACCATCTAACTTGGGGCTATAGAGAAGAAAGGGATACTTTGTAAGCCAAGTGGTATTAAACTTCCGATTGCAACCACGAGAATATGTATGGGTAAAATGTTAGGTGGTACTGTATGATGACACAGCAAAGAATGCTTTGCCTCATTGGATAGGTTACTCACCAACTGGCATATGGTGCCAATGGATTTTGTTGGCTCTAACAAATTTCCAATGTCTTCGAATGGTAGTGGTTCAGAAAGCAAAGCATCAGATTGTTGGCTGATCACTGGAGCTTCTGGAATAACAGGCTGGTCAAGTTCCTCATCATCCCTACCAACAGAGTGCAATTGTGTGACTGGGACACAGACTGTAATCGGAGGCTCTGAAGATGGCCCTAAAATATGGATGAAAAATGAGTAGTTTTTGTACCCTACGCAGCGAGTGCTTATATATATATATATATACCACTGTCTTCTTGAGCAGCTTTTTTTAATAGAAGATCTTATATCACTGGATTGCCGTTGTCTCTTCATGGCTGGTGTGCTCTTTCACAGCATGCTACACTAGCAGCCAAGGATCAGCATGCTACACTAGCAAGGATCAGCATGCGACACTGACACTAGGTGTAAATTATTCAAACCACATGTCAGTTGTAGGTAAGTCGGAGGTGTTTAATTACTATTGCCAATGTGCATTTGCATTTGGATAGTTGGATATGCATATCATTAATTTGAAAGGGGGGTGCAAGTATACTGTGTACAGGCCAGACATAAACTATCACGCTTTCTGGAACTCCTTGGCATTCATTTCTGAGACAACCCCGACGCGTGTCGCTACACTCTTGTTCGCATTGCCAAACCCTTTACCCAATTATTATACTCCTTGGACGGCGAGACATAGCGAGACTATGGCTCAGAGAGTAGATGAAACTCGGAGGAGAAGTAGAAGTAGGTCTCCTCCAGCGCATGATAAGAGGTATGCAAAGAGAGACTTGATCTTATATCCGGATGTTATTTTTCTAAATGGTGCACCGTCACAAAACTTCACTAACTAGCAATCTTCGCTGTGCATTTGGATATGCAGGAAGGAGAAGGAGATCATGAAGGCTTTAGAAACTCCACAAGAAAAGCGTTTTAGAAGGCTGGCCAAGAAGGAAGCAAAGGAGAGAAAGAAGAGAGAAAAGGATGGCTGGGACAAAGAGTATCTAGTGCGCTAGTCTTATTTTATGCAAAAGTTTGAATCCAATTATGTACTGTTAATCTCTTCAGGACTATACTAACACCAACAATCCCTTTGGAGACAATACACTGCTGCAAAAGTTCGTTTGGGAAGAGGTATTATATGTGAAACGTCTGATACATGGCTATTAAATATTGAAACCCAAATATTCAACCCATCTGTACTAAATCTAGAAATTGAAGCAGGACGCCTCTACTCTGAAACTGAGCAAGAAAGAGGTGGAGAAGAGGGAACATTTGAGGCAGGAAGAAACGAAGAGGGAACTGGAGAAAGTGAAAAGATTGAAAAATGTAAGTCAAAGAGAGAGGTGAAGAAGAATGAACAATGGGGAGGACGGAGAAGAGAGGTAGGTGAGTGCAGGTGGGAGGAGGGTGCAGATGGAGGGGAGGAGACATTAGTTCATCATAATGTGAGCCTGACATAGCCATCACATCGTTACTAATAAATGTGCATTTTGGAAGTGGTCTGTCTGACACGTCTTTATCTTTAATTAAAAAATTAAAAAAAAATTTTTTTTAAAGGAGCGAAAGCTGGAGAGGGAGGCCAAAGAGGAGGAGATGGTGCTGCTGCAGAGGATGAAGGAAGCTGAGAAGTTCAAGGAGTGGGAGTCACAGGAAGATGCGGTTAGTGAGGGGAGATGCAAGGTTGAGGAGAGGAGGAGGGATGGAGGTTGAGACTAGTGTGCCAGGAGGCACAGGGCGAGAGAACATTTGGGATAGTGATGGGAGAGAGAATGGGGAGAATGTTCTCTAGAAGGAGATGGTGAGTGGAGGGAGTTGGGAAGAGAGAAGACGAGAATGTTAGGCAGGTGAGAGGAAGGAGGAGGGCAACAGAAAGGTGGACTTTGTCAGTGAAGTAGTCGAGTGAATTCTAGTTGCGAATGTGCATCTTCTACATATTCTCTTTTTGTGTGTATATAGTTCCACTTGGAGCAGGCCAAACTCCGTTCCAAGATCAGGATCGATACTGGACGAGGTATGACTCGCTATGCATCACCCAATCAGATTACTTTATATCTCGCGACCATCTCTGCACTGCAGCTAAGCCTATAGACGTCTTGGCCAAGTACATCAGCAGCACGGCGGAGGAGGACTTGGACATTGAAGTTCAGGAGCCATACCTGCTCCTCTGCGGTCTCAATATTGTTGACTTGGAGGACTTGCTGGAGGACATAAACATTTACAGGGAAATGGAGATGAATTCCAACAGTGAATTTTGGTTGGTAAGGTGTCATCATAAGAAGTCGCTCATATGTATCCCTACTCTAGTAGTTGTCTGGTTGGTTGTGTTTGCTGTCATGAGACCAATGTTGCTGTCATGACCAATATTGCTGTCATGACCATTTTGCGCCTATTTTGTACTTGCTAACATTACCTATGTTGCCTTTGCTGTTGTTATCCATCTTGCTGCTATGTTGTGACCCATGTTATGCTTGCTATCGTCCCATATTGATGTTGTGTTGCACTTGCTGTCATTACCCATGTTGCTGTTGTTACTAATGTTGAATCTGTTATTATTATCCATGTTGCTGTTGTTATTCATGTTGCACCTTCTGTTGTTACCCATGTTGCTGTTGTTACTAATGTTGAATCTATTATTATTATCCATGTTGCTGTTGTTACTAATGTTGAATCTATTATTATTGCTGTTGTTACTCGTGTTGCACCTGCTGTTGTTACCCATGTTGCTAATGTTGAATCTATTATTATTATCCATGTTGCTGTTGTTACTAATGTTGAATCTTATCCATGTTGCTGTTGTTACTCGTGTTTCACCTGCTGTTGTTACCCATGTTTCTGTTACTACCTGTGTTGTACCTGCGCAGGACATGATAGTCATCTGCAAGGAGGAGATAGCTAAGCTGAGGAAGTTGGAGGAGTCCAGCGCAGGAGGGGGGCCCAGGGGTGCTCAGCAACGAGGGGGCATCAACGCAGCAGTGGCAGATGATGTGACTTCCATTTTCAAGGGAAAGACTGTGAGTACCTCTGGAACTCTGTGTAGTCCTCCACCATCACTCTGTGCAGTCCTCCACCATCACTCTGTGCAGTCCTCCACCATCACTCTGTGTAGTCCTCCACCATCACTCTGTGTAGTCCTCCACCATCACTCTGTGCAGTCCTCCACCATCACTCTGTGTAGTCCTCCACCATCACTCTGTGCAGTCCTCCACCATCACTCTGTGTAGTCCTCCACCATCACTCTGTGTAGTCCTCCACCACCACTCTGTGTAGTCCTCCACCATCACTCTGTGTAGTCCTCCACCACCACTCTGTGTAGTCCTCCACCATCACTCTGTGCAGTCCTCCACCATCACTCTGTGCAGTCCTCCACCATCACTCTGTGTAGTCCTCCACCATCACTCTGTGTAGTCCTCCACCATCACTCTGTGTAGTCCTCCACCATCACTCTGTGTAGTCCTCCACCATCACTCTGTGCAGTCCTCCACCATCACTCTGTGTAGTCCTCCACCATCACTCTGTGTAGTCCTCCACCATCACTCTGTGTAGTCCTCCACCATCACTCTGTGTAGTCCTCCACCATCACTCTGTGTAGTCCTCCACCATCACTCTGTGTAGTCGTCCACCATCACTCAGTGTAGTCCTCCACCATCACTCAGTGCAGTCCTCCGCCATCACTCAGTGTAGTCCTCCACCATCACTCAGTGTAGTCCTCCACCATCACTCTGTGTAGTCCTCCACCATCACTCTGTGCAGTCCTCCACCATCACTCAGTGTAGTCCTCCACCATCACTCTGTGTAGTCCTCCACCATCACTCTGTGTAGTCCTCCACCATCACTCAGTGCAGTCCTCCGCCATCACTCAGTGTAGTCCTCCACCATCACTCTGTGTAGTCCTCCACCATCACTCAGTGTAGTCCTCCACCATCACTCTGTGCAGTCCTCCGCCATCACTCTGTGTAGTCGTCCACCATCACTCAGTGTAGTCCTCCACCATCACTCAGTGCAGTCCTCCGCCATCACTCAGTGTAGTCCTCCACCATCACTCAGTGTAGTCCTCCACCATCACTCTGTGTAGTCCTCCACCATCACTCTGTGCAGTCCTCCACCATCACTCAGTGTAGTCCTCCACCATCACTCTGTGTAGTCCTCCACCATCACTCTGTGTAGTCCTCCACCATCACTCAGTGCAGTCCTCCGCCATCACTCAGTGTAGTCCTCCACCATCACTCTGTGTAGTCCTCCACCATCACTCAGTGTAGTCCTCCACCATCACTCTGTGCAGTCCTCCGCCATCACTCAGTGTAGTCCTCCACCATCACTCTGTGTAGTCCTCCGCCATCACTCAACTATAATGCAGAAACAAAACAAACAAACAGTGAACAACAACTTGAAGAAACAATAACAAAAATATCACTGTACCTATGTAGAGTTAATGACCCTTTACCAATTTAGATCATTGATTTTAAATGGTAAAGGGTCGTCTGATTAACATGTACTGTGCCATTCCCTTTACTTTCTTTAACATGTCAACCCAATAGAACTCTCAGAATGACTTTCTCGATAATTGTTCTCATCTAGCGGACATTTTTGTTCTTGTACTCATTCCTCTCTTATCACAGAGAGAACTGGCTGCATAGGCAGTAGAGGAGAGAGAACTGGCTCATAGGCAGTAGAGGAGATAGAACTGGCTGCATAGTCACTAGAGGAGAGGGAACTGGTTCCTATATTCAGTGTACTTGCATCTGGTATATTCATATCTAGTATACTAGTATATAGACTAGTTGTTTAGCGCCCAACATGTAAGAAAACCAGCACCTAAACTGCGAATAATCTTACTGAACACTTTCTAAATAGTGCACACTCATTGAAAATTACTTTTGCATGTGGTAAAGGGTGGGAGAGCTAGTTAAAGAGCTAGTTAAAGAAGGAGTTATCTCTCAAGCCAGACTAAGAAAGACCCAGTCTCTCAAGCCAGAAGAAAGGCCCAGTCTCTCAAGTCAGACTAAGAAAGATCCAGTCTCTCAAGCCAGAAGAAAGCCAGACTAAGAAAGACCCAGTCTCTCAAGCCAGATTACGAAGTAGCAAATTTCTTGAGGTGAAGTAAGAAGGAGAGCTAGTGATGGCCTCTCAAGCATATGTTGCAGTTGACTTTATGTTCATCCACATGCTTGAACATCCTTCACCGCAAAAAGATCCATTTTGCCAAAGATGAGAGGGCCAGGATCGCTGTTGGTATCCTTCGCAAGCCAGATTTACAATGGTTGGGCACGTTGGAAAATGTTTTGGAACTGGTAGGTCATGGAGGAGAAGTTACCAATGTTTTGGAACTGGTAGGTCATGGAGGAGAAGTTACCAATGTTTTGGAACTGGTAGGTCATGGAGGAGAAGTTACCAATGTTTTGGAACTGGTAGGCCATGGAGGAGAAGTTTACCAATGTTTTGGAACTGGTAGGCCATGGAGGAGAAGTTACCAATGTTTTGGAACTGGTAGGTCATGGAGGAGAAGTTACCAATGTTTTGGAACTGGTAGGTCATGGAGGAGAAGTTACCAATGTTTTGGAACTGGTAGGTCATGGAGGAGAAGTTACCAATGTTTTGGAACTGGTAGGTCATGGAGGAGAAGTTACCAATGTTTTGGAACTGGTAGGCCATGGAGGAGAAGTTACCAATGTTTTGGAACTGGTAGTCCATGGAGGAGAAGTTACCAATGTTTTGGAACTGGTAGGCCATGGAGGAGAAGTTACCAATGTTTTGGAACTGGTAGTCCATGGAGGAGAAGTTACTAGCACTACTAGAAGACTGTGAAAGGTTAGAGAAGTGCCTGCGAATGAGCAACAAGAAGCTCGTCGGGAAACTATCGACAACTATGGACAGTTGAGGCTAGTAGTAGGTGTGGCCATGCTGGTAATATTCTTACCTCGGAAGTTTGTGGAATGCGTTGTCTTGATGGTGACGCTTACGTGCTTGTGCATAGCCAGGGCTTTCTTCCAATGGCATCGAGACCAGTGCTTCACAGCCAGGTACTGTTAAGGACATCTCACAGAGACGGTTCGTAAGGATGATGAGATGGGCGCTTAATAACTTTGGTGGGCTAGACATTGAGAGGCTCGAGTTTACTGTATCTGCTTCTAATATATCATATCTTGATCTAGTATATCTGCATCTAGCATCTGCTTCATCTAACTCTAGTGTATCTGCATCCATTAATACAGTATATATATCTGTTTCAGAGTTTGTGTGTAGGGCACACTGGATAAGTGGAGGGGAGTCATCCTGGTTCAGTAAGGCCACACTTAGGAGTTCTCTGTTTCAGAGTTTGTGTGTAGGGCACACTGGATGAGTGGAGGGGAGTCATCCTGGTTCAGTATGGCCACACTTAGGAGTTCTCTGTTTCAGAGTTTGTGTGTAGGGCACACTGGATGAGTGGAGGGGAGTCATCCTGGTTCAGTATGGCCACACTTAGGAGTTCTCTGTTTCAGAGTTTGTGTGTAGGGCACACTGGCTGAGTGGAGGGGAGTCATCCTGGTTCAGTAAGGCCACACTTAGGAGTTCTCTGTTTCAGAGTTTGTGTGTAGGGCACACTGGATGAGTGGAGAGGAGTCATCCTGGTTCAGTATGGCCACACTTAGGAGTTCTCTGTTTCAGAGTTTGTGTGTAGGGCACACTGGATGAGTGGAGGGGAGTCATCCTGGTTCAGTATGGCCACACTTAGGAGTTCTCTGTTTCAGAGTTTGTGTGTAGGGCACACTGGATGAGTGGAGGGGAGTCATCCTGGTTCAGTATGGCCACACTTAGGAGTTCTCTGTTTCAGAGTTTGTGTGTAGGGCACACTGGATGAGTGGAGGGGAGTCATCCTGGTTCAGTAAGGCCACACTTAGGAGTTCTCTGTTTCAGGGTTTGTGTGTAGAGCACACTGGATGAGTGGAGGGGAGTCATCCTGGTTCAGTATGGCCACACTTAGGAGTTCTCTGTTTCAGAGTTTGTGTGTAGGGAACACTGGCTGAGTGGAGGGGAGTTAATCCTGGTTCAGTATGGCCACACTTAGGAGTTCTCTGTTTCAGAGTTTGTGTGTAGGGCACACTGGATGAGTGGAGGGGAGTTAATCCTGGTTCAGTATGGCCACACTTAGGAGTTCTCTGTTTCAGAGTTTGTGTGTAGGGCACACTGGATGAGTGGAGGGGAGTCATCCTGGTTCAGTATGGCCACACTTAGGAGTTCTCTGTTTCAGAGTTTGTGTGTAGGGCACACTGGATGAGTGGAGGGGAGTCATCCTGGTTCACACTTAGGAGTTCTCTGTTTCAGAGTTTGTGTGTAGAGCACACTGGATGAGTGGTGGGGAGTCATCCTGGTTCAGTATGGCCACACTTAGGAGTTCTCTGTTTCTGAGTTTGTGTGTAGGGCACACTGGATGAGTGGAGGGGAGTCATCCTGGTTCACACTTAGGAGTTCTCTGTTTCAGAGTTTGTGTGTAGAGCACACTGGATGAGTGGTGGGGAGTCATCCTGGTTCAGTATGGCCACACTTAGGAGTTCTCTGTTTCAGAGTTTGTGTGTAGGGCACACTGGATGAGTGGAGAGGAGTCATCCTGGTTCAGTATGGCCACACTTAGGAGTTCTCTGTTTCAGAGTTTGTGTGTAGGGCACACTGGATGAGTGGAGGGGAGTCATCCTGGTTCAGTATGGCCACACTTAGGAGTTCTCTGTTTCAGAGTTTGTGTGTAGGGCACACTGGATGAGTGGAGGGGAGTCATCCTGGTTCAGTATGGCCACACTTAGGAGTTCTCTGTTTCAGAGTTTGTGTGTAGGGCACACTGGATGAGTGGAGGGGAGTCATCCTGGTTCAGTAAGGCCACACTTAGGAGTTCTCTGTTTCAGGGTTTGTGTGTAGAGCACACTGGATGAGTGGAGGGGAGTCATCCTGGTTCAGTATGGCCACACTTAGGAGTTCTCTGTTTCAGAGTTTGTGTGTAGGGAACACTGGCTGAGTGGAGGGGAGTTAATCCTGGTTCAGTATGGCCACACTTAGGAGTTCTCTGTTTCAGAGTTTGTGTGTAGGGCACACTGGATGAGTGGAGGGGAGTTAATCCTGGTTCAGTATGGCCACACTTAGGAGTTCTCTGTTTCAGAGTTTGTGTGTAGGGCACACTGGATGAGTGGAGGGGAGTCATCCTGGTTCAGTATGGCCACACTTAGGAGTTCTCTGTTTCAGAGTTTGTGTGTAGGGCACACTGGATGAGTGGAGGGGAGTCATCCTGGTTCACACTTAGGAGTTCTCTGTTTCAGAGTTTGTGTGTAGAGCACACTGGATGAGTGGTGGGGAGTCATCCTGGTTCAGTATGGCCACACTTAGGAGTTCTCTGTTTCTGAGTTTGTGTGTAGGGCACACTGGATGAGTGGAGGGGAGTCATCCTGGTTCACACTTAGGAGTTCTCTGTTTCAGAGTTTGTGTGTAGAGCACACTGGATGAGTGGTGGGGAGTCATCCTGGTTCAGTATGGCCACACTTAGGAGTTCTCTGTTTCAGAGTTTGTGTGTAGGGCACACTGGATGAGTGGAGGGGAGTCATCCTGGTTCAGTATGGCCACACTTAGGAGTTCTCTGTTTCAGAGTTTGTGTGTAGGGCACACTGGATGAGGGGAGGGGTGTCATCCTGGTTCAGTATGGCCACACTTAAGGAGTTCTGTGTTTCTTGTTCTCATGCACAGCACAAGCAGTTGCGGCTACTAGAGGATCAGATCAACTCAAAAGTGCACTCAAGTGATCCAGGGATTGATGTGGGATACTGGGAGACTCTCCTGCAGCAGTTGCAAGCGTTCATGGCCCGGGTTTGTGAAGGAGCAGTTTTTTTGTACATGTAACAGTCACATAGTAACTTAGCAACAGAGGAGGTTGTGCACATGTTAGTCAGTGTTCCTAGTAACCTAGCAACAGAGGAGGTTGTGCACATGTTGTTAGTCAGTGTTCCTAGTAACCTAGCAACAGAGGAGGTTGTGCACATGTTGTTAGTCAGTGTTCCTAGTAACCTAGCAACAGAGGAGGTTGTGCACATGTTGTTAGTCAGTGTTCCTAGTAACCTAGCAACAGAGGAGGTTGTGCACATGTTGTTAGTCAGTGTTCCTAGTAACCTAGCAACAGAGGAGGTTGTGCACATGTTGTTAGTCAGTGTTCCTAGTAACCTAGCAACAGAGGAGGTTGTGCACATGTTGTTAGTCAGTGTTCCTAGTAACCTAGCAACAGAGGAGGTTGTGCACATGTTGTTAGTCAGTGTTCCTAGTAACCTAGCAACAGAGGAGGTTGTGCACATGTTGTTAGTCAGTGTTCCTAGTAACCTAGCAACAGAGGAGGTTGTGCACATGTTGTTAGTTTAGTGATCCAGATCAACATCACACTGGGAGGGGGCAGGTTGAAGTATTGGGACACACACTGGATCAACATTACACTGGGGAGGGGGGGGCTGGTTGAAGTAGTTCTCTATTGGGACACACACTGGATCAACATCACACTGGGAGGGGGCAGGTTGAAGTAGTCTATTGGGACACACACTGGATCAACATCACACTGGGTGGGGGCAGGTTGAAGTAGTCCTCTATTGGGACACACACTTGATCAACATCACACTGGGAGGGGCAGGTTGAAGTAGTGCTCTATTGGGACACACACTGGATCAACATCACACTGGGAGGGGGCAGGTTGAAGTAGTGCTCTATTGGGACACACACTGGATCAACATTAGTAGTGCTCTATTGGGACACACACTGGATCAACATTACACTGGGTGGGGGCAGGTTGAAGTAGTGCTCTATTGGGACACACACTGGATCAACATCACACTGGGAGGAGGCAGGTTGAAGTAGTGCTCTATTGGGACACACACTGGATCAACATTACACTGGGGGGGGGGGGGGGGGCAGGTTGAAGTAGTGCTCTATTGGGACACACACTGGATCAACATCACACTGGGAGGGGGCAGGTTGAAGTAGTCTATTGGGACACACACTGGATCAACATCACACTGGGTGGGGGCAGGTTGAAGTAGTCTATTGGGACACACACTGGATCAACATCACACTGGGTGGGGGCAGGTTTAAGTAGTGCTCTATTGGGACACACACTGGATCAACACCACACTGGGAGGGGGCAGGTTGAAGTAGTGCTCTATTGGGACACACACTGGATCAACATCACACTGGGAGGGGGCAGGTTGAAGTAGTGCACTATTGGGACACACACTGGATCAACATTACACTGGGCGGGGGCAGGTTGAAGTAGTGCTCTATTGGGACACATACTGGATCAACATCACACTGGGTGGGGGCAGGTTGAAGTAGTGCTCTATTGGGACACACACTGGATCAACATCACACTGGGTGGGGGCAGGTTGAAGTAGTCTATTGGGACACACACTGGATCAACATCACACTGGGTGGGGGCAGGTTGAAGTAGTGCTCTATTGGGACACACACTGGATCAACATCACACTGGGAGGGGGCAGGTTGAAGTAGTGCACTATTGGGACACACACTGGATCAACATTACACTGGGCGGGGGTAGGTTGAAGTAGTGCTCTATTGGGACACACACTGGATCAACATCACACTGGGTGGGGGCAGGTTGAAGTAGTGCTCTATTGGGACACACACTGGATCAACATCACACTGGGTGGGGGCAGGTTGAAGTAGTGCTCTATTGGGACACACACTGGATCAACATCACACTGGGAGGGGGCAGGTTGAAGTAGTGCTCTATTGGGACACACACTGGATCAACATCACACTGGGCGGGGGCAGGTTGAAGTAGTGCTCTATTGGGACACACACTGGATCAACATCACACTGGGAGGGGCAGGTTGAAGTAGTGCTCTATTGGGACACACACCGGATCAACATCACACTGGGTTGAAGTGGCTTGACGATAGCTCTTTGTGATCTTAAAAAGTATGAATCATGTGACAATCATGTGATTGGTGTGTACCGATGGATATCTGCAGGCCCGGCTGAGAGACAAACATCAAGGACTCCTGAGAAAGAAACTGTTCTTCCTGAAGCAGCAACAACTTGCCCAGGAGGAAGGAGGTAGTGAGAACTCTCCTTTGTTCCCTAGCGGCTCACGAGAGGAGAAGGAGAGGGTTAAGTCGAAGACTGAGAAAGCTGGACCCTCTGGTGCAGCCGACTGGACAACGGCAACAGACACACTGATTGATGAAGATGAACTGCTGAGGGGGGCAGTGGAGGCCTACGTGGCTAAAGGATACAGTCCTCGTCTTATCAAACATGGAGATGTGGATGAGGTGTGAGGGGGGTGGTGTAGGGGAGGGGTGGGGGACACATGGGTGTTGGGTTGGACTGGTGTATTATCAAAGTGGTGGTGTGTATATTTTGTCATCAGCATGTGAGGACAGGTCGGGTGGATGATTTCTGGTGTGATGATAATCCTTGTTGCTCAAAATAACATGTGGAACTTCTCTAATGGAAACTCTCTGTTGATTGGGCAGTTTGGGACACATTCCTGCCTGAAGCTCAGAAATTATTAATTAACAAGGAACAAAAATGTATAGACATCAGCCAGATTGGTGACCCTTTACCATTTTTAAAAATCATACACTGAAGCAGTACGTATATGGTTTTAAAGGTAAAGGGTCATCTAACTGGTTGTGGTCTACATGTTGTTTTGTGGGTTTTTTTGGCCTGTCAATCCAAATATAGTTATTTATATATTGCATTGATGACTGAAGGAGAGAAAGAAGGTGTCTGTGTTGATAGGGCGAGGGTTGGAGGTGGGGCTAGGGCTGTTCTATCTAGCATGTTGCCCCCTCTCCCTGTGCCCCCCTCTCCTCGTCCCCTCTTCCTCGTATTATTCCAGGAGGAGTTGGTGGATCCTAAAGAGGATGAAGATACAAGGACGAGGCGACGGCAGCAGGTCCTAACAGGGGGTGTGGTCAAGGAATTTCGGGAGATAGGGATGACGCGGACCAAGGGTGAAGACGGGGAGATCAAGGAAGAGTACGACTTCAACACAGAGGTCAACCTTGGACAACAAGCCCCCATCTGGAAGGAGAAGTACAAGCCCAGGAAGCCGAGGTTTTTCAACCGTGTTCACACAGTAAGCTTGTTGTTTGCGGCCATTCCAAGATCCTTGTATACATAAACTACCGTAGTTTAGGAAGGTGTTGTTTTGCGGTCATTCCAAGATCCTTGTATACATAAACTACAGTAGTTTAGGAAAGTAGAACTCCAAATATTTCGTGAAAACAGTGAAAACAAATTCAAATTTTCGTTGTTTTGGTTGCCCATCAAAAAAAATGATGCATGAAAAACTAACACACACATTAAAAAAAAATCAAACAACATCAACTATTTCAAGAGAAGGACGAGGCTAAGAGATGGACGTGTTTGAATGTATTATTGGCTACCATGTCTACCCACCACATCTGGTGGTAGCCATTGGAGAGCAGCTAGTCTGGGTGGCTTCCATTGGAGAGCAGCTAGCATGTGAAGGAGAACCAGGTAATGTCAATGACAGGTACGCAGTAGCGGTCAAGAAAGACTATGTTGTTCTTGTAGTTCTTCAACCTGTCCATCAGCTACTGCTATCACCAGTGAGCGCGGTGATGTTGATTGCGGGGGCTTTGGGATCAGACTGTTCATTTTTAGGCTTTAAGGAACTTGCAAAGAGCCATGGCGAAGCGATGGCTCCGACAACGATGGCACAGCTAGAACAGAAAATAGTTGGCCAACACGGAATACGCAGACACATCGTGTACTCTTTCATATTTAATTATTTTTTTATCACTCTGATGGTCGGTCTCATAAATATTTCGTGAGATATATTATTAAGCTTGACTCCACCCATGATAATTCAACAACCCCCAAAAAAATCCCAAACTACATCTCTTCTCAACACTGCCTATTTTGACCCCTTACCATGTCTTAATGCATAATGTTTGTGATGCGCAGGGATTTGAGTGGAACAAGTATAACCAGACCCATTACGACACTGACAATCCTCCTCCCAAGATCGTCCAAGGCTACAAGTTCAATGTATGGCACCCGAGTAGGCCAATATATAATCATGAATTTCAAGACATCTCTTGACTTGCGCAGATTTTCTACTCCGACTTGATTGAAAAGAGGAAGACTCCACAGTACAAGCTTGTGAGTATATTATTAATGCACTTGCCATACTTGCCCAAGGCAGCAGTCCAACCCCACCATGTATGTTGGATTAATTATTCGTGCGCACATCTAGAAGAGATTTAGCTGGAAATGTGAGTGGGGACTTGGGCTAAGTACAAGATGTTAAGTACACATGTGTCGTTGCTATGGAATTGCTTGGAGTTGCAGTATTAAACTCGGTGCAGAAGTGACAGGTCCTGATGTTCTTACAGGGTTAGTTTGCTAAGGGATGGATGGTTTTCTTGGTCCTACACAAGTCAACACCCTATAAGAAAAATACTAATGTTTCCTTTGAAGAAACGTTGGAGTTTTTCAAGATAAAAATGACATTAGCTTTTATTTTGGGGGGGGGGGGGGGGGGGGGGGACGAAGGCAAGCAGCACTTGGTTCTGACTCCAAGAAAGGCAATATCATGGTCATTGCTATAGCCATTTCATTGACTGGGATTGCTGTGTGTATCTATTGCTGTGTGTGTGTACAGGTATGAATGTGTGGTCTATTGCTGTGTGTGTGTGTGTATGTGTACAGGTATGAATGTGTGGTATATTGCTATGTGTGTGTGTGTGTACAGGTATGAATGTTGGTCTACTGTGTAGGGGTACATGGTTTGTTGTGTCCATAATCACTACACACTGTAATATGTTACTTGTTGCCAGGTGCCTTGCGCAGATAATCCTAGCTTTGCTAACCTCCGATTCTCCGCTGGTCCTCCCTACGAGGTGTGTGCCCTCTCCTCTCTCTCTCCCCCCTTCTCCTTTCCCCTCCTCTCTCCCTCTCTTCCCCCTCCTCCCTGTCCTCCCTCCATCCATTTGCTTGTATTCCTCTGCAGGACATAGCATTCAAGATAGTGAACCGAGAGTGGGAGTGTTCGTGGCGACATGGCTTCCGGAGTCAGTTCTCCAATAACATCCTCCAGCTTTGGTTCCGTTTCAAGAGGAACAGATACCGAAGATAACGCAAGAGAATACACACTTGCACAGCACCAATAATTCTAAACAACAATTTCTGTCATAATTTAATTGCAGATGTTAATTTTGTGCTAATGTAATGAGTTCAGTACTGTCGTTATTTGCAGTGAGAGTTGCACTCGGAGTCGGGTCAGGAGTGCGTGGCCATGTTGTTACTGAGTGCAGCATCACCATGACTCCTAATTCCAGCAAGCTTGGCTTCAGTCTTGTCCAATGCCACATCCCTAGAGAAGTGATTGTTTTCCCATACAGCTGTGTCCTTACTGGCCTGTGAAGGACCGTTCCCACGGCCACACTTTTGCTGCCCGGAATTATTCTGTATATAGGAACAAGAAATATAATCACGTGGTACCGTTGAGGGATGTTAAGGGGGGAGGGGGGGGACTAGAAGTCAACATTTGGTTAAAAAAATTATAACTGCCATAACTCGTGTTTGTTTTGATATGAAAATATTTTCTTATTCTGTGTATATATATATATAATTATATATACGTCCAGTTAACATCTCGTGGACGGGGGGGGGGGGGGAAGATGCATCCTGGCAGCATCAAGGTTGCACTTCCTTCTCTATAACCAGAGATTTCCCCTCGAGTGTTGACAACTAATTTTGTCTGTCGTTTGTAAAAGCAATTAGCTGATATGAGCTGAAAGAAATGGCTGTATACATTGTGTTGAAGAGTCTAGACCCCCATGTGAGCGGAACTGATTACACAAAGGTCACCTCTTTAAATGAACTTGGCAGTGCTTGGAGTAGGCAGCAATCGAGAATGCTCCTATCCAGAGCTATTTATGATGACTGGGAAAGGAATAGGCTGTCAGACACACCTCTTTATACAGTGCACAGATCATGCAGGGCTCCTTAAATACATAGTGGATCATGTAGGGCGCATTGAAACTCGTCCTCTACATAGTGGATCATCATGCAGGACTGATTGAAACTCCTCCTCTACATAGTGGATCATCATGCCGGACTGATTGAAACTCCTCCTCTACATAGTGGATCATCATGCAGGACTGATTGAAACTCCACCTCTACATAGTGGATCATCATGCAGGACTGATTGAAACTCCACCTCTACATAGTGGATCATCATGCAGGACTGATTGAAACTCCTCCTCTACATAGTGGATCATCATGCAGGACTGATTGAAACTCCACCTCTACATAGTGGATCATCACGCAGGACTGATTGAAACTCCTCCTCTACATAGTGGATCATCATGCAGGACTGATTGAAACTCCACCTCTACATAGTGGATCATCATGCAGGACTGATTGAAACTCCACCTCTACATAGTGGATCATCATGCAGGACTGATTGAAACTCCACCTCTACATAGTGGATCATCATGCAGGACTGATTGAAACTCCACCTCTACATCATGTAGGACTGATTGAAACTCCACCTCTACATAGTGGATCATCACGCAGGATTGATTGAAACTCCTCCTCTACATAGTGGATCATCATGCAGGACTGATTGAAACTCCACCTCTACATAGTGGATCATCACGCAGGACTGATTGAAACTCCACCTCTACATAGTGGATCATCACGCAGGATTGATTGAAACTCCTCCTCTACATAGTGGATCATCATGCAGGACTGATTGAAACTCCACCTCTACATAGTGGATCATCATGCAGGACTGATTGAAACTCCACCTCTACATAGTGGATCATCATGCAGGACTGATTGAAACTCCACCTCTACATAGTGGATCATCATGCAGGACTGATTGAAACTCCACCTCTACATAGTGGATCATCATGTAGGACTGATTGAAACTCCTCCTCTACATAGTGGATCATCATGCAGGACTGATTGAAACTCCTCCTCTACATAGTGGATCATCATGCAGGACTGATTGAAACTCCACCTCTACATAGTGGATCAACATGCAGGACTGGTCCTAGCATTGCAGTTGCTACACCCAGTCATTGCCACAATCCCAGCCAAGGATTGGTGATGTCATGATGATGTTCATGCTAGGATCGTGACTAATAAGTAGCTGATGTAGACTGAGTTGATGGTGGGCAGAGGTGGTGTGCTATTGCACTGGGGTTGCTGGGAACAGCTATAATTATATGCACAAAATGAAGCACATTACAATACACATACTTGATTGGCGTGGCTCAAACTTGTAGGACAGACGTGTCCTGATGAAGCAGCCACCTCTGGAAGTATATTTTTGGCACTGCAAGGCTGAGTCAAGACCTCTCCACCAGCTGCTGTATGATTCTGTAGTCGAGAACACAACATGAACAATATATTTGGTCCTAGTGTGCACACGAGAGCACAAGTTCACTCTGGCACACGAGAGCAGCACAAGTTCACTCTCTGGGTGCACAGCGTAATGGGGACACGTTCACAGAACACATGCACCCTGCACTGTACGAAGTTCCACCCGTGGCTAAAGGGGTATACAAGAGTTTTGATGACCTGTCTTGACTAAGAAGTGTGTACTATGATGTTGACAGCAGCTGTTCAGGCTGGCATGACCATCAAATATAGACACAAAGTCGTTGGAGCCTACTTCCATATAATTTGGAACAAATTAGTTCTACAGATTCACCTGCTGGACTAAATACTTTTATGATGTATTCCAATTTTTTGTTGTTGAAATTAAACCTACAGCCAACCCTGCAGCAGCCAACCCTACAGCCAACCCCACAGCCAACCTACAGCCAACCTCACAGCCAACCTACAGCCAACCCTACAGACAACCTACAGCAGCCAACCCTGCAGCCAACCTACAGCCAACCCTACAGCCAGCCAACCCTGCAGCCAACCCTACAGCCAACCCTGCAGCCAACCTACAGCCAACCCAGCAGCCAACCCTGCAGCCAACCCTATAGCCAACCTACAGCCAACTCTGCAGCCAACCTACAGCCAACCCTGCAGCCAACCCTGCAGCCAACCCTGCAGCCAACCCTGCAGCCAACCTACAGCCAACCCGCTAGGGCTAGGGCTAGGGCTAGGGCTAGGGAGCCAACCCTGCAGCCAACCTACAGCCAACCTACAGCCAACCCTGCAGCCAACCTACAGCCAACCCTGCAGCCAACCTACAGCCAACCTCACAGCCAACCTACAGACAACCTACAGCAGCCAACCCTGCAGCCAACCTACAGCCAGCCAACCCTACAGCCAGCCAACCCTGCAGCCAACCCTACAGCCAACCTACAGCCAACCCTGCAGCCAACCTACAGCCAACCCAGCAGCCAACCCTACAGCCAACCTACAGCCAACCCTGCAGCCAACCTACAGCCAACCCAGCAGCCAACCCTACAGCCAACCTACAGCCAACCCTGCAGCCAACCTACAGCCAACCCAGCAGCCAACCCTACAGCCAACCTACAGCCAACCCTGCAGCCAACCTACAGCCAACCCAGCAGCCAACCTACAGCCAACCCTGCAGCCAACCTACAGCCAACCCTGCAGCCAACCCTGCAGCCAACCCTACAGCCAACCCTGCAGCCAACCCTGCAGCCAACCCTACAGCCAACCCAGCAGCCAACCCTGCAGCCAACCCTACAGCCAACCCTACATTGTGATGGCAGTGGCAATGCCGGTTAATTTCCCCATTTCTGTATCGAGACACTTGCAACGTTGTACAACTACAGACAGCTTCCCAACCTTGCACTTCTTCCTGCGTGGAATGTCACTCCTACATGTACTCCGACCCCAGTTCACACTTAAAGAGGTGCACCCACGACAACCCCGTTAACACCGGTCACAAGGACAATTATTAAACGTAAGCACCTTGGAGTAGTAGCGCAGAATGGAAGAAAGGTCGGGGTAGACCTTCGGTTCACCAACCACCACATACTTGCCTGTAGACTCCAGCTGAGAGATCATGTGATGCAGGCATGACCCGTTGGCACGCTTGACTGAAAGTGAGTACCCAAACCTGTTCACACATGCCCGCATTAGAAAGGTTCCCCTAGGCTTGTCGGACAGCAGCTTCTCGGCTTTCCGCTTAGAGAGAATACCGTGAAACCACTCGGGAAACTTCCCTGAGGACGGGGAACGCAAGAGCTTGGCCTGTGTTTCTTTGAACCATCTCAGTGACCTGAAAGAAGAGAAAATGGAAGTCCACTTGTTTAAACTTCTTTACTATCTGGAATGACTGAGGATGTGTTTGCAAAGCATATGCTTGGCAGGATTTAGGTCAACTGACTCTCACACTCGCTACACCTACGCTGATCGGGTTCCTTCTCTTCCAAAAGTCTTGTAACTTCCATCACGAGGAGGAGCTACAAAGAGCACATTATCTCTTCCTCCTTCCTCACATGTTGTGGTGCGTCCACCCCGCATCATATCCTCACCTCCCTGCATGGTTGGGAAAGAAGGAGGAACTCAAAGATGGAGAAAGTTTACGGAAAGAGAAGAGAGACGGAGGTGGATGTAGAAAAAGAAAGATATTTTGAAGTGAGGAGGGGAGGGGAAGGATGAGACAAAGAGAAACTGTGAATAAGATAATGGTGGAAGTGAAGAGAAGAAATAAGTGAGAGGGTGACAGGAAGTGAAAGAGTCGACAGGAAGTGAGAGGAGGAAGTGAGGTAAAGTGAAAGACTTGACAGGAAGTGAGAGGGTGACAGAGGAAGTGAGAGGAGGAAGTAAGGGATGACAGAGAAAGTGAGTCACATAGGAAGTTAGTGGTGACAGAGGAAGTTGGAGGGTAATAGAGGAAGTGAAAGAGTTGACAGAGGAAGTGAGAGGAGTGACACCAGAAGTGTGAAAACCCTGAATATGTTCAGAACTCACAGAGTCGGCAAAATAAGGTTCCAGAGGCGGTACAATAAAGTCAGGAGGAGGAGGTGCAGGTGGGAGGAGCCTTAGGAAGGAAGTGACAAGAGGGTGGTGTGGAGTGCGCTGGGGTGACTGAGTTGGATCTGACGGGAGGACGGGGTGAGGGTTGCAAAACTCCAGAGGCGGAGCAGACGGACGGACGTTCTCTTTATCCCGCTCACAGAGGGATATCTGACGGCCCAGCAGACCCTCCGTCTTGCAAGAGATGCCCAGCAGGAAGTTTGCCAGTTTGTACTCCTGATATTGCTTGAGAGAGAGCAGACCACGGAACCGGACTCGTTCCATAAAACCTCGAGCCACTACACACACACACACACACACACACACATAGCGAGAGAGAAAATGAGAATAGAAATGTTCTTTGTGCTCAAGCACACGCAGGCATATCTGCCCTGCAAATCATTGGCTTACACTGTTGCATGCAGTAGGATCAGATAACATTGGACATTTGAGGTAAAATATTGTGAACAGCTCCGATACTCCATATACATGCAAAAGGAGAGGGGGAGGGGGGAAGAAATGTAAAAAAATTAATCCACTCACAATTAACCTAGCGCAAGTTATTGGACTCGTTATGTATTTGATATCATTGTGGGTGGAAATAACCACAAAAGTATATCTCGTGAGATACTTAAGAGAACTAATCACTCGAGCATGAAAAATGGTTAGTGTGTGTGTGCGTGATGTCTGTGTGTGTGTGTGTGCATGCATGATGTGTCTGTGTGTGAATGCATGTGTGTGTGTGTGTGTGCATACATGATATGTGTGTGTGTGTGTGTGTGCGTGCATGCGTGGTGTGTGTGTGTGTGCATACATGATGTGTGTGTGTGTGTGCATGCGTGATGTCTGTGCGTGTGCATACGTGATGTGTGTGTGTGTGTGCATACGTGATGTGTGTGTGTGTGCATGCGTGATGTCTGTCTGTGTGTGTGTGTGCATACGTGATGTGTGTGTGTGTGCATGCGTGATGTCTGTGTGTGTGTGCATACGTGATGTGTGTGTGTGTGTGCATGCGTGATGTCTGTGTGTGTGTGCATACGTGATGTGTGTGTGTGTGCATACGTGATGTGTGTGTGTGTGCATGCGTGATGTATGTCTGTGTGTATGTGCATACGTGATGTGTGTGTGTGTGTGTGCATGCGTGATGTCTGTGTGTGTGTGTGCATGCGTGATGTGTGTGTGTGTGTGTGCATGCGTGATGTGTGTGTGTGTGTGTGCATGTGTGTGTGTGTGTGTGTGTGTGATGTTGATAACAAGCTGTAGCTCCTGCTTCTTAGATTCGCCCCGAGCGGTCACTGTCGGAGCCTCAAGTGCCATGGCACTTTGAAAGTACTTCAAGTGGAAGGAAATAAGAAAGAAAAACACTTCCTGCACAAGGCCCCTACCATCATCATCACTTCCCTCACCAGGCGACAGCTTTCTCTTATCGCGAAGTTGAAGAATAACTAAACAGCAAGAAGCATGCCCTAGCCCTAGAATAACCCCTGGCCCTATATAGCCCTAGAATAACCCCTGGCCCTTGTCCTAGAATAACCCCTGGCCCTATATAGCCCTAGAATAACCCCTGGCCCTATATAGCCCTAGAATAACCCCTGGCCCTTGTCCTAGAATAACCCCTGGCCCTATATAGCCCTAGAATAACCCCTGGCCCTAGCCCTAGAATAACCCCTGGCCCTATATAGCCCTAGAATAACCCCTGGTCCTAGCCCTAGAATAAACCCTGGCCCTAGTCCTAGAATAACCTCTGGCCCTATATAGCCCTAGAATAACCCCTGGCCCTAGCCCTAGAATAACCCCTGGCCCTAACCCTAGAATAAACCCTGGCCCTAGGAATAACCCCTGGCCCTAGCCCTAGAATAACCCCTGGCCCTAGCCCTAGCACTAGAATAAACCCTGGCCCTAGCCCTAGAATAAGCCCTGGCCCTTAGCCCTAGCCCTAGAATAACCCCTGGGCCTAGCCCTAGCCCTAGAATAACCCCTGGCCCTAGCCCTAGAATAACCCCTGGCCCTAGCCTTAGCCCTAGAATAACCCCTGGCCCTAGCCCTAGCCCTAGAATAATCCCTGGCCCTAGCCCTAGAATAACCCCTGGCCCTAGCCCTAGCCATAGAATAACCCCTGGCCCTAGCCCTAGAATAACCCCTGGCCCTAGCCCTAGAATAACCCCTGGCCCTAGCCCTAGAATAACCCCTGGCCCTAGCCCTAATGGCACAGGACAACAGAGTTCAACCACTTCTCTGCTTGCAGCTTTAGAAGATATGCTGTTCACCAATACAACACAATCCCTTTCCAACTCCTCCAGAAGGATGAGTTTTTTCGAGTGTAATAATTGTTTGTGGCTAACTGCAATGAGGCACACCATGAAATTGCCATCCCTTATAAAGAGCTCTAGTGCCACAAATTCTTGATAATCAACTTAAATTTTGCTCTTCGATGTTTTGGCTAGATGCTGTAGCCTTCATCAGGAAGAGCATTTTTGTCACATGATACTGTAGTTATAATACACTGTAGAGGAGGATATTTTCGAGTCCTGAGTTAAATAATTTTCGCACAAGGCGACTATCACAAGGAATTTTGGTGGAAAATATTCGTCAATGTCTAAGAGTACAGTTGAAGCCAAACCCTTCTCTGCCACTCTCTGTCGTACCTAGGGGTGAAAAGTGCAAACTTTAAACCCTTTGAAAATGTCCTGCTTTACGGCACCTCAACACCAGATAGTTCCCGAGCAGCTACCGTGACAACCATCAGTCTGATTCAGATGGCCTACCTTTCTGCAGTATAGTAGCTGCTCGATGAGCGCGGTCCACTTTCTGCCAAAGCCTGTCCGAGTGCCATTGCTTGAGGAAGACTTTGGTCTTGCCGACCCTGTACCCATCACAAGCAGCTCTCTGCAGGATCAGCTGACAACTGGGAGGGAAGATAGGAGCATCATCAGTACGTGCAGCGAGTGTTACAACTGCTGCTAGGATGAGACAAGAGCAATGTACCTGTCGGCAGACGGAAGCAGCGTCATTACACCAGCCACAATGCCGTACCTATTGCAGCAACGAGATGTCAACTATGCACAGTTATGATCATGTGATCTGAACTATAGTTTATGTAATGCACAGTTATGACCATGTGATCTGAACTATAGTTATGTAATGCACAGTTATGACCATGTGAACTGAACTATAGTTATGTAATGCACAGTTATATATGACCATGTGATCTGAACTATAGTTATGTAATGCACAGTTATGACCATGTGATCTGAACTATAGCACAGTTATGACCATGTGATCTGAACTATAGTTATGTAATGCACAGTTATGACCATGTGATCTGAACTAGTTATGTAATGCACAGTTATGACCATGTGATCTGAACTATAGTTATGTAATGCACAGTTATGACCATGTGATCTGAACTAGTTATGTAATGCACAGTTATGACCATGTGATCTGAACTATAGTTATGTAATGCACAGTTATGACCATGTGATCTGAACTAGTTATGTAATGCACAGTTATGACCATGTGATCTGAACTATAGTTATGTAATGCACAGTTATGACCTGTGATCTGAACTAGTTATGTAATGCACAGTTATGACCATGTGATCTGAACTATAGTTATGTAATGCACAGTTATGACCATGTGATCTGAAACTTCAGTTACGTAATGAACAGTTCTAGTCGTGCCATCTGAACCTGCCAATTAAACATGCACTGAGTGCATCCTTAGGAAGTGACTTGGTAGGATCTTATGATGGGAAATTTGAACTCAAGCTGACTCACTTTGGCATATCAATAATAATATAATTATTTTATGATTACTATGCAGTGCATTGTTTGGCCAGCGAATGTGAGGTGGAGAAAGGGTGTCTCAGTCAGTCAGAGGGACAACATTGGTGGTCGTTGTTTCCTCTCCTTCTCTGCAACAGGGGGCACTTGCCAACTGCACATTTTTTGGCTCTTCCTATAGCTCTGTCCATCTCATTTCTCATCCTCTCTGTCCTTCTTTCTCCTCTTCCTCGGCCTCTGAGGCAATGCAGCGCTCCTTTCTGATAGTTTTTATGAACTCTTCTAACTGTATTCATGGCTTTATGACTTAGCGATATATGGTGGAGCACGCACATTTCTCTATTAGTCCGTGTATTATATCGGTCACGTAGTCTAGCGGAAAAGATATATCATGCAAAAATCTCAATTGACATGATTGTGAGTCAGCTCACTTTGCAAGCTGGATTATTATAACAATTAAGATCCTTGCAGTGTCCATGTTTGAGTTGCTTAAGTTAGTGAAGATGCTGCCATTGCTAACCCGATTATGCTACGAGACTGCACACTCACATTGCAACAAAGTCCTTGAATTGGTGACGAATTGGGTACCCTTCTCGGCGAATTCTGATTGTTTCCAGCATTCCTGTGTATCGGAGCTACACAAGGGGGGAATATATGTATACATATATAGAAATGCTGACATCAACAATGCTCACATGATCAGAAGTTACCTTAAGGCTGGTATTATAGACTGGTTCTTAACCTAACGAGTTTAGTGAGCAGTTACATGTGTTCGCTAAACTATCGGCCCACAAAAGAATGGGGGGGAGAGGTAGTATATATAATACGTGTGGTCATTATCAAGTTCATCATAAAATATTCACATAACAAAATTCACCATCAACTTGGCAGAGCTAAAGAGGAAAAGAGTAGAAATAAATAAATTTAAAGGAATCTTTTCCCCCTATTAATGTCTCATCAGCTTATCCAGGTAGTGCTGCTCGGCCTCCTTGCTCTCTCCTGACATCCACTTTGTCGCTTCCCATCTCAATGCTGCTGATAATGCTAAAGCTTCTGCTTGCTCTCGCTGGATGTTCAGTCTAGACATTTCTTGTTCTCTGTGCATGACTTCCACCTCTGACATTGCCAATCGTTGCTGTTCAGTGACTCCCTGCTCTCTCTTCACTCTATGCAAATCTAAGGCCTGGCCATACCTAGCTGCATCCAGATCAAATCAGTGTGCATTGCTCACATACACTCTAGCATGTGCACCCACCTCCCCCCTTTTTGGTTTTCTTCTCTTGTGGATGAGCTCCCTGCAAAGCTGAAGGAGCCCGTGCTGCAGACCAGAACGAGGCTAGAGCTAAGGAAAGGCAGTATTGTCTAAAGATGCTTCACAAGCCCCACAAGGAGAAAATCAGGAGGTACTGTACACACTAGCTATAATGGTGGCTGCAGTGTGGGTCCAGCTAGCTTATGCCTTACAAATAGTTTCTAGCAAGTGATACCGAAATAGTACTGTAGCCTCCTTCAAGCTCCGACCTGTAGCCATAGCGATGGTGAAGTTCCATTGACACACACACACATGTAATATATTATGCCCAAATATATTTATTGCTCTGAATCGCTTTCAAACTATCTCTCGAGTGGTGCGTTGGATCTGATTCACACTAGGATGCAATTGCCTAATTCGAATTCAGTGTGGATGCGACCAATGCGTATTGGGTGTGAGGTGTGGACTGGCCTCTAAGACAGGACCGTTGCCTTTGCTCCGACTGGTCTGGCTGCCCTCGTCACCTCCCCCTTCTGTTTTTCTCTTTCCTCTCGTCACTTTGGCTGTGATAGCCGGCTCCTCCAGAGCTCGAATACGAACCTCATGAGGTTGGCACATGAGCAGTGAGTGAGTTTTCTTGCTTCAGCTTCATCATACAAGTGAATGATCTTGCTCCGACTGGTCTGGCTGCCCTCGTCACCTCCCCCTTCTGTTTTTCTCTTTCCTCTCGTCACTTTGGCTGTGATAGCCGGCTCCTCCAGAGCTCGAATACGAACCTCATGAGGTTGGCACATGAGCAGTGAGTGAGTTTTCTTGCTTCAGCTTCATCATACAAGTGAATGATCATGATGCACCCACTCAGACCATAAGCAACTTATATATATATATATGCACCCACTCAGACCATAAGCACTTATATATATATATATATATATATATGCACCCACTCAGAGCATAAGCAACTTATATATATATTTATATGCACCCACTCAGAGCATAAGCAACTTAAATATATATGCACCCACTCAGAGCATAAGCAACTTATATATATATATATGCACCCACTCAGAGCATAAGCAACTTATATATATATATATGCACCCACTCAAGAGCATAAGCAACTTATATATATATATATATATATATATATGCACCCACTCAGAGCATAAGCAACTTATATATATATATGCACCCACTCAGAGCATAAACAACTTACATACATACATACACACACACAGAGAGAGAGAGAAGCCTTCAATACCATGTTGCCACACAAGAAAAGGCCTAGCTGTCACTTGCACTATATCACTGTCACACAATGGAAATACAGCAAGTGTCACTTTTGCTGACATTGTGCTCGTCATGATGTAGTACTATATTAGCTGGTGCTATAAGTCACACCTGGGTAATGGCCACAGCTTCAAACCTGATTAGCACTGCAGTGCGTGGCCGTGTACAAGCTGCACCTGACTTCCATAATTTCATTTCATCGACCATGAGCTAAGCTGTAGATTGCCGGACTCAAAGAAGCTACGGTATGGCTGGGCAGCAGAGCGCTCCCTGCACTTCGCAGTTCCATTGTTTGTAATAACTACTAGCAGTTTGAAGCTAATGGAGCAGCTCGTGTTGCTGACTGAAACTGAAGACATGACACACAACTCAGTAATGCAGATACAGAGTATTTCCACTCTTGTTGGGGCCATGCCTACCATTGCACTTGATCAATCTAATATTCGTGGTTACAAGTCGCATCCCTTGAATTGATGCAACCTAATCATGCACTGCAACCTAATATGCACCAACCTAATCATGCACTGCAACCTAATCATGCACTGCAACCTAATCATGCACTGCAGCCTAATCATGCACTGCAGCCTAATCATGCACTGTAGCCTAATCATGCACTGCAGCCTAATCATGCACTGCAACCTAATCATGCACTGCAACCTAATCATGCACTGCAGCCTAATCATGCACTGCAGCTTCATCATGCACTGCAACCTAATCATGCACTGCAACCTAATCATGCACTGCAACCTAATCATGCACTGCAGCCTAATCATGCACTGCAGCCTAATCATGCACTGCAGCCTAATCATGCACTGCAACCTAATCATGCACTGCAACCTAATCATGCACTGCAGCCTAATCATGCACTGCAACCTAATCATGCACTGCAGCCTAATCATGCACCAACCTAATCATGCACTGCAACCTAATCATGCACTGCAGCCTAATCATGCACTGCAGCCTAATCATGCACTGCAACCTAATCATGCACTGCAACCTAATCATGCACTGCAACCTAATCATGCACTGCAACCTAATCATGCACTGCAACCTAATCATGCACTGCAGCCTAATCATGCACTGCAGCCTAATCATGCACTGCAACCTAATCATGCACTGCAACCTAATCATGCACTGCAGCCTAATCATGCACTGCAACCTAATCATGCACTGCAGCCTAATCATGCACTGCAGCCTAATCATGCACTGCAGCCTAATCATGCACTGCAACCTAATCATGCACTGCAACCTAATCATGCACTGCAGCCTAATCATGCACTGCAGCCTAATCATGCACTGCAACCTAATCATGCACTGCAGCCTAATCATGCACTGCAACCTAATCATGCACTGCAACCTAATCATGCACTGCAACCTAATCATGCACCAACCTAATCATGCACTGCAACCTAATCATGCACTGCAGCCTAATCATGCACTGCAACCTAATCATGCACTGCAACCTAATCATGCACTGCAGCCTAATCATGCACTGCAGCCTAATCATGCACTGCAACCTAATCATGCACTGCAACCTAATCATGCACTGCAGCCTAATCATGCACTGCAACCTAATCATGCACTGCAGCCTAATCATGCACTGCAACCTAATCATGCACTGCAACCTAATCATGCACTGCAGCCTAATCATGCACTGCAACCTAATCATGCACTGCAGCCTAATCATGCACTGCAACCTAATCATGCACTGCAACCTAATCATGCACTGCAACCTAATCATGCACTGCAACCTAATCATGCACTGCAGCCTAATCATGCACTGCAACCTAATCATGCACTGCAACCTAATCATGCACTGCAGCCTAATCATGCACTGCAACCTAATCATGCACTGCAACCTAATCATGCACTGCAGCCTAATCATGCACCAACCTAATCATGCACTGCAACCTAATCATGCACTGCAGCCTAATCATGCACTGCAACCTAATCATGCACTGCAACCTAATCATGCACTGCAGCCTAATCATGCACTGCAGCCTAATCATGCACTGCAACCTAATCATGCACTGCAGCCTAATCATGCACTGCAACCTAATCATGCACTGCAACCTAATCATGCACTGCAGCCTAATCATGCACTGCAACCTAATCATGCACTGCAACCTAATCATGCACTGCAGCCTAATCATGCACTGCAGCTTCATCATGCACTGCAACCTAATCATGCACTGCAACCTAATCATGCACTGCAGCCTAATCATGCACTGCAACCTAATCATGCACTGCCACCTAATCATGCACTGCAACCTAATCATGCACTGCAACCTAATCATGCACTGCAACCTAATCATGCACTGCAGCCTAATCATGCACTGCAACCTAATCATGCACTGCAACCTAATCATGCACTGCAACCTAATCATGCACTGCAACCTAATCATGCACTGCAACCTAATCATGCACTGCAACCTAATCATGCACTGCAACCTAATCATGCACTGCAACCTAATCATGCACTGCAACCTAATCATGCACTGCAACCTAATCATGCACTGCAACCTAATCATGCACTGCAACCTAATCATGCACTGCAACCTAATCATGCACTGCAACCTAATCATGCACTGCAGCCTAATCATGCACTGCAGCCTAATCATGCACTGCAACCTAATCATGCACTGCAACCTAATCATGCACTGCAACCTAATCATGCACTGCAACCTAATCATGCACTGCAGCCTAATCATGCACTGCAACCTAATCATGCACTGCAACCTAATCATGCACTGCAGCCTAATCATGCACTGCAGCCTAATCATGCACTGCAACCTAATCATGCACTGCAACCTAATCATGCACTGCAACCTAATCATGCACTGCAACCTAATCATGCACTGCAACCTAATCATGCACTGCAACCTAATCATGCACTGCAACCTAATCATGCACTGCAACCTAATCATGCACTGCAGCCTAATCATGCACTGCAGCCTAATCATGCACTGCAGCCTAATCATGCACTGCAGCCTAATCATGCACTGCAACCTAATCATGCACTGCAACCTAATCATGCACTGCAACCTAATCATGCACTGAACTTAATCATGCACTGTACTAATTGCTCAATTTAGTACCATCAAATTAAATGAGTTTGGGTGTAAAATACCAGAACCAGTGCCCGCCAATAAAACCAGCCTTGCAAGGTGTAGCATGTACGTACCTGAGTCACCACTGTTTCTTCGTGGAAATCTCCAGGGGTCTAAAAGGAATCAAGGAAAACCACTTAACACTTCACACGAGAGTTGGATGTTCTCAAGGAACATCAACAGCCAATTTCCTTTGCCCTCCACCCCAACCCCACACACACTTGGACAACCTTTGCACCTTCAGAGTGTTTGGTCTTATGCAGCGGATGAAGTGAGGATTAGCCCCTTTTATCTTCTCAATCAGCACTAGTAGGGAGTTCTAATGGGATATACAATATACTTGACATAACAGCGATATACTAGCCAAACACAGTACAGATAGTATGCTAGTCAAACAGAGTACACATAGTATACTAGTCAAACACAGTGCACATAGTATACTAGTCAAACACAGTGCACATAGTATACTAGCCAAACACAGTGCACATAGTATACTAGCCAAACACAGTGCACATAGTATACTAACCAAACACAGTGCACATGAAACAGTAATATACTAGCCACAGTTAACATAGTATACTAGCCAAATACAGTGCACATAAACAGTGATATACAAGTCAAACTAGAGGGAGGAGGGGGCAAGTATTTTTTTAATTATTAGACAAAGACAGATTTGTTTCTCTCACTTTGAACTGTGCTCCCACTGTGAGATGGTTCTTCACATTAGGAGTTCCTTCTCTGCCGTGACCTCGCCTCGAGCCCCTGGCAGTCTGGATAGAAGATTATCCGACACACAATAATTTCTGCATGTATATGAGCATACACTTTAAAAAGGAGCTATGCATGCTGTCAGTACTTGAGCTTAAAAAGTGGTTTGCATAATTAAAAAATCAAATGACCTCTGTCTGACCCAGGGTTTCCTGTTTGGCTTCTCCCTAGAGCCTAGACTAACAGGCTTGCAGCTGCTGCTAGATTGTCATGAGCACCTCTACACCAACACAGAGCTGCACTCCACTCCCACAGAGCATGTTCTGTCTAAAAAAAACAATGGATAAACTAGAGGCTTTGTGCATGTACTAACTGGATCTAGAATGTGTGGGATTGTTACTTTATGAATCTCATTACAGCACCTTCTACAGTACACTAGACACTTCCTGTAGTATACTAGACACTTCCTTAGTATACTAGACACTTCCTTAGTATACTAGACACCTGTGTCGAAGCTCTGGTTGTTTTTCTCTCTTCATTATTAATAACAATATTTGTACGGTGACTTTCAGCGGACTTTACCCAGAAACACTCGACAATCGGCTTTTGTTTGTTTTTCTTCTCGCAAACATTTCAACCAAATGCTTCGTCTTCATCAGAGTCAATGGAAACAACAACAACACATTAATACTCGCTGGCAATGTATTCACACGAAATGCATGTGATTCATGATCTGAATGCTGCGTAGGAGACACTGCACATCCATCAGCACTTCAATCAAGATGTAGGACCGGGTCTCAACTCTAGGCCTGTGAAACCACACCCATCATTATCTGTGTGGTATATTACTATGCTTATACACTCTAGCACTCGGACAGGTCATGAATCATGCGCACTTCGTGTGAAACATGCTGTGTAGTGTTTTTCCCTTCTTTTTGCCTGATGAAGACTGAGCACTCGGTCGACATGTTGGCACCTCCCTCACCCCAAAGTGCTGATCAGGCACTGTCAAAATGCTAAATTTACATATAGTGTATAATACGGTATAGAGGAATATTCCCAAGGGGGTCATTTCAAGGTTAAGATCCAATCAGTTATAATGAAGAGCACCATAGCTGGTGTGGCTTCTCCAATAACACTATGCAACCCACCTAGCCCTAGCCCTACGTACATATACATCACCTGAGAACTCTTCTGTTAGTCAACTTCTGCAAATATTTAACCATTGAAAATATCCCTCTCTACGTATGCTAGTGTTGCGGAGGAGGGTGTGTGGCTTGTTCTCACCTTCTTTCTTAGTCTCCGGGTGGTGAGGGTATTGAGGGCCAATGTTCCCGTCCTGCTGATGCTAGCTGGCAGGAGAAAATAATAAGGAGAAAATAATAATAGTACTAATAATAGTAATAATAATAGTAATAATAATAGTAATAATAATAATAATAGTGATAGTAATAGTGATAGTAATAGTAATAGTAATAGTAATAGTAATAGTAATAGTAATAACAGTAATAATAATAGTAATAATAATAGTAATAATAATAGTAATAATAATAGTAATAATAATGGTAATAATAATGGTAATAATAATAGTAATAATAATAGTAATAATAATAGTAATAATAATAGTAATAATAGTAGTAATAATAGTAGTAATAATAGTAGTAATAATAGTAGTAATAATAGTAGTAATAATAGTAGTAATAATAGTAGTAATAATAGTAGTAATAATAGTAGTAATAATAGTAGTAATAATAGTAGTAATAATAGTAGTAATAATAGTAGTAATAATAGTAGTAATAATAGTAGTAATAATAGTAGTAATAAATAGTAGTAATAAATAGTAGTAATAATAATAATAATAATAATAATAATAATAATAATAATAATAATAATAATAATAATAATAATAATAATAATAATAATAATAATAATAATAATAATAATAATAATAATAATAATAACAATAATAATAAATGATGATGACAATAATAATTTATATAATAATACGCCCTGTACGTACGTACGTCTGTTAGTGTGTCGTGCTTATACACATGCCCAGATCAAATTTAGTCCTTCGTCATGACTACAGGGAATCCTGGAAAACCGTTTTGTCATGATTATACGCATGCGCCCCAATAAGGAATCCTGAAGAAAGTGCAGAATGGCTACTCCGCGAGCTGCACCTCGCTGAACAACAACTATACAGTGTGTAACAGAAAGCAGGAGAGCTGCTGAAGAGAGATGGAGAAAGAGAAGGGATGCTGCAAGTGAGACTGCACGAGAAACTGCAAGAAAAGTTAACTGGGAAAGACAAAGGGAGTGGAGAGTTGATACAACAGAGAAACTGAGCCAAGAACAAATGACCTTCACAGAGCAGAAATTTCAGCGAGTGCAAGGGATGAGGAGAGAACATCTAATACCAGAAACTGAGGGCTGCACTGCCAGGAGTGCAATGGATGAGGAGAGCGCTGCAAACACTGGTAGGTGGAGAGAAGTGAAGGCTGCACTGTGTCATAGATTGTAAAGGAGAGAGGGCAGCCAAGACTGGTAAGAGGAGAGAGGCTGCTGCATTCAGCATCAAGGGGTCAGTCAAGCAATAACTCTCACCAAAAACATTTTCATGAAGTACTAATACCTACTTTACCCTTTTCTGGTATATTTGATCTTTATTGTATATTATAATTATTATTAAATAAATTCACAAACAACAAGGAATATACTATAGCACAATGGTAGATTATTTATGGAAGGGTCTTCTTGAAAGAATTGTGATCTGTCAACATTTTATAATCACAAATTTTATAATCACAAACAAGTAATAAATTAAATAAACACCTTCCAACCACAATACACAAGCATTTATATATCTCACAGAGTTTCTGTAGGTACTTGCTAGTATAATAATATAATAATAATAATAATAATAATAATAATAATAATAATAATAATAATAATAATAATAATAATAATAATAATAATAATAATAATAATAATAATAATAGTAGTCATAGTAGTAGTAGTAGTAGTAGTGGTAGTAGTAGTAGTAGTAGTAATAATAACAACAACAACAATGACAACAACAACAATGACAACAACAATGATATATATATTTTAAATAACAACAATGATAGTAGTTAATAGGTGGGGTCACAAAATAAAATTATCAAGCCCTTCCCACCGCCCACCCCTCCCTCATCATATTAATTAAGCATTAGAATACTATGTATTGGGTGTGGTAGACGTGATGGCAGAGGACAGGCTCTTGCACATCACCAGATGCTGGCTTGCAAGCTAATGGGTGTGGCATGTGTACCAGTGAAGAGGAGCCTGATGAGGTCATTATTGCTGCACCTCAGCAGCTCAGTGGCTGCCCTGGGCATGGTGTCCCTGTTCTTGTCCAGAAAACCAAAGGAGGAGTACTCCACCTGTGTCACACACACACACACACACACGCCATGTATACACCTCATACACACATGCATGTATACACACAGACACACACCTCATACACACATGCATGTATACACACACCACACCACATACACACATGAATGTACACACATACACACCACATATACACATAGACACATCACATACATACATGCATGTACACACAGACACACCACATACATGCATGTACACACAGACACACCACATACACACATGCATGTACACACAGACACACACCACATACACACATGCATGTACACACAGACACACCTCACACACATGCATGTACACACAGACTCACCTCATACACACATGCATGTACACACATACACATACCACATACACCACATGCATGTACACACACACACCACATACACACATGCATGTACACACAACACATCTCATACACACATGCATGTACACACAGACACACCTCATACACACATGCATGTACACACAGACACACCACATACATACATGCATGTACACACACACACCACATACATACATACATACATGTACACACAGACACACCTCATACACACATGCATGTACACACAGACACACCACATACATACATGCATGTACACACACACACCACATACACACATGAATGTACACACACAGATACATACCACATACACCACATACACACATGCATACACACATACACCACATACACACAGACACACATGCATGTACACACACACACACCCGTACACACATGCATGTACACACACAGACACATACCACATACACCACATACACATGTGCATACACACACACACCACATACACCACATACACACAGACACACATGCATGTACACACACACACACCCGTACACACATGCATGTACACACACACACACCCGTACACACATGCATGTACACACACAGACACAGTTGAGGGCTAACAGGTAGTAAGTTCAGTTTGACCGCACAGGAAGAGGGGAGGAGGCAGGACAAAGGAAGAATGTAGGAGGAAGCAGGGGAGGAGAAGGGGGGATATGGGAGGGAGCAGAAGGGGAAAGGGGGGGGAGAAGGGAGGAGAAAGTGGACAAAGAGAGAGAGGGGGGAATAGGGAAGGGATGCAGAGAGGGGAGAGAGGACACCTACCAGGAGAAAAGCAATCCATATAATTATATCATCTTTGTTTGGATATGTAAAGCATCCACTAGTTGCAACTACAAACATCATTAATGTTGCACAACAAATTACAAGACATGCTGAAGCAGATGGCGTGTTCTCTTTACCTTGGAGAGGAAGTCATAACTCGCATATCATGCTCGCCAATGGTAATAAATAACACCTCACCAACAACACAGTGCAAACCATAAAACCATGCTTTATCATTTGCTCAAGACATGGAGCTTTATCTAGTCTGAGAAAATAGTTTGCCTATTATTTACTTCAGCAGTACAAGTCAAGTCATGCACTATCTAGAGTGTGCATAAGGCAATGCATGCATTAGCACATGTCTACATGCACTTGTGTGCATGTTCCCCCTTACCGTGCCAGCATAATGGACAAGACTGAAACTGATGGATGCCGTGTCCTTGGATGCAATGAAACAGGACAGTTTCTTCTTCTTCAGGACCTGGCTTAGCTTGGTCACAAATGTTTGGTCACTTGCTTGAGGAAAACTGCACTGCTCATCCAAGAGAGACAGAATGCCAACAGGCTTGGAGAAGAAGAGGTCCTGTGGTGCGATGGGCACACAAACATTAATATCCATTTTCACAAATTGCATTACAAAATTCGTGCTCTATTTGAAGCACAGGCTATTCATCATGTGATAGGATGTGAGAAAAGCAGTCAAATGTACATAATTATCAAGTTTCATGTCAATGAGCACAAATTTACTACAAAATGGACTGAAGACAAGAAAGCTTGAAGGCAGAGGCTAATCATCACATGTATTTGTACGCAGAGAACGAAAACGATTTTTTAGCAATTAATTCTTTTCAGTACAACTGATGCCTTTTGTCAGATCTTTCACGCAATACACACACACATACACACACACACAAACACACACACATACACACACACAAACACACATACATACGCACACAAACAAACACATATACACACACAAACACACAACACACATATATATACTCACACACAAACACACAAACACACACACACATACACCACACACACAAACAAACACATATACACACACATATACATACACACACATATACCACACAAACACACACATATACACAACACACACACATACACTCACACAAACACATACACAAACACAAACACAAACACACACACACATATACTCACACACACAAACACACACACATACACACACTCAAACACACAACACACAACACACACACACACACATATACTCACATATAGACACACACAAACACACAACACACACACACAATAACATTGCAAACTCACCTTGCCTGCCCCACTATGAATTATGTGCTCTCAATAACAACGATTATGAATAGGCTCTTACTAGGAGAGGTTTGTTGATGCTGCAATCAATGTCTAGTCCAATCACACCTTCCTTCTTGTATTCCTCCTTCTCCAAGAAGAACACGTGCTCCACAAAGAAGAACTGAAGCTGCTCGTTGGCCATGTTGATGCACAACTGCTCAAAGCTGTTCTCTTCAAACTTCTCAAAGCCAAAGATGTCCAGGATTCCAATCTCCATCTCGTCGACCATCTGTGTGGCCGTGGGCGCAAGGAGTTGGTTGACCCTGTTCACAATCCAGCGAAAGATACGGTCGTAGAGAGACTTAGCTAAAGCGTCCCTCAAAGCTGGAAGAAGATAGAGCAAAGGAGATATCGTATGGATGCACATTAATTAGAATTCCATCATGTTTAAGGATGACCTACAAAACTCACGCCTCGGTGTGACTCGGTGTGACTCTCAAGCTTAACAGTAGCAGGGGAAATGGCTAAAGGGGGGCTAGGGCTATAAAATAGGGGAAATGGCTAAGGGGGCTAGGGCTATAAAATAGCTAGGGCTATAAAATAGGGGAAATGGCTAAGGGGGCTAGGGCTATAAAATAGGGGGGGCTAGGGCTATAAAATAGGGAAAAGGCTAGGGCTAGGGCTATAAAATAGGGGAAATGGCTTAAGGGGGCTAGGGCTATAAAATAGGGGAAATGGCTAAGGGGGCTAGGGCTATAAAATAGGGGAAATGGCTAGGGGCCTAGGGCTAGGGAAGAACCCAGGAATAAAGAGTACACAACACTTGTCCTTGGTTGGACTCACTGACCTTTTGATGTGTCCTTGTTCCAGTGTCTTCTAATGACTTCCCCCCGTGTGTAGCTGATGCTCATCGTCAACACATCCATCAAGTCCTGGACATCAATGGCCAGCAACTCCTAACAACAACACAACAGCAGCAGCAATAACAACGTCATCACAAAACACATTCTATCTCAGACACACCACTCCTTATGTATGGCCTTACAGCCACTGTGCTGATGGGACCATGCTGAGGTTCCAGGACATACGAATGCTCGTCGCCGTCCTCTTGGAACTGGATATTCCCCATGTGCAGGATGGCTGCCAGACAGACAAAGATAGAGTTCTGCATGTCAGCCTCGAACCCCACCAGATCCAGGCAATTGCACACCTCAGCAAACATCTCCATACCCTGCGCGGGAGAGTACACACAGGAGGCACTTCCATTCCGGAGATACCTATGCATGTTTGGAGGGAAGTGGCATATTAGACATGATGCTCAAGGAAGTGTTGATGTCCCTGGTAACAACCGGCCAATAAACACTGGGGGGGGAGGGGGGAAATGAATTTTAAATCATTACGAGTTGAACTATGAACCTGATTCCTATGACATGACAAAGCATATTCATAACTTTCTCCCTCACTTCCCATACGCTCCCTTCCTCCTTCAATATTCTCATTCCCTTTCCCTTAATTAAGAAACAAGTTAAAAAATTATATGTTTTCTAAGACCTGTAATTTTTTTCCATGCACCCGTATCCCCCCCCCCCCCCCCCCCCCCCAAAAAAAAGAAAGAAATTTTTATGTCCAAATATTTATTGACTCTCCACAAAGCTCTCTCAAGGTCAACATCTATCTGGTTCAAACTTATGTGGGTAGCTCAAGTAACCTGTTATTGGGCCTAGGCTCATTAGGTAGGCATAGTTTTGAGCATAACAGGCTTGTCAAAGCATTGAGTACAATGCCAGAGCTTAATAGGGTGCTTTTTCTTTTTTGTGGCTAATTAATAGTATTGTGTTGAGATGTGATGACTAAATGAAATGCACAATTGGGTAAAATCGAGAAGCATTATACAAGTCATTAACGAGAGAGTTTTTCCCCTCCTCCTGCTTTTTAAAAGTCAATCAACAAAGCACTTTGAAGGATTATGTGGAGACTTGATTACTGTTACAGTATAATATTAAACTGTTTCTTCTGGCTTTCGATTAATTCTTATAGGTAAAAATTACAAATTACCCATCTGCTTCCAAGAGATGGGTAATTACATAGGTGTCAGCCATAGACACTCAGACTTTTGCTCCATGACTTTGAAGAGGGTGACCTCTTCAAAAAGATAATTACATTGTTAACACCACTTAGCTACCACTTTGGTTGTGCTTTTAACGAATAACATAGTACTTGAGTTAGCCACATGACAAGTTTGAACCCTATTGATGTCTGACCCTAGAGAGAGCTTTGCCAAGAATGAACTAACTATACTTTACATGTCATTCACACCTAGCCCCTTCAACACATGAATGTCCCTTGTGGGATATTGGACATCCTATTAACTGCTAGTGAAGGAGGCATTGCACATCAGCCTAATAAGCGGTTCAATGGAGACTGTGGAATGGACTTGCCTGGCTGCTGGGGAGTCAAGAGCCTCAACTTGAAGCCATGCCCACCATAATAATTATTTTAATTTTATATATTATTACATCAATCAATAAATCAATAAAAGGAGTGGTCCAAGAAAGGAGGGAAATGGAGGGAAATAAAGACAAAAATAAATAATTATAATAAAAATAATAACCAACAATAATTGATAAACCAGAGGAAAGACACTCTAAAGAGAACAGGTCCCCAAAACTGCTGTTGTGTTACCACGCTGCATGGCCACAGACAGCCTCTCAGCCTCTGCAGCAAGAAATGGTGTGAAAGATGTTCTCCAGTCTCCTGAACTCGGTGACCTAGCACAGCAAAAAAAGAGCAAGCCTTGGGGCCAAAAACTCCCGATGTCTCGAAGCCCCCTGGCACAAAATGATGTGTGGCTGAGTGTTCAAATATTTGAGAAATTCAGCCTCTCAGCTACCACACCAGATCTCCTGAAATAAGGCTAGCGTAAGATGGGGCAAAAGTGTCGGGGCATGTAACATCCCAGACCAGCACATGACCATTCTTCCATGGGAAGACAAGAGGCACCATCAGGGCTTTTTCTGTAACCATGACAAATACCTGAAGGCTCTAGGTCTGCAGGAATCTTAGCAGCGGCAAGAGATCTTTTAATGATGTCATTCATTGCCGCATGCCTAGGCTGGTGCCCCAACTTCTCCTGCAACTGAGACCATACCTCCCTAGCTGGTCCACCTGCGCACCACCTTGCCGACAAATATGGGGCCTACATCTAGAGTCTTCTAGACAAAGGCCTGTGGCCACTCGAACAGTCTTAATCATCCATGCGTAAACCAAGTGATGACATGCAGAGCATAGAGCCAGGCCCCAGACTCCTCCACAGATGCAGCCTTGTTGCGATCAGTAGACTTAACATCATGCTGTACTGAATCCATCAAGGCATTGTATGAGGCCCTCACACGAGAGGTATCCCATGCCTTCTGATGGAAGGAAGCTGGCGCTTCAGGGAGAGACTCAGAATGATCCTGATGCCATGAGAGAAGTCCACACTCAAAATCAGCCTAGAGGCAGTCCTGGAATCTGGCAGGCAAAATCCGATGGATGAGGTCAAATGTGCTAGTTGCAGAAGCCAGAAAGGCGGACGGTGCAAGCATCACTCCTAATTCCTAAACCACCATACTTGACTGGCAGAGAAGCCTGTGTCCAGGTGAGTGAGTTAGTAGCAAGCTAAATATTGGTGATTTCACTTAGGATGGAACAGGAGGTCATCGAACTCTGTGAGTTTAGATGAAGCAAAACATGGTGCAGTATGTAACAACTACAGCAGCTTAGGCATGGCAAAAGCATGCTGGAGCAAGCAAAGCGTGCCATGTGCCTGTAAATGACAAAGTCTATTTCGCATCACCTCTAACGACTTCGTTTTAGCAGCAATGGCATCTTCAACTCCCTTGCTCCCCCCTATAGGAGAGCCTAGGAGGTTGGCATCTTCAGGGTTAACTACTTGAAGCCCTGGTGTTGCACACAGCAACTCACCAATAATTAACTTTTGGATTGTGAGGCAGAAAAGGAATAAGCCTAGAGGGTCACCTTGTTGGATACCCTCATAGGAATGAATAATCTTATCCTCAACAAAAAAAAGGAGGGGGGAGAGCTCTAGGCAGAATATACCAGAGGTAGGAGAGCAGGAGCTAACTCTTCCACGGCTGCGAACATATTGCCACGACGGATATTAATGCATTACAATTTATTATTATTATTATTATTATTTGTTTGTTTATTTTTTGTTTTTTAATTTTGTTATATTTGTTATTATTATATTGTTTCAATTATTATATATTTTATTTATTTATTGCTCTGTTTATTTTTTTTTGTTATTTTGTTATTTTATTTATTGTTATTATTACTTGTTTTTTTTTAACTTTTTTTTACTTGTTTTTTACTTGTTACATTTATTAATTATCAATTAATTAATTGTTTATTGTTTATTTTTATTGTCGTTGTTATTATTGTTGTTATTATTGTTTTTGTTCTTCTTATTATTGTTGTTATTATTATTGTTATTATTATTATTATTATTATTATTATTATTATTATTATTATTATTATTATTATTATTATTATTATTATTATTAGTTTTATTTTTTACATCTGGTTCACGTGCTGGATGCATGTGCCAAGGTGTGGTTTTGTAGCACATGGTGAATAGCTAGCTACTGGTACATAGCAGGCTCAAGCGAGTCTTACAGTCTGATTAAGGCTAGAGCATCTAGTTGAAACGCTGAGAGAATACAATTTCAAGTTGATTATTGAGAAAGTTATTGTAATGTTATTATGTCAACTGATAGTTCACTGAGAGATTATTAAACGTATTTGACCTTCAGCCCCCATCCCACCCCCACATAGGGGCATAGGGGTATCTTTGAGGGGTTAAATATTCGCCTATTCACACACATCCTTATGGGCTGGATTTCAACCTGTGAAACATGCAACTATAACCCCCTTGACAAGAACCCCCTCTACCAAAACCAATAACAGACAAGCTGCCACTGAATAATGTGGTTACTGGAAGGTGGTGGGGTCAGTGTTATGGGCTGGATTTCAACCTGTAAAACATGCAACTATAACCCCCTTGACAAGAACCCCCTCTACCAAAACCAATAACAGACAAGCTGCCACTGAATAATGTGGTTACTGGAAGGTGGTGGGGTCAGTGAGGCCCAGCTCCTGGTCGTCACTCAGCCCAGCCAACAAGTAGTAGAACACATGAAAGTTCCCCTCCTGGGGGTTCTGGAAGACCACACGAGACTTCTCCAGGAGGTACTCGTTTATCTTTGCACCAGAAACTGCAGAAGAGAAACGATCACATCAATATGTATGTCATGTTGTGTACAGAACTGAATGGGCTCTCTCTGACGATGTCAGCTGCAGCCCGTAAATCTGTAATCCTTAATATTTCTTTTGCTCTGTTTGTCTGTTTCTTGTCCTCAATGGACGACAGAGAACCGAGGGAGGGTGGGAGGGTTACTCGACCAGGGGGAAACATGGGCATGGTTTGGGGCCAATAGGCCCTGCCCTCCAATGCTTTGAAACCAACCAAACTAGGGAAGGTAAAGGATCGGCACTGTAATATTTCTCTTGACCCTTTCTGTCTGTCTGTCTGCCTGTCTGTCTATCTGTCTGTCTATCTGTCTATCTGTCTGTCTATCTGTCTATCTGTCTGTCTGTCTATCTGTCTGTCTGTCTGTCTGCCTGTTTGTTTGTCCTCAATGGGTGCTCACACGTACAGAGGACCCAGGGAGAGTGGGACCAGGGGGAATAGGGTTATGCCACACAGAGGACCCAGGGAGAGTGGGACCAGGGGGAATAGGGGTTATGCCACACAGAGGACCCAGGGAGAGTGGGACCAGGAGGAATAGGGTTATGCCACACAGAGGACCCAGGGAGAGTGGGACCAGGGGGAATAGGGGTTATGCCACACAGAGGACCCAGGGAGAGTGGGACCAGGGGGAATAGGGTTATGCCACACAGAGGACCCAGGGAGAGTGGGACCAGGGGAAATAGGGGTTATGCCACACAGAGGACCCAGGGAGAGTGGGACCAGGGGGAATAGGGGTTATGCCACACAGAGGACCCAGGGAGAGTGGGACCAGGGGGAATAGGGTTATGCCACACAGAGGACCCAGGGAGAGTGGGACCAGGGGGAATAGGGTTATGCCACACAGAGGACCCAGGGAGAGTGGGACCAGGAGGAATAGGCAAGACAATGGGTGCTCACACAGAGGACCCAGGGAGAGTGGGACCAGGGGGAATAGGTTATGCGTGTGGTGGGCTTATAAGTGTTTTGCGTACACTCTAAATAGTGCCCTCTTCTAACCTCAACTTGTAAGTAAGTGGGTGCGTACATACCTGTGAATAAGCACTTACTAAATAAATAACACACTTACAGAAAATAAAACGAATACTTTCCCTAATTCTTTAGACAGAGAACTGAGGAGCTAACCTCGCTGAGCTATGGAAAGAAGGGCAAGCTATTCAAGGGCTAATATCTCGAAAAGACCCAGTCTTTCGAGGCAGATTACGAAGGAGCAAGTCTCTCGAGGCGAATTAAGAAGGAGCTAGCAATGGCCTCTCAAGCATACTTTGCGTTTGACTTTATTCCCACAAGCATGTTCCTCTACAGAACTACATATTAGGACATCCTTCATGACGAAGAGCTCCTATTAGCCAATGATGTGCAACAGACTCGCTATTGGCATCCTTCACGAACCAGAAGTGCAATCATTGGGTACGTCAGAAAGTGTTTTGGAACTTCAATCCCATGGAGGAGTTACTAGTAGAAGACTGGGAAAAGGCAAGAAGTTCCCTGCAAATAAGCAGGAAGAGCTCGTCCGGTAAATTATCTATAGAGAATTGCAGCTAAAAATCGACATGGTCATACTAGTGTAATGCTTGCCTCAATTTCTGTGAGATTCGTTCTTTAGGCGGTGAAGCTAAGTATGCATGCACGCACAACCAGTGCTCTTTACAATGACATTGAGACCAGCACCACACAACCAGATTTCATAAGGAGACCTAACAAAGACGGTTTGTAATGACAACGAAATGGGTGCTTAACAGCTTTTGTGTGCACCAAACATCGAGAAGCTTAACAACCAGAGCTTACGTCCCTCCGCAGGTTTTGGCCAAAGAACACCTCAAGGGACTGGCGGGTTGCTGATGAAATTATCTGGTCTCGCTCAACTTTGCAATACTTGCACCTCTCATTAATTTAGAACAATGGGTGTGAAAAAGAAGATAAGGTTGTGAATTAGCTGTTGTTTGCTCATGCACACACTGTAGCCAGAGGAAAGAAGCTATGTAGCTTCGAGAAGTGAACCAGATGGACTATCAATCTCATACCAGCTTTACTGGTTTTATTTGGAACTGATGAACTAAGCTGAAGCACCTTTCCCAAGTCAGAATTATTGACTAACTGTCCGTCATGGACCTCTTGCTCAATAAAATGTTTAAAAAATGACACGAAAATAATCTATATAGGTTATTTTAAACACCAAGTATTCTATTTATATACTGTATGTGTGTGTGTGTGTGCCTGTGTGTGTGTGCTTGAGTGTGAGAGTGTGTCCATTAAACAGGCACTCACTAGAACTTGCTGTCACAGAAATACAAGTTACTCATTGTGCGTCTTCAAATTCCCAACTCTTTCACTTTCTGTTCCCCTATTTACATAATTAGCCTCACCACAACTGGCCTTCCAGTGTGGTTACGGTACCCTGATTGTTTACATTGCCAGCTGCGCTGCATCCCCTCAATCCTCCCACTGCTGTTGTGGAAGAAAGGCTTGCAGCTTTGTCTAAATAAGGAAGTCCCATTACTGCAACATTTGCACATCGTTATCACCATCAAACAGCATATTAACATAACTTAACCACAAAGGTTTCCCTTGACTCCGTGTGGATTCTAGCTCTACCAAACAGTGCACGGAATCCAAACACTACACGTTTGACATCTTTCCTCCTCGTCTTCACCCGATAGAGCTTTTGTTGCCATAGCAATCATGGGCTATAAAAATGGCTCATGCAGGAAGTCCAAGCAGGAAAGATCAGGTTGCCATACTAATTGGTTTATGCATTCCACAACACACTGCAATCTTCTGTCTGCACACCTGTCATTTACTCATTTCACACAAGTAAAGTCATTTCACACCTGTAGTGCTGCCATAGGTGGGTCTACTGGACCACAACAAGGGGCACAGTCAGGTGTGGTGAACAACTTCTCTCTGCTGGAATTTTATTGATTAATGTCACTGGTCTGTTATCAACACAGAAGCTACTTACTGTTGTGAATGCTGCAGGCTTCTTTCAATCAATTAGAGCTAGAAATGAATGCAGGTGAGCATTAAATGGTGAAGCTAAGCTTGATATCCCAAGGGAGTGCAGCTGTATACAAACTTTCATGGCAAACACTGTGAGCTTGGGAGTGTGCCTGAACCTGGAATAACACTCAATTAGTACTCGCAACCGAAAGAAATTTCACTCCATGAAATAGATATTCCTGATGAAGGCTCAATGGAGCATCAAGCCAAAACATCGTGTGAGTAAATAGAGAACGTCATCTACATTAAGTCAACTGAGAGTTCGTTGAGAAGATATAACTGTTGAAACTGCACAATAGCTGACTGAATGAATCTTAGCTCCTACTGCTAGCATTATAGGGCAGCAAAGTCTCTCCAGATGGCCTGCATGATAGGTCTTCTTTAGAATCTGAGTGTCCACAGCTTCACTCATTTGCAAATACTTCTGCATGAGGGATGCCTTCATCAAACAAGGAACTAGTGCAGGAGAGCCAGGAACTAGTGCAGGAGTGCCAGGAACTCACAACTGCCCTATGCTTATTTGCATGGTTGGTTATCTTTGTGTTCATGATGTGCCTTCATCTTGTTCTATTCTGTTTCTCCCAAAATCAGGCATCCAGGCAGAGTGCTGAGAACTACAGTAGCCATGGCTGAATTCAGCATATTTTCTATGACAGCTTCTTGCTATGTACGAAGTCAGTTATACTTCCCTGTTGACGATGCAGTCCATTTCCTTACTCTAATGACTGTGCAGCCAGTTCTCTCTCCTCTATACACCTCTACCAGGTGACTGTGCAGCCATGCAGTTCTCTCTCCTCTATACACCCCTACCAGGTGACTGTGCAGCCATGCAGTTCTCTCTCCTCTATACACTCCAACCAGGTGACTGTGCAGCCATGCAGTTCTCTCTCCTCTATACACTCCTACCAGGTCACTGTGCAGCCATGCAGTTCTCTCTCCTCTATACACTCCTACCAGGTGACTGTGCAGCCATGCAGTTCTCTCTCCTCTATACACTCCTACCAGGTGACTGTGCAGCCATGCAGTTCTCTCTCCTCTATACACTCCTACCAGGTGACTGTGCAGCCATGCAGTTCTCTCTCCTCTATACACTCCTACCAGGTGACTGTGCAGCCATGCAGTTCTCTCTCCTCTACACACTCCTACCAGGTGACAGTGCAGCCATGCAGTTCTCTCTCCTCTATACACCCCTACCAGGTGACTGTGCAGCCATGCAGTTCTCTCTCCTCTATACACTCCTACCAGGTGACTGTGCAGCCATGCAGTTCTCTCTCCTCTACTGACAGCCATTAGGTGACTCTGAAGCCATGCAGTTCTCTCCCCTCTACTGACAGCCATTAGGTGACTCTGAAGCCATGCAGTTCTCTCTCCTCTTCTGACAACCATTAGGTGACTCTGAAGCCATGCAGTTCTCTCTCATCTACTGACAGCCATTAGGTGACTCTGAAGCCGTGCAGTTCTCTCTCCTCTACTGAAGCCATTAGGTGAGTGTGTAGTCATGCAGTTCTCTCTCCTCTACTGACAGCTGAGCCATTACTACGTGACTCTGAAGCCATGCAGTTCTCTCTCATCTACTGATAGCCATTAGGTGACTCTGAAGCCATGCAGTTCACTCTCCTCTACTGAAGCCATTAGGTGAGTGTGTAGCCATGCAGTTCTCTCTCATCTACTGACAGCCATTAGGTGACTCTGAAGCCGTGCAGTTCTCTCTCCTCTACTGAAGCCATTAGGTGAGTGTGTAGCCATGCAGTTCTCTCTCCTCTACTGACAGCTGAGCCATTATTACGTGACTCTGAAGCCATGTAGTTCTCTCTCATCTACTGACAGCCATTAGGTGACTCTAAAGCCATGCAGTTCTCTCTCCTCTATACACTCCTACCAGGTGACTGTGCAGCCACAAGTTCTCTCTCCTCTATAGACTCCTACCAGGTGACTGTGCAGCCATGCAGTTCTCTCTCCTCTATAGACTCCTACCAGGTGACTGTGCAGCCATGCAGTTCTCTCTCCTCTATACACTCCAACCAGGTGACTGTGCAGCCATGCAGTTCTCTCTCCTCTATACACTCCTACCAGGTGACTGTGCAGCCATGCAGTTCTCTCTCCTCTATACACTCCTACCAGGTGACTGTGCAGCCATGCAGTTCTCTCTCCTCTATACACTCCTACCAGGTGACTGTGCAGCCATGTAGTTCTCTCTCCTCTATACACTCCACACTCCTACCAGGTGACTGTGCAGCCATGCAGTTCTCTCTCCTCTACTGATAGCCATTAGGTGACTCTGAAGCCATGCAGTTCTCTCTCCTCTACTGACAGCCATTAGGTGACTCTGAAGCCATGCAGTTCTCTCTCCTCTTCTGACAACCATTAGGTGACTCTGAAGCCATGCAGTTCTCTCTCATCTACTGACAGCCATTAGGTGACTCTGAAGCCGTGCAGTTCTCTCTCCTCTACTGAAGCCATTAGGTGAGTGTGTAGTCATGCAGTTCTCTCTCCTCTACTGACAGCTGAGCCATTACTACGTGACTCTGAAGCCATGTAGTTCTCTCTCATCTACTGACAGCCATTAGGTGACTCTGAAGCCATGCAGTTCTCTCTCCTCTACTGGAGCCATTAGGTGAGTGTGTAGCCATGCAGTTCTCTCTCCTCTACTGACAGCTGAGCCATTATTACGTGACTCTGAAGCCATGCAGTTCTCTCTCATCTACTGACAGCCATTAGGTGACTCTAAAGCCATGCAGTTCTCTCTCCTCTATACACTCCTACCAGGTGACTGTGCAGCCATGCAGTTCTCTCCCCTCTAAACACCCCCACCAGGTGACTGTGTAGCCATTTCTCTCTCCTCTAAACACCCCTACCAGGTGACTGTGCAGCCATTTCTCTCTCCTCTAAACACCCCTACCAGGTGACTGTGCAGCCACAAGTTTTCCCTTGGACATCTCGTCTATAGCTAGCTAGCTGACTCTCACCAACCACTTCCTTTTAAGGTCAACCATATGTCTGTTCTATTTAAGACGAGTGACACTTTCATATTCTTTAAAGTGCATATCCACATATAGTGTAAATACTGCCACGTGTGGAAATTCAAACCAACTTCCAAGTGAAGGCTGACTTTGCTCAACAATTAACCACATATCTGATTATAGCTCCAGCGTACATCATATCTAGGTACCTTTGCCATTCTTGAACTTGAGCTGAAGATACTTCCCAAATCTGCTCGAGTTGTTGTTGATAACAGTCTTAGCATTTCCAAAAGCCTCTAGCAGCGGGTTTACCTGTGAAGCAATACCAGCATAATTACTGAATTATACAGCTATGTACACATGTTGAAGCTGGGGGGAGGGGGGGGGGGGGGTCATGCACAGTGTTGAAGTTATGAGGATAATCACATTTGTTAAAGTTATGGGGTTAAGGCACAGTTTGAAGTTAGGCGGTTATGACAATGCTGTCCAAATGTGGACTTGCACAAGGGGATTGGTTTCTACACATGATGGATCATATGACACTATGTGGGTGAGCTTGTCTAGTGAAGGCAGGTATGTGAGGTCCACTATCTCAGCACGCAATGTGTGTACACACTTGCAGTATCTTCTGGCCCAGTATTGTCTTGCCCCCACTCAGCCAGATGAAATGAGACACCAGTAACTTTGCAGACTCCGTTTTCCCAGCCCCTGATTCGCCACTGGAGAGAGGGAAAGACAGGGAGAGAGGAGAGGGAGAAGAGAGAGAAGACAGGGAGAGAGGAGAGGGAGAAGAGAGAGAAGACAGGGAGAGAGGAGAGGGAGAAGAGAGAGAAGACAGGGAGAGAGGAGAGGGAGAAGAGAGAGAAGACAGGGAGAGAGGAGAGGGAGCGGAGGGGAGAAAATTTAATAACTTTTTAATATCTAACAAGTCAGGGGCTGGAATATTAGCATAAGAGGGAAGTGGAAAATAACTTCCATGTCCCTCCACCCACCCCCACCCCTTCCCCTCATATACACACGCATCACACATCACACCACACACATCACACCACACACATCACACCACACACATCAAACCACACACATCACACCACACACATCAGATACCTTATCACACAGCTCTGATGTCGCCCCGTGTTCAGCATCAGCTGGTACGCAGTGTCAGCGATAGCAAAGATGTGAGGTGGGTGGAATGCCAGGCATGTCTTCTGGTACTTTTCCCTGAGCTACAGATTTATGACATCACAATAAGTACATTTCCTTTGACCCCCAAACTGTTCACAGTTTACGCAAGGTATGCAGCAACATGCATGCAATATACACACACATGTGTATACATGCAACAACATGCATGCAATATACACACACATGCTGTATACATGCAACAACATGCATGCAATATATACACACATGCTGTATACATGCAACAACATGCATGCAATATACACACACATGCTGTATACAAAGTTTATACCAAGCCAAACACTGTGTTTTGCAAAAACACCAACAGCCCACAGTTCAGATTATATGGCACCTTCCTGTGAATGTTCGCCTGCCTGCCAGCCATACTTACATGTATATCCTCGGATCATGCGCCTATTCATTGTGTTTCCAAGTTGTGTATCCTGGAGCAAGGCATGCATAAATCGATGGTGCATTTTTATTTTGCTACTGGACATGCATGGAGTAGATCACCTGATCTCAGTCAACTGTTGTTTGTGTTAACTCTTTGTCCACTAGAAATCCCTTTTTTTCCATAGGCCAGCTTCAGTTCTCGAATAAATCATCATCAGTTCCCTCTCCTTCCTCTTCAATTTGGAGTTGGTCCACCTCACTGGCAACGGTTCTTGATCCACAGCTGCCTCTTTAGGAAGCAGTGAATGTGGTCAGCTTCCCCTGGCTTCACATAAATGCCATAACTAATGAAGGGTTTGATAACTTCAATGGTTTGTACATTCTCTGGAACTCCTCAGACACACCGTCCCTCAGTCACTTCGACCCTTTAATTATTTAGAGGTGCTTTGTATATCAGAATACTTACCAGCTGCTGTGCTTCATATGACAAGCATTATATATTTATATAAACACACACTCATGGTCATACTCAATTCAATCAAGGGTATGCACTGTTTCACTCGGATAACACACAACAAGGATAACACACAACAACGATAACACACAACAACGATAACACACAACAACGATAACACACAACAACGATAACACACAACAACACGAACACACAACAACACGAACACACAACAACACGAACACACAACAACACGAACACACAACAACACGAACACACAACAACACGAACACACAACAACACGAACACACAACAACACGAACACACAACAACACAAACACACAACAACACGAACACACAACAACACGAACACACAACAACACGATAACACACAACAACACAAACACACAACAACACGATAACACGATAACACACAACAACACGATAACACACAACAACGGACAAGGTATTTGGGGGGGGGTGGAGTTATTAAGGGAGTGTCTACTCAAGAACACATGGCACACCTACACGTAGTCTGTCAGGTTTAGCCAATCAGAGGTTGCAGGGTCTGGCTCGTGGGGGGACAAGTGAGAATTTGGCAAGTTAGTGTTTGTCATCTTTCAATTTGCTCTTCTGTAATGGTGTTGCTGTTGCTTCCACTATGTTCCTTTGAGAACTATTAGGGCTAAGGTCAGGGCTAAGTGAATATTCTTCTCCCCAAATAAAGTCCCAGGTGTCTGGTCTATCATTAGTCTCTGTGCATTCACAAATAGCTCTAAGTGAGCCAAGCGAGGGGTTTCACTCAACTCTAGTGACCACACCTCCAAGTGAGCCAAGCGAGGGGTTTCACTCAACTCTAGTGACCACACCTCCAAGTGAGCCAAGCGAGGGGTTTCACTCAACTCTAGTGACCACACCTCCAAGTGAGCCAAGCGAGGGGTTTCACTCAACTCTAGTGACCACACCTCCAAGTGAGCCAAGCGAGGGGTTTCACTCAACTCTAGTGACCACACCTCCAAGTGAGCCAAGCGAGGGGTTTCACTCAACTCTAGTGACCACACCTCCAAGTGAGCCAAGCGAGGGGTTTCACTCAACTCTAGTGACCACACCTCCAAGTGAGCCAAGCGAGGGGTTTCACTCAACTCTAGTGACCACACCTCCAAGTGAGCCAAGCGAGGGGTTTCACTCAACTCTAGTGACCACACCTCCGAGTGAGCGATGTGCACTCACCTAACATGGTAAGATCTGCAGTGGGTGGATCACTTCTTTATTACTTCAAGTGTAACTTTGTGTAACTCCAATGCCTCAGGATGTTTGAATTATTGTCAGCACACATAAAATATGTGAACTTGGGGGGGGTTACTAGATATGCAGGTACCCCTAAGCAGATACATTGTGTCCCTTTGGTACATCTAAGTATATATATATATATATGGTATATCTGGGCAGATACTTATTGTACAGTAACATGGAAGGTATATAGGGACGATGCTTATGGTACATTGAAGGTATATAGGGCAGATACTTATGGTACATGGAAGGTATATAGGGACGATGCTTATGGTACAGTGAAGGTATATAGGGCAGATACTTATGGTACATCTAAGTTATTTAAGGCTTGGGGTAAGGCTAATGACTAGCTCAGAGCAATATGATCAGCACTTAATTATCTGACTAAGTACTCCTGGTGAGTGATCTATATTCGCCTTGGTAACTATCTCAAGATTTTCATGGGGTTTGCATGAGGGAAACGATATTCAACGAGTTATGTGTGAGATCCCAGGATATTTTGTGGGTACATGAGGATAAATCCATTAGGATATATGTCCTAGGATATGTCCTAGGATATTTTGTGTGGGGATACATGATATTTGTGTGGGGATACATGATATTTAGTGTGGGGATACATGTCCTACAATATTTGGTATGGGGATACATGTCCTAGGATATTTAGTGTGGGGATACATGTCCTAGGATATTTGGTATGGGGATACATGTCCTAGGATATTTAGTGTGGGGATACATGTCCTAGGATATTTGGTATGGGGATACATGTCCTAGGGTGGGGATACATGTCCTATGATATTTGGTATGGGGATACATGTCCTAGGATATTTAGTGTGGGGATACATGTCCTAGGATATTTGGTGTGGGGATACATGTCCTAGGATATTTGGTATGGGGATACATGTCCTAGGATATTTTGTGTGGGGATACATGTCCTAGGATATTTTGTGTGGGGATACATGTCCTATGATATTTTGTGTGGGGATACATGTCCTATGATATTTGGTATGGGGATACATGTCCTAGGATATTTAGTGTGGAGATACATGTCCTAGGATATTTAGTGTGGGGATACATGATATTTTGATGGGAATATGTACTACTATAATATCCTAGGATGTTTTGTGTGGGGTGTCCATTTTCTAGGGACGCCAAATACTGCCCAGGACTATTGACTTGCCTTGAAGGATGCACTTACAGTCTTAAAAACAAGCAATAACAGAGCACAAAAAATACATCACTAGTTTATCGCCAACCTCAGCCGAGTATATGGGAAGATCTTTGAAGGGATTGATTGCCACTAATATATCACCAACGTACGTCTGCCAATTACATAATTACAAAATAAACCACAGAACCACTAGCTTCAAGTTTGACTCACGTATATTTTGTCCAGAGCGTATCGAATCTTCAGCTCCTCGAGAAGAATACCTTCGTCTAGATCCGACAGGTTAGCTAAGTCATCCGCATCCCCAGGTCTAGAGGACATAGTCCTCTAGGTGTCCTCCAGTAGCAGTCAGAAGTCGTCCCCAATATCTTTTGTTGTGACACCGCCTTCGTTCTTCGTTCCTTGGTAGCCAGCTGCGCAGCCTGATCCACGCACAGCTGCGTCGTATTTCTGACGCTTTTGAAGTGTTTCTGAAGTTTGTAAACTTTATCTCAGAAGTTAGTCACAGCACACACAAACACAACACACACACACACCACGCACCCGCGCACGCACGCACACACACCATTATTATTATTATTATTATTATTATATTAACAAAAGCAAACGAAGCAAACAAAGAAACAGTTAACTAAACAACAACAACAACAATTATAGTAGTAGTATTAATAATAACAACAACAATTATAGTAGTAGTATTAATAATAACAACAACAACAATAATAATTAAAATCACCTCAGTAATCAACTTCAGCTTTTATCACTCGATAGATGCTCTAGTCTTCTGGAATAATTATTCCTGATAGCCCTAGCCCTAGCCCTAGCCCTAGCCCTAGCCCTAGCCCTAGCCCTAGCCCATCCTGATGAAGACTAGAGCATCTAGTTGAAACGTGGAGTGAATTAAATTTGAAGTTGATTACAGAGAAGGTGATTTTAATGTTATTATGTCAACTAAGAGTTCATTAAGAACATAATAATCTGACATCACTGGTAGAGACGCTTGGGCCCAGGCCTGGCCCTCTTCAGTGAGGTAAATGTTGGTAATGTCGCACACTATTGACCTCGGCAGCTCATCATAGTCCTTGAAGGAGTATGAGGGTGACGTTCTGACGAGGTGGAAAAGTTTAGGGATGACAAATGAGTGACAGAGTAGGAGAAGGGCAGCATCTTGTGCTGAAATACGTTTGAGTCTTTCTCCCATAATCTTCAGTGGGTGAATCATACTGAGATTATCGCCACCAATGGAGGAGCCAAGCAGATAGGCATTAGCTGGAGCGGCCTCATGAGCACCACTGAGTATGGCTAGGATAGAATTCATAGTGCTCAAGCCTTCGAGTCTTCGCATATCACCTCAGAATGTTATGGCTGAGGTGCAATCTTACAGCTCTGCTCTTTCTCAGTAACCTGCAAGTCATGTAAGATGTTCTCTATACTGCCACCCAGTGTAACACCATTGCTATTATGGGATACAGCCTGCCCAGTCATCTTGCATCCTCCTATGGGTCTCTCTCAACTAATGGTGTTGGAGAAGAAACTGCACAGGCAGAGGTGAGGAAGGCAGACAAATATTCCAACTTGAACTCAAACCACCACTCCAGTGGCCATAGAGATTTCTGGGGTTGTTGACCCTAGGTCACTCGATTTCGTGAAGGAACTCTGCTGTCGTGTGAGATACATGACAGGAGAGAAAAAGTGCACCAGTACCCCCTACAGAGGCACTATGTGGTAGTGCAGAGAGACTTGGCCTGCTGCTGCAGATAATATTCTAATGGCAGATGGTGTAGGTATTAAGAGAGCGGTGCAGCTCACTCCTTCCACCTTTTTAGTGCAGTAGAATCTTGATCAGAAGGTTTGGATGAACCTCCTTGTTTGGGTCAGCGGCATTTCATCAGAAGTCCTAGGATCTCACCCTGCTGCAGATAATATTAATATTCTAGATGCTGCCCCAGATGCTACTTCCAGGGCACACCTTCTGGCTGCTTCAGCCAAGGACTCAGGCGCCTGACTGAATGCTCTCCCTATTTCCTCCCTCAATCTCATGGGATTAAGGTTGGGCACCTAGTGTAGGCCGCATCCTTGCAAAAATTGTGGTTTAGAAGTTGGTATAACTTGGCCTCAGTTGTCGTTTGAGTGAGGGACACCATCACTGACATGCAGAAGTTAATGATATCATACACAGGGCATTGACCTCTGCCAATGTTTCCTCACATTTGGAACCCTCTGGGCTCAGCCAAACAGATGGAAAAGAGATTTGATGTTGTGGCGATGATTCCATGGAAAAATGGCTGTCTTGTTTTTGTTGTTGTTGTTATTATTATTATATTATTATTATTATTATTATTATTATTATTATTATTATTATTATTATTATTATTATTATTATTATTATTATTATTATTATTATTATTATATTAGTTTTCTCCAAGAGCTAGGTGCACGCCTCAAAACTGAGTCTGGCGACCCTCGTGCCTACCATTTCCTGCTGCAAAGAATTGCAGTTGCAATCCAACGAGGAAACACTGCTGCAGTGCTTGGATCCAGCTCAGTACCTGACGATCATTATTTCTTAAATTAAATGTATGCAATATGCATGTATACTATATGCATGTATTCTATATGCTTAATAATAATTATTATAATAATAATTATTATAATAATAATATTATTATTATTATTATTATTATTATTATTATTATTATTATTATTATTATTATTATTATGATTATGATTATGATTATGATTATTATTATTATTATTATTATTATTATTATTATTATTATTATTATTATTATTATTATTATTATTATTATTATTATTATTATTATTATTTTTATTATATAGGTATATATATATATGTATATGTATAGGTACAATCTAAATAATGTCCATCAATCCCATCTGCTGTCCCATTGTCCCCAAAACAGAACTTGCATTTCCCCTCTGAATTGCGACAGAGATCCTCTGTAGCAGGTACTGAAATGAGTCGCTATCTTCAGTGGCTGTCTTGAGGCGACGTCCAAGTTCTCGTATAAAGACCTTTGTTTTGGGGCCAAAAACACCACAGGTCTCCACTGCCACTGGCATTATTATTATTATTATTATTATTGTTATTTTTATTAATTTTTTTAAATTTTTTTATTATTTTTTTTATTATTATTAATAATAATAATAATAATAATAATAATAATAATAATAATAATAATAATAATAATAATAATAATTATTATTATTATTATTATTATATATATCAAACAACAACAACAAAACAATAACAACAACAACACTAATAATTACACAAGACTGTCCATGCCCGAGCCTCCCATTGCCCCCATGACTGCAAGAGCATTGCCTCTCTGTACCGCCACAGACAATTGTTGCATCAAAAATTGGTATGAATTCTCTTCCCCAGTGTGTTGCTTCATTTTCCTTCCGAGTTCCTTTAGGAAGGCCAATGACTTTGGGCCAATGGCACCTAGGGTCTCAACCGCAACTGGCACACAAAAAAATTCCTGGTAAGGCAGTGGTACTTGTCCTCCTTTTTCTCTTCAGCCATGGCAGCTACCGCACCTGAGCTCCTGGTAGCTTGAGCACAATAGGACTGTGCCAGAGTGTTGGGGCAGGTCACATCCCGGATCAGGGGCTTGCCACATTTCCATGGCACCATGGTGATTCCATCTGGACGCTTGCCGTCCATATGATTGAGTCCAGACGGTTCCAGCCTTGAAGGTACCTGAGCAGATGACATAGCCCTATGAATAATGTTATTCATTGAGGAATGTCGGTAGTGACGACCCTCACTCTTCTTGCAGCTCAAACTGTGCAGACCAAAATGGTCCACCTCTGCATCACAATGCTGGCATAAGTGGGGATGGGACCCCAAACGAAGGCCAACAGCAATCCTGATAGTTGCGTCGTCCATCCTCAAACCCAAGTTGGAGATTGGGGGTGCACGAAGCCATGCTCCAGATTCCCTAGCAGAGACAGCCAAAAGCCTAGCTCTTGTCAGGCTATTTGAGGCATTGCTTAGCAAGGACTCCACGTCTTTGGAAACTTGATAGGCATCCCACGACTTCTGGAGGCATGCTGCTGAACCAAGAGGTGTAGGAAAATCATGATCTTTTGACCACAGCAATAAAGCCTCTTCACGATTTTGGAGTGGGAGAGACTGCAGGTGTGTAGGGAGGATGCGTTGGACCAGATCGCAACAGGCAGCAGCCGAGGCCATGAAGGCTGATGAGGCAATCTCCACAGCACGCCTAATACCAAGACCACCTACTCTGATTGGAAGACTGGCTTGAGACCAAGCTGTGTCATCATCACCAAATTGAATATTGATGATGCTGCTCACAATAGTCTTGAGGGCATCGTCATAGGTAGCTAGGACAGGAGACAGGAAGCAAGGGGAGCTCCTGAGGATGTACTGCAGCTTTGGGATGGAAAATGAGCTACGCAGTAAAATCAAAGCCTCATGGGCCGAGATGTAGCTTAGCCTTTCCCCCATCACCTCAAGGGATTTCACCTTCTCCAAAAGGGAAGCAGAGATCGATTCTACGCTACCAAGCGGTGCACCAAGAAGACATGCTTCATCAGGATCTGTCACACATGCACCTGGAAGTGAGCATAATATAGTCCCTCTTGTGACTGGGTCATGGCAGATGATCTCCGACTTTCCATTATTTAGTGACAGACCCAACTCTGAAGCTGATTGTATGCAGGAGAGATCCTTGACAATGTCCTCAGTAGTACCGCCTAGAGTGATGTCATCCAAGTACATTATACACAACTCAGATGACATTTGGGCACAGTGTTGATGGAGGGACAAACAAAATAGCAAGGGACCAAGTGGGTCACCCTGTTGGACACCTTCAGCAGACTGCAGAGTCTGATCCTCCCAGAAAAGGTTGGATGGAGAAGAGTACACCGAGTGTACAAAGGGGTATATTTGTGAGGCTAAAACCTGAACAAACCTAAGCATTTTGTCTCTATGCACGGAATTAAAGGCATTCTTGAAATCAAGCTTTAGCACAGCATGATTTGGTTGCAGATGTCTGATGTATTACCTGGTAGCATGGACAGCAGCCTCAGCACCACCCCGTACTCCATAACCCAACTGTGTAGGGGCAAGCAAAGACGCCATTTCATGCATGACCTGGTTCCCAGCAATTTTGGCTACAAGGCGTCTGAGCGTACATCCAACTGCGATGGGCCTTTATTATTATTATTATTATTATTATTATTATTATTATTATTATTATTATTATTATTATTATTATTATTATTATTATTATTATTATTATTATTATTATTATTATTATTATTATTATTATTATTATTATTATTATTATTATTATTATTATTATTATTATTATTATTATTATTATTATTATTATTATTATTATTATTATTATTATTATTATTATTATTATTATTATTATTATTATTATTATTATTATTATTATTATTATTATTATTATTATTATTATTATTATTATTATTATTATTATTATTATTATTATTATTATTATTATTATTATTATTATTATTATTATTATTATTTTATTTTATTTTTTTATTTTTATATATAAATTTTTAATAATAATAATAATTTATTATTATTATACATATATATATATATCCTATAATATATATAAAAAATATTATTATTATTATTATTATTATTATTATTATTATTAATATTAATATTATTATTATTATCATCATCATCGTCATCGTCATCGTCATCATTCATCATCATCATCATCATCATCATCATCATCATATCATCATCATATCATCATCATAATTATCATCATAGCAGCAGCAGCAGCAGCATCGTCGTCATCATCACCATCAACATCATCATCATCATCAATTATTATATTATACCTTTCGTGTATAATATGTACCATTTCTATATTGTTAAATTTTATTGCCTGCTTATGTTAATTATTAATAATTAAAAAATTATTATTAACTAATTATTATTATTATTGTTGTTGTTAATTTATATTAATTTATATAAACAGGGGAAAAACAAATTAAAAAAACGTGATAAAAGAAAACGGTCATTACTAGTGGATTGTGTAGAACCCAGCACAACAGCAGTGTTCCCATGCTGGACAGCAACAGAAATTCTCTGAAGATGGCTATCCCACTCACCTTTTAGATGGTAACATTTAATTTGTTCCCCCCCAAAAGTTGTTCCCCCCTTATTGAAAATTTTGTTCCCACCCTAGCCCTAGCCCTAGCCCTTGCCCTTTATTTTTCAAGAGGGACCTTTTTTTCAAGTAAAAAGTTCCAGGGTGAACATATTTTTTAAAGAAAAAGTTCCAGGGGGAACCAAATATGGGGGGACCAAATTTGTCATGACATGTCTGGGGATAATCCTTTGCTCTGTGAGTAATTTGGTAAGGATTGCATGACTACCAACAAGAAATAAATATTTAACTCATTTTGCCGAGTTAATATATATAAAATATAATAATATAAATAAACAAAAACTGAAGAAAAAACGAAATAAACCAATAAATAAATAAGGAATGTAGAGAGGAGAAGACACCTGCTTACCTGCTCCAGAGAATTACGGTGGCCATGAAACATGGCAACCAACTGCAGGGCTGGGCTCTGTGTAAGTTCCTGGGACAGTTATGACTAAACTTATTGTTGTTGTTCTTATTATTAAAATTCAAAATGAGCAAGCAAGCAAGACAACAAACAAATGGATTAATATATAATTAAACAAACAAACAAAAAATATATTATAATTATAAAAATAAAACCCAACCCAGTATGGTATCAACAGCTCTCTCCTGTTCTCTCATCAGCTAGTTAAGCTCAGTAAGCTATTCACCTAGCTGATGCAACTGGACGAGTTCAACAAGTTATCAGTAGGAAATGTGTATAGCGAATGAATGTGTGCTAGTATGCATGCGCGAGGTAAAGGAGTCGTGTGTGAGGTAAAGGGCCATACGTAGCAATGTTTATACATGTAAGGGTGGTTATTGTCTATCTCCCCCCCAAGTCCGTCTTAAGGGGGACTGATAGTTCTCTGTCCGTAGCGTACGACTGGTTTTGCTCCTCTCTTGCTGCATCTCAGCGCGGCCGCTGGGTTGGGGTTCTTGGGGGGGTTGATGACGGGCGTCAAGGCCAGGGTTTTCTGGGCGGTCTGGGTGGGGCAATGAAGCGGGGTTCCGGTGCCGGCGACGGAGGCGTATGATCGTCCGTCTGCCGGGGTAGCCAGCAGGGCGGGCTTGCGTCCGGTTGGCTTTGTTGATGTTGATGGTGGATGTACAGGTGTCCCCGGTGTAGTAGGGGGCAGTTTGGTCTGGGGTATCGGTTGAGGGGGCGGGAGCGGTGGGGGGGGGCGATCTGGGGTGGAGTAGATGGTGGTGGTATGGGAGGGGGGTATTCAATGGGGGGTGGAATATAGGTTGGTGGTATGGGAGGGGGGTATGCAATGGGAGGAGTGCCAGGCAGCGGACGGCTGAGCGGGTGAGTCGGCTGGGCTGGTTGAGTCTCCGTCTGACGACGTAGGAATCGTCTGTTCCTTGTGGTGAGGCGGCCCGATCCGTCCATCCTCACGGCATATTGGTGGTACTGGAGCACCTCCACGACCAATCCAGTTTTGTCCCACTTCGTTGGGTGGCGGCCTGTCTGATTTTGGATGAATACTCTGTCACCGCAACGAAGGGGGGAAAGGCCGTGGGTGTGTTCGTCCCAGCGTGCTCTGCCGAGGGTTTGGCGATGGGATCTGGCTTGTTGCCTCTGGTGGAGTTGTGATTCTGATGCATGGGTTTGTCGCAGCCGCGTGGGGAGGCCGGGTAGTGCATCACGGATGGGGCGACCAAATACGCATTCGGCGGGTGACATCCTTGTGTCTGGGTTCGGGCTGTTGCGGTAGACCAGGAGGGCCTTGTGGAATTTGGTGGTGAGTGTGCCTCCTGGTCCTGTGTTCCCCGAAATGAGCCTCTTCATGGATTTGACCGCGGTCTCTGCTCGGTTATTGGAGTGTGGGTTATAGGCAGAGGAGGTGCGGTGGTGGATGCCCCAAGAGGTGAGGAGCTCCCTGGTGGTATGAGCGGCAAATTCTGGGCCGCCGTCCGAGGTTAGAGTGGTGGGGATGCCATAGGTGCTGAATGTCTCTCTCAGTATGGTGGCGAGGCCTGCTGCGCCGTTGGTGGCCGGTTTGGTGATTGGCCAGCCAGAGTACCGGTCTACCAGCACAAGGTATGCGGATCCTTCGTGGTGGAAGTAATCCGCACAGATGTGCTGGAAGGGGTACTCTGGCTCTTCTGGGGCGACTGACGGCATGGCAGGTTGAGAGGGGGCGTTGCCGTTGCATGCTGGGCACCTGTTCCTGGTTGTAGCGATGTCTGCGGGCATACCCGGCCAGTACAGGGAGGAGGTGGCTCTGGCAGTCATCCCGCTTGTGCCCTGGTGGGCTGCATGGAGGGTGGATAGGCAAGTTGGTCTCAGGGATGTGGGGATGATAAGTCGTTCCCCGTAGCATACCACACCGTCTACGATGGAGAGGTGTGGGAGGATTGAGAAGTAGTCCCTGATGGGGGATGGGAGCATCTGCCTGTTGTCGGGTGTGCCTTGCTCGATATAAAACATCAGGTCCTGAAGGGTAGCGTCGGAGGCGGTGGCTGTCTGGAGGTGCTCCCAGCTGATGGGGATTGAAGAGATTGCCTTGCAGACGGCGGTGGAGAGGCCGGACTCGTCTATATGCGCAGAGGTGGTATTGGTGATGGCGCAGTGTGGAGGCAGGGCTGCCCGGACAGGCTGGGCTGGGGTTCGCAACATCATCGGGGAGGTGGAGCTGGGGAGGCGTCCGGGTTCCGGATGGGTGGCGTGAGAGGGCATCGCTGGTGAGGTTCTTAACGCCAGGAATGTACACCATCCGGAACCGGTACCGGAGGGTCTTCTCCTTGATGTTGCGGAGGCGTGGGTTAGGTATGTCCTCGAGGCAGCGATCCCCGAACAGTTTGAGGAGGGGCTTGTGGTCTACAGCTACCACTAGATCGCTGCACCCGAGGACGAAGTGCCGGGCTTTGTCTAAGGCATCCGCCACTGCCAGAGCCTCGCCCTCCACAGGGGCGTAGCGGGACTCGGCAGGGTGGGTAAACCTGGAACCCACAAGGGTGATGCGCCAACCCTCCCGACAACAGAGGATCTCCCGGGATGGGCACTGGCAGTGCTTCTGGAATAGCCAGTACCCTATCCCGTCTTTGCTCCAGTCTGTTGCCAGGCAGGTTGGGCGGTTTCGGTCGAATATGGCTACCCCGTCGCGAATCTTCTCTACAATCTCCGACTTGGATGCCTGGAACGCGTGGTCCAGGGCTGGTGTCCAGAGGAATGGTGAGGTGGGCTTCAGGAGGGCCCTGAATGGCAACATGGTGGCGGTGAGGGAAAATGCATAGGCGACCTGGTTCACCAAGCCGAACCAGGCGCGGATGTCCGTGATGCTTGCTGGGGTGGGGAAGTCGGTGATAGAGTTGAGGAACCTCGGAGCTGGTCGTACTTCGGAGGGGGTGATGTCGAACCCGGCAAACTCCACTCTGTCCTGGGCAAAGCGGAATTTGCGCGGGTTCAGGGTGATGCCGTTCACAGCACAGATGTGGAGCCACTCAGTCGCCTGGTGGAATGCTCCCGTGATGTCGTCCGACCAAAGCAGAGCGTCGTCGATGCATTTGGTCTTCGACATCACGTTGGCAACGAGGGCATCGTACCTGGCCGTGTAGGCATCACCTGAGGCGATGTACCCCTGGGGGGCCGAGCAGTAGCGGTACCTTCCCCAGGGGGTGATGAAGGTGGTGTAATGGCGGTCAGCTTCTTTGAGGGCCACGGAGTGGTAGCCGTTCCAGGCGTCGAAGATGGTCTTTTTGGTGTTGCCTGGAACGGCTCTTGCCTGATGGAATGGGGATGGGCAGTGATGGGTCTCGCGCGTGGCGTGCTGGTTGAGTGGTTGAAGGTTGATGGTCCTCCTGAGTGACCCGTCCTTCTTGGTGCAGATGACCATACGGTGGCACCAAGTGACGGGCGTACCCAGGGGGACCTTCTCCAGCACGCCGAGGCGGACGTCCCGGTCAAGGCCGGCCTTCACCTCGTCCTGCCAATGAATTGGGATATCAATGGGGTTGTGGCAGGGTTTGGGGATGGCGTTGGGGTCAATGTTGAGGGAGAGGGGGGGTCCTGACATCATGGGAAGGGGTTGATGCTCACAGACATTGAACGCACTTGCTGAGTATAAGTCCAGCAAGTGACGTTCAAGCCTGTGACGGTTGGCCTCAGTGCCAGGGAATGGCAGGGAGGTGGGTCTGACAGGGGGCGTGGCACGGGTGGGGCATGAGCAGGGTCTGGGTTGGTTATGGGAAGGTTTGCTCACCACAGGTGTCGAGGGGCTGTCCATAGTTCTGGTCTGCAGGTTCGCGACTTCAGGGGGTGGGGGCCGATTCGGGGTCGCCCATGCATCCGTGCCGTCTCTCGAAGGTGGCGTCTGCTTGCAGAGGGGAAACTCCGTGTGAATCAGTCCCAGATCGATGCAGCTGGCCAGGCTGAGATATAGTTTGGAGGCCAGGTCGCTGAAGTATACCATCTGCCGCGTTTCACGGCCCGAGTGGGTGGATATTCTGAGGAGAGCGGCACCCTTGATGGGGAGGGGGTTGCCACTGGCGGAGCTCATGAGGAGCGTGGCCGGGACCAGGTCGTGGTCAGTAAGGAGCAGTTCCTTCATGAGGGCTGGGCCTGCCAGACAGCTCTGGCACCCCGTGTCAGCTAGGGCTGTGGTGGCGATATTGTGCCTTTCTACCCTGAGGGTGTGGCCGTGGGCCCTGAAATCCTCTCGGTGGGACTAGACTCTCACCTCCATGTTGGGTTGGGGCGGGGAGCGGCGTTGGGTCCAGGTCATGGTGCTGGAGTCCCACGATTGGTGTGGTAGCGATCCCTCGGTCATGGTTGCCACTGTCTCGGAGATCGCGCTCTCTTGCTCCGCCTGTCTCGACCAGCACATCTGTGCATAGTGGTGTTGTCTACCACAGGAGGAGCAAGTGGAGCCAAAGGCGGGGCATTCGAGCCTTCGCACCGCTGTCCGTTCCCTCTCACCGTGGCCTTGGTGGCCACAGAAGCAACACACTGCCTTCGGGTTGATCTTGGGGCGGGTGGTGTTGCTGGGTTGCCCTCTGTTCTGTTGGGGCAGGTTCCGGGGGTGTGTGTGGGAGATGGGTGAGCGGCGTTGGGTCCAGGTCTGTGTTGTCCTTGGTGTGACTGGGTTTGGCTGTCTCTGTTGGCGTCGGTACGCGCTATTGATAGCATCCCCTTGGTCATGGTCGTCACCCAATGAGTCTGTCGAGGTGGGTGTGGTGATGGTGACCGCGGACCGCTTGCCTGCGGCCCTCACCTCGACAAACCTGATTGTCTCCTCGACAGTCATGTTTTGGTTTGTGTCTTTTAGGAGATCTTCCTGAATATCTGCATCTGCCAGGCCAATGCAGAGTTGATCGGCAACTCTTTGCTCCCCTTGGCTGTTGACGACTTCACAGCCAGAGCACTTTTGTGTGAACCTGCACACCTCAGATTGGCCTCGGAGGCGGGCAGCGAACGAGCGAATGGGTTCCCCCCGGTCCTGCACCATGCGGGAGAGGGCGACCCTGGCCACTTTCGGGTTCTCCTCCCGCACTGCAAGGGCCTTGATGGCAGCGAGGAGGTCTGTCTCCGAAAAATCTTCAATGGGTAAAGGTCCCACCGCATTGCGGGTGACGTCCCTTCTTAGCTTCGGCTCGAGGCACTCGAGCAGCTGGATGGCCACATCAGTGCCCGTTAGTCTTACTGCCATGGAGTATGCCCTCCATCTGGTGGCAAAGTAGTGCCAGGCTTCAGTGGTGCCCCCGGCCGTTATCTCTGGGCGCTTGACCGGGGTGGGCTTAGCCCGGGTCGCCTGGCTGTGGATCAGCATGTGTCCATTCAGCACGGCCGCAGTCACCACGGGGATCAACTCTGCTGGTGTCGAGAAGTCGCAGCCGGGGTATGGGCAGTCAACAGCCATTAGGAGGGTGGGCGGTAATTGGAAATATCGAACAACGGTCCCCCTCCTAACTTCTTCGGGCGGGGCTAGGTACTACCAATCACTATCGAAGATTCGCTATACACATAGTTAAGCTCAGTAAGCTATTCACCTAGCTGATGCAACTGGACGAGTTCAACAAGTTATCAGTAGGAAATGTGTATAGCGAATGAATGTGTGCTAGTATGCATGCGCGAGGTAAAGGAGTCGTGTGTGAGGTAAAGGACCGTACGTAGCAATGTTTATACATGTAAGGGTGGTTATTGTCTACTTATTGTTGTTGTTCTTCTTCTTATTAAAATTCAAAATGAGCAAGCAAGCAAGACAACAAACAAATGGATTAATATATAATTAAACAAACAAACAAAAAATATATTATAATTATAAAAATAAAACCCAACCCAGTATGGTATCAACAGCTCTCTCCTGTTCTCTCATCAGCTAGTGGCATAGTTATTGCTCAGCTGCTGGCATGACTCCCCCCCCCCTTTCCCCCCTCTTTCTCCTTGCAAGTTTACAAGTTTCTTGACTATTATAGAGAGTCCCAAGTTTCTCTAGCTAAAATACAAAAGTATGAATTATGGACTGATATATATTGCGGCATCTGGTTAGTTCTAGAGTTATCCTGTGTTAACGTGACCAAATCCTAAGGAGAATTGTAGCTTACTCTCTAGGGCCTAGGCAGTCCTGTAAGCCAGACTACTCTTTCCCTCTCCTCCTTTCATGTACAATCTTCCTCTTTCACTCATAAATTGTCTGGTCCATGAGACTACTCTCTACAAATAAGGTGCTTTATCTAATATGTAAGAACAACAACAAAAACAACAAACAATAATAACAACAACCAGATCTGTCTTATATGTGTTGACTTGTAAGTAAATGTTTACAAAAATATTTGCTCTGGAGATAATACTCACACTGGAGTCACAGAGACTTGTACTCAAGAATGCTCAATTTTAATATCAGAACTACTCAACTGGAGAAGCTAGCTTCCAAGATCAGCAGAGCTGAAGGGGAAAAAAGATTTGTCTTAAAAAGAGGAAGCAATAATGTACTTACACACATTAGCTTCCCCTAAATCATAAACAGTTTGGATTTCAAGTGTAGCATTGCAAAACAAATTTAATCACAGAAGGATGAATTGGTGAGGCTTAAATATGTACATTGTATTTTTTACAAGTTTATTTAAAATATGGAGGTGTAACTTGGTAGCTCTATCAGTTGTCAGCCTATATGCAAATGGCTGCTTTGGAGACATAGTGGAAGAGATTAGGTCGTGGGAGCTTAGCACATGTGTGAAGTCTTGCAAGGAGGTCTGGACAGCAAAACTATCAGGATGCTTTGAGGTTAGGATATAATATACACATTGAGAGGGTAGTCAGCACAACTATTAGTCATTCCAAGTTAAATATTATGAAACAAGGTTAGGGACAACATCAATCAGTTGGCACTAGATCGTTTTTATTCTTATTTAAATTTTAAAAAAAATTTAAAGTAAAATGAAAGACCTTATTTATATCTACTCCTACCAGTAAATTTATTGCTGTCACATCCAGTGCCAGCAGTAAATCCTTCAGAGTCATTAACTCCAGAATTCTCAGATTTGCCGTCTGTTTTTTTAAATGCAATTGCAACAAATTCTCCTCTCCAGTTGCTGCATCACCTTCCCCTTCTTGAGCCATCACCATTCAATGATATATCAGTACTTTACTGGAATTGTCCATTCATTAAGCAGTGAGAATCTTTCCAATGTTTACAAGTATATTTTACCTTATCATCATGTAGAACTACCCAGCTATATAGTGTCTCATAAGCAACTGTAAATTTAATGCTTATTGCCTCGGAAAATATTCCTGGTTCTTGTGCAGTCCCAGGTTAGATGATGCAGTTTATGAATGTGTTAAGAGACAAAGGTAGAGTTTGTAAATTTCTTAATGCAACTGGGTTAAAATTAAGTATGCCACTTTGCAATCGTTGAGAAAGCCTTCAAGATGGTGACTTCTCTCTTTGACTTCCCTACAAGTCAAACAAATAGAACAAACATGATCCGTCAAATTGTGAAATATTTCTTTCTAAACAGAGTCTTCCATTTTCAGGTAATGCAGAAAATATGCAAGAATTCAGGAAATCTGTTAGCACTGCTTAAAAACTATGTTACCTTAAGAAATCCAAAGACAATAAATGCATACATTTCTTCCCCTAACACAAAATGATAATATCAATGTCATTGGCCATAATTTAATTCTGTCTGCTATGGCTAAGGCAACCATTTTCTCTCTGTTCTGTTCTATATAGCTGATAAAATGCGATGTCATAATGTAGTAATTTGTCTTTTTATCGACAGTGAATGCAATATTCATGGAGAATTTACAGCAGAAAGGGTTAGAGTTAGATCAATTGACACACTGGAGTATTTTGAGTAGTTTGCATGGTAGTTACCATGATGGTGCATCAACACAAAAGCTGGTGTTTAAGCACAATGACAACCAAAACACTTTGTTCTCAGTACTGGCCTTCATTCAGCCTAGCCATCTTGAATTCATGCTATATTATGCATTAGAAATTGCATTGATAATTTAGATTTTTTATTTTATAAAACACTCTCCTAAAAGAGAAGGCATTCTCAAAGCAATTGCTGCAAATAGCACACTTGTGCATACATCCAGTAGAGTCTCTCTTCCTAATACCTGTATAGCTTGTGGGTTGAAAACATGGATGGTTGATGAGAAAGGTTAACATTGGCTCATCTGCTTTTGATCAAGATGTGCAAAATTCTTTATAGAGAATGGTAATTGGTCATCAGAAAAATAAAAAGGATACACTCACTAATCTGACTCATTTAATCCATGGTAACACTGTCTCATCATTATTTGCTTTACCTAAAGTAATTGGCTGTTCAAATTCAAGAGTAAAGTAGAGACATAGTACCAGTGTGTGATTCATTATGGACTGCTGAGTGAGCTAAAGAGAGTAAGGAAAGATATAGTGACAATTATTTTCAACGTATTTTTGAAGGCGTATTAAAATTGTTGAAAAATCCAGCAGTGTTTGTAAGCAACAACATCATTCAAATCCTGAATACGCCTCAGTGAAGACTCCTTCAAGAAAACTTTTGTTGTCTCATTTGTTGAATAAGTCTCATCACGATGTGCAAGTCATAGCAAACAAGCAGCAGTCTCATCACGATGTGCAAGTCATAGCAAACAAGCAGCAGTCTCATCATGATGTGCAAGCCTTAGTAAACAAGCAGCAGTCTCATCACGATGTGCAAGTCATAGCAAACCAGCAGCAGTCTCATCAGGATGTGCAAGTCTTAGCAAACAAGCAGCAGTCTCATCACGATGTGCAAGTCATAGCAAACAAGCAGCAGTCTCATCACGATGTGCAAGTCATAGCAAACAAACAGCAGTCTCATCACGATGTGCAAGTCTTAGCAAACAAGCAGCAGTCTCATCATGATGTGCAAGTCATAGCAAACAAGCAGCAGTCTCATCACAATGTGCAAGTCATAACAAACAAGCAGCAGTCACATGACGATGTGCAAGTCATAGCAAACAAGCAGCAGTCTCATCACGATGTGCAAGTCTTAGCAAACAAGCAGCAGTCTCATCATGATGTGCAAGTCATAGCAAACAAGCAGCAGTCTCATCACGATGTGCAAGTCATAGCAAACAAGCAGCAGTCTCATCACGATGTGCAAGTCTTAGCAAACAAGCAGCAGTCTCATCACGATGTGCAAGTCATAGCAAACAAGCAGCAGTCTCATCACGATGTGCAAGTCATAGCAAACAAGCAGCAGTCTCATCACGATGTGCAAGTCATAGCAAACAAGCAGCAGTCTCATCACGATGTGCAAGTCTTAGTAAACAAGCAGCTTCTCTTTAGGAAGTTTTACCTCTTAATATCATTAATGACATATCATAAAAGGGCAATTGATATATACTCACATGACCTCCCTAACACTAATATAGTTGGTGGAGAATTTTGTCGTTTGAAATCGAAGTGGTTACATGTATCCCCAAAAAGTCTTCCACTTTTTCATTCCCCGGAAGCAGTGTTGTCCACTAACTGATCTTAATACCTTCACTCCACTAAAGCTTTTTGGTGCTCCCCATTTAAGATGTGAATGATCTGTCAGGCAATTCAACAATAATCTACAGTGCACACAAGCAGAGGAACACTTTAGTCTTCGTATAATTATATAAACTATAAAACTGAAACTAGTGTAGATAATGCTTGTGAGTTATTTCCTCAAGACACCACACGCAGAATGAAGGTAAAACTTGTTTACATTATGAAAACATAAACATAAACCACACCCCTTGCCATTATATGTTTGGCTACACAAATTTGTCAGTCTAATTATAGCTATGGGCCTGCCGATAGTTAATGCATGATACAATTACACTGCTTAAATAAGGGAGCTAATGGTGCTCTCCTCTCCTCTGTTTTTCTGTTTCACGATGATTACAGAACCACACTCAATGGAATCCTGGTCCTGTGATGATTTTGATGGTTTGACATAAGAGAGGGTGTTGTAGAGAGAGTAGGCAATGTGGACATTCAGCCTTCTGTGTTAGTGATTCTTTTGCTGAGTCCCTTGACATTAGGAAGAACCAAGGTCTTGGTGTCTGTATCAGACTCCACAGGTTGTGTTCGGGATGCCCGCAGAATAGTTTGAATCTTGCTGAGTGGAAAGATGTGGGCTAGGAAGACATAATTCAATCTCCTAAACACATTCCTCTTTGACTTCCTGTCCATACAGATATTCTAGGCTCTCTTCCTCATGCAACTGATAATCCCCTACTTTGTTGTGACCTGTCATAAGGTAAGATCAGTGTGTGTGTTTGCCTGGACACAAGGGTAACCAGCAACCCAAGATCTGGTATCACTCTATTATGACACAGACCCAGTCTCGTGGATTTACAGATTCACCTAACAATTTACATGGAGAATTCAATTTACAATGGGAACTGAGAACAACAACCCCGTGTGTCCAGAGTAAACCCCATTTCAACCTCTCTAAAGCCAACAGCATCTAATGAGTAGGGCTTCCTCATATGACTATACCAATTTCAACTGCTAACACTTTCCAATCAGGAGCCATAACTGCAGCCAGTTCAGGGCTCAGATTTTGAGGTACCCACTTTAGCCGCAGGTAACTTTGGCATCATTATACCTATGCAACATTTTTAGTATTAAAAGGAGGCACACAGAGAGATCTATTAGTTCAAATGAAGTCAGAATCTATGGAGCTCCAAAGTTGTAACTGCTAAGTTTTGTTAGTGTATAATTTAGTACCCGAACATTAGTTTGCTTTTATAAAACATGTTTTCAAAAAATTAAAATCACCACTCTCTTGTGCCTGCATTGCTCTAGAAGTCACAGTAGTTATAGCCATTCAAGATTTGATGATTCGCATTCCAGCCTCTGCAGTTTCATAACAAAAACTACATAGTAAAATAATTATATTGAATGGGCCAGGTCTTAGAAATCAGGACCATATGAATTATACGATTCAAAGCAAGTGTTCACACCTGATCAGACCTTTCCCCCAAAATCATTAACAATACAATAAACAATTCACATGGTTTGAAGATGTGATGTCTGATTTTCAATTTGGTCTTAGGTTTAGACGATAAAAAGAAACAAGTTAGTTGCTGGAGTCCCAAAGCTTGGAGTGAGGATTTACTGAGCTCTGACTTGTGTAGCCCTCACCACTTCAAACACACTTGAAATAGAACAAAAAGGATGAGACCTTTTACAAGCCAAGATTATGATAAAATTTTAAATGGTAAAGGATGATCCAACTGGTTGTGGTCTAATCTCTTTTAAGTATGCTTGCCATCTTCAGGCTTAAATAAACATCCTCTCAGCTATATTTCACATATACATTTCTGATTAACAACCAGGAAAATCCACTGTATTGCAGGGTTTCTGTTTGTGCAATCATAGGTCTGTGTTTACATGACACTATCATATACAAAAAGGCAGAAATAAGGTGCTTCAGCTTCTCACACCAAGTCTTGGATTTGTTTCTAGTATCATAATAGTTTTGATGGCTGCATGGTCGATTTCCGAGTGGCCCAAGACATGCTGCACTGTCAGCATGCAAGGATTCACACTTGCTAACCGCCATGTGAGTATTATGTGATGTATCTCTCATGTGCCAGCTATGTTTATACCTCTTCCCCTCTGCACGTGTGCCACTCCACCCTCCATCTCTTCCTGTGCCTGCATATCGAGGCAAACAAGAAGCTAGTACAAGCCATAGCCAGGGGGAAGGGGGGGGTCCAATTAAAAACCGCTTTTGGAATCTTAAAAAATGAAAACTCTCCTGTCAATCAGTAGACAGAGCATTGAGTGTGTGTGTGTGTATATATGTGTGTGTGTGATGAGAGAGAGAGAGAAGGCTATACACTGCTTGAGTGCATGTACTAACTCTCTGAGTTGAGTGTCACTGTGTTCTTGAGTCTGACAGTCTCTGTGACTACTGAAATAGAGGCAAGGATTGCTGAAAAAAGAGAGCAATTTCCAGTAGCGCCAGGGCGGTCTTTGAAGGTCAGTGACTCACTGCTTTATCTTCTGAGTGTCAGTTATCTCTTACTCGTACTGTTGGTGCTTTGTTACTTTACCTGCTTTTATGTTGTATTACCATTTTGGAATTGTACTTTTGTTGCATGTGTGGTATCTTTTTTTTAATGTTTGTTATGTCCCAGTTAATGCACACTTTTGAGTGAATGGGTCTCTAGAGCTTCTTGAGGCAAGTTGTTCCACAAGGTGACAAGAGCAAGGTACAAAAGAAAATTTGGATGCCTGCATCTTAGCAAATGGTTGATTCAACTGGTATTGGTCCTTAGTTATTCTTCCTGTTCAGTTTGATAATGAATACTACATCTTGGGGAAATGGTTTAATAATTTTGAATACTGAAGGGTTTTAAACACCCGAAAGACAGAGTACATTTTTAGTGATGAGGTAAAGAATCACATAAACCAAAAGACCAAGGAATGTTTATAACACGTGAGAGTACGAGTAAATCCCACAGAACCCCCCCCAGTACACGAACTAATGTTCAATGAGTCGTTGTCTTGGTCTGACTGGACGTCCTGATCTCGTTACCACTGGCACAAATGGGACTGCTTCTGTATTTAGGCCTGTACCAACCAGAGTGGCGGGAGATTGATGAGGTGTGCTGTAATCCACCGGAGCCGGCTTGAGACGATCCACTGAGATGTTGTCCAGCCTTGACCCAAGATCAACAGTGTAGAACTTGTTAGACTTGCTGACCACTCGAAAGGGACCGTCGTACGGACGTGTAAGGGGAGGTCTGTGCTTGTCGCGGCGGATGAAAACCTGGGTACAGTTGTCGAGTGCAGGAGGTCTGTTGGTGCGGGTGGCGCCATGCCGAACCACAGAAGCTGTACGAAGGTTGTCCATTGCTCTACGGAGTGATGGAAGGAAGTCGACTGGACGGGATGGTTCGAATGCTCCTGGTGCCTCAAAAAACCCACCAGGAAGCCGAAGACAAGTGCCATAAACCATCTCCGCACTGGAGCAGCCCAAGTCCTCCTTAAAAGCAGTGCGGAGACCCAACATAACCACTGGAAGCTCCTCCATCCAGTTCGGATTGTTTCCGAGACGGGCCATGAGGGAAGCTTTCATGGTGCGATGGAATCTCTCCACCATACCATTGGCCTGAGGATGGTACGAAGCTGTGCGGTTGGCCTTCGTTCCTAAGATATGGTGTAGCTGGTCCCAGAGCTCAGACGTGAACTGGGGACCACGGTCCGAAGTCATCTCACCTGGTACGCCGAACCTGGAGATCCATTCACGGAAAAGCGCTCTGCCACACGTTGATGCAGTCGAATCCGTCATGGGAATGGCCTCGGTCCAACGAGTGAACCTGTCGATGATGGTGAAGAGGTAGGTAAATCCCTGAGAGGGTGTGAGGGGCCCCACAATGTCTACGTGGAGATGGTCGAAACGGCAGTCTGGCTCCTCAAAGTCCTGCAGGGAAGCACGAGTATGTTGGCTGACCTTGCTCTGATGACAGTCCAAGCACAACTTGCACCAGTTGGTGATGTCTTTGTTCATGCAGGGCCACACAAACTCACTGGAGACTGCCCTGAGAGTGGGCTTTTTACCCAGATGAGCGAGACCGTGGAGGGCATCAAACACCTTTTTACGCCATGGTGCTGGAACAAAAGGCCTCGAGCGCCTACGTGCCGTATCACACAGTAGTTTGATGCCGCCAATGTCGACCTCTCGTAATACCATGCCCGTATCAACTTTGACTTTGTAGTTGATGGAGTCGGGATCGGTCTGTTGACAGGTAGCCATATCCCTGAAGTCAATTGGGGATGTAAGGACAGCGTTGAGTTCTGCGCAGGACCTGCTGAGGGCATCGGCTACCACATTAGTTTTTCCAGGCAAGTAGCGAAGGTCAGTCGTGAATTCTGCAATGTAACTCAGGTGCCTTGTTTGTCGAGGTGAACGGTCAGCAGCTGATGTAATGGCAGTGGTTAGTGGAAGGTGGTCTGTGTAAATTGTAAACTGTCGACCCTCCAGGAAGTAGCGGAAATGCTTGGTGCTGAGGTAAATGGCCAATAGCTCGCGGTCAAAAGCACTGTACTTGAGCTCAGCGCATGACAGCTTCCTGGAGAAAAAGGCAAGTGGTTTCCATTCTCCATCGATCAACTGATCGAGGCTGGCGCCAACAGCTGTACCCGAAGCATCGCATGTGACAGCAGTAGCCGCCTTGATGTTCGGGTGTACAAGCAGTGTGGCATCGCTGAGTGCTTGCTTGGCATTACGGAAGGCAGTACTCTGTTCACGACCCCATGTGAGCTTCCGGGGGCTTCCCTGGAGAACTGCATGTAAGGGGCGAAGCACCTCAGCGGCATGGGGAATAAAACGGTGGTAGAAATTGATGGCTCCCAAGAACTGTTGAAGCGCCTTGACGGAATCTGGTTCTTGTATCCGCAGGATGCAGTCGACCCTGTCAGCAGGAGGGGTGATGCCGTTCTTGCTGACTGTGTGGCCCAAGAATTCGAGAGTGGTCTTACCGAAGACGCACTTATCACGGTTAATCACCAAGCCATTCTCCGTCAATACCTGAAAGATCTGTTTCAGATGGCCAGCATGCTCCTCCTGGTTGTGAGATGCAATGAGTATATCATCCAGGTAGACAAACGCAAAAGAGAGGCCTCGCAGGATGTGATCCATCAACCTCTGAAATGTCTGCCCAGCGTTGGAGAGGCCGAATGGCATCCGCAGAAATTCGAACAAGCCAAAGGGTGTGATGACTGCCGTCTTGTGAATGTCCTCAGGTGCTACTGGAATCTGATGATAACCCTTGCGAAGGTCAATCTTGGAAAAAACAGTGCAGCCATCCAGTTTGGCATTGAAATCCTGGATATGAGGGACGGGGTAGCGGTCATTTGTTGTAGAGGCGTTGAGCTGCCTGAAATCGCCACATGGCCTCCATGAGCCATCTGGTTTCCTCACCATGTGGAGGGGAGTGGCGTAGGGACTGGATGATCTCCGACAGATACGATCTTCTACCATACCCTCGAAGGCCTTTTTGGCATCTGCAAGTCGGTCCGGGGGAAGACGTCGGGCATGCATGTGAGGAGGAGGGCCATTAGTTGGAATGTAATGGAAAACACCGTGCTTGTTGATGGGCGAACGAAAGTTGGGTACCATTATGTTGGGGAACTCGAAGAGAATGGAGGACCACTGGTCGTGCTCCGGGGTGTCGACGTGTAGCACGGCACAGTTTCCGTGAATGGCCTTCCCAGCCGTCATGCCAGCGTAGGAGGGAATTGCATAGAGTGTGCGTCGTTGAAAGTCAACAGCTAGGTTATTGGAAGACAGGAAGTCGAGGCCGAGGATGGGCTTGGTGACGGTAGCTAGTCTGAACGACCAACTCATTTGTCGAAAACCCAGGTCGATGCAGATTTCCCGTGTACCATAGGTTGTGATGTGGGAGCCATTGGCAGCTATAAGAGGGGCAGTTTGTGGTCGAGTTTTCTGATCCTGGAAGGATGCTGGAAAGATGCTGACAGTCGCACCAGAGTCAACCAAAAAACGTGTGCCGGAACGCCTGTCAGTGAGGTAGAGGAGGGGGACAGCCGTATCTCCATTGTCAATTGTATAGATGGAGTGGTTTAATAGTAGCTGCTTGTCACCAGACTTGTTGATTTGTTGAGAGCTCTTTGTATGATTGCCGGGCGCAGGAGCTACTGGCGACCGGCCGAGTCGTTTCCCGTCATCTTGAACTTGCAAGGGGCCTTGCACTTTTGCGCCTTACTACCAAAGCGTGTGTGGTAAAAGCACAATCCGGAGGCGCTCGTCTTGTCCATTCCAGGCGGCCGGCTGACCATATGCACATTGATACATTCCTGGATGGTTTCGGCCACGTCGTCGGCTGCCTCCGCATATGCCTCTATGTTCGCAAACTTCCTGCCGGCCAATGCAGTTCTGACTCCAGGCGGCATGACGCTTTTGAATTGGTGGAAGAACTCCTCGGAGGTAGAATCGGATGAAAGGGGGCGCATATGCATCAGCAGTGTAGTGGGTGTCATGCTTGGATCCAGGGTGGTAAATGAGGCCAGCTTCTTGGCCTTCTGTGCCTTCGTGAGGCCAAACTGCTTGATGAGGGCAGCCTTGAGCGAGCCATACTGGTCGTCCTCTGTGGCGTTTTCCACAGCAAACTCCATGAGTTCAGCGATGTCGGCTGGAAGGGTCGAGAGGAGGTAGGCGAACTTAGTTTTGTCAGCTACAATGGCGGGGTTGCGGATGGCAAACTGGGCTTCTACTTGACGGAACCACATGGCGGGGTTGGACTTGTAGAAGGGAGGCAGTTTGAGTGCCACTGCGTTGGTCTCTGCCATTCTGGCGCGAACTTTTTCCAATCTTGTGCACTTGAACTAATTGGAGTGGAGATTGCTACAAGGAGAGGTTGTTCAGCTGTAGAATGTCTTGGGTGTCGTAGCGTGTCTCTTGCTGCTCGTCGGGGTCACCATTGAAGGGTTTTAAACACCCGAAAGACAGAGTACATTTTTAGTGATGAGGTAAAGAATCACATAAACCAAAAGACCAAGGAATGTTTATAACACGTGAGAGTACGAGTAAATCCCACAATACCATACACAACTTCAGAAATATTCTGCGATTCTTAAGAGGTGGGCTTCCAATTGTGATTATATACTAGGTCCTGATAGTTGTGTTTCGTACACATTCTTGAGAGCAAACTTTTGGACTTTCTCAAGTTTAGCAACATCTCCAATGCGGTATGGGTCCCAAACAGGAGCAGCATATTTCAGATGTGGACGTACTATATAGGACATTATACATCTCGGCGGCATCTATATATATGATTATAGAAACTCCTATATAATAGGCCAATCAGTTTCCTAGTTTTAGCACAAATACTGTCTATAGCTATGTGCAGACCAAGTTAGTTCCGAAGAGAGCATCACACCACGGTATTTGTAAGAATTAACTTGGTCCAGAGCTGTACCATTCAGAACAAGTTTGGAAGGCCATAATGGTTTCTTTTTCCTTGATATCATGATGACATGGTCTTACACTTTGTTGGGTTAAAAGGAAAGATTATTACAACAGGCCCAGTAGTTGATACGGTCAATGTCCATTGTAGACTGAGAAGTCATTAATTGTTGTAATTGGTTATTCCATCCAGAGAGAAATTCTGTGTTACATCATCCATATAGAAAGAGTAATGGACCCAATATATACCTAATCCTGTGGAACACCCGATAGTAAGGACATCCCATGAACCTACTACCACATGTTGCGCTTCCTGCTACATAAGCATCAGCTGAAAGGAAAAGGTGCAAGCAGTGAAATTGGGGGGTAATTGAAAAAGGAATCCCCTCTCAACAATCCTGGCCACAGGCCTCCTGTAGTAATAGTAGGGGCCATTTTAATAGTGCAAAGCTCTGAGGGAAATCCTATCTCCGAACCTCTATATCGAAAGACTGATAATTAATGTTACAGTTCACGAGAATTACGGTCTAACTAGAGCTTATGATAATGAGAGCGTTGAAAATAAAATTATGCCACTTTTGTGACTTAAGCCGCACCCATTTGCAGCCTCAGGGGGATCACCCAGACATCGTCAACATAATGGATGTTTGAAGTAGGACAGTAGTGGGAGCGGGAGCCACGTGGAAGAGAACCTGCCACGTGAACCATCTTATAGGGAAACAATGCTGAAGTGGACTGGGAGTTTTTACCGTTCTTTGCGCCTTGTCTCACCAAAATCTCTCACCCCGGCCCTGCGCAGCATGTCTTCTGTAGCGCAAGATTCCGACCTCCTCATCAACCAGCCAAAATATTCGTGGCTGAAAGAGCTAGGTTTGAAAGCTGACAACCCTGGAGTGTTTGATGGCTCTTCTTGGCATGGTGGAGGAAGAGTATGTCCAATTATGTTTGCTTGGTAGAGGTTACCTTCTAAAATTCTTGCAGGTTGTGACTTCCTATTCCCCTTCATCTGAGAAACCTATAGCACGTGTGACTGAAGTAAGTGAGCCTTTATAGATTATCTGTGGGTATTTTTCTCTCCACTACCTTGTATCTTCCATATCTGGCTTTGGTGAACCTTTCCAGCGATGGGAATGGTGATATGCAAACATTCAAAATGACCTCTCGTCCAATTATTACAAACCAAAAATACATAAATTCTGAATGTACATGTGTGATAATAGGCAGCATGGCTACTTGCATATGAGCTAGCTTTGCATTCCTCTTGCTTGCTGCACATGCTCAGAGTGTAGGTAATTGCCTATCAAGCGATCTGATTGGATTGCAACTATAGTTACAGGAGAAACAAGTTGGGCCCTTTACTGAAAAGGAAGGAAGGGTTGCCAATGCCAGACCAATTTCCCTCCCCCCCATAACGTCCTCTTCCCTTTGCTCCCCTCTCCCCAACGTCCTCTTCCATTTGCTCTCCCCTCCCCTTCCTCTCTGAGCTCTCCTTTCTTCCCCCTGACCTACCTTCCCAATTGTTCCTTCACTTACTTTAGGGATCCTTGGAAGATTATAACCAGGCTGTACAAAACTGCACAGATGCGTGGAAATACTGGAGGGAGGTCAGTATATTAATTAAGTATCCCAACCATTGTCCTTTACAACATTTCTTACTCCAATTCCACACAGGTACCAGCTCCAAAGAGAGGAGAAATTGTCCGACAGATAGGAGATGCCCTTCGTCAAAAGATCAACTTACTAGCAAAGCTACTCTCATTAGAGAATGGAAAAATCCTTGCAGAAGGTGTTGGTGAGGTGCTGGAGTATGTGGACATGTGCGATTATGCTGTTGGTCTCTCAAGATCATTCAGTGGGAAGATTCTACCCTCTGAGAGTAAGTTGGTGAATATTTTAAATGGGTGTATCCTCATGCATTATAGTATGCAATTTATGTTGTGTGTGCAATCTATTTGTGCACTCTCTTTTGGCACTGGAGTTGCAGGTATAACCGTACATGCACCCAAAGTTGGGAGCTAAATCGTCAAATATATATCTTTGTACTGAACATTGCAACTCCTTTATGTGATTGACCTGTTCAGTTCATGGGAGCTTACAAGTATGGCTTAATTAATGCTAGTTCACAATATGCTGAGCGTCGATGCTGCATTATTCTGTGATGAATAAAACCTAGCAAATATTTTGACAAATTGTGAAAGTGAGAGAAGGAAATGCCATGATCTTATTGTGAGATATTTTGTATTGAAATGTGAACTTCAAACTGAAAACGAACACACAAAAAACAATTGTAGGATTTCTATCGCTTTGAATGGCAGAATCACAAGCTGCAGTATCAGCTGTTCCAGTACCGGCTGTTCCGGTACCAGCTATTCAAGTACCAGCATCACCTGCTCCAGCGTCACCTGCTCCAGCATCAGTGTCAACATTAGTTGGGTGCAGCTGGCTAGAGATTTGCATGTGAAAGCCGAATCAGTTTGCTAGGGCAAGCAAAAAGGAAGAGTCGAAGTTAGCTATTCTTGCAAGATATCCAAAAGTAGCCACTCAAGCTGGACTTGAGTACGGCGTTGGAAGGGTTGAGATTTAAAAAAATGGAGTCAACCTTGGAGAGTCAAGCATCTTTGATAGTCAGGGGATGAGTTCAAGTCGTAATGTCATGTGCCTTGCTCAAGGCGACACCTTGGAAATGCTCTATATCTCTGGTTCATCATTCAGAAAAGGCACTCCAGTCAGTGAACTGTTGCCAAGAGAGAAGGCAGCAGAATTCCATGAAGTGTTACACGATTGAGAATCTGTTATCTGGCAGTGCAGGCTGGCTGGCTATTGGTGATGATAGACCACCAATTGTTGCAGGCAGTATGTTCTGAATTCTTCGAGACATTTGGCATGCAAGAGGAGGCATGCAAACAATTCGTGGATTTTGATTGTATTTTTTTGTATTTTTTTTCAAGTGAATAATGCTGATGTACAGAATCTAGTTGTGGTCAAAAAATTGCTAATACACAATACATACAACACTACCTACTGTAAATAGATGTATGGGTGATGTGTGTAAGACAGCATGGCAGCTACTGAGGACATAGCTGCTTCTCCTCCTAGGACCAGGAAGCTGCTCACATCCCACCGACTTGCAGATAAAAAGAGTCAGCATTTTAATTATATTCATGAGTTTATATTGACATGTTTTTTTGCGTGTCCGTCTTTATCCAAACTGTTAGTTCCCAATGTGTTTGGATATGCAAGGGTCTACTGTATAGCCAGGTTGTCTTGTGCGGATGGAATATGATGAAAGCATCATGTGCGATGGTTTCAGTTGGCAGTACAAGTCATGTTGGGCCAGCACTATAGTTTCATGGCTAGTCAACTAGGCCAGGGTTTTGCTGTGTGACACAAGATGCGTCTGATTAAGTTGAGCACTAAGAAAAGATGATTTTTTTTTGGAAAAATGTTTAGAAAAAAGTTGTGTCTTGACTTTAAGCTCCATTCCACAAGCATAGTATACTTCATCGCCACATCTGAGATGTATCTGTGTCTCTTCTGTATATGCTCACCCATAAAAAAGAGAGAGAGTTGGTTGTCCATGTCTTACAATAAAACGCGCGACTTAGAGGGAAATGGTCGTATTAGCAAAGGTAAAAAGATTGAGAAAACTGGTGAGTTTTAAAAAGTACCAACCAACGTGAGCTGGCTGCCTACCTCCCTTCCTTCCTCTGTCCCTCCTTCCTTCCTGCACCCTTCCTCCATCCTTCCTTCCTCCATCCCTTCCTTCCTCCATCCCTTCCTTCCTTCCTTTCTCCCTTCCTTCCTCCCTCCGCCCTTCCTCCATCTTCCTTCCTCCATCCCTTCCTTCCTTCTTTCTTCCTTTCTTGCTGCACGTGTTGTTAATAGTGTGGACACAACCAGTGTGCACTGACTTGAATTCAGGTTGCTCAGGAGTGGATGCGCTTCCATTCTGGCACGGTGTGGATTTAATTAACCATAAACAGTAAATCTGAAACTCTTGATGTCCTCTGCATGGTCTTCTCGAAAATGAAGTAGCTTCCAAGTGTTCTAATTAATCCTCCTCTCTCTCTGCCATATTTCCATGTGTGAATTTCTGTTTTCACAACCAGCCAGGAACACCCCCCCAAGGAACATGATTATGTAGCTATGAAACAAAAAGACTTGGCATGATGCCTCAGCTTTTCCCCAAATGCCCTGCATTAACTTGGCATGATGCCTCAGCTCTCCCCCAAATGCCCTGCATTAACAATGAGAATCTAGCATCACTGGAGATGTGCCTGCTGCTGTTAGTATCATATCCTAGGCAGCTTTCCCATGCATGTGAAGGTAGCTCTATTATATGTGCAATGTGAAGGTGCCAGCTATGTATTCGTGACACTGACTGTTATTCAGTGAAGACTGACACACACATGAAGTGCACTGTAATGCTGAAAAGACGCACAAGTGTGTCTTGCAATGATAGTGCTCGTCTTATCCTGCTTCCTGTTTTATTGTGTTGAGAGTGACTTGGTTAATTAAAGACAAGTCCAGGACCATTATAGAGTTTTTACATTAGGACCAGGTCACATGCTGATGGAGCAGTGGAACCCAGTGGGTGTCGTTGGCATCATCACAGCTTTCAACTTCCCCGTAGCTGTGTTTGGCTGGAACCAATGCCTCAGTCTCATCTGTGGCAACTGTACTTTGTGGTGAGTGATGTCGTCTTTTTCCTCCAGTTAACTATCTCCTCCCATTTCAATTCTTCCTCCATATCCTTTGCTTCCTTTATCTTCATATGTGTCCGCTGCCTCTTTTCTCTTCCTTCTTACATACCCTCCATCTCCTTCTTCCATGTTCTCCACCTCTTTCCTCTTCTTTCCTCCATGTCCTCCACCTCTTTGCTCCTCTTCCATTCCTCCATGTCCTCCACACCTGTTCCCTCTTTCCTCCCTGCTCTGTGCCTCTTTCCTCTTCCTTTTGTGTCCTCCACCTTTCTCTTCTTCCATGTTCTCCACCTCTTTCCTCTTCCGTTGTGTTCTCCACCTTTCTCTTCCTTCTTCCATGTTCTCCACCTATTTCCTATTTCCTTGTGTCCTCCACCTTTCTCTTCCTTCCTCCATCTTCTCCACCTCTTTCCTCATGCCGTCCACCTTTCTCTTCCATGTCCTCCACCTCTTTCCTCTTCCCTTGTGTTCTCCACCTTTCTCTTCCTTCCTCCATGCCCTACGCCTGTGCTCGTTAGTTAGAATACACCACAAATTTTTCATCAAGGCTAGCAGTGAGAAAAGCTAGTCCCTTATTCTACTGATGCTCTTTAACCCACTCACCGTCATAAGCGTATATATACGTCCAAACCACATAATTATCGGGGGGAAATCATGGAAATCATTAAAAAAATCAATCGTTCGGTTGTAAATTAAGATATGAATATAAAAAAATAGCTCAATTCTTGCTCTACGTACGTGCCGAATATAAGAGCCGTACGGGTTCGGTAACTAAGGTAAAGTAAAATTGAAATCGCTGACCATTCACTTTTTTTATCAAGTTGGAAATGACGGTCAGACTAACTTTAGACCAATTTCTTTCTAGGATTCAAGACGACGACGACTAGGTCCTATCAGAGGACGAAAGTAGCAGCAAGGAAGGTGAAGTAATCTATTTCTAACTTGGGAAGAGTAGCATTGATCCTGAAATTGTGCTATCGATGGGTGGGAGATACTTTTGGACAAATTTCTGGCGAGAGCGGTGCCGCTCGATAGTCTGTTTGGGCGGAGGAGAGTCTAGCAGTGACGAAGAAGACTATGCCAGTGAGTTTTGTTTACTTGCTAGCTAAGTAGCTAGCCGATAGTCTGTTTGGGCGGAGGAGAGTCTAGCAGTGACGAAGAAGACTATGCCAGTGAGTTTTTTTTACTTGCTAGCTAAGTAGCTAGCAAGTAAAGCATGTTCTGGATAGAATGGTTTAGCTGTTCTTTCGTGGGACAATCCAAATATAAATTCATTAGGTCGAGGAGGCAATACTTTTTGTTTATGTTGCATTATTCTTTTTAGGTATGGTGCAACCAACCCCTTCACTGTCACCCTTCCTCATAGCCACTTCTTGTGGAGTTCATACTCCTTCGGTTCATACTCCTTCAAGGCCTGTTGGTCAGCGTAGTCGCAGAACTAGGGGCAGTAAGTAGAACTAGGAGAGTCAACTTGCACATCTGAGTTCACGTAGTCAAGTAACTTCCAGTCTTCATTTGGATACCTCAATGGCTTCTTGTACCAGTCATGTTTGATGCTACATACATTGTGTACCAAGTGTTATAAGAGTAAATGAAATGTGAAAATATATATTCCTAGATGGTGTCTATACATTACATTGTGGTAGTGTACATTGTGGTAGTGTGGCACTATGATGTCTTCTTGTATGTTGCTGGCCAGTATCTTATCAAGCCTCCATCACTGTCTGAGTGGCTCAAAACACCTTGATGATATACCATACTCGAGGGGGAAATGAAATATGGCCATATACGTGTGTGCACGTACATAGATCATATTACATGTACTACAATTGTTAATTATCTGTGAAACCAGAACTCAAACCTAATTAGATTCATGGCATTGTGGTTTGTTTCTATGGCAACTGTAGGTTACCACAATGTTGGTCATCATAAGGGCTTTCATGTGAACTATGGTTGCTAAGGACTTTAGTCAACCTTTGCTGAAATAGCATTGCATATGTTTATGCAGGTCAATTTTTGGTAATTTTTCAAAATAAAGTCAATGGTGGAAGGGTTAAAGAGGATTTCACTTCTTGTGACCTAATGAAAGTATGTAGTCCTAATAGGTAAGAATAACAACAGCCATAACGTAGTGTGTGTATGTATGTATGTGTGTGTGTGATGTGGTAATGGAAGATTCTGTGTGTATACATACCGATAAAATTTAATGATGATCCGTCATTGTCACAGATGAATCTCCTCGGTCTCCTTCCTCCCATGCTACATGTCCATCGGCATTAATTACACTCACCTTACCTTCCTTGCTCACTTCCTCCTCCCCTCTGATACTCTAGGAAAGGGGCGCCATCAACCCCGCTGATCCATGTTGCAGTGACAAAGATCGTTGAGGAGGTGCTAGTAGCCAACTCTGTCCCAGCTGCCATATGCTCCATGGTGAGTGGAGGGGCAGAGATTGGGGAGGCCATGGCTAAAGACCGGCGAGTCCCTCTCCTCTCCTTCACTGGGAGCACTCCGGTATGTACATAAGACAGTACATAAGACAGTAACACAGAGAGATATGGCCTGCTTGCTACTTTTAATTCCAGCCCCCACTACTTGGGCTCCACTTATCCACTTACCATCTTCACATGCTTGCTTGCTTCTCCACATTAATCCCAACCTCACTATCCCATAAGCTCCCCCCCCCCAAAAAAAAACCCACACACAACAACAACAACAACTTGATGTTCTGTTTGTGTTGGACATTTGTGGTATATTTTGAGCGACAGCATTGCTGTACTGTTTGCCAACAACGCAAGTATGTACGAACAGTATATTAGGCACCGATTTAAGCTTTGTAATATTGAATTCCACTTGCGCATGCTCGCTCTCCCATTGATCGACGAAGGCGCGAGAAAGGAAAACCCTCGTTGCTTGAGTGGTTACTGTTTTTCAGCGCTCACCTTCTCGGAGTCAAGTTGCCTTATTCCATGTATAAGAAATAGAATTCTATCCTCGGAATCTAGAGGCTGCAGCTATTGTCTGTATTTTGAAGTAGGAGGGTATAACCACGACGAGGCAAGGCTGTCGACAGTTTTGTTAAGCAGTACCGCGAGACTGGTACCCATCGCCAGACGGCCAGGGAGTGGGAGACATTTGTTAGGCTGCTCTCCAGCAGGTCATGAGGAACAGATGCAAGAAAATGGCGAGACGACAGCGTACCAACTCTGCCCACCCACCTTCACAGCAAAGGGTGCGTTGCAAGACAATGCTTGGTTGGACTTTTCGAGGTAGTGTGCGTACTGCCGACTGATCAGAGAAGCCAACAAGGTTTGTGTTGAACTAGTTTTGGGGCTGAATGACATGAAGGTTAATATCTAGTCTAGTAGCTGTCTCTTGCCCACACTGAAGCTAGTCGGGTGCTAGTGGCCAATGATAATCTAGGCTTGGGTCTTGATGGCAGTTTGGCTAGAGCCGATGTATTTGAATCAGATTGGAATTGGCCATTGGATTTAGCTTAGGCACCTTGTAGGTGTGAAGCCTTAAGACTGGTTCACAATATGCTGCTCGCAGTAGTGATGCAATGTGTCAATTTTGTGATGTTGTGACATGAAGTATGCTTCACTTGAATAGACTCCATTTCTATTCTAGTTCCGGTTGCGGCACACCAGTCGGCTTGTGTTGGTGTGCTTTATTTGTGTTCCCGCTCCCAAAAAGTGTCTCCAAGGAAGAGATGATTGTGGGGAGGTTGATAGAGGCAGTGAGGAACTTTCCTAGCATATGGCTGTATCGGCAAGCCATTTAGAGATTGAAGCTCATTAATTAATGAGTGGGGTTTCATAATTGGGGGGTGACGGTTCAGTTTGATGCGACTCGACCAGGGGGATATTGGAACTGCTCGAAGCAACTCGACGCTAAGGCCTCGTGACATGTTGTGAACTGGCCTTTAAGACTAGGGCAAGACTAGGGCAAGAATGATATAGAACACTGGTGAATTTAACTTAAGACTAGGGCAAGAATGATATAGAGCACTGGTGAATTTAACTTAAGACTAGGGCAAGAATTATATAGAACACTGGTGAATTTAACTTAAGACTAGGGCAAGAATTATATAGAACACTGGTGAATTTGACTAGGGCAAGAATGATATACAGTAGAGGCCAAAAAAAACTTTACGTACCGTTTGCGTTGGACGTTTGAGTCGCAGCGTTGCTGTACCGTTAGCCATACGTTCGCCGAACGTTGGCCATACGTTCGCTAAACGTTGGCCAAAAACGTTAGGGATCGTTAATTGAGCGTTGTAAAATTGAATTTCTCTCCAGCGCATGCCAGATCGACGAAGGCGGGAGAGGCTAACTGTCGTTGCTCTAGCGGTTATTCTTTTTCAGAATCAAGATGCCTTCTTAATAGAATTTTATTCTTTAGGATCTAGAGGATTCAAGGCTGCAGCTATCGTCTGTATTTTGAAGGAGGGCCTGACAGCAACAAGGCAAAGCGTCCAGTTTTGTCAAGCACTGCGAGACTGGTATCGCCTCACAGCCATGGAGCGGAGTTTTTTATTGCTGGCCCAAAACTCGTGGTCGAAAAGATGCTTGGAATATGATGAGAAGACAGCATACCAACTGCAGTTCTCATTCACAGCGAAGGGAACCCAGTCTTGCTTTGCAGGACATTGCTTGTGTTGATATTTTGAGTCAGTGGTAATGCCAACTGATAAGAGAAGCCAATAAAGTTTGTGTTGAACTAGTTTTGGGATGGAACTATGTGAAAGTTATAATATCTAGTGTAGAAGCTTTCTGTGTCACACTGAAGCTATGTTGGTTGCTAGTGGCTAATGATAATCTAGGCCTGGGTCTTGATGGTATTTTGGTTAGAGCCAATGTGCCGATTGCCATTGGATTAAATATATATATAGTTTAGGGACTTTGTAGATGTTATGGCTTAAGTCTAGGGCAAGATATTGATATAGAACACTGGTGAATTGGTATAGTGACTCATGTAATAACATGATCAATAGCAGTATCATTTATCCCTGTCCTAGGTCAAGAGATTGGAGCGAGATACAGAACCTTGAAGAGGACAGACGAGTGCACAGTTCAATTGGAAACACATAGGCTTTTTTTTGTTGTATAAGGCAGGCACGAAAGAACAAGCCAAGATATGATTCATGTTGTATTATGGTTGTGTGTAATAAGGTGTAGATTTATACTCAGGTGTTTTAAACCTCTGTTGATTATAGCGTGAAACATTTGGTGAAGGTAAATGTGTGGGCCAGTATTATGAGAGCCACTTTTTGTTCAAATTCTTCACTAGACCCTTTTTACCCTTTGTAAAGGATGTTTGCTCCCATCACCGCATGCAGGACACTGACCCCAAACGTACATCCAGGCTGGCTAAGGAGTTCGATATAAATTGATGGAGGATGCCTCCTGAGTTTCAAGATGCCAACCCCATTGAAGACCTGTGACACGAGTACATCAGGAGAGAAGTGAAGCCCAAGTCCAAAGCTGAATTGGTGGACAGCATAACACAATTTTGATTAAGTGCATATGTCAGAAGTAGAACAGACACCTGGAGGGTTAGGCCACGGGGGGGGGGGGGTTTATTTGGAAATCACTTGCCAAGCAATGCTTCTTGATATCAAGTTGGCAAAACTTTCGTGTGTTTGGGTAGTTAGAGATGTTAAATTTTCTTATTAAATTATCAATAAGAAGATATAAAATAATGATAATTTCAAAAACAACTATATAGTTATTGAACAAGTCCAGTCCTGACCCCGCCACCACAGATGTAGAGTGAAGAACTGTAATCCTCGTCTTCCATGACAGGCTTGAATTCTTCCTCCATGGCTGCCTGGTAACTGCATTTCAAAATAGTAAATCACATCTGAACTTGATTTAAAGAATTTGATTTAAAACTTAACAATAGCTGAAATCTTGCCATTATATATCACCCTCAGTGCCTTTGAGGAGCACCCTAAAACATTGCTGCTTGGTACAGCCACCCAGAACTTTCATTCTGCCAGAAGACCAAACGATAGTCAGTATAATTATCATTACTGGATCCACTGTTCTAGCTTTTGTTTTGTTTTAAATACTGTATGTAACACTAACAACTAGACTGAAGTAAAGGCTGGGTCACTACCACAGATAGGCGCTAGAGGTTCAAGCCATTGGAGTTCTACCTAGTGTTACACTTACTGCTCAGAGCGAAGGTAGCAGCGAGAGTTCTTCTGTGAGCCATTCCCAGGACAAATCAAAAGTAGAAGCTGCAACAAAACAGAACAGTAATCAACAGTAGGCCGACTGACTTGACTTTACGCGCTCTATCGAACACGTGGTGTAGGATACCGAATGTTGATTGCGCGTTTCGGGTAATTAAATAACGGTTCGTGCGTTGCGTTCGCAATACGTTGCTTGAGCGTTATCTGTGCGTTCCTTGAGCGTTGCTTGAGCGTTTCTTAAGAAACGTTTCTGCGTTGAACGTTTACCCAACGCAACGGTACGTAAAGTTTTTTTGGGCCGCTACTGTAGAACACTGGTGAATTTAACTTAATTAAGACTAGGGCAAGAATGATATAGAACACTGGTGAATTTAACTTAAGACTAGGGCAAGAATGATATAGAACACTGGTGAATTTAACTTAAGACTAGGGCAAGAATGATATAGAGCACTGGTGAATTTAACTTAAGACTAGGGCAAGAATTATATAGAACACTGGTGAATTTAACTTAAGACTAGGGCAAGAATGATCTAGAACACTGGTGAATTTAACTTAAGACTAGGGCAAGAATGATCTAGAACACTGGTGAATTTAACTTAAGACTAGGGCAAGAATTATATAGAACACTGGTGAATTTAACTTAAGACTAGGGCAAGAATTATATAGAACACTGGTGAATTTAACTTAAGACTAGGGCAAGAATTATATAGAACACTGGTGAATTTAACTTAAGACTAGGGCAAGAATTATATAGAACACTGGTGAATTTAACTTAAGACTAGGGCAAGAATTATATAGAACACTGGTGAATTTAACTAAGACTAGGGCAAGAATTATATAGAACACTGGTGAATTTAACTTAATTAAGACTAGGGCAAGAATGATATACAACACTGGTGAATTTAACTTAAGACTAGGGCAAGAATTATATAGAACACTGGTGAATTTAACTTAAGACTAGGGCAAGAATGATATACAACACTGGTGAATTTAACTTAAGACTAGGGCAAGAATTATATAGAGCACTGGTGAATTTAACTTAAGACTAGGGCAAGAATGATATAGAGCACTGGTGAATTTAACTTAAGACTAGGGCAAGAATTATATAGAACACTGGTGAATTTAACTTAAGACTAGGGCAAGAATTATATAGAACACTGGTGAATTTAACTTAAGACTAGGGCAAGAATGATCTAGAACACTGGTGAATTTAACTTAAGACTAGGGCAAGAATGATCTAGAACACTGGTGAATTTAACTTAAGACTAGGGCAAGAATTATATAGAACACTGGTGAATTTAACTTAAGACTAGGGCAAGAATTATATAGAACACTGGTGAATTTAACTTAAGACTAGGGCAAGAATTATATAGAACACTGGTGAATTTAACTAAGACTAGGGCAAGAATTATATAGAACACTGGTGAATTTAACTTAATTAAGACTAGGGCAAGAATGATATACAACACTGGTGAATTTAACTTAAGACTAGGGCAAGAATTATATAGAACACTGGTGAATTTAACTTAAGACTAGGGCAAGAATGATATACAACACTGGTGAATTTAACTTAAGACTAGGGCAAGAATTATATACAACACTGGTGAATTTAACTTAAGACTAGGGCAAGAATTATATAGAACACTGGTGAATTTAACTTAAGACTAGGGCAAGAATGATCTAGAACACTGGTGAATTTAACTTAAGGGGGGACATCTGCATTTAAAAAAAAATTTTTTTTTTACCTGTGGTTACAACTTTAGAGCTCAGTAGATTCTGCAAACTTCATGGTATGGACTTGATATATAGCTCAAAAGATAGGTCTCTCTGTGTGCTCTCTTTTGATACTAAAATATGTTTCATAGGTATAACTATAGGCAAGTTACTAGACCCTAAAGCGGAGTGACCACAAAAACCTGAATCGCTCCAACCTCCATAGAAACCACTCTGAGGTGCGAAGTGCAAAAAAATTAAAAATGGTACGAGTGGCTAGAGGAAGCTCTAGAGTACACAAGGAGTATATTGAGCAGGCGTGAAAAATTTATTAACGTGGTCAAGCGCGCGGTTGGAAAATTGAAGGCGTTGACGAGGCGACGCCTTCAATTTTCCAACCGCGCGCTTGACCAGGTAATCAATTTTTCACGCCTGCTCAATATACTCCTTGTGTACTCTAGAGCTTCCTCTAGCCACTCGTACCATTTTTAATTTTTTTGCACTTCGCACCTCAGAGTGGTTTCTATGGAGGTTGGAGCGATTCAGGTTTTTGTGGTCACTTCGCTTTAGGGTCTAGTAACTTGCCTATAATTATACCTATGAAACATATTTTAGTATCAAAAGAGAGCACACAGAGAGACCTATCTTTTGAGCTATATATCAAGTCCATACCATGAAGTTTGCAGAATCTACTGAGCTCTAAAGTTGTAACCACAGGTAAAAAAAAAATTTTTTTTTAAATGCAGATGTCCCCCCTTAAGACTAGGGCAAGAATGATCTAGAACACTGGTGAATTTAACTTAAGACTAGGGCAAGAATTATATAGAACACTGGTGAATTTAACTTAAGACTAGGGCAAGAATGATCTAGAACACTGGTAAATTTAACTTAAGACTAGGGCAAGAATGATCTAGAACACTGGTGAATTTAACTTAAGACTAGGGCAAGAATGATATAGAGCACTGGTGAATTTAACTTAAGACTAGGGCAAGAATTATATAGAACACTGGTGAATTTAACTTAAGACTAGGGCAAGAATTATATAGAACACTGGTGAATTTAACTTAAGACTAGGGCAAGAATTATATAGAACACTGGTGAATTTAACTTAAGACTAGGGCAAGAATTATATAGAACACTGGTGAATTTAACTTAAGACTAGGGCAAGAATTATATAGAACACTGGTGAATTTAACTTAAGACTAGGGCAAGAATTATATAGAACACTGGTGAATTTAACTTAAGACTAGGGCAAGAATTATATAGAACACTGGTGAATTTAACTTAAGACTAGGGCAAGAATGATATAGAGCACTGGTGAATTTAATTAAGACTAGGGCAAGAATTATATAGAACACTGGTGAATTTAACTTAAGACTAGGGCAAGAATTATATAGAGCACTGGTGAATTTAACTTAAGACTAGGGCAAGAATGATATAGAGCACTGGTGAATTTAACTTAAGACTAGGGCAAGAATTATATAGAACACTGGTGAATTTAACTTAAGACTAGGGCAAGAATGATCTAGAACACTGGTGAATTTAACTTAAGACTAGGGCAAGAATGATCTAGAACACTGGTGAATTTAACTTAAGACTAGGGCAAGAATGATATAGAGCACTGGTGAATTTAACTTAAGACTAGGGCAAGAATTATATAGAACACTGGTGAATTTAACTTAAGACTAGGGCAAGAATTATATAGAACACTGGTGAATTTAACTTAAGACTAGGGCAAGAATTATATAGAACACTGGTGAATTTAACTTAAGACTAGGGCAAGAATTATATAGAACACTGGTGAATTTAACTTAAGACTAGGGCAAGAATTATATAGAACACTGGTGAATTTAACTTAAGACTAGGGCAAGAATTATATAGAACACTGGTGAATTTAACTTAAGACTAGGGCAAGAATGATATACAACACTGGTGAATTTAACTTAAGACTAGGGCAAGAATTATATAGAACACTGGTGAATTTAACTTAAGACTAGGGCAAGAATGATCTAGAACACTGGTGAATTTAACTTAAGACTAGGGCAAGAATGATCTAGAACACTGGTGAATTTAACTTAAGACTAGGGCAAGAATTATATAGAACACTGGTGAATTTAACTTAAGACTAGGGCAAGAATTATATAGAACACTGGTGAATTTAACTTAAGACTAGGGCAAGAATTATATAGAACACTGGTGAATTTAACTTAAGACTAGGGCAAGAATGATATACAACACTGGTGAATTTAACTTAAGACTAGGGCAAGAATTATATAGAACACTGGTGAATTTAACTTAAGACTAGGGCAAGAATGATCTAGAACACTGGTGAATTTAACTTAAGACTAGGGCAAGAATGATCTAGAACACTGGTGAATTTAACTTAAGACTAGGGCAAGAATTATATAGAACACTGGTGAATTTAACTTAAGACTAGGGCAAGAATTATATAGAACACTGGTGAATTTAACTTAAGACTAGGGCAAGAATGATATAGAACACTGGTGAATTTAACTTAGACTAGGGCAAGAATGATATAGAACACTGGTGAATTTAACTTTAAGACTAGGGCAAGAATGATATAGAACACTGGTGAATTTAACTTAGACTAGGGCAAGAATGATATAGAACACTGGTGAATTTAACTTAAGACTAGGGCAAGAATTATATAGAACACCGGTGAATTTAACTTAAGACTAGGGCAAGAATGATATAGAACACTGGTGAATTTAACAGACTAGGGCAAGAATTATATAGAACACCGGTGAATTTAACTTAAGACTAGGGCAAGAATGATATAGAACACTGGTGAATTTAACTTAAGACTAGGGCAAGAATGATCTAGAACACTGGTGAATTTAACTTAGACTAGGGCAAGAATGATATAGAACACTGGTGAATTTAACTTTAAGACTAGGGCAAGAATTATATAGAACACTGGTGAATTTAACTTAAGACTAGGGCAAGAATTATATAGAACACCGGTGAATTTAACTTAGACTAGGGCAAGAATGATATAGAACACTGGTGAATTTAACTTAAGACTAGGGCAAGAATGATCTAGAACACTGGTGAATTTAACTTAGACTAGGGCAAGAATGATATAGAACACTGGTGAATTTAACTTTAAGACTAGGGCAAGAATGATATAGAACACTGGTGAATTTAACTTAGACTAGGGCAAGAATGATATAGAACACCGGTGAATTTAACTTAAGACTAGGGCAAGAATTATATAGAACACCGGTGAATTTAACTTAAGACTAGGGCAAGAATGATATAGAACACCGGTGAATTTGACTAGGGCAAGAATGATATAGAACACTGGTGAATTTAATTTAAGACTAGGGCAAGAATGATCTAGAACACTGGTGAATTTAACTTAAGACTAGGGCAAGAATGATATAGAACACTGGTGAATTTAACTTAGACTAGGGCAAGAATTATATAGAACACTGGTGAATTTAACTTAAGACTAGGGCAAGAATGATCTAGAACACTGGTGAATTTAACTTAAGACTAGGGCAAGAATGATATAGAACACTGGTGAATTTAACTTAAGACTAGGGCAAGAATTATATAGAACACCGGTGAATTTAACTTAAGACTAGGGCAAGAATGATATAGAACACTGGTGAATTTAACTTGGATTGTATAGTGAGTAGTGTAATAGCCCTATGAGCAATGTCTGTATCATTTTCCCTTTACTTCCCTATCCTAAGTCAAGAGATTGTAGTGGGCCAGGCAAAACCTTGAAGAGGCAGCCAATGGGTTCTTAAATGTCATTGGACGGACAAATAGTTTGAAACACAGGTTTTGTTTCTGAAAGATAGACAGGCACCAAAGAACAAGCCAAGGTATTGTACATGCTGTATTATGGAAGGTGTAGAGTTATGGTATACTAAGGTATGGTGTACTGAGGTGTTTTAAACTTCTGTTTATTTGATTGTAGGAAGAAACATCCTGTGAAGGTGCACATGTGGGCTGGAATAAGTATGAAAGGAGTATGCATCTTTGATGTATTATGAGACCCTTTCCCCCTCCAAATTCTTGATCAGACCCTTTACCCTTCGTGAAGGATGTTTAAACCATCACCGCTTCATGGAGGACAATGCCCCCAAGCGTATGTCCAAGCTGGCTAAGGAGTTCATTGAATATTGAATAGTATAAATTGCTGGTGGTCGCCTCCTGAGTCTCCAGATGGCTAACCCTATTGAAAACCTGTGGCATGAGTTGAAGGAGTCCATCAGGAGAGAAGTGAAACCCAAGACCGGAATTGGTAGATGACAGCTCTAGTGAACAATCATTTAGTGCAGTGCCTCGAGTGAAATTGTATCGCATTTCATTATGTCACAAGAAAGACTGTGGAGATCACGAGGATCTCACAGACAAACTTTTCTTGATTAAAATGCGCTCTCGATTAGACAGCGCACCATTTGCTATCCCAGATGAAGTAGAGCGCACCCTCAATTAGACCATGCAGCCAGGCAGCTCATGAAATGAATGCGTGCATTGTGGTAGATATGATATAATTTACTTGATGTTGCCAATAATGTTGTAAGTAAGAGGGAACATAGACGAGTATGTGGTTGATTTTAATAACCTTCTGCAGTACAAAATATTGTCATCAATTGTGTATACTACTGTTGTAAAAGCCACACCGTACCCACTTCCTGGCCTGACCATCTTAAAATTGCATGAGCCACCTGTGCACTCACACCACTCATTACATTTGCTCACCACCCTCACCTAGCCTACTACACGACGCACGTCTTTCGTTCTCCAGGTAGGATCCAAGGTGGGTATGATGGTGCAGGAGAGATTCGGCAAGAAGATCCTGGAGCTGGGAGGGAACAATGCCATCTTGGTGGACCACGATGCAGACCTGGAGATGGTGGTGCAGTCAGTGTTGTTTGCGTGTGTGGGGACAGCCGGCCAGCGGTGCACTACCACCAGGAGACTGGTATGCCAGCAGTGTGGGCAATGCCCGACAGTAACCTTACCACCAGGAGACTGGTATGCCAGCAGTGTGGGCAATGCCCGACAGTAACCTTACCACCAGGAGACTGGTATGCCAGCAGTGTGGGCAATGCCGACAGTAACCTTACCACCAGGGGACTGTGGTATGCCAGCAGTGTGGGCAATGCCCGACAGTAACCTTACCACCAGGAGACTGGTATGCCAGCAGTGTGGGCAATGCCCGACAGTAACCTTACCACCAGGAGACTGTGGTATGCCAGCAGTGTGGGCAATGCCCGACAGTAACCTTACCACCAGGAGACTGGTATGCCAGCAGTGTGGGCAATGCCCGACAGTAAGTAACCTTACCACCAGGAGACTGGTATACCAGCAGTGTGGGCAATGCCCGACAGTAACCTTACCACCAGGAGACTGTGGTATGCCAGCAGTGTGGGCAATGCCCGACAGTAACCTTACCACCAGGAGACTGGTATGCCAGCAGTGTGGGCAATGCCCGACAGTAACCTTACCACCAGGAGACTGGTATGCCAGCAGTGTGGGCAATGCCTGACAGTAACCTTACCACCAGGAGACTGGTATGCCAGCAGTGTGGGCAATGCCCGACAGTAACCTTACCACCAGGAGACTGTGGTATGCCAGCAGTGTGGTCAATGCCCGACAGTAACCTTACCACCAGGAGACTGGTATGCCAGCAGTGTGGGCAATGCCCGATAGTAACCTTACCACCAGGAGACTGGTATGCCAGCAGTGTGGGCAATGCCCGACAGTAACCTTACCGTCACAAAATCCTAATACTAAATTATTATGAAAGAAGATGAAGGGAATTAAGAAAGAAGAATGTGCTAATTAGAGTAAATGCTCTTAGTCTAGGTCTTCGGGTCTAGTCAGTGGCATGTAATGTTAGGTAAGGGGTAGTCACAAATGTATCGAGTGAGGGGTGATTTCTAGTGTGGGTTCTGGTTAGGGCTTGTATCTTGTGTAAGTGAGTGTTGATAGTTATGAGGTGCTATTTGTCTGAATTCAAATAAAATGACAATTACATCATTGATTTATGTGTTGTAATGATTTATGTACAACCAACATGGTTAATTTGGTATGGCAAGAAATTTACTTTTGAGCTATGGCTTTGTGAAGAGGCTCGAGTTTGATATTTCTGGGAAGAATGCTGATTTTGCAAGTCCCTTGGATGTAGTTATTTTTTCTTTCATTTTACTCAGTTGGAAGACATAAAGATAAAGCCATGAGTGGGGGGGATGCCATGTCCAAGGGCCCTTAACTTTGTCCTGGTATGTACCATTTATGCGGTTGATATTAGTGTCAAAAGATAGTGCTTTAAAAAGACATTTGTGGCTAATAGGGCCAGTGGTAAGCAAAGACTTGACTTAATTAAAAGTATGCGTAAGCAAACTTCAGATATATTAATATTTTTAGTTTTATGACGACTTTCAGCTGGCACCATCATTATGCACTGGAGATCATATGTACTGGAGATTTCTTCTTTTCTTCCAAATCATTATTGCCAATGTAAATACTTGGTCTTTCATGGGTCTTCGAGACTAGAAGTTCTGTTGAAATCTTGGCAATTTACAGTGTGTTTATTCATTCTTCACTCACCTCCTCCACTCACCTCCTCCACTCACCTCCTCCACTCACCTCCTCCACTCACCTCCTCCACTCACCTCCTTCACTCACCTCCTTCACTCGCCTCCTTCACTCGCCTCCTTCACTCGCCTCCTTCACTCACCTCCTTCACTCACCTCCTTCACTCGCCTCCTTCACTCGCCTCCTTCACTCGCCTCCTTCACTCGCCTCCTTCACTCGCCTCCTTCACTCACCTCCTTCACTCACCTCCTCCTTCACTCACCTCCTTCACTCACCTCCTCCTTCACTCACCTCCTCCTTCACTCACCTCCTTCACTCACCTCCTCCACTCACCTCCTCCTTCACTCGCCTCCTTCACTCAACTCCTTCACTCAACTCACTCGCCACATCACTTGCCACATCACTCACTCTCCTCACTCACTCTCCACTCCTCTCCTCACTCCTCTCCTCACTCACTCACTCTCCTCACTCACTCTCCTCACTCACTCCTCACTCACTCTCCTCACTCACTCTCCTCACTCACTCTCCTCACTCACACACACTCACTCTCCTCACTCACACACACTCACTCTCCTCACTCACTCTCCTCACTCACTCTCCTCACTCACTCTCCTCACTCACTCCCTCTCCTCACTCACTCACTCTCCTCACTCACTCTCCTCACTCACTCCTCACTCACTCTCCTCACTCACTCTCCTCACTCACTCTCCTCACTCACTCTCCTCACTCACTCACTCTCCTCACTCACTCTCCTCACTCACTCTCCTCACTCACTCTCCTCACTCACTCACTCTCCTCACTCACTCTCCTCACTCACACACACTCACTCTCCTCACTCACTCTCCTCACTCACTCTCCTCACTCACTCTCCTCACTCACTCTCCTCACTCACTCTCCTCACTCTCTCCTCGCTCACTCTCCTCGCTCACTCTCCTCGCTCACTCTCCTCGCTCACTCTCCTCACTCACTCTCTCTCCTCACTCACTCTCCTCACTCTCCTCACTCACTCTCTTCGCTCACTCTCCTCGCTCACTCTCCTCGCTCACTCTCCTCGCTCACTCTCCTCACTCACTCTCCTCACTCACTCCTCACTCACTCTCCTCACTCACTCTCCTCACTCACTCTCCTCACTCACTCTCCTCACTCACACGCACTCACTCTCCTCACTCACTCTCCTCACTCACTCTCCTCACTCACTCTCCTCACTCACTCTCCTCACTCACTCTCCTCACTCACTCTCCTCACTCACTCTCCTCACTCACTCTCCTCACTCACTCTCCTCACTCACTCTCCTCACTCACTCTCCTCACTCACTCACTCTCCTCACTCACTCTCCTCACTCACTCTCCTCACTCACTCTCCTCACTCACTCTCCTCACTCACTCTCCCCACTCACTCTCCCCACTCACTCTCCCCACTCACTCTCCCCACTCACTCTCCCCACTCACACTCCTCACTCACTCTCCTCACTCACTCTCCTCACTCACTCTCCTCACTCACTCTCCTCACTCACTCTCCTCACTCACTCTCCTCACTCACTCTCCTCACTCACTCTCCTCACTCACTCTCCTCACTCACTCTCCTCACTCACTCTCCTCACTCACTCTCCTCACTCACTCTCCTCACTCACTCTCTCACACCCACTAACCTCACTCACTCACACACACTCACTCTCACTAACTCACTAACTAACTCACATGCACACACACACACATGCACACACACACACATGCACACACACACTCCCTCCCTCCTCACTTTGCAAGAGTTGTACCTGGACAATAAAAAGTTCAATCATCTTTAAACAACTTTCGAGTAATTCTTATGCATATTTCTCCACTCATCAAAACTCCATAACCCCTTGCAAAATCAGAACCTCCAAGTCTGTGCACCACCCACCGATGATGCTATTCCCATCTAATCTCCAATGTTTTTTATAAAACTTTTTTGATACTAAAATTGTCTGCATTGGGATTTGAGGAAGAAGTTATGAGCCCTTGAACGTTTTCCATTCCTTGGAAGTTTTCCTGGGGAAGAGGAAGAAGGGAAAAAAACAGAAAAAAACAAATTTGAAATATTTTCCTGGGAACTTAGAAAAATGCCCCCTAATACCTGCAACTAGTGAACTGCCCTTCTGCGTTACGATTGTCTTCATTGTGATGGATAGCCATGTTTTGGTCGCTTCATTTGATTTTTCTCTTAATTAATGCAAGCTTCTTTTGCACTTAAGTCATGCTGCTAACATTATCGGGGACACAATTATGTATACTGCTGCATAATTTAGCACTGCAGTGCTGTCTGGAGTCGTGTGAAATTTGAGTGGGCAGGGTGGTGAATGATAATGAACTGAACTTGCCTATAAAATATTTGTCCAGATGCTGCATGAGGATATTCATGACAATGTGGTGGAGAGACTGAAGAAGGCCTACAGTAAAGTGCCCATTGGAGACCCAATGGACGGTGAGCATTGGGAAGTTCCACGCTGCCTTGAGTGTGCGTGTTGTGCATAAAAATACAGCAAGCTACAGTTGGCTACAGAATTAGCTCCATTGAGTCAACATATCTATTTTACCATTATTTACTATGCTGGTTCAATACTAAGATCATCACCAATGTTGCTACAGTAGCAGAGTGTTGTAGTTATGCTCCCCATATTGGGTTGACATGTAGTATAAATGTACAATGGCCTTCAAAGGGCGTACATATATTTTTTCATACATGCTAAAACTCATTCTGGAAGCTTTTCTGAGAATGAAAAAGTTGTTTCTTCACAGTTATTTGTTTGTCATGATCAGCATGTCTGCTACGTATAGGTCCATTCATACATGTACATATAGACTTTAAGACCGTTACCTCAATTTCTTATGTATGTGTTGAGTTTACGTGGCACTTGTCCTTATGCTCGTAAACCTCCCAAAATTGTCTTGTGTGCTTGTGTGTGTGTCGAACCAGATGGCATTTTGTACGGCCCAGTCCACAATAGAGGAGCTGTCCTCAAGTTTGAGCAAGCTGTGAAGGAGGCTCAAGCAGAGGGAGGCACTGTAGAGTGCGGAGGGAAGGTTAATTGACATCTCGTATGCACAACCTTGTGATGTGAGGCCTGACGTGGATTGTTTTTGATATGTACATTCTTTCAGAGAATCGATAGACCGGGTCACTTTGTGGAGCCGACAATTGTCACTGGTCTCCGTCACGATGCGAAGATTGTTCAGAAGGAGACATTCGTTCCACTTGTCTATGTCCTCAAGTTCAAGGTAGTTTATGTTGATGCTTCATGGTCCTTGTCTGCATAGCTGCAGGGTCATCTGTTGTGCGGTTATGTATAAGTTTGACCAACATGGAAACAAGAACAGTTTTATATTGGACCTATGTAGCCAGTTATAAGACCCTTTACCATGATTTTGAATGGTAAAGTGTCGTCAACTGGTGGTTGTGGTCTACATAGGTACCCTTTTGTTTCCTTTATTATTATTTATTTACCAGTCCTGTATTTACCAGTCTGTCCAATATAGTTGTTGATGAGGGCGGGGAGTAAGTTTTTGCTTATAATATTTTTGGGTTTTCCCCCCTTGTTGCTACAGTTCAATATTGTGGTAAGCCCTGGTAAGCCCTGATGCACAAAGATTATTAAAACACATTACTTATTCATTTTGAATTTTTATAAGTTATATATTATATAGCACATACCAAATACCAAACCTCGATATTTTGTTATTCGAGTCGGCTGGGGATCAGTTAAGGCTTCCTTCAAGGATTAGGCAGAGAACTCCAGAACTAACCAAACATAGCAGATATTATTCTATACTCTGCATGGGTTCATATAGGAAGGGAGAGGAGGGGGAGGGGGGGTAGACGAGACCTGGAATATCTTTTTCTCGTCCAAATTCTACCCCCTCCCCTTCCCCAAGAATTTTCACAACCGAAATGAAATCTCAACATAACTAACTAAATTAAAGTGAAATTGTTTACATTTGATGTTGAGGATTCCATCAAAATCAACATCTTTAATTAGGTCCTTTGGTTACTATTTTCATTAAATGTTCAGAGTTTGAGTCTAAGCGGCAGCTACACAGGTTAAAAAAAATTCTGTTTCAGCTGACTAAAGGATTTCTCAATACATGCTGTTCCGACAGGGAGTGCCATCATGATATTCAATAGCTTCCATGTTCAGGGAAAATTCTCCATACTTATACTTATGTGACGTTTCCATCTGGTCAAGAATATCTCCCCTGGTGGTCCAAGCACCTGGCTGTAAAAGGTGGATTTCCCAACTTCTGACGGCTTGCAAACCCCTTTTTGGGGATCATTGCAGCACTCACAGGGATGTTTCTGCTCCCACTTCTTCCTGGATTTGAGTCTGGATTTGTAGACTTTTCCTCTGCTGAAATTTGGAACAAACTGATGCACCTACTAATGCTTTGGAATTGGTGGGAGGCAAATCAATACTAGAGGTGGTTTTAACTCATCAGATTCTACTGACTAGATAGAAATGCACTTGCAAATAGTTTCAAGGTCCATTTAAGTTTTTTGTGGCCTTGTGGCTATCCTACTTGCTCTAAAATGTTCTGTGCATGTGGTAATCAACTCAGTATGGTGGCGGGCTTTAAACGCAAAACTTTGGAGTTTCATTCCTCCCTTCAAATTCAAAATCTTATATGAACCCCTGCTATTTTTGTTGCTAAAGTACACGTGCATATATTATTGGCTCGCTTTTGCTTTAACTTTTTGTTTGAAGAAGATTATTCATCAGTAAATCGCTCAGTTCAGCTTCAGCTGCATAGTGTAGCGTAGCTCGAGTCTACTTAATTCTGGTTAAATAAAGCACATGAGCTAAGCTTGATTTCATTGACAACCACAGTTAGCCACATCTTTTTAGTGCGACGTGGATGAACATTGAAAGAGTACTCCAAGTTTTTATAAATGAACTTTTTATGTGGAAGAAAAAAGCTTGAAGATGAATTTCAAGTACTTCTACAGTTTTTAGGTCTTCTGGTTTACTAACTTAGCAAAGGATTCATGGCATGCTTGGAATCCTTCTGGAGCTAGTAGTAGTCGAAACCACCATTTAGATGCATAAGAAGCTATCAATGTGAATTTTAATAGATTATGAGCTTTGGTTTTGGGGTGGGGGTTCCACCACCATTTAAAAAAACTGCCAATAATATAGGAGTGCTATTTACTGGCAATACAAACTCTCCTATTCAACTACCCAGTGAGTGGCTCCCAATTAAAGTTCACATTATTCCAGATATAGAGTCTAGCTGAGAAGTGCTCACAATACCTTTTGGCCGATATGTATACAAGCACATCGTCTTGGAATATAATTGCTGTATTCTGTGCGACAGGTTAAGTGTCAATTGAACGTCTTACCTTGTGGAGCATGTTAGTATATGCATCAACTTCTCTTTAACTCTTGTCCAGTAATGGTGCTCATGCTTGTAGATGGAGAGATATCAACATGGTAATCTCATCCTTTTAAGCTTTCAATGTATGTAAGTGCATGGCACTTGGGTTTACTGTTGAGCAAGAGTAAGTTATGTGATGATTTACTGATTTTATACAGATCATATAAGAAGATGGACAAGTGTACATGCAGACTTTGTGTCAGTTAGTAGTCATTATCCTATCTGGGCGGGGAGGACAAGCAGTGAAATTATTTGTATGTACACAGGAGTTGGATGAAGCCATCAGGTGGAACAACGAGGTGGAACAAGGCCTTACCAGCAGCATCTTCACTCAGAGTATTCAGAAGATGTTCAAGTGGATTGGTCCATCTGGCTCAGACTGTGGTATTGTTAACGTCAACATCCCCACCAGTGGGGCAGAGATTGGTGGGGCCTTTGGAGGAGAGAAGGCCACTGGAGGTGGCCGGGAGTCCGGTAGTGATGCATGGAAGGGTTACATGCGGCGCTCCACATGGTACGAATTGACATGTTCATACATACCATAAAGTCTGGCATAAAAGTTTGTGCTTATCTCTCGGCGCATAAGGCCCTATGGATTTAAAACCTGCTTGCGCTTGTAACAAGCATGCACCTAATGGTGCCAAACAAGAGAAATATTTGTGGATAAGGTTTAATATCATTATATTTGTGAGTTTGAGGACTTATACTAAGGACGGGACTCCTGGAGCTAGGCTTCGAAGTGTTGCATGTTTTTGTCACCACTTTTACAAGTATGAACTCCTTCTAATAATAGTTCCAGAGCAAGAGAAGTTAACGACAGTTGAGCCTTGTAATTAATTTTTAAGTTATGGGATGTGAACCACATGAGCTCAGAACGATAGGGTTCTTTTTACAGCATGGTGGTTAATTAAGTCCATGTGAAATTAGTGGTTTGGCCAAGGGGTGGAAGTGCCTTGCAAATACTTCTTCAAAGGCAAGGTTAACTTTGTTTCAAGAAGCTGCAGCTGCTCAAGAAAACTCTGGAATAAACTTCCCTCTGCTGTATGTACATGTGTACACTTTTAAGTATGGCTTAAAAAGGCAGCTGTGATTTTAGATATCTATAATTAAAAGCAACCCATTGTTGTGGTAGCATCTTCCTCATTATCATCCATATCTGCAAAGTTCCAACTCGTCCTCCTCCACAATATATCCAATGAGCCCTTTTGATTTTGGTTTTAGTAAGTTCAGATCCTCAATAGCAACCGTAGTGTCAACACATCTTCATAAATGATTGCCAAACCATTTCTTTTTCCCCTGAGGACTCCTCCCATGTCTTGTGAGAATACTTTTCCTAACTATACGTCATCTATTTAATGAATTGTCGGTGTTCTTGTGGAGGAGCTCTGTAGCTAGCTAGTCTACTTGCTGTACCAAACTTGTAGCCTAAGAAAGTACAAATTCAACTTCAAGTTAACTGTTCATGCAAGCTGATGGTAGACTCGGTCTTTTGTGCTTGGTGCGCATCCACTGTCAAACACTTGTCCTTCACATGCTGGTTTCCACTGATTACATGTTCATATACTCATCACCTCATCATACCAGTCCTTGGAATAGAACAGAAACTCTGTAACCATACTCATGTTTCCACAAAAGCTGATTCGTAGTCCTTTACCATGAAAAATTACTATGGCTTCACTCTGGGTTTCCCACCAGCAAAGATGTTGAGCTGAACTATACTCAGCCTCTTATCCAGCCCAGATGCTCCCCCTTGCACCAACGAGGACACTTCATTTCAGCATAAGTAGAGCCCATCCAGTCCAGCTGCTCCTCCTTGCACCAATGTGGACACTCCCATGTCAGCATAAGTAGAGCCCATCCAGCCCAGATGCTCCTCCTTGCACCAAACGTGGACACTTCATTTCAGCATAAGTAGGGCCTTCTGTGAATGTAAGTGGCAAAGAAGTTTGTCTACATTTGCTACTAGATGTCAAGTCTTCATTTCCCCAGTGGCTATATTGGTGTTCTCCAGTCATATTCTTGCATATTCCTGATGAAAAATGCTGTATCTTATTTGAGGGGGCATGGGGAGGTGCAATGGGACAACATTTCCCCCCACCTGGGCTCGTGTACAGGCCTCCGAAACGGTCATCAGGAACCCCCAAGTGGTATGGGGGACACAGCTGTCCCCCTTCTGCCAAGGCCATGCACGTTAGTCAGACGACAAGCGTGGAAACAATAATGGTGCACAGGTTCACCTACGGAAACCTTGTTACGACTTTTACCCGTTCTTCTTGAACTTCCCATTTGCTACGCACTCAGGTGTTTATGCCACAGTGGACCATAAGCCGTTGGCGCAGTGGCGAGGGCATCTAGTGTGTTTATCATCCCAGCCTGCTGAGCTTTAAGGTCTTGACCTGATTTAGCTTGTTTTCCCTCTTTCCTGGATTCCCATATCATAGGATCGAAGATATTCTTTTGAGACATAGCCCGGGGGGGGGGGGGGGGGGGGGGTTGGTAGTGTCATACATCTGTGTATACATTCAATTTCTCTTCTCTGTTCATGGGTTCTCTCTGCTTTCCTGCTCCTGGGGCTCACTTCTTTGCCGCATCTTGATGATCTTTATGGTGGATCATAGGATCTCTCTCTGGCCTTCAGACTGAAGGTATTGATGGCTTCCTCGTCCATTATGCCTGCTCTTTTCAGGTGTTGCCTCATGCCTCTTATCAGCCCCAGGCCTCGGGTTCTATTATTTTTTAGGACTGTTTTTGCCTAACTAGGTCAGCCACCAGCTTTGCATATTTGGCCATCTTTTCCGTCTCGCTCTCTTTGACCCGGGAGTCCCATACACATGCCACCTCAAAGATCACTCACCATTCTTGTGTTCCCTTTCAGTTCTACCAGCAGGTCCGATCTCCTGGCGGGTTGGACGACTTTGTCCGGCATTCCGAACACTCCCAGTTTATACTTTGCCCCCCCCCTCTACCTCTCAGATTCTTTGCCATCGGTATTTCCCGGCTTTTTAGTGCAGTTTTTACTAGCTGGTAGAGCACCCGGTCATGCCTATCCATTTTTGGTACTGGCAGGTTGCGAGGATGTGGCCTATTGTTTCAGGTCCTTTTCTGCACTCTTGTTCTTTCATACAAACCCTCTTCAGCAATGCTCTAGAGATCCTGCACCACAGAGAAATAGACGGAGAGCGAGGGTTTGTTTCATGCATGTAGGGTCTGTTGGAGTGTCAGAGCTCCCTGGACCTACTATCTCAGGTAGAGCATTGCTGCTACCACCTCTCTCTCCCACTGATCTTCGAGGAAAAGTAGCCCTCGCCTGCCTGCCTTTCTAGTGAACCTCTCTGTTTTGGCTTTTGGCTTTTGAGAGGATTTTCCTTGTTGTCATGTGTAGGGTCCTGAAGTCGCTCCACCTCCCTTGCCCCCAGATAATATTGTAGGAGGCTCTTCCTCCCACACATTATGGATCCTGACTTTTTTTGCTGGCATTGAGGTCAAAGCTGCATGTCCTCCTTGTTCTCCTCCTTGTTCTCTTCATGTATTCTTTGGCAGTTCTTGTCTTTTCCCTTGCTTGTATGTCCCTTGCACTTCATCGATGTGCCCGTTCTTTGGTTTCCCCAGGCGCCCCTTCTTTCTTTCACATGTGTGCTGTGCATGCTTCTGCAGCCCTAGCTCCACTCAATTGCACCCAATATGTCGTACACTCATCTGAATGTATCCTGCAGCTTCTTTCCAGATATCTGCTGCTTTCTGGATGTCTCATACAGTTTCAGATCATCCATAAAGAGGAGATGGGTTATCGGTACTGTTTGGATGGTGCTTTGGATTCTGGTGTTCTGCTGCAGGGCTCATGACGATGGAACTGTGCATATGCAGACATCAGGGGCGATGAGAGTCACCTGGAAGAGTCTTCTCTTGAGGTGGATTGGCCGTATGGCTCTGTCAACCTCAGTATGATATCTGTTTTCCACTGGGGGATTTTGTTCTTCAGTCCCTCTCATCAACTTTGGGCCCTGATCGCTTTCAGAACCCATGAATTTGAAAAAATAATATGAAGAACCTGGATTGGCTCATTGAAGAACCTTTCTGGCAGTAATGCGAAACCACCACCCTTTCACTCTCATTTCTCTCCTATGGAGCTCTTTGTACCTCTTGTACAACTCGTTTTTCATGTCCGGAAAATCACCCTGCCCTGTCTATAAAACTACAAAAGAGGCATTAAAGTTAGCCTATTATGTCACCTTTACATATCTGCTGCCTTTCATTTAAAAAAAAATTTTTTTTTGAAAACTGTCATGGTGGCAAGACAGATTTTTTTTAAAAGAGTACATTTTCCCCCCACTGGTAGGTTAAAATTCGATAACTCGATAAGGACTCAGTCCTTTGCACACTAATATTCATAACCACGAGCTAGATTCAACTTTGTAGGCAGACATTCAAATTTTTCTGGTAGCAGAACAGCGCCACTAAGAGTGGTCTGTATTAACTTGGACTGAGGCTCAACATCGGCAACAAGTTATAAAGTAAAATTTCAACTGTGTTACCCTACTTGCACAACTGCTAGTTCCAATCATTCTTGATTTTTATCTGCTCTATACAATGTTGATCTTAATTCCTGAATGTTGCTTGAACTGGGGGCTCTACATTGATACCTGGTGGCCATCAGACCATGAGACACAGCAGAAGATGTTCCCCACCTCTGAATCAGACCAATCTACGGAAAGTGGAAGGACCAATGTTTGATGATTAACTGATGGACATGAAGCTGGTTATGGTTATCGAGCTGATGATGATCTTTGGAAACTTGCTAGCTGATGGTCACCAATGATTCGAAGGTTAGGCAAGTTACACTATGGGTTGCCTAGGCAAGTTACTTTATGGGTTGCCTAAGCAACATATGAAATAGCTTTCTGCCTGATCATTGGTATCCAGCTTATACAGTCGGTGAATAAGTGGATTTTCTTGAAGGCATTCCATGGCACATACTTTGCTTGATCGTCATACTCGAGTTCCACGAGGTTGAAAGTTTACTTGGCACATGTACATCAAATAATGTATATATATATGTGTATATATAGCAGGTGGTAAATATAGCAGGTGGTAAGAACTGTGTGCTTAAAAGATTGCATTTATCTTCAAGATGAGGTTTTATGCCAAACTTTATGGTAAAGTGGTGTGATTAAAAAATATATATATTTTTTTACCTCTTCCTTTCTGTTTGCATATCCAGCACTATTAATTACAGCAAGGAGCTTCCTCTATCCCAAGGGCTAAAGTTTGAGTGACGCTTCTTCCATATTGCATAAATCACTTTATTGACTACTGATTCATGCATGATATTTTCCCTCTATCCCAAGGGATAAAGTTTGAGTGACGCTTCTTCCATATTGCATAAATCACTTTATTGACTACTGATTCATGCATGATATTTTCCCTCTATCCCAAGGGATAAAGTTTGAAAGACAAACTGGTGTTATGTGTGCAAAAAAAAATGCTTATCAAAATTTATGAACTACTGATTATATTTCGACTATGCCCATGGCCTTGAATTTGTTCAAGGGAACATCACTACCCTTCATTTATCTTCATTAATTGATCTAAGTTACAGTAGTGAGGTGTGAATGAGTGCCACTGAGTGATCACCTGAATAGTTTCAAATACAGCGAGTCTTCCTCCTCCCTTTCCCAGGAAGGTTTTTTGGGGTCTAACAGTCTGTCATCTGCATCTTGAGCCAAGCCAGCTAATCAAAATGGATGTGTCCTTTGCAAAAGTGGTTGACAACAAATACGTTCAAATCTTATCATTATTGGTGTACATAATTTTAAAATGTAAAGGAGTTGTTACGAAATTGTCAATGCTTATTGTGGGTGATTTGCTGAAAATTTGATTTGATGGTCTCAACCTATGGACGCTCATCTTGATCGCTGAGACCATGAACAACATTCATTATGTATCGGGTAGCATGCCATAAGGTTAAGAAGAGTGCCTCTCACCATATTAATGCATAACTAGCATCATGATTGGATCTGAGATGAGCTGGATGAAAGTGGGAATGGATAATTTGATCATTGCTTCTCTTCGCACAGATCTGTTTCACTGACTAAAATCTGTAGATCTATTTCACCGACTAAAGTATACCTATCTATTTCACCGACTAAAGTATACTGATCTATTTCACCGACTAAAGTAGATATACAGATCTATTTCACCGACTAAAGAATACCGATCTATTTCACCGACTAAAGAATACCGATCTATTTCATCGACTAAAGTATACAGATCTATTTCACCAACTAAAGTATACCGATCTATTTCATTGACTAAAGTATACAGATCTATTTCACCGACTAAAGTATACAGATGTATTTCACCGACTAAAGTATACCGATCTATTTCATTGACTAAAGTACACCGAATTTATTTAACTATGTTTGTCTAGATATGGACTCTGCTTGTGAATGTTTAGGCCATTCTTTGTGTGGAGTCCAGGTGATACATGCATTCGCCTGGGTGAGCCAGATGAGATCAATGAAAGTTGGTTGTTTACACCCACACTTGTTTTTTAGTCTGGAAGAAAATCAGCTCGTGACAAGGGAGGAGGGAGCATTCACTCGTTAGTGATAGTCTCACAAACCTCTGGATTACACTTTTCCAGTTTGTTTGAAGACATCGAGACAGTCTGGCCCTTTATCAATAAGGGGTTTGTGTTTCAAAACGAATGCATCTACTGCACCAGGACTTATTAATGTTCAAGCTGTAAATTAAGGAGAGTAGAGGGAATAATTTGGCAATCTCAGCTCATCTCTGTCAAGTAACAAATCTCTGCCTTCACTGTCATCACCTTATAAACCCATATTTTGTTTTTAATTATGTCTCAGTCTTCTGGACCCATCCACCATCACCAGTTAAGGCAACCTTCCTCAAATCTGATGGAATCTATATATATACTATATGCTGCACTATTTCAGCAAACAAAATTCCTTTCCCTTGTTCAGCAGCCAAAACTATCTGATGTGTGGGTGGATGAGGAAGAAAAACAACAATGAATGATTTGTGGCTACATAATGACGATGAGACCAGGCTTCAAAGAGAGTTGAATGCCTAACCAAACAAATTGGTCAGTTTGGAGTTCTATGGTAGTAAAATTGATAGAATGAATTTATGGGACTTGAGTTATATATAGGGGTGGGAGAAATATATATATACAAGATTCATTGAAGACATTTCACTGTCTGTTGACTACATTTGTGAAGGATTCAAGGCACACCGGAATTTTTAGAGATAAGGTAAGCTGTTTAAGATTCTAAGAAACTGGTGAGTTTGCTGAGATATGATTTTTTTGTGTGTTGTGTTTGGCAGCTGCCATTTTAGGGAGTACTACAGCACCTGATAAAAATGAAGTGTTTATGGGGAAACAATCACCTGTATAGGTATGCAGGTTCTTCCTATCCTGCCATGCTATATAGTTGATTTCAACCACGTTGGTGGTCAAGAAATATACACCTTTACCCAAATCCTGTTATATGAAACCAAACTCTTTACACATGTATATATATATATAACAAAAATATGGTGAGTGTTTGGGTACAAACATGCGGAGCATATATTATATATAATGTACTTGAGATCACAGTCTGTTTTCATCATTGGTTATGGACAGATGTATTTTAGCTTCTCATGAATATCAGAATCCCAGAGAAAAACACCAGGTTTACTAAAACGATAAGAATAGAAGGAAGTAACAAAATCAACATTAACACTAGATTTCTCATTTAATCAGACTCATTTACAAATATTCGGTCTTCAGAAATTTGGTGCAGCATCCCCCTCTTATTAGAAAGTGAATGCTTTATTGTCACAAAAAGTATTCAAATGTAGTGACACACTGGACATAAACCATATGTAGGTGATAATTTCTCCTTCAAGTATGTGAGATAGCTAAACTTGGCGGCATTATCAAGATTAAAATAACGTGCATGGGTGTGCCTTGACTTATTTTGACAAAGAACAGCAATGGTTGTGGGTGCTTTCTTCATCGTTTGAGGGCTCTATCGGGTACACACTGCTCATTGCTAGCAAGCTTGGGGACAATAATACACTAGGGATACTTATTTGTTAATCTATAGAGTACTTCATGCTATGTCAGAAATCATTCAGCTAGAACTAGTAGCTATGTGGCTATATACTCACTTTTTCCATGTTTTAGCATTTTTGTTGAAGCTTTTGCCATTGCCCCTGTAAACCCCTCTTTTTCGAGGTTTTCTATATAGGAGCTAGTCAATAGCTGGAGTTGGATTTCGAAGCGCTTTGGCAATTTGCATCTTTGTGTGGATATATTTGTTATTGTTGGGAACATGAAACCTGCATGCGTGGATATATCTTCTATTGGTCCTAAAGACATTTACTTTCCTTTGTTCTGCGATGAAATCACATGATTATTTGCCATATTTGTGAGCCATTCACCCCTAGCAGACTACAGTTGGCTAGCAGTCAGCCACACATCAAAAGTAAAAAAACTGAAATCGAGGAGAAAAATATTTCCTTACTTGAGAGCTCAAGGTAAGAGTCTATTTTCTTTAAAATTTTGTATTGACCTGTTAAAAAAGCAAAGCAATAAGACAGTACCTGTGTAGACCACACCTAGTTCGATTACCTTTACTAAAATCATGAGTCGTCTAACTGGGTGTGATCTACATGGGGACAGTCTAGTTGCCCTTCTTCCAATCCAATATAGTTTAAATATTCTTCTTGGTTCAAGTTATTTTGTTTGTTTTGTTCTGTACGTTATAGTTGAGGACTAGTGTGAGCTTTCGGGGTCATTTAAACCTTTTTTATTGCTGTTGACGCATGTCAACAAATTGCCATGTCTTATTACTATTGTTGACTACCCACATGCAGCACGTTGTCCATTACACAAATACCATAATTATGTTGCTATTGTTGACTGTACCACCCCATGCAGGGTCAGCTATATATAGCCTCCTTTGAGGTTTATAAGTGAACAAAAGATATGGGTCACTATGTAGTGGTTCATAGCATGTATGAAATTGATGCAAATTTTTTGTGAGAGAAATAAAATTTTAAAAACAAATATAGATCCTGAAGATGGTTTTTCCCCTTCATACTTTCAACAGTTCTTTTTATTACTGGATTCAAGACAAGCGGGGAGTCGTCAGCCAAACCCAAGCTGCCGATGCGAGTTTGTGGAGATACAAGCTTTGTTTAGGATTTTTGTTGCCACTGTTGTGTGGGTCAATCCAAAAGACAGCTTCTCCGTGATACAAAAAAAAAGTTTTGTTTGCTTTCTTTTGGCATTAAAATTGACAGAATCGTATATACTAATGTTGCATGCACCTAAGTTGAGACTGCTTTATAAAAAGCACAATGTGGGACTTAGATCAAAAGAATATAGCAAATTGTGATATTCGTATCAAAGCCAAATGAGCTTCATAATAAAATTTTGAAAGATGCAAGCATGTGCGGATGGCATGGACTTCTGCTCCTGAGGAATGTTGCCATTCAAAATTTCTATATACCTCTGGAATGAAACGAGCATGGCTGATGAACGAATGGATCTAACAGTGTCCCACTGACACTAGGAAGGTCTTTCACAGTATTGTTGTACAAGACTTACTTGCTGTACAGTCTTAGCTGGTACTGTACTAGTCTATGTTACTACTAGTACTGCACGCAATGTAAAGTCAACTTGTTATTGAAATTACAATACATTATCAAAAGCACTGAACTGTTCGTAAATGAAAACATGGTATTTTATAGTGTACACTAAATAAGAGTGACGTCATAGCAAATGATAAATATATAAACACAACACTGTTAATAATAACTATACTAAAGTCACAGTCTATCACACCTTTCCCCTCTTAGCTTGAAGTCAGTTAATCGATAGCTGGTCGGTAACGATCTGGAGGTGCTCTGTTTTGACTTGAATGACGTGGAAGTGATCTGGTGTCTCCACTTGGGTTTTCTCAGCTTGACTCTCTGTCTGTGTTTGTGATGGTGCTTCTTGGTCTGTACTTGGAAGTTTTTCTGTTCCCGGAGGCTCAGTGGATTCGGTTCTCGGCAGAAGTTCTGGATCAACTCCGGAATATTTAATTTTAGGCCCAACAGAACTACAATCTGAATTTCTTGCAATCACACTGTTTGTGTGACACCGCACATCTCTCCCGTCCATCAACTTTAACTAAATAGGATAGGGGTCCAGTCACCTTGATTATGGTTCCTGGTATTCACTTGTGCTTTGATGGTGTAAAATCCTCCACGTACACAAAGTCACCTTCAACAAATGTTCTCAGTTCCTTCTTGTTGTCATGGCCTTCTTTCTGTTTCATCTGTCTTCCCTCCACTCGGTTTGAAATATTTGGAATTAAGTTATCCAAACAACATCTCAGACGTCAACCCATAAGCAACTCTGAGGGAGGAACTCCTGTTGTTGAGTGAGGTGTAATGCGGTACTTGAAAAGAAACTTTGATAACTTTTCCTCGACAGCCGAACCTTCCCCTTGGCGTAAGCCTTGCTTAACTGTTTAAAAAGCTCTTTCTGCCAACCCGTTAGAAGAAGGGTGGTAAGGTGCAGATGTTAAATCCCATTCCTTTCCATGAACACTTTGAATTCATTCGTAAAGGAAGGACCATGATCTGTCACAATCTTGTGAGGGAGACTGTGAGTAGCAAAAAGTGACTAGCTTTCCAATTGTCTTTGCTGTTGTAATTGAAGACTTCACTTGAACCTCCAGCCACTTTGAGTGAGCATCTACTGTGATAAGGTACATGTGACCCATGAATGGACCTGCATAATCCAGATGCAGTCGACTGGTGTTTCTGGCCACTCCCAAGGGTGGAGTGGTGCTGATGCAAGTGAGTGTTGATGCTCTTGACATACAGTACAGCTTGTAGCCATGGTCACAATGTCTGCATCCATGTTTGGCCACCACACATAGACCTGGCTAAGGCCTTCATCTTGGATGATCCTGTGTGTGACTCATGGAGTTCTCCCAACACCAATCTCCTATATACCTTTTAGAGGAACTAACACTCGTGATCCCCATAGCAAACATCCATCCAGGGTGCTAGGTTCCTTCTGTCTCACTCGGTATGGTTCAGGTCTTCAATTCTGTCTTGATATGGCCATCCATGCATAATATAAGTCCATCCATCGCTTGATGTCTGCCGCACTAATACTAGTCGTTTCCAATTTATTCAACAGATGAATGAGGTCTCCTGGTAGTTTTACCGAGGAAGTTGTCACCCGACTAGGTAATCTACTCACAGCATCCCCGCCTTATAGCATATTGTATATCTGTAAGCGCTCAGAGTAAGTGCCCGTCGTTGAATTCGTGATGATGCAAGAGGTGGAATTTGTCTTGTCTAGGCTCGTTAAGCAAGTAAGACAGAGGTTGATGGTCAGACTCAATAATAAATGGTCTACCATAGAGGTAGGTATATATGAAATTTGGTAACACCAAATATAATCACTAAACCTTCCTTTTCTAGCTGTGAGTAATTTTTCTCAACTGCACTCAGAGTTCTATATAGAAGTGTAAGCAATTGGTTTTTCATAGCCATCATCCATTACATGCGATAGGACTGCACCCAAACCATTTTGAGATGCATCACATGCTATGATAAGGGTTTTGCACTATCATAGTGAACCAATAGTGAGTTAGCTTGTAATGCTCCCTTAGCCACTACAAAAGCCTGATCTTGCTTGCTTGTCCAAACCCACTTCGAGTTTTTACGTAGTAATTGATAGAATGGAGACAGTGTGAGGATAAGTTAGGCATGAACCTTCCATAATAATTAATAATCCCCAAGAAGGCTCTCAACTGAATGATATTAGTTGGGCTTTAATAGCCTGAATTTTCTCTTCAGTGGGGTGTAAACCATCCTTGTCAATCACATGCCCAAGGTATTCAACTTTAGGTAACATAAATGAGCATTTAGCCTTGTTTGATCAAGCTCCTGCTAATTCTAGCTTGCCCAAGACACAATCAAGATTCTCCATATGCTCTTCTGCTATGCTTCCAGTCACTAAAATATCATCTAGATACGGAAACACCTTTGCACCCTGGCAACAGGTTTTCCATGTACCTTTGAAAAATAGATAGAGCAGCTGACACTCCAAAGGGTAACCTGTTGTACTGAAATAACCCCTTGTGCGTATTCACAGTGACATACTGTTTAGAGTCAGTTTCTAACTCCAACTGTAGGTAAGCCTGAGACATGTCAAGTTTAGTGAAATACTTCCACCATTCAGAGCAGCAAACAACTCCTCCACTTTGGGTAAAGGATAAGTATCTACCTGAGGAACAAAGTTAATGGCAATCTTATAGTCTCCACAGATTCTGACAGTACCATTGCTTTTCATTACAGGGACTATATATAGGTGCAGCCCAACTACTGAACTGGACAGGGGAAATTATGCCTGTGCTTTCCAGTCTCTCAAGCTCTGTTTCAACCTTCTCCCTAAGAGAATAAGGTACTGACTGGCCTAGCTCTGAAAAACTTAGGCTTGATTTCTTGGTCTACATCAGGGTTTTATTTAGAAAATTGTCCAAGGGGGGGGGGGACAACTGGAGGAATCGGGATTTTTAAGGGGGGGCATGATGGTTAAAGATGTGACAAAGTTTCACAAACATCATCTGGGGGGTCGGGGTATGCTTGAATGTGTGTGTGTGACAGCAGGGTTTCATACAGGATTTTGAGTTTTAGGAGGGGGGGAACTCCAAAGTTTGGTGTTGATGTGGAGGGGGGGGGGGGGGGGGGGGGGGTGTATAGCACATAACAACTAGGGGGGTCTGGGGGAGCATAAAAGAAAAAAAATAGATGCTCTGAGATTGATTCTGAGGCATTCTGGGGACTAGTAGTCAGTTCTAAAAGGGAAGTCGACACAGCCAGACTCAGTTAGGTTGTGTTAATGCGCTTTAATATAGAATTGTTAAGGAAAAGAAACATTTTTAGTGGGGGGGGGGGGGGGGGGGGGGATAAACTGGTCTTTGGGGAGATCCCAGGGCTCCCCCCTCCCCTCTAAATGATGAAACCCTGGTATGTGTGAACTCCCCCTTTTTTGTTTTGGGTGGGTGGATATACTCGAAATAATGTGGAACTAACAGAGTTGACACAAAGGTTGTAGAAAGGTAAACTGGTGTGTAGAAATGCTGTCCATGTGATCTATTTATAGAAGGGAACAATACTAGACACATCATCATATTATTGAGTGGTATATAAATTGAAGCACACAGAGAAACAAAACATAAAAATGGATATTCGTTCGTATTTTAGGAGTGCATCCAAGTTTTCAGTAGTTTCTAGCTCTAGTGATTCTGAGGATGGTAATGAGTCTGAGATTGATGTACAGCCCAATCTCTTAAGAAGCATTGCTCATGTTCTACTTCTAAGCCACCTTCTAAGCCACCTACCAAGTCAGGATCTGGAATCAGGAGATACAACAAAAAGTGGGAAGAAACTTATCCCTGGTTAGAGTTTGATGAAAATTTACAGGGTGCATTCTGAAATTATGCAAAAAGGGTGGAAGATCTCTTCAGAGGACTGGTGGGGCACTTGGATTACCAAACCATTCATTAACCATTCATTAACTGGAAGAAGGCGACTCAGAAAATGAAATCACATTCAAAAAGTGAAGTGCACCTTTTATCCTGTCAATTGGACGTGGAAGCTGATAGAGCTAGAAGAGAAGGATCCATTACAGCCAGCTTCAAAATGTTGGAGAGCAGCAAAGATTACAAAATAGGAAAGCTCTAATCTAATGTACTCACTTTTTAGCTCATCAGCACATCACACATACTATTAACTTTGACAAACTAGTTGAATTGGTGGCAAGCCAAAAGATGATACATCCATGCAACTGAAGGAATTACTGACCAATGACATGCTATAGTATTATTCCCCAATCTACATAAACTGGCAACCATATGCCCGTTTCTACAGCATCAGCGGAACGCAGTTTCTCAGACATGAAAATTAATAAAGAATCGCCTTCGTAAACGCTTAACTGAACTTAGCCTGTCCAACTTAATGAAAATTGCCTTAAAAATTCACTGATACTGATTTGGAAGAAATTGTTGACATGTGGAGTAGAAAAGATAGATGGATTGCTGTGTAAACTCTATTCAGGCTCTTATCTCATTACATATACATACTCTCTCATGCACTTTGTCAAGCACTTATCAACGTCAATAATGAATTTTAATAATACAATTTCCAAGGGGGAGCAAAAAGGTTCCATGGGGGGCAGCCCCCCTAAATGAAACCGTGTACATGTAGGTTCCTTTCGGCGTACCTATCTTATTATTGAACAAGCTTGCATGCTTGTCTAGCACCACCTGTAACTGACTACCCACCAGACTGTTGATTAGCCAAAGTTTAATTTGAGTGCTCTAATCCAATCTCTACCCAGCAGGTTTGGTCTTTCCCCCTCTACCACGTGTGTATTTAACACCACCTTTTTGTCGCCCAACTCCATAGTGACAAATGCCGAGGTCACTTTCTCTCCAAATGTAAGTCGGTGTCCCAGTATCTTGGAGCTTTTGGATATGAGACCTCTTCCGTATCCTCTCGTATGTTTCCTTCATGATGAGAGTGAGGGCAGCACCTTATCAAATTCCATTTCTACTGGCACTTGGTTCATGTAAACATCTACCATGAAGTCCTTGTGTTTGCTACTATCCATGGTAAATTAAAGAATAAGACTGTTCACTGTCTTCGGAGTTCCCTTGTATTTTGACTTCATTCTCCAAATAATGATGCTCTTTCGTTTGCCTGCCTTTATGTCCCGGCTGTGTTGGCTTTTTCCTGCATGCTCTTGCAATATGTCCAATTTTATTGCAATTGTGACATTTAGCATTTCGGAATTTGCAATCTGGAGCCGAATGTTCTCCTCCACACTTATAACATACAGGTTTGTTTTGAGGGTTTGCCTTTCCTTTCACGACCCTCCGTGGAATATGGAACTCATGCACCTTCATGGGTGAAGTTTGCCTCACACAGGCTGTCCTGATTTCTCGAGTGGCCTTTTCTGCTGACTCAATAGCCAAGGCTAACTCCAATGCCTTTTCAAAGGTAAGTCCTTTTTCAGCCAACAACCGCTGCTGTATTCCATCGTGGTTGACTCCACAAACCAAACGATCGCATAGCATTTCCTTCAGAGTGTCCTTGAACTGACAGTGCTCCACTATAGTTCGCAATGCTGCTACATATTTCGACAGGGACTCTCCTGATGCTCTATTAAATTTGAAATGTTGCACGATGCAAGATGGAATAGGATCGTAGTGGTCCTTTACGACCAGCTGAGCGTAACTGGTAGTTTCCAATTCAACGCTGTCCACTAGTATCCTAACCAGCTTGAAAGTTGCCGCTTCACATGCCGAAAGAAGGATGGCTCGCTTCTTTTGTTCAGTTACGACATTGTTTGCTGATGCAACCTCTCGATGTACGAGGTCCAGTTCTCCTTTTCGTGGCAGAACTCTGAGATGGATCCGTGGATGGCAGCCATTCTCTCTCCTCAATGGACAGTTAGTCCTCTTTGCGAGATGTATCCTCGTCGCCAGATGTACCGTCTTAGCAGGTACTGTAGTAGTCTATGTTACTAGTAGTACTGCATGCAATGTAAAGTCAACTTCTTATTGAAATTACAATACATTATCAAAAGCACTGAACTGTTCGTAAATGAAAACCTGGTGTTTTATAGTGTACACTAAATAAGAGTGACATCATAGCAAATGATAAATATATAACCACAACAACGTTAATCATATAAATCATACTAAAGTCACAGTCTATCACACTCATCATGACCACTGTTCATTTTTTACCCTAGTCTCACATGGCTAGACCCTTAACCAATCTCTAGGTAGCTCATTAATTAAGAAAAAACCCTCAATATGGTACTATCTATCATCAACTCATTCCCTCAATATGGTACTATCTTATCATCAACTCATTCCCTCAATATGATAATTCTATCATTATCAATTTGTCTTATTTCTTCAAAGTGTTAAAAAAAAATCCCTCGATGTGGTACTATTCTATCATCGATTTGTCTACATCAGAAAAATGATCATGAGTATTAATGGCAAGCTAGAAGAGACATATCTAGTGTAAGTTTAACTCACAGAGTGCTAGTGTGCCAACGACTATAAATATTGTGGTCGGAGTATAGAAGATGCTCATGATTGATAGGGGAAGAATTACGAGGAGGATTATCCATGTTGCCATAATTGCACGTAATTGCCATAGGGTAGATTTAAAGGGGGGCAGGTTTTGACGGGGAGCTGGAAATATTCCTTTAGTCACATAGTACTCGTATGCATCATCCTGTGAATAAAAAATATTAATTGTCATTTTCATAAATATATATATATATAGGCATCTGGTTTATGTATACCATAAATCTTGTTAATTTCACTGTCACTTTATTTTAGCTATATTCGCGGTTAGGTAGTGATTGCGTAATTTAAAAACCTCAAGTTTATTGTGTTCCAATTTTAAGTATCATAAAAATATTGTTGTGTAGTAAAACAAATGTCTCTCTCTGTACCGCTACTTCAAGCCAACATCTGGATGACTACTTGATCCTCAGGGGCCTCTATCAGAAGAGATCTCTCCTGGGGCCACAGAGGCAGCTAACAAAGAGATGCAAAGAGAAAGTCATCCTAAAAAGTGTGGACCATACAATCATTTTATGGCCGAGTACAGAGCAGCCATTGGAAAGTATACCAGAAAAAATGGTGTTGCAGCTGCTTCAAGGTACTTCTCAAAGGATTTTGTTTTCAAAATCAATGAAATTATTGTTTGTGGTATAAAAGCAGCCTACTTGAAGGAAGTACTCAGAAAATAAAAGCCGAGGAGGAGTTAGTGGCTAATACTCTGCCTACTGCTCAGGCCTTTACTTCTAGGGGATAAGAAAGTGCAACTATATTTGAGCAGTTTCTGCTAGAGTAGTCGTTGCAGCAGCTAGGGGTATAATTGTGACCTGTGACAAAACAATGCTTGAAGGATATGGGGGTCGGTTGTCCTGGGAAGGTGGGCGCATTCTCTTCTAGCTTTCGTCAAGAGAAAGGCTACAACAGCTCTGAGCAAATACAATGATGCCGATTTCGAGAAAGCAAAAGAAGAGTTTTTGAATGAAGTCACCAGTGTCGTAGGCTTGGAAGAAATCAAACCAGAGATGATCCTTAACTGGGACCAAAGTGGAAAAAAGATGATTCCTTCATCAAACTGGACATTAGAAAAACGTGGCAACAAACGTGTTCAGCAACTTGGAGTCAATGAAATTACTGCTGTTTTTTGGTGGCTCGATGATGGGAGAATTCCTTCCTCCACAGCTTATTTACAAAGGTAAAACTGATCGCTGTCACCCGCATTACGATTTTCCAGCTCACTGGAGTATTACCCACTCTCCAAACCACTGGTTAACGGATACACTGGCATATTAACAACGTCCATATTATGCTGTGAAGAGAGAGCAATTGCGGGACAGCCAAGCTGAGTTAGTTACAAGTTACAGTAGGTGTGCATTCCCTTTTGGATGCAAATAATATCCACGTGTTTATGTTGCCACCAAATACGTTTGCAACCAATGCATTTGTCTGTTAATGAACCCTTAAAACAGTTCTTAAAAACAAAGTTTGATGACGGGTATTCTGACAAGGTACAAAGGCAGCTGCAGGGGAAGAATATGGATAAGCTGGATCTGTTTCCTTTACTTCAGCCTTTCCACAATGAAGCATGTGGGAGCAAAGTGGCTAAAGCCTTTGACATAACCCCCATCCATAGTGGTAAATGAATTTCTAACATCTGAGATTACTGGTGGTGCTTCAAAAGAATTAGATATGTTGTCGGATGTTACAGAGTAGTGGTGAGCCTGACTTTTTCCATGATCACATACTGTACAGACACACGCCACATGCATGCGTGCCACACGCACATGTGCATGTAGATAGGCAGTGTCACCATCAACGTACACTTCTATGCAGTCAAATTTAACAATATTAGAGGATTACAACATAACAGCAACTGTTTATTTAGGTAAATGTTGGGTAATCAGTTTCTTAATTTCTTTGCCAGTTCCTTGAACAAGGCACTTCCAGTCCACCTTGGGGCAGGTCTAGAGAATTGTCTTAGACCTAAAACCCTCGAGATAAAAAATAAAAATCGAAGGAATATTTTAGGAATGTGTGCAACAATTTGACTATCCTTTTACAATGGCAACTGCATAATTAAGGCAACTGCAAAATAGATAATTCCCGCATTCAATGTATCCTCCCCTAAAGCAGCATTCTTTGTAAACATGATATCCACGAATGCACCACTCCATTCCTGATTCATGAGTGCTTTATATTTAAAGCTCACTACTCTCTTTTATACACAAAGAAAATTAATTCTGATTTGGGCAACAGTGAACATTTAAAAAAAAGTGAAATTGGTCTGTAATACAACAACTGCTACAATATAAAGTGCTGTGGAAATAACCAGATCTATGATATATATATATACCGCAAACCTGGCACATGTCGTTCGTACAGTTGAATCTTAAGATTGACCATGCAGGATTGATTTTTTTCCTTTTCCTTTTCTACTTGATCTTTTGATCTTAGCCAAAAGGCAATTTTTGGATGTAAGCCAAGGGAGCATCTATTGAGTTGGGGGGTGGGGGGGGGGGGGGTGGGGGGCACAAATTTGATTTGAGATTTTTTTTAAAATAAGATGAAGGATTATATGATACAGAAATGTATGAAGTGATTCAATAGATACATGTGGAAATCTTGGGCAGGGGGGGAGAGGAGAGAGTTTATTAAAAATATATGGTGTGTGGTCCTCGACCTATTTCAAGGACAAAGCAAGGGCAGGCATACAGAAAAGTTGATGGTGCAAGTGGGAGGCAGCTCTCAGTTCTTTGTTGTCGTTGTTCGTTTTAGGTTTCCACTATTGGTGGTGGATAGTTTGGAGCATTGCACAAGAGCATGCTTTTGACTCGACCATTCTTTGGTGGATGATTGCTCTTCATACTTGTATGTATACAAGCAGGTGTGATGACAACACTTTCAACTATGAATACCCAGCTATCTTGTGCTTGTTTGAGCTGCTAGGAACACCTCGTCTGGACATCCATGCTTCACCATGTCTAGGTCACAAGGAGCTACTATGGAGCTAGAGCTACGTAACTTTTTTTTTAACCAACCACATTCACAATACGATTTTGTGTCATCAAATTTGAAAAAATGAACTCTGAACTGTAATAATACAACAGTGTTGTACTGCTTAGATGCTCTGGGTAGAACTGGGGAGAACTCAGGCTAGTAATACACTATAATCCTCAATTGGAATGCACACGTTCTGTTTAATTTCATGATCCATTGGCATGTTTTAGCGTGCTCTGTTATTTAAAGGGTAACTGCAGTATATTCCCCCCCCCCCCTGTTTTTCCCCACTATTTGGATAGTTATAATAACGCCCTGTAAAAATATTACATTTTAAATTGCTGTCTACGGAGAGATACAAGCCATTCTAAGAATAAATCTGGTAATATGTGGCTTGCTAATGATGTACATTGTGGGAGTCATACCCACTTGCTTATTGTGGGAGTCCTACCACTTGTGCTCGCACTCCAAGTGCATTTTCTTTCTTTTTTCCTTTCATTTAGTTCAGCTCAAGAAGTCAATTATATATATACATGTATATATAATTATAAGGAAGCACCTGCCTACTTGTGGTAGAGAACATGACCGCACACCCCATGAAGAAAGCTCTGATACTACCTATTTATCATCAGGATCAAAAGAGGAAAACTCAGACAGGGTGGTAGGGAACATGATCACATCATGAAGAAAGCTCTGATATCTATCCATAGGCAAGAACAGAAGAGGAAAATTCAGACTGTATGGTAGGGAACATGACCACACCACCCCACGAAGAAAGCTCTGATACTATCCATAGGCAAGATCAGAGGAGGAAAACTCTGACAGTGTACCTGAAGATGAATTAGCAGTGGTGCCAACCCCTTCTCCATATTAAGTTTGAGTCGATGTTACAATTTCATACGGTTCCATCCCTTCCATTGCTGCATCTAATAATGATTCATTTCCTAACCTAGGTGTCAATGTAGTCACTGCAGTACAATGGAGATGAACAGTGTCTGTACTGCTAAGAAATACATAAGAAAAAGAATGAATTGGAAGTTCCTGTGAGCTGATCACCCACGTTTTGAGGCGGTTTGCTTGAATGTCTGGGTCCTTCAAACAACCTACTACCAGAATCAATAGCACTATAGGACTGCTCCACCAACTCCATTGCATGTGTGTGTGTATATTATGTGTGTCTTATTTTTCCCTCTCTCCTCCATTTTGCTACAGAAATTACAGATATACAATCTATAGACAATTGACCAGATGGTGCTGGTGTTGGTTAGGAAAGAATCGTTTTACCAGCATGTGCAGTGACCAAAATTCAAGCAAGTTTTCCTTATTCTGGGTTTAACTATCTTGTGTTAACATAGCAATTTCAACTATATAGCTATTATGTTTTTTTCTTCTTCATTATCACCATACAAAACAAGCATTCATGAAAATCGACTTTGATGTTCAGTAATAACTTTTTCTTTGCTAGGCCTACTATAACTATCACACAAGGGATGAGGTAAAGAAGTAATATATTTGGATGCATCCAAGGAATTGTAGGATCATCTAAGAACTTCTGTGAATAGGTCAGCAACATAATCTCATTGAAATGACATCATTACATTGTACCTGCAGTAGTCAATGATCTTACTGTCTTCCACTATCTTCCTAACAATATATCCCACTTTCTTATATTGGTCCCTTCCTTTGTTATAGCTTGTTTTCTTTTTTGGAGTGGTAGATCATGTAAATACTGAAATTGATGTGGTATCCTTCAAATGTAACAATCCAGACCTTGAAAGCATTCCATCATGAAAAGCATGTTTGACTTTGGAGCAAAGTGTATACAACTACACTTTGAAAAGTCTCACAGCAAGATGTCTGGTACTTCGGAGAAAGCTTCGCAACATCTTTACAAAAACTTGTGCTTGTTATTATCGCTGTGATTTTCTCATTTGCTTTGGTATCTGTTAGAATATATAATAGGTTAGCTGATCACTAGAAAGTACAAAACTTCTATGTAACCAGATGATTCTTAGAATGGCTTTGTATCTCCCTGTAGACTACAATATATTTTTACAGGATTTTATTACAGCTAGAACTATACAAACAAACATAGAAGAAAAAATGGGGGGTGGGGTGGTGGGGGGGGGGGGGGTGGAATGTACTGCAGTTGCCCTTGAAGCTTGCTTGCCTGTATTACTGCCATGCATGTAATGGATCACCACATTTTGATCAGGTAACAATACCTTTCTTTTTGGTCATCTACTAGCTTTCTTCAACATGCAGGCAGACTCTCGATGTCTTTATTGTGGAGTTTGGCACTCCAGCTGGTGATAAGGAGTAAGTGCTGTGCTCACTGCTACCAGCTCTGACTTTCAGTAGGTGCAATATTCTGAGCTATTTGTTTGCAGATTCACACCATATATTTATAATTTATGCACTTTTGTTCACTTTGCATTGAAATGCAATTACAGGTGAGCAGGTGCATTCCAATCAAGGGTGCTTACTATTTCACTTGAGATAGTAATTGGTGTGTTGTCCAAATGATGGTCTAATCTGTAGTTGGGTTATTAGTAGGACGTTAATAATCGTATATTTTCTAATAAGAACTGCAGTTACCAATCCAATCTACTGCAATTATTATCTGAAAAATTGATTGCAACTTCTGGCTTTGAAAGACACTTTCTAGTTGACACCACCATTTCTAGAATCTTTTCTTGTTGAAGAGGGTTAGTTACACAGGCACCAATGCCTTCCACAAAACATTCTGTATCCTTTTGCCTATGAGAAAAGAGGCACTCTGGGATGGATTTCTTTGTTGTAAGTATTGTTGTAGACCTAATCCAACATCAATTTTGTTTTCTAACTTCAATGGGTCTAATTCAACTAAACTGTAGCTTGTTGTATCTTCATTTAATGCAACGAAGAAAATCTCTAGTTATATAGCCTTGCTACCCTAGCTATGAATTCGATGCGGTCACAGCTGGAGGTGAGGTTACTATTGGAGGGGCAGTTCTTTTTGCAATTGCAACTAAGCTACATGGTTACAGTTGGACGAGAAGTTACACTGGAGTGGACGTTCCCGATAGAGGATATCATGATGGATATAACTTGCTATTGGAGAACAAGTGGAGCTCCAACGAGGTGATATACTGTAATATTAATTTTATACAATTTTGCGATTCTTTTCTAGCCTGATAAGACTATGGAAAACAAACATGACCTATTATACAGAATTTACCTTGCGCTGGTACATCTTGTAGCAGAACTTGTTGAGTTCATCATATGATGTAGGAATATTTTCCATGGGTATGCATCTAAAAAAAATGCACGCCAAAGAGAGAAACTAAACAATCATATCCAAGAAAAACATGTCATCCTTACCTCATGTACCAATAGATGTCCACTCTCTCTCGGAGAAAAATGTTCAGGAGAGTGGGCATCATGTTGTGAGCGTGCTTAGGATATGCCACTGCCGCATCATACATTGCCTTGAAGTTGCTCCCACGCAGGTTATCTATCAGGAGAGCTAACCCTTTGGTCCTAGGGGTGAGGTGGTGCTTCAACAGAGGGAGTCCCTTTTTCCGTGCAAACTCCAGGCTTCTCTCATGTTTCTCCGTGGTGAAGTGAGTGCCTTCACAATAGAGAGCAATCTGTGAGAGAGAAAGAAGGGAAAATGAAAGGATGAAGAGGGGATTTTTTTGACAGACATTCTTCAGCTTCTGAAATGATTTAGCCAAAGTTAAGAGGCTGTTGAATACGACATTTTACTAGTTTGTGCTTCCTCCTCTCTTCAAGAAATGAGCAGACTGAGATATCTTGCTGGTGAAGTATTATTTTATTATTATTTCATCTTTAGTTACACCAATGGACAGATCTCAAGCCATTTATCCCCCGCTTGGGTAACAATCGAAGTGTCTTGCACTCTAAACTATTTATTATTAGACTACAGAAAGTCATTGCACACTGTCTACGATAGACACACAATCACTTTTTTGCAGACTTAGAAGACCTGATAGATGTAGAGATTTGAATGAATGTCAATTTGTGAAACCTCATTATCAGAGTCAGAATCCATATCTGAAGAATCTTCTTCTGGTAACCTTGAAGTACTGGGTTCTGAAGATGCCATAGCTAACTCTCTATGACACTCACTGTGAAAGATTCTCAGGCTTTAAATACCCAACCAGATAGCTCATGCATGAGCATGCACATAGATCAAAGGGTTCTGGCTCCGCAGGCATATTCCTGCACAGACCAAGTGACCACATAATAACACATATTCCTGCACAGACCAAGTGACCACATGAATATTCCTGCACAGACCAGGTGGCCACAAAATGACCACACTCAGCTAATACCACAGAGAGTGGTTTTGAAATAGGCTGCACATGGTCTGATATGCATGAAATGTCAAACAATTTTCTAATGATGAAAAATCCAAACATTTATTAATCAAATCCAAACAGAAAATTTAAGGGTCAAAAATCCAAACAGTTTGGATAAAATCCAGCTTTTCCCACTTGCAAAATCAAAGATTATAGCAACGCTGATGAGAATACACCACTTTTTAAAGTTCTGAGTGCTTCTACCTGATAAAGTCATCACTATTGGGTTAAGGTAGTAAATAGGCAATGCCCCAAAAATTTTGGAAGTGTAAAAAAATGTCTTATCTTCTTTATTATCTTTCTATGCATCAATATCTTTCTTTTTCCTTGCATAATTTGCATAATATAGAACTTTTAATACTACAGGACTCAAATCTTCGATGTATTTCCATGACTACTATGTTTCTCAATTGCTTCTCAATTGTGGTTAAAAGGCATGGATAGCAGTGGTTGTCGATGATGTAACCACATGCTGTAGAATGGATGACCCACGCTCAGTTCTGCTGGCTGGTTTGTGAAGCTCTTAACCCTGGAAACTGTTACCAAGTCCAAAGGAAGATGTAAATGATTCTCGACCAAGACATCTGCTGTTTGGTTAGTGGAGTTCTCCTATACCACTTTTACCAAGGCTGTAGCTGACCCTGCATGGGTATACTGTAACAATAGGTAATGGTGTGTGCTGATTGGACAACATGGATGTATATGGATACACTCAAGAATTGCAACAAGACATGGTGTCTTCACCAGGGAAAATATTTATAGTCTATTAACCTATTATTGCATCTCCTTGGTCAGTCGAAAATGAAAAAAATAAATGCTCATGACCTAAGGTATAATTATTGGAGTATATCTACCAGTCTAAAAGTGTTTCTAAGGCCCAGAAGCAACTATACAGCCTTCAGCACTAAGTAAGTTTGCCATAGAAACAGTTTGCTCTGAACAGAAAATAAATTGCTAGCTAGTGAACAAGTTCAAGGGTGCTTCTAAGATTTAGCTACTTACCTGTCACATAGTTATGTAATAATAAGGTAATAGTAGATTATGCCAGACCAGCCACAGCATATATATTCCAGAGGGTATCCGACAGCCTAAGTGTTTCTAAACTCCTAAAGCATGTCTATTGAGCACTATATAAGTTTGCCATATAAGTTTAGCTATACAGGAAATAAATTGCTAGGTAGGTAGTGACTAACAGAGCAGATTGATGGCTAGGCTTACTTGCCAGCATTGATATGGTAGTTTTTTATATCAGAGATCCGCAAATTTAGGTTGTGCTAGGGCCAAATACAAGCTTGTAGACAACTTAGTGCATATTAGGGTCACACCCATTTTTCTGTCGGCAAATAGTGCCCAGAACTGAAGAGAGTGGTAACCAGCACCATGTTTTTGTTGCATCCTGAGCTATCACAGAAGGTAAGGTGATCTAACTGTTCAACGTTAGGTAGCCAACTAAAATCTAGGCTATCAACTGCCCAACAATTCCTTTTAGAAGCTCGGATTGCGACTCCTATATAAGTTACTTAGTTCTTCATGACAATTATGACCATTAGCTAGGTAGCTAGCTCTAATAGAATGCTAGCTGTTAGTTTTTCTTGAGCTAATGTAGCTAAAGTCATCGTTGTATCAACTGATAGTTCGTTGAGAGCTAATAGTAGATACGATGAACTGCATAATTTTCGTTTTGTCTCTAAATGCAGGTGGCTATGTTCTGAACAAGGAAACTCTGTAAAAGCCAGTTCTCCAGTGAATAATCAATATTAATGCATTGATCCTAAAATACTGAAGAAAATGCTTAAATCTGATGTAATTCCTATTATTACCGGCTTTCAGGGCATTATCCCAAATGGTGATGTTATATAGCATGTTAGGAAAAGGTGGCTCTCACACTAGCGTCGTTTATAGTTTGAAGAATAACTTGTGAAATCACGAACAAATCTAGAGGGTTGAATTGGAGTAGGAGGAACTGGAGGGGAGTGTGGGTGAGTGGCTTGACAACTGTGACAGGAGGGTAGAGGAGAGGTAGTTTGTTCTTTGGAAGGTCAAAGAAGCTCCTCTGCCACTGGGCTACTGATAGACAAAAATATCAAGTGAAATATCGGCTGCTCATGTGTTACTCTGCAAAAATTCTCTCGTCATAGCCTTAGAAGTTGTCAGAGTTGTCACTTGGGCCCTGAGTACTTCAGCAAAAAATCTAGGTCAGATGGTAACTAATGCAAATGATTCTATGCTTATTTCATAGTAAAGACTTTATTTATATGAAGAAGGGAAATGCCAGTTGCTAATAAAAAGAAGCTACAATGCATAAATGTATTACTGCCAGATAATGTGGTTAAGCATTCTCGCTGAAATGCAATACTGACCGTGAAAGAGGTAAAAAAAGAACAACAACCTTCTATCCATGGTGGATGAGGACGAAGAAGAGACGAACTCCTCATTGACAATTAACAGTGATCAGACTAGTTCTGGACAACCACAATGAGTACACAAATTAGAGACAAAAGTGTGGGTTTTTTTTTTTGCACTGCACATATATACATGTATTACCATAGTACTTGTGTGGCTGCATAGTTGCAACCTATGATAGTTCAGCTGAAATAATAGAAGTCGCGACTTCAATTCGAGTGAATATGGTTTGTAGCTATCTGTCTACTTACCCCCGCCCCCCACACACACATAATTTGTGCATTCATCAAAATTTTACTATCAGAAGACTCCAAACTGCATTGCAATGACTAATCCGACGGCACTAATCCCTTCAGCTATTCAGCCAAATACGTAAATTTATTGGTGTCATAAACACACTTGTGTACATGCAATAGAGAGTAGCAGAGCTGAGTCGGCATGCAGCTGCACATTTTTGCTACCAAGGAGTGATCATTTGATTTTCTCAGAAGCTTAATCTTTTGATGTCTTGTCTCGCCAGCACATTCTTCATCAAAACCAGATATGTTATAATGCATATAATATTATATATATACATCAGTTGATTTCCTCAGAAGCGGACTCATGACAATAAACAGCACAGAACTGACTAACTGCACATTTTCATACAAGTGGTGATCAGTTTGTTTCCTCGGAAGTTTGCCCTTATGACAATAGTTAACAGCATAGACCTTCAACAAAACCATGTAACTACTTATGATGCATATGTCTATGTGTATATACAGTTTGGATATATACATGCATGTGTAGTTATTTCTGTATATGCTTTAGTAATAAATTATGACATCTGATGGTTAGTTCTGGCATTATGCCAAGTAACTTTTTGTTGATGGCTGTTAACTAGATAAAAATAACAAAAAGATCAACAATTCACCCTAGGTAAAGGGTAATGTTATGTGTGGTCTTACATTGGAAATTTCTTGTTTCATTTCATTTTTTATTTTTATTCCAGTTTTTAAATAGTAATAAGTTGGCTTGTTAGATTATTACCTGTACGGGAAAGGGATATTCCTTCAAAGCACGGGAAACATTTTTTATCATTAATTTATCCTTCTGGTAGTTATTTCTGTGTAGAAAAGGATACTCCAGAGCCCACAGGAGTGGTCCAAAACCAGGAACACATCGAATCGACCTTTTAGGAAGACAGCGAATGCCCTGGGAAAGAATGAAATATCTTATAACATAAACTAGTGCACATGCTAATTATTCAATTACATGTCCCAGTAACTACCCATGCAAGGAGTCAAGACACCAAGAACAGTTCTTACACGGAAGAATTTATAATATGCTCCAAGAATGAACACTACAATCCAGTCTATATCTCCACGGCGACTGTAGTTCAGTATGTGTGAATCCCTTCCAAACATCTTGTAGGCTTCCTCTTGGCCAAATATGTGGACCCTCACGTCTGCATAGTCCTTACATAGCCAAACAATTTCTACAAAATCAGAAACTGCAGGTGAACTTCAAGGACATTAAGAAACAGGAAGTAATTTATTAAGAAACCCAACAAACATATTGCAGAACAACACAAGAACGACAAGAAAACTCAAGTAAGTCTACAAAAAAAACACCCAACAACATAGGGTAGCTATCACTAGCTAGATCATAACCATCGCAGTAACATATTTTATCATTATTTTATTTATTGCTTACGGCCTAAAACTGTGAATGATAGTCCAGAAGTGATTTTTCTGTAGGCTGTTCCCGAAATAGGCCAGATAAAAAGGAGCAGGATTGAGAAAACACCGACTACCATGCCACTGGTGAGAAACACATAGGTGAATAGAAGGGCAAATGGCGCCAGGAAAACCATTCTTAAGCAGTTGGACACCATGTCTGCTGCTGGCTAAGTTACGGTAACTTGCGGACGCTAAAAAAATTATTCGCGCGCGTACCCGTCCTGACCTAGCGTCTCGTGGCAAGTGATGATTTGTTGTTTCTTGCAAGTGTGGGAATAGCAGGCCTCTCCCACTTTGCTGCTGAGAGGTTGATATATCTCGCCTCATATCCAAACTTTTTCATCTCATAGGAAAAGCATAGCAACCATAGTGCTGCTAAAACCTATACTATAGATGCTAGGCCTGCTCAAACACATTATTTCATTAGGAACTCCTCCTCCACAATTATACCTCCTCCACAATCTTTCTGCTCTCAAATTAAGTTTTGTTCCTAGCTTTTGGTATCCATATAAAGCTCAGTGCTTGCTTTGGGTCTTAACTTGTCCTTGTTCCCAAGAATCTATCTTTGATGGACACCATAGCTGCAGTGGAAGAGATGTCCATGAAGCTGGAGGATAACCAAGACACATGAGCTCCAAGGACGAATATGTGGAATTTTGAGAAGAGCAAGAAAACCAGAGGACAACCTGACAAAGGAACAGAGAAAGCCCCTAGGAGAAATGAGAATCATGACCCTACCAGCAGACAAGGGGAAGACTACAGTTCCAATGACAAAAGGTAGTTATATTTCAAAGCTGACAGGAATGCTGGAGACCAAGACATATGGTAGGATCCTAAAGACTCAGGAAGGCAAGGTGAGTCATGCACTAAAGAATATGGAGAAGACAAGAGAGATAACAACTGCTTATTTGATAGAATTAGCCCACTGGAAGTAGACCACCACTTATTTATGGACTCCCTAAGATATATATATAAACCTGAGGTTCCCCTTAGGCCAATTGTGTCTTGTATACTTGTACAATCTTTCCAAGTTCATAGCACATTTGATCACCTCTAGCTGGCAATACGAGTCAAGGATTCTGGGCAATTTATCAAGCATATTTAAGGTGGATGTTTGGCACGGGATGAGTGTCTTGTCAGTTTTTATGTTTCCTCTCTTTTTACCAATATTCCCATAGATAAGGCAGTTGAAGTCATGTTTGGTATGTTGACAAAATACGAGAGCTTGCATGAGAGGACAACACTAGGTGCCAACAAGATTTCTGAACTGTTGGAATTGTGTGTGCCTAAAATCCACCTACTTCAGGTATCTATGAGTAGAAAGAGGGTGCAACAATGGGCTCTCCAATATCTGCAGGAGGAATTGGCACTCCCAACTGCCCCACTGAAGCCAAGGTTTTGGAAGAGATAAGTGGATGATACCTTCAGCATTGTGAAGAATGGAAGAGAGCAGGAGTTATTGGACTATCTGAACAACTTCAGGCTATCCATAAAGTTTACCCTAGCAAATTAGTGTGAAAAAATTAAATTATGCGGTACGTAGTTGTATAATTTTTTTCTAAGATGTCAACGATACATGTTATTGGTCATAAGGAGTTAGTCAATTGCAATTACTGCTTTTAGTGATAGCAGCCCACAATGAGCATGGAGGCCAATGTCACCAGCATATAATCATTCTTTGGGGTGGAGCTGATATCACATGGTAATTTTCTGGCTGGTGTTATAGAATGCAAGGCCTAGGGCAGCTACCCTGACAGTATCGAAAAAGTTTAAACACTGTAGTTAAAATAGCACTCAGTTTTAGACTGACTGGAGCTTGATTTTGGTTTTCTTGATTAGGCTATATACCAGATGAGGCTCCAATCATGCCCTTACAAGGTAATCCAAAGTGGGTTGCTTTCAACAAAGTTAATTACAACACCAGATAGCAAGACTAAAAATAGATATGACAGTGGTTCTTTTATAGCCTACAGTAGCTATGCACTCATAGTCATCAGCAACATGCATGTGACTTATGCATGTGTTGATTGAGCCATTCAGGGTTTGAATAAAGTAGCTCATGCCGCAACAATTCACATACTGGTTAGTGATTTAAAAGTCCAGCGTAAAAAAAGTCGAGGTGGTTGCTCCTGCCATGTTACTGAATATGTTTTAGTTCTGTCTTAGGAGTTGCATCTGATCCTCGCTCTGGGTTGTGGATAGTTCCTTGCTCACAGTTGTTCAGGGTTTTTTCTCTCAGCTGGGTAGGTCCATATCTTCGGTGGTGACACAAGGTAGACACATTGCTAAATCCCAGTGTGTGAGGAAGTTGACATGGTACATTCGAATCTTTCCATCAGTCTTCCTCTTTTGCACTTGGTATGTAGTGTCCAACAGCTTCTTCACAATGGTGAAGGGGCCCTGCCATTGGGCATGTAACTTCACTTTTGTGGATGGCTTCAGGATGATGATTTGATCTCCAACCTCATAGGAGTGGTATCTTTGCTCCCTTGTCATAATACGTTTTCATCTTTTCTTTGGCCACTGTCTTGTTGGGTGACTATCTCTGACATGTCACTCGTAAGTCTCCATCAGGAATGACAGTATGTCGTTGTTGGTAGTTTTCACTCTTAATCAGTCTCTCTTTTGGATGTCCAGAGGTCCCTTTGGGTATCTGCCAAATGTCAGTTCAAAAGGTGAGAGGCCATTGGTGGTGTTGAGTCTCCCTATAGGTAAAGAGAATGTATGGGGAGGTCCTTGTGTCATTGGCCTTCAAACTTCTCCACGTACTTCCTGAGTCCTGCCTTCAGGGTTCCGATGAATCTTTCCACCATCCCATCTGTTTCAGGATGATAGGAATGCTTCTGGAATGCCCGTCCTGGAGAATATCTTCAGCTACATTTCTGCCGGTGGGGGACTTGAGAGGAACGCTTCTGTGTAAACTGTTGCAAGAGCCGGACATAGGAGAAGACTAAAGACTTGCAACAGCATGACCAAGGGAGAATTGATTAACTATAAACTGTATAACTAAGGTAATTAAACTACACACTGGATAATAGGCAGAGTAGGTAAGGGGTGGGCAGCTCCATAAAAAGGGTGACCCAGCCACATGTAGTCAGATTTTGGACTTGACCTTTTGTTGTGAACTGATTAAAATTTCTAATAACTTTTAGCCAACTAAGAGAGGATGATTTGGGTTCTCGGTCCCTTGTTCAGCTAGGGGAATGACCACCATTAGTTTCTCAGTGCTGTAGTGGTCATCATGTCTGCCTTGTTGGTGGCATTTGCTGTCCAGTCAGTTAATATAGCCACTCACACTCTATGATGTCTTCCACTTCCTTCAGCAATAGTTTATCACATTGGCATTGGTGGTAGTATTTTGTAACCAAGGTGATGATTTCTTTGTTCAGTGCCAGGAAGCGTTCTGTATTTCCCGTGGGAGGCGATTCATGTAGACTGCTAGTGCATCGTCAGTAGTGGCTTCAGTAGCACGGTCCATTGATTCTGGTCAACCTCACACCTTGCCATGTGGTCTTGGAAGTTGGTCAGGTAGCTGACTATTTCTTTGGGGTCTTTGACTGAAGCCATGGCAAGGACATCTCTTCCTATTCGCAGGTGTCTTCTTTTCTCCTCTAGTGCAGCCTTTCTGCATTCTTTGCAAATTGGGGGGTTGGGGGGGGGGGGGGGGGGGTTGGGTCAGTCTTGCTGAGGGTAGAACCATTTTCTGTCCTCAGTTCTTTTTGATGAGAATTTCTCAAAGGGGTCATTCATCTGCTGCGACCAGTGTTGTAGAATGCAAGGCCTAGGGGGAGTTATATACCTTGACAGTATTGAAGAAGTTTAAAAGCTTATCCAGCACACAATAGTTACAGCTTAAAATAACACTTGGCTTTAGCTCATTTTTGGTCCCCTTCATTAACTGTGAGAGCTCCAAACATGCCCTTACAAAGTAATAATAATGTTCACACATTGGTTAGTAGTTTAAGAGTCGAATTCTTGAAGTACAGAGGTCATCCAATGACCTCATCAATGCCTGTGTGCAAGGTCTATCTTGCCTGCTCTGTGGTGTAGTAATTGTTGGGGGCTTCCTCTTGGTGGAGTTCACAACAGCTAGTGTCTAGTTGTTTGGCCATGCATTAGACACACATCTATATAGATGCAAGTTACCACAATGTTATCAATGTAGTTCCAGTAGTTCCATAAAAGTATTTTAATGAGGAGTATATACGCACACAATAATAAAAAGAGTCCTTTTGAGCCTCTTTTTTTTTTTGCATTCTCGAGCGAGAAAAAAAATGGATGAGGATATCTTCTCTCCAGGACCAGCTTTATTAGTGTGCAACGCTGAAGAAGTACAATCGCAAGAAATACTGCAGCTGGCTATAATTTTATTTTATTGCTACTTGTTACCATCTAGAGTTCTAGACACTCTAGAGTCTACTGGAGTATTCGATATGGGGTTGTTGTTTTTAGCAGGGAGACCATTCAAAATCTGAGTGTGATGAACTACATTCCATCATTTTCTTCAGATGATTTCTGTTGCTGTCCAGCGTGGAAATACTGCAGCTCTACTGGCTTTTAGTCGATCCATTAGTGATAATATTAGAATTTTAACTTTATTGCAGTCTCAGATTACCACCAAAGTTTGATGGCACGCATCCCTTGTTTTGTGGTGGCTTATCCCAAGGCTCATTTAATTATAATTTAATCTTCAAACTGCTGAGTCCCTTGGATCGCACCCCTGTGCAGTACAAAAATAAATTAAAAAATATAATAATGATAGTAAATTAGGTAAGTTCATAATAAACACTATGACTACATATCTGATAAACATTAAGTTAATGTTCTATGTTAAATTAGTTGTACTGCTTGGTTATAATTATTGGAGTGGGGGTGGGTGGGTGGGGGAGGCCATGAATCAGTCCCTTCCAACACTTCACTATAAACTGCAAAATGCACCCACAGAATAAAATTTTACTGTCTTCACATTTCCATTGAAGTTTATTCTTGCCAATATCTCTCACACCATCCTATATACAAGAATAAACTTCAATGGAAATGTGAAGACAGTAAAATTTAAGTGAACAAATATATATTATATATATATACGTATATATATTAACTTCACGTATCTAGGAGGTTGTTACAGATTTTCATTCAATGAACATTTGAATTGTTGTTTTGTTATTATATATAACTATATACACTCAGAGAACACATACACCATGTGCAACATGAGATTACTGTAGCTCAATAGCAATCCATGATTCAGTGGTAAGAGATTTGTTAACCTACTAGTCTTGAAGTTTACTAGGATATTCGGTCTCGTGTGGGACACTTAAGCCTAGTGGGGGACAATATTTCCTAGGATATCTTGTCCCCCAGAACATTATAACCTAGGATTTTTTTTGTCTCCTGGGACAGTTTATCCTAGAAAATCAGTCCTGGGGACAAATTTGTGGTGACAGAATATCCTCCTACATCGGTACGTGTGTGTGAGTGGGTGAGGATGGCCTCCAGCTGCCCCCGTGCCCTCCATCTAAATATGGGCATGGTGATGCTCAGGATTTTTCAACCAATAGGGCATCAGTTTGTTTTTTAAACCTTTCTCTCTCTGTCTCTCCATCACACCACTCACCACTCAATGCCTCGCATTCATTAATAGTATGTATGGATCCTTGAGCTGCTTGTGATAGTTCTCGAACTGTCTTCAGGCTTGGTTAGTTGCAGTCATCTTGATGGCCATTGCTGCCTCATTCAGGCTTCAACAGTCAGGCATTCATTTTTCCAGGTCTCTTCCCTAGTTCTATGGAGAATACTCGCAGAAGTACTTGTGCTGGCACTCTGGTCAAGACTAGCCAGTTCAGATCCTTGATTTGGTGCTCTCTCTTGAAAATGAGGAACAGCAATGTCCTCGACCTTGGAGAGCCAGTGCACCATGATCCTATTATCTCTACCATTCACAGTTTGGTTTGTTACTCCACTCTATTCAGTAGGAACTGTTTTTAAAATTTCATTCCAGCAGTATAGTTATCACACTTAAGGTATTTTTGTTTGAGCAAATGCTAGAAGAATGAAATAATACGCTTAACAACTTGAGAGTGGGATTGTGTGACTTAATGTGTACCTGAGTGTATATGTGTCTACATGTGTGAGTGCTTGTGTGTGTTTCTATGGCATGCTTATATAGTCCAGGGACAACAAAGTATATTGATCCATGCCACATACTCATTTGTGTAGTGGAATGTTTCTGCTATTTATTTGCAGGACGATCTCACATTGCACACATTTCCATAACTCAAACTGCACAGTCAGTCATTCACGTTTGCTAAAATTTACCATGCCGTAACACAATAAAAACATGAACAGTAAATGCATATTTAATCTCTGATGAGAGACCTGGCATTAAATTCAGGAACAATCGTTAGGGGATTTAATTAATCATGACCCACTTATCCTGCAGTCATAAGTAACAAAGTGTCCCAATCTACAGAGCCTATATATATAGTTCTCTGGCTCACACTCCCAGAACAGGTCCAAAATGCTCCTCTACATTTTTTGACATACATTTTGCCAAAGACGAAAATGCTATGTACATCCTAATATAGGGCAGTAACACTGCCAGCAGTATAAAGCATTTCCGTTCTGCCTGATATATTGTGAGTAAGTCCCTGGTATTGTGAGGAGGAAGCAGCCTCATAGATCTTCTCTTCTGTGGCGTAATATGACAAGCAATGGAGCTGTTGCATAATTCTTCTCATTAGCAATGTTGGAGAATTGTTCATTGTTCTCAGTCATATACTGGACGATGAACCTCTGAAAATGGGTGTGGTCTCACCGAGCACTAGCAACGAAGTAGGAAATAGTTTGGAAAAAATTCCCATCACCCTTCATACCAACAGTTATTCCTGGCTGTAAGGTATACTCTGTTGTAGGACTTGTCTGAACAAATTTTCTACTTCCACACCTTATGTATAATGATGCTGCTTGGTAGCCTGCCAGTTTTGCTCCACACAAATGTAAGAGAAGGGGTGCACTGGGATGTAACCAGTCTCCTCACACGAACTCTTTAAACATTTCTTGGTAGGTGCAGAAGAATAGTGGGATGAAGATGTTTGCTTGAGAGTGGTGGGATATGTTGCAGAAACAGAGCTGACAGAAGGTTCAAGTGATTGAACTTTGGAAACAGATGGCTGTTTGTAGGGCTTAATGTGTTATGTTGGTACTGTATGCTTCTCTTCGAGATGAACCACTCCCTTTTTAGGGATATCAATGATCTTGAAGGTCCTATCCAGTGAGGAGCCAATTTGTATCTTTTGCATTGATGACGACATGTATTGTTGAATAGGACCAGACATAATTTGGTGGTTTGTAGGTTTGTATAGTAGTTCTTGTAACCCAGTTGTGCTGCTCCATTGTTGACCTGCACCTTCTGGTGATGTTTGAAAAGATTCAGGGATGGCTCCATAGTGTCCAAAACTGCCTACTCATCATTGCTGGAGCCTTCCATCCCTGGGTCCTTGCTCACTAACAGGAAAGTTATCTTCCACTAAGAGCGTGGGCTTCTTCCCAGTTTGGTGGAATGACTGAAAGATGTCCCGAAGGCCATAAAGCAGGGGTCCAGAGATTCATTCCAGTCACCTTGATCATCTTGCAGATATTTGACTAATGGAAAAGCAGAGTGCCATTATATCTAAAAGAAGAAAAAGATGTTTCTTTAATTATTCTCTTTGAAATTTGGATCATAATATTTTGGGGATATTTTTTTGTGATTTCCCCCTAGTTTTCAAATTATGACATCGACTTTTTAAGTTTGATAAAATTGCTTCTGTAGCAGCAAATATTTGCAGTCAGTTATTTTGCAATATGTCTTCAAGAGTCACTTTTTTAATAAATAATGTCATGATAATGCAGAGCTGTCTTAATGGGCATGCCTGCATTTTCTCAAGAACCCCACAATTTTAAGGGCCCCATGAATAGAACAGGTCGCTGAGTCACCATCACTCTGTCTGTGGTAGTGATGAGAGTGAGACGTTGGCACATGCACAAAGAATGCTACCATATTACATGCAGGAGGATTGGAAATCTGTTTTCCTTCTTCAGTCAATTCGTGTAAATTTTTTTGCTAATTTGTAATTGCTAAGCCTTCCAATGACCTACTTGCAAGTTGATTTTTGAGGTCATTGTAATTTTGTTATATCAACTGAGGGTTTACAAAGACCTTGATTATGGGTAACTTCTAAATGAATGCAAGCAGCTCAAGCACTACATGGTACGATGAAGAATGTGAGACTCTCCCTGCAGGTATAGCTAACGTAATATGAAATCTATTTCCCAATGTTGAAATTGCTCAGAATGTTCATATGCATGATGGTGACTAATTGTATGGGGGGATGTTCTTTTCAAGATTGAAATAGCAGCTATGCAACAATGGGACAGCAACATTTGAACTGGCTTTCACTCATTTACATGGAAAATGACCTGAAGAACATTGCTTCCAACCAATTATAGAACAATTCTCTGAAAGAAATGTTGCAAATATTTGTGTTGATAAATATTTGCTCTACCAATTAAATGTTTTAATGCTTGTGCTGTTCAACATACCAATTAATAACGTGAAAGTTTTAGTTTTCATCTCAGTGGGTGGCTGTAGGGGACCAAGTACATTGCTTTGCCCAGAACCTACGATGCTGTTGAGCCTGAATACATGGCATGTCAAGTTTTGTATTTGCTTTACTCCAGAACATCCAATATGTGACACACCCATATTTAGTATAACACAATAGCATAAATTATTGCTTCTCACACTGGCCATTGGATTGCAGGTGATATGCAGTAATTCTGTGAAAATCTATCCGAAAGTATCTGCAGAGCTTAATCTTGACTTTGTTACAAAACTGGTAGCCCTGGTCAGTGATAAGCCCTTTGATGGAACGGTATCACAATGCAATCATGGATGGAGGATGGTTTTCCCGGATTCCCTGTAGTAAAGCGACAAACTACCTTGGCGATAAAACATACCTCCATGGCATCCTTGGAACGGATGGCCTCACCTCTGGCTATTTCATGAGATAGTCTCTCAAGTCTCGACAATGATATACCATTTTCCCCACCTAGAAGTGCAGGTCAGGCCAAACTATTGGAAACACTCGTCTGTTACTTGCACACGGAGGAGCACTACAGGTAACTTGTTTAACCGGTTATACCATTGGTTAGATGTCACAAGAGGCAGTAAACTCTCTACATCTTTATAAACATTGTGAAGTAACATGCAGTATTTTTCTGGGTCGTCTTTTTCACCCAAAATGTCCTGTGGTAGGAACAGAATGACAGACTTGCAAGACCTAGATGATCACATTATTCTGTCCGTCTGTTTGTCTGTGTGTGTGACCTTTCTGCACATAGCCAAAGTTTTGAATTAGGAAGCTGATACTTTTCAGAGGTGTACTTTTACACTGGATGGACATAGGCTATGTTGTATTAGGTGACAGTGGACCAAACTCACTGGAATCCACCTTTGCAAAAAACATTTGTGATCATGACCATTTTGTTTAGGGATATAGTTACTTGCACATGCTTCTTCACATTCCCGATAATAGCACAACATGGTGGCCAATAAACTATGCCAGCTACATTGTAGCTCACACAATGCAAGCAGTTTGCTAGTGAGATTGCTTCCAGCCATGCTCTAACCCCAGTTCTGAATTGGAGAAACTTACAGAAAGTAGAGTCTCACTGACACAGAGGATTGTTGCCTATAAAAGTAGTTGTTCCCTCAATGGATCAAGGCCACAATCCCAGAACAGGCAGAGAGAAATGTTTTCCAAAGACTTGTTTGTACACTTGACCCAAGACTCCATTTGCTTGTCGTCCATAAAGTGATGATAGTTATTCGGTAGGCATTGTAATAAACAAATGAAGTATATTGATTCACTTTCGTTCAAGTAAAAAGTAGCAGGTAGGGGAAATATCTTATGGCCCAATGTCACTTCAAAAATATGACTAGGGTAAGGGCGTGTGTGTGTGTGTGGATTCAGTATCCTATATAGCATCATGACTTCACTCCCCCCCCCCCCCCCCCCCCCTCTGGGTGCATCGACTTGGTGCTTGCCCTAGCCCTAGCCCTAGCCCTAGCCCTTGGGTAAGTATGGGTCATATGATAGGCTTCGTGGATAGGACTGTTTTTCTCTTTTCTCTTTTGAAGAGCTGGCATGGGCATGGGAAGGGTGAGTAGTGTGTCTGAGTGAGACCTTGCTCTTTCAAGGAGCTGGCACAGGTATGGTAGATGTAGTCAACTTCCTCTCTCAAGAAACTGGAGCATGGGTTTGTGGGTGGTATCCAAAGTGGTGTTCAAAGCCTTTAACCGTGTAACAACACATCTGCTCTAATGTGTAGACCTATATAATATATATTATGGTGGAAGAAAGTGTGACTTGGATCTAAACTCGCTGACTCAATCATAGCTATAAATAATGAGATCTGTATCCCTAAATGGTACTTGTACCTCAATTCCTATGATCCTGAAGGGGTGAGGTGGATGCTTCTGCTTTCGGTAGATTCTGACTGTCCAGAAACTACTGCTCTAAGTAGGGTGCCAGACCCATACCAGCTCTGCCATGATCACTGGAAATGTAAACCTAGCATCAGGGATGTAGTCCTAAAAGATTAACAATGGGTGCTCAAAAATTTGGGGAGGGGCATAGGAGGTAATAGCTATAATATTTTGAGACACTTGCCCTCGAATAGGCTGCAAAAATTCATTTTCTACCTAAAGAGTTTTTAAAAAATCTTGCAAGGTATTGACATGTCGCTTCTGAAAAAATAATTGGGTTTCAGGCAGTTTTGTCTCTGACATGTCTAAGATCCGTTAACTTGAAATTGATTCCACCTGACACAGTATAATAGAATTTTGTTAATGATGCAGTTAATTGTTAATAGATAAACTCAAATTACCAAATTTTATGTTTTGAGCCTCCATCCCATTTTAGTTGCTGAGATGGAGATTCTTAAAGGTGAGGAAAAGAAACTTCAATGAAAGCAACAAAAAACCCTTTTGCAATTTCAAAGTATGTAGAGGCAAGATTAGCCTTGCAATCTTTCTGAATTTTTTAAAGTGGGTTGAGCAACCATAAGTCCTACCAGAACTACATCCCTGCCTAGCATCCCACTAGACCTATTTTAGTTTATACCTATGAGCCATAGAAAGAAAGATTCAGTCTTACTACACAAATGTGACATGGTATTGGAAGGACTGAGCCATGAGACAACCAATACAGGTGAGCAGTATTCACCATGCAGCAGCAACCACAGGTAGTTAAGTTCTCTTTCTAAGCATCAACCACACATAGGTGTTCCTTGTGTAAGTCATCTAATATCTCTGATAGATTGGACAACTAATTAACTTATATGTGTAAGCTATGAGATCCATATCCTTATATATCTATATAATATAGCATATGGTGAGAAAATGCAAGCTTACAATGGTTGTGCCTGCTATAAGTGGCCCTTGGGTGGCTGTCCCAGAACTGCTAGTCTGTATGAGGGTGGTTGCCTCTGAATGGCCTTCTGGGTGATGTGCTTTGGAAATGTACCAGATATGACAAAATGGCATAGAATATCGACTGTATGTATATATACTGACTGGGTTGCACTGCGATCTCCATGGATGCCCCCATGATAGTGAGCAATATATCTCCAGTGGGTGGCTCTTGGGTGGCATGCTCTGGAATGTCAGATTTGAAGAAAGTTCCTCAGAACTGCGACTATGTGTCTATTTGAAAGTCTGACTGGGTTGCACTGTAATCCCCGCAGATCCCCTTTCGATGCATAGCGGTTGAGCTTGTCTCTTTGGATGACTCTGGATGGCCTCTGGTGATATCCTTTTCAGATAAGAAAAAGTTGCACAAAACTTCCTATGACCATCTAATAAGGTACAAATCATGATGCAACTGTATATTATATATATCATGGTCATAGCTAGTAAAGATGCTTTGTAATACCCGAGGCAAGTTCTGTGGATATCCCAAGAAGAAAATTCAGTTAAACAACATCCATAATAAATGTACTTTTCCAAGATCCTTAATTTATTGACCAAATCCCACATTAGGTATATACCCATGCAGTTGTTGCCAGTTCTCGGGATATACCAAGAAGAAAACTTGATGTGGACAGAACATCACATTATAGCTTGATTTAGTGGACCCAAATGTCCCATACTTCAAGTACCCATGCAGTTCACTGTCTCTCACAGTTTTCCTTTCTCCTCTGGTCACTATGAGTAGTGAGTATTCCCATTTCCCATTTCCTGCCTCCTGAATCATCTGATTATGCTCCACTCAAATCTGAACCCAATTCATGGAGAATTTTCCCAAGTACCAAAGTGCTATTTTATCTGGAAAACTTGAAGAATATTGACTATGCCATTGATGTTTACTTCATGCACAGTTAGTCGACAATTAATTTTATTTTTCTACTCCTGCTGTTTAGGTCTCCACCATTTCCTTCATAATTATGTGAAGAGCTCTTCTACTCATATATAAACATCTACTTAAAACTCCATTTTAAGGGCAGAATAGTACACGGTAATATGATAATAAGGTGTGTTTAAAAATGAACAAAGACAATCTTCAGTCTGGCATAACAATCACAACATTTGTTCAATTTTACTATAGGACTTCCAACTTGCAAACAACAACAACAAAATGACAACAATAAATTAATTCTAAACAAACCCATTGCAATTAAATTACACTTGTTAATGCCTAACGTTACTTTCTCCCTAGTGAAATATAGTGCTCTGCAACATGTAGTTCCTCAAACACTAAAATAAAGTGTCATCACAAAAACCTGGATAGCCTTGGCTAAGCTTAGTCATTAAGGTTTGTAACTTTGGGATATGATAGATTACGAGTGACAGGTCACATTGCCATGCCCATTTTTCACATTCCGTTAACCACAATAATGGAATTTAATTTTCGCGCTGGTACTTAGAAAAAGCCTCTTTTAGGATTTACTCAAGAACCCCTAGGTTTGAAGTTTCCATATTTGGTATGGTAGTAGTAGACAGTAGATGTGTTGATTCTAGGTAAGTACATTGTGGTTGGCACACTACTAACATTTTCACAGCCACTTATAACTTTTACAATGATTGAGCAATTATAGCATTCCAGTTACTGATGAGGACCTAAAATTGCATCAGTTTGTTAATTAAGATACTCTCTTCAAACTAGTGGAAGCATATGCAATGAAATAAAATTTTATCAGAGATGCATGAATTTCAATATCAACACATCCTACACACATATCGATACACACATATCGATATAATTAAATTGTTTTGACTTTGTTCGTTTCCCATTTGGCCCCTCTGTTCGTATAGAACACCATGGTGTACTCTAGAATACTTCAACACGGACTCTTCTTGATATGAGTTTCTTTTTATCCTCATCAGCTTCATCACGAACTCGGGCGGGCTCATCTGAACACAAAGGAGGTGGCTGATGATCTCTGCGAAGAGATTCCATCTCCTCTAAATATTCCTGTATATAATAATAGTGTATATATACATTGACGATGCAATATGTAACAACCATACCTCACGATGTTGAACAACATCCGGCCTTTCGTGTCCATCAATATATACGCCTTTCTTGTGGCTACGTGGCTTAAACCCAAGATGATGGAGCCATCGCCTAGCTGTACAGACTGAAATGCTTCGAGGATATTGTGGAGATAAGTGGCAAGATGGTAGCAAATGGTCATTTACCCAAAAACAGAATATTAGCTTCACCCTTCCTAAAGGCATTTTCCCGAACCCATTCAGCTGCTTTGAGGTTTATCTATGTAACAAATACAAACAAAATAAAACATACACACCACACTTGGATGTATTCACACATTACACACACACATATACACCACACATGGACGTACACACACACACACCACACATGGACGTACGCACACCACACCACAAATGGATGCATGCATATGCCACACACAAACCACAAACAACTATTTATTAACAAACTGACCTTCTCGTCATGATAGACTGTTATTCTTTCATATTTTCCTTGCTTACTCTCAGGTAGTTCTCCTTTATTCTCCATGAACTGGTTCATGTACTTTCGAACAGTTTTTTCGTTGAAACCCAGCATGGATGCAGCTTCTGTGGCAGCCTGTGTCTTATTATATTTCTGACGAACTCTAAAACTGTTCATAATCATCACCGACAACATTTTACGGAGGTCTACTGGCAACGTCAGTACAAAATCATCCACACACTCCTGGATATCTTCCTCAGTAAAATCTAGATAGATAAGCAGTTATTGCAGCTAGAATGCTGACATAAATACAATCATATAGCTGCAGCTAATAACCAGCTAAATTCAGAGTAAAACTTACTAGTAGACTGGTCATCATGATGATCCTCGCCATTTTCATCCTCCTCGACGTTGCTTCGATCCATAGCATCTTCCTCACTGGCAATAGATCCTTGCTCAACTGTCTCAGAAGGCAAATCCTGCTGCTGCAAAGCAGGCTGTGAAGAAGCCATCAGAGGAGCTTCAGAGACACCGCCAGAAACACCAGCTTCAGAGACACTGCCAGCAGCATCGTCACCAGCACGATATACAGACGCCCCGCTCTTCTTCTTCTTAGACTCAAGCATTTTCAAAGCCCTCGCTGTAGCCTTCCTTTTCTTACTCCAAGAGGTATCCATCATAGATAACAAATCCTCAAATCGTCCAACAAAAACTACTGCCGCGTAGTATTGCACGCGCACGTTTTTGAGCAGCGTGTGGTCAGCCATTTCCTTGGCAACGAGCGTCCGCGTGACCAAATTGCCTAATCTGATTGGTTACTTTTTAGTTTTCCCTTTCAAGATGCAATAAATTCCTCACTTGTGTTATTTTTTATGTAGATTAATAATATAATTTTTCTATATTTTTATCTGCAACAACAACAAAAATATATTAGAAACAATTTTGGAAGAGTTATACTGCACTGCACTATATGCAGCCTACAATAAGAGAGCAAATATCCAGTCTATGGAAATGAAGGCAAAGATGTAAGAAAGCAAAGATGTAACCTTTGGTAAGAAAGCAAAGAAGCAGCCTATGGAAAAGGAAGCAAAGATGCCGACTATGGTAAGGAAGCAAATATGCAGCCTATGGTAAGGAAGCAAATATGCAGCCTATGGTAAGGAAGCAAAGATCAGCCTATGGTAAGGAAGCAAAGATGCAGCCTATGGTAAGGAAGAAAAGATGCAGCCTATGGTAAGGAAGCAAAGATGCAGCCTATGGTAAGGAAGCAAAGATGCAGTCTATGGTAAGGAAGCAAAGATGCAGCCTATTTAGAAGAAAGAAAAGATGTAGGTTATGGTAAGAAAGCAAATATCCAGTCGATGGAAAAGAAAGCCAAGACTATATATTTAGTTAGATATTGTTTCTACAAGCAGCTGGTGAGCTACACTCACACCTGTTGCTTAAATATAACCATTTCAGCAACCTCTGACTCAATGGCTACCTAACCCACACCCCACCAATATTATTTTACTATGAGTGACCATTCCAAAATTGAGATATACCAGGAAACTATGTTCAGAAAAACAAAAGTTTTTGTCTAGTATTTCACTGTCAGTGGTTGTCACCAAAAAAGGGTTGGTGGTGTTTGCGGGGGGGGGGGGGGGGGGGGGGGGGGGAGGAGGGGAGAGGAGGGATTGTAAGGTTGTATATAAGGGGGAAGCAGGCAGAGAAGCACATCACAAAAGACACAATATTTCCATCTGCATTTCTTTGAATGGTTACCACTCTCCAACAGTGCTTGCCCTTGAAGAGTGTTTTCCCATTTTGAAGTTCAAATAAATTGTGCTTGCAGCGTGCATTCGCACCACACATGTGCAGATATAATAGTCTAGCAGAGGTGACCATAAAACCATTCAAGGTCTGTGAAATGGTGACATTCACTGAATAAAGCTGGGAGAGTTGGCAGGTGAAGCAGCACAAGAGATTGCATGGCTTTCTTCTGATCTAGAAAGTCAGAGGATTCTAGTGACCCTTTCTCTGACCTCGACAACAACAAGGACAAAGAAGAACAGGAAACCAACAACCTACTAGTAGATAAGGACTAGCAAACTTTGTTGATCCTTGGGGGCCCTGGCCTTATTTTTACATCACACAATTTAGTGATGGGGAGGAGGCAGTGCACTAGTATGCAATGCAGTTAAACACGCAAGCACATGCCTAGTCCAAGCCAGCCACCAGGGATCGAGGTTGTACATTTGTATTCACTCTTGTTGAGCGTTTGCTCCATTTGGACATCTGAAATTTTTGTATCCCTATTAAACATTTGGAGAAATATGGTAGAAGATTTTACAACGTATTATCAGCAACCATATATAAAGTAGCTAAGCGCTGCAACATGTGCTGTGTCTGAAGGCATTCTCAAGGTAAGAGAGTTATGTCTGAACATTATGAATATATTTATCTTTGCAGGATGAAGCATATGAGTATTTCCTACAACATGGAGCATTCCCAGGCTCCCATCAAGAGCTACCTCCCTTTGGCTATACGCAGTGGAAATTGCGTGCGATTGTGGCAACATAGGGATTTCTTCTCACACTCCTTTCCCTGTCCATCTTGAGTGTCCTCTTTACACCAACCACAACACTTAAAGTTATCGGGACACTTGTACTGTGAGTTATCACTGGTGATGTAAAATGTCTCTTTTTTATGCTCTTAAAATACTAGAGAGTTGACTAAGTAGTAGTTGCAGGGACAAGATATCGTTAGGAAATATAGTCCATGCAGGGTCAGATTTCCCCCCACCCCCTCTCTCTCCCTCTGTGTACAAGGCTCTGCAGGAGTCTCCGTCCTCGCAGTAATAATGTTACCACATCACACTAACTGCTAATTCTTAATTAATGTCAGGTATATACCGCCAGACCTCGGTGCTTGGTCCTCACCACATTTCAGCAGTGCTCACCTCTCCCGTGGTTGTAAAACAGATTGTGTTGGATTCTTCTGGTAGTACAGTCATGCCTAAGGAACTGTTATATATGTCCAGGTCCTGTGTGGATGGGGAAAACATAAATAGACAAGTTAAATATTCAAAAACAAACTACGAGATAACCCTTTACCATAAATGCCATGCAGACTTACATCCTTATTAGAGAACACATTTCAATATAGGGACTCACCAATTGATCAATTGATAGGCACACGATCTTGAGCATGAATTTCATGATTTTTAGAGAATGCCACTTGGTCACCTTCGTGAAGGATTTGAGGTCACCATTTATAAGGATCAAGAAGCTGCCAAAGTGAGTTTTAGCTGGATATCACCAAAAAAAATTGTGTATATAAGGAGTGATGCTATAATCCCCAATACAATACAGCATTACAATAATGATGACATCAACAGATCATATATACTTCAGCTATGCTAGGGCTAGGACAATGGCTAAAGCAATGCAATACTGGATTTTAAATTAAACAATTGATCTTTTGTCTCGCACCTTCACTCGACCAATTCCTTGCGTTATTGCCAGCCACATTGCTCATACATGATCTATCTTGAGCTTAGATACTGTGTAATAAGTGCATGTAATGGCTGAGGCCATTGTCTTTACTAGATCAAGGTTTTCTAACTTCAGCACATCTGTTTACCCTTAGTGAGAATCTGAAAAACTTGCAACCCTTTTGTCTTTCCCTTAGTTTCAGCTACAGCATTGACTCTAATGAACCACTCTTTCTCACCAGTAGCTGCATTACATATGTGTTTTCACTTGCATAAATCCACTTAATGCTTCAGAGGTGAAATATTTCATGTGCAATGCTAGTTTTTCAACAATTCATGGCTAGTTTTTCAGCACTGCTAATTTTAAAAAGCTCACTCATGTTAGCCCCCACCCTCTCATTGTTAGCTATAGTTACATGGTAAACTATATACCCAGCCAATGCTATCTGCAGGCTAAAGGCAGGAACAGTGGGTATAGTGCTTGTGAAGCCCAGACCCATACTTACTAGCACTTGGTAAAGGGTCAGGATGCGCATAACTAAGTTTGGCAGTTATTCCCCCCCGCCACCCCTGCCCATGCACTTCAAGTGTTGTGGTCATTGTCCTCTAGTGATGAAGCTAGAAATTAAATTGTTCAAAGTACAGGGAATTTGGGTTCTCTTTCTCTCTCTCTCTCTCCTCTATGTACTTAGTGGTCAATAGTCAGTCAGTTTTTGGTATATAAAGTTTAATATACTACATTTTCAATCCAGCACTTGGTTTCTGAATATTGCTCCTATTCTACTAATATGTTATTATTTCGTGCAAAAACTAGAAAATTATGGTTTGCACAAGAACTCAAATAGCAATGCTGTTGCTGCTGTTGTTGTTGTTATTATTGTTGCTATTATTGATATTATGTGAAATAGAAATATCTACAATGATATTCAACTACAATGATATTCAAGACATTTATTACAGTTAATTATTAGGGAGAAACAAATAATGGTGAGTCAAAGGCTGTTGATCATCATGAACAACCACATTGAGTACATATATCTTTTACATCAGCTACACTAAATCCAAACAGGCTATTGTTTCCATTGATGTGTCCGGCCACCTCTTGGTGAAATGTTTTGTAGGACCAAGCGCTGCATTCTTTCTGGAGAATATCCGGAGCAATGATATTATTGATAGAAATGATGTTCTGTTTTATCACCTCTCTAATTTGGAGAAGTTTAAGCACTCGTTTTGCCATACTCCGATTGTTGCAGTCAATTCCCATCTCATTTTTCAACTACATAAAAACAAAAATTACATATAATTAATACTTTTTACTCTCAATTAACACTTGCATGTGAATGTGAGTGTGATTATATTATGATCAAGTAACTTACAAATGTGTATGTTTTATTGTAGAGACTTTCTACGAGGATTTCCATACGTTACTGCCTTGATCGGACTCCGTGAGATTTTCCATATGTGAAATGAGTGAGAGGAGGCTCTTCGCCACAGCTAGACTTTGGTCAAGACGTCTATGTGAAGTTCCCTGATAGTTTAGTGTCAATTGTTCTGTTAAGATGTAGTACTGTTGCCCATCCTATTGATAAATAAATAAAGCAAAGGCAGTTAGTTAATATAGTACTGAGAGAAGAGGGATAAATGTTGGACAGGAAGGTGAATCTTACAAAGAGGTTGACTTCGTCAAATATTCTTTGCATCAAATCCATCAGATCTAGTGTTTCTTGTATGGTTGTTCTGTTGCAGATTGTTGGGTTGACATTACATGCAGCGTGACCGAGCTGCATGGAGCAAAGAAGAAATAGCAAAGTGCTCGTCAAGATTCTTGTCAAGATTCCCATGCTGTTTTACTCCGTCTCTACCAATTATATGGCTATCTTCAGTTAAAAAAATATAGTGATGCTTTATCTCTTCTGCTTAGAGACTGACTTTTGAAGAAGTGTTTTCCTGCTGTGCTGAGCTTTTGCCTTTTGCTGTTTTTTTGGGGCTTTTTATGCTTAGACAGAACTTTTCTTTTGAGAATACCAAAAAGGAAGGTAGTGAAGTTCAACCAAGCGTAATTACTGCCTTGGCTACTTTAGTCTTATAGGATTTGTTGTTACATGCAGATTATGTAACCAGTTCCTAGGGATTTTTTTCTGTTTCATTACAAAGCTATTCTGTTGTGAAATGATCCATACCTGTTTACTTGTGTATTATTTGAATGTGTTTGTATTTGAGATGGTGGACATAGGATGTATGCTGCGAGTTGTATCTTGGCAATTTAGAAGTACATGATGTTTATTATGGTCTGCAGCTTTCATTCACTATATCTTTGTCTGCAGCTTGCACTGAATCTACCTTTGCATGCAACAGTGAGAGAGATGATCCAACTTCAGATGAATCTTTTGCAGTAATAATAAGTAGCTGTCAACTTGCATATTTGCTTTCTTACCATAGGCTGCATACCTTTGCCTTCTTTTCCATAGGCTTGTCAGGCTTCGGCCTTGACTAGCCCTGGCAAAGATCAAACTATAAATAGAATTTATAAATAGAGCTAGAACTCATGCTCTCAGACTATCAACACATAGGACAATCAGAAGACCTCAGACTATCAACATATAGGACAATCAGAACTCATGACCTCAGACTATCAACACATAGGACAATCATGATATCATCTCACATAAGTCCTGTAGGGACATTTCTACTACTGTCACACTGTTATCAACACCATAAGCTGTGAAAGTCTGGTGGGCAGTCTCATCCTAATCTTGTTGTTTTAATATAAGCTACTTAAGATCTATTTTGTCAAACTTGGGGTTTAGCCAGAAGAAGTTAGGTAGAGACTCAGGTGGCAGCGAATTACCAAGGTTGGTATCTGTTAGGTCTCTTGTGGTTGGAGACTCTAACAAGACTGCTTCTTTGCTTCCTTACCATAGGCAGCATCCTTGCTTTCTCATAGGCTACATCTTTGGTTTCTTAAATCTCTGCTTTCTTTTCCATAGACTGGATATTTGCTTTCTTACAATAGACTGCATCTTTGCTTCCTTTTCCATAGGCTGCTTCTTTTCTTTCTTACCAAAGGCTACATCTTTACTTTCTTACATCTTTGCTTTCTTTTCCATAGACTGGATATTTGCTCTCTTATTGTAGGCTGCATATTTCACTAGGCAGAAAGTAATGTTAGGCATTATACACAAGTGTAATTTAATTGCAATGGGTGTTTTGTTTAGAATTAATTTATTGTTGTTTTATTTATCATTTTGTTGTTGTTGTTTGCAAGTTGGAAGTCCTATAGTAAAATTGAACAAATGTTGTGATTGATTTAATAATTATGCCATACTGAAGATTGTCTTTGTTCATTTTTAAACACACCTTATTATCATATTACCGTGTACTATTCTGCCCTTAAAATGTAGATATTATATATTTTATATAGTGCATGAACTCTTCACATAATTATGAAAGAAATGGTGGAGACACTTATATAACTAAACAGCAGGAGTAGGAAAATGTCGACTAACTGTGCATGAGGTAAACATCAATGGCATAGTCATTATTCTTTAAGTTTTCCAGATAAAATAGTGTGTCTGCACTTTGGTACTTGGAAAATTCTCCATAGATTGGCTTCAGATTTGAGGGGAGCATAATCAGATGATGCAGGAGGCAGGAAATGGGAATGGGAATACTCACTACTCATAGTGACTAGAGGAGAAAGGAGAACTGTGAGAGACAGTGAACTGCATGGGTACTTGAAGTATGGGACGTTTAGGTCCACTAAATCAAGGATTGTGGCTATAATGGGATGTCCTGTCCACGTCAAGTTTTCTTCTTGGTATATCCCGAGAACTTGCAACAACTACATGGGTACCTAGTGTGGGATTTGGTCAATAAATAAGGATCTTGGCAAAGTACATATTATTATTGGATGTTGTTTAACTGACCATTTTAAGTTTCCTTCTTGGAATATCCCCATTGCCTCAGGTATTACAAAGCATCTTTACTAGCTAGAATCATAATATATATTAACTGCATCATGCACTTCGTACCTCATTAGACAGTCAGTGGGGGTTTTGTGCCACTTTTTCTTATCTGAAAAGGATATCACCAGAGGCCACCCAGAGTCAACCAAAGAGCACTCAATGGACAACCCACCTCCTTGGCATCAGATCACAGTGCAACTCCAGTCAGAATGTCAAATAGAGTTCTGAGGCACTTTTTTGAAATCTCACATGGGTGTCTCACTACCTCACCATTGTGTGGGCACCCATGGAGATCACAGTGCAACCAACTCAGCATACACAAGTTAATGTTCTGTGCCATTTTGTCATATCTGGTACATTTCCAAAGCACATCACCCAGAAGCCACCCAGATGCCATTCAGAGGCAACCACCCTCATACAGACTAGCAGTTGTGGGACTAGGGGCCACTTATAGCAGGCACAACCATTGTAAGCTTGCATTTTCTCACCATAAATATATATGCTATATTATATAGATATATAAGGATATGGATCTCATAGCTTATACACATATAGTTAATTAGTTGTCCAATCTATCAGAGACATTAGATGACTTAGACCGGGAACACATACGTGTGGTTGATGCCTGGAAAGACTACCTGTGGTTGCTGCTGCATGGGGAATACTGTGCAGCTCACCTGTATTGTTTGTCTCATGGCTCAGGCCTTCCAATACCATGTCACATTTGTGTTGAAGGTACTAAGACCCAACCTTTCTGTCTCTGGCTCATAGGTATAAACTATAAAAAAAGGTCTAGTGGGGTGCTAGGCAGGGATGTAGTCCTGGGCGGAACTTAGAGGGCTCAGCCCCTTTGTAAAAAATTGCGGGGCTGAGCCTGCCTCTACATACTTTGAAATTAGAAAAGGATGATTTCGTTGAAGTTTTATTTCTTGCCTTTAAGAATCTCCTATCAGTGACTAAAATGGGATGGAGGCTCAAAACATAACATTTGGTAATTTGAGTTTATCTATTAACTAATTAACTGCATCATTAACAAAAATCTAGTATACTGTTTAGGTGGAATCAATTTCAAGTTACCGTATCTTACAATATGGCAGAGACAAAACTGCCTGAAACTTCAGATGTTAAATAGCTTTAAAACAATTCTCTGGAAAGAAATGTCGCAAACATTTGTGTTACTCTCTAACAATGTTTGTACTGTTCAACATACCAATTATGTTTTAATTCATTTCAGTTGGCATCTGGGCAGGACGCCCAGTACATAGCTTTGCCCAGGTCCTACAATGCTGTTAGGACAGCCATGAATATACGCATGTCAAGTTTTGTAGAAATGCCCGTTATTTACTTTACTCCAGAATGTCCAATATGTAATGCTTCTATATTTATCATCATACACATTTATAATTGAACTAAGCCAATCAAGACTTGATGCTGGAAAGTTATTTAACAAAAGCTATCATCTGAAAGCTACTGCATTAACTACATTTTAGTATATAAATTAGGACCATAGCATGCATTTGTGCAAAGACATGGTACTTTACATTAGACCACCTGTTATATGGCACATCTTCCACCCTTCTTCCAATGAGCTGGCCGAAACAGCTGTTCAAACAGTTAAGCAACTTAAGCAAAGTTCCACTGTTGAGGAAAAGTTATCCAAGTTTCTTTTCAATACCGCATTACACCTCACTCAACAGCACGAACTCCGACCCTCAGAGTTGCTTATGGGCTGACACCTGAGATGTTGTTTGGATAACTTATTTCCAAATATTTCAAACCGAGCGGAGGAAAGACAGATGAAACAGAAAGAAGGCCATGACCACAAGAATCAGTGAGAACATTTGTTGAAGGTGACCTTGTGTATGTGGAGGATTTCACACCATCAAAGCATAAGTGGATACCAGGAACCATAATCAAGGTGACTGGACCCCTATCCTATTTGGTTAAGTTGAGGAGAGATGTGCATCGACACATAGACAGTGTGATTACAAGAACTTCACTGGAGTTCTATTGGACCTGAAGTCAAATATTCCAGAATCAGTCCAGAACTACTACTGAGAACTGACTCCACTGAATGTCCTGGAATGGTAAACCAACTTCCAAACAGACCAAGAAGCACCATCGTAAACAGAGACAGAGAGTCAAGTCGAGCAAACCAAAGTGGAGGCACCTGCATCACTTCCACGTCATTCAAGTCGAAACAGGCACCTCCAGATTGTTGCTGACCATCTATCGATTAACTGACCTTCAAGATAAGGGAGGAAAGGTGTGATGGACTGTGACCTTAGTCGGTTAGTTATTATTACCATTGTTGTGGTTATGTATTTATCATTTGTTATGACATCACCCTTGCTTAGTGTACACATTAAAATACCAGTTCAGTGCTTTTGATAATGTTCAATAATAAGTTGACTTTACATTGCCTGCAGGACTATATTATAGTGATAACATAGACTAGTACAGCACCAGCTAAGATGGTACAATTAACATGCATGCAGAGATGAAATTGAATGCCCCCGTTGACTGCAATTCTTTTTAACGGTGGAGGAAGTGGTGATGTCAAGCTTTCATATGAGGTTGAACAGTCAGGAGTGATATTGCACGACCATCATACTTTGAGGTATATAGAAGAATTCCTAGTGATTGTAGCTTGAGAAGAGGCATGAGACAAATTGGATCAAAATATCAATAATTCACTTAATGTTAACAATCTTTTTAAGCACACTCACAGATGGTGAATTTGCGAGTTTGTACATAACTTTACCAAGCTGTTCTTTTGTCACACATGGCACTAATCATCTCTTCTCAAATTTTCACTTTTATGACTGTCCCTTTGCAAAAGTACTTTTGTACCTGCTTTCAGAACCTATAATGAAATGGTCATAATTTTTCCTAAATTTATAATTATGATGTCCTTTTTTTGCAAAACTTCTTATCACAATCCTTGACTTATCTTTGCCAGATCAATATTGGATTTAGCTTCATAAGGATGCTAGTTCTAATCGATTTCATCAATGCATGGTACTTGTCAGACTAGCAATTTCTTCTTGTGATCCTTCAGCTTCTACCTCAGTAGGAAGCACTTGTTTTAAACCAACAACAAATGTAACAAAGAAAAACTAAAATGAAATGGCTTGCAAATATTGCAATAATTCACACCTGCAGGAGCAAAATTTGTAGAGTTCTGCACTGAAGTGTGATATGCCAATCATTTACTCACAATTTACTTGCTTTAGTAATGCTCTTTGCAAAGTTTCATTGTAATGCTATGAAACCATTACTCTGAGGGTGATATATAAGCAGAAGTCACTTTGTGTAAGTTTTGGTTAACTGCTAAAGGGTTTGATACACTTTGTTAATGAACACTAGTCCTTGATCGAATTTAAGATACCTGAATCAAAACAAAAATGAATGGCTTTCAATATGAACTTGTTTATTAAAAAAATAAAATATTTACTTTTATTTTTTATTACCTTTCACATCACTCAAAACAAAAAAAATGGCCACAGTTTCTACTTTTTTGTCCTTGATGGGCTCTGCTTCTGGCCACTTTGAAAAATAAACCACAAGAATGATAAATATATTAGTAGCCGTTTGGGGTAGCCATTTGGGGTAACTGGAAGTTGGCCAACTCAATCTGAAAAAAATCCAAAAATAATAGCAAAAAAATTCATTGTCAGATTAAAAAAATACAATTTCAGAATTTCAGTGCACGTGACATAACTCTTGCCATACTTTAAGGTTTTACAGCATATCTCACATCTGCATATCTGACAAATATCACATATGCATATCTGACAAATACCACATCTGACATAGTCACAAATGTCCGAAGCCAATTAAAATTGACTACATATTTTCTCCATTGCGTCCTCCTGTGTCGATTAATAACAAGTTCAACTTTCTTCTCTCAGCATAAAGCTGCAACCTCTTGCTCATGCTCAATAATTGGATGTGAATGCTATTTTACTGTGTTATTCATAGTCATTTACAGTGCTCATAATGTTACAGGCATATTCCACATTATAGTAACATTAGAGGAGAGAAACTAATTCCATGCCGACCTTCCCACTAAATCCACCAAATTCACATTATGTAAGCCTACCTTCAGCATTGATGTGACAACTCTCCATCACTCTCTTCACTCTTCAGCTGTCTTAAGTAACCACCAGTAGAGAACAACCCTTCTCTTCACTTCAAAATGATTCCCTTTCATCCTTCTCTTGCTTTTATCAAACTCTGTTGGATTGTTTGTAATAATAGACCCTAGTTAATCAGAAAGCATTGAAGAAGCAGTTTCAGCCATCCTCAACATCAGACTGCAAGACTAGCTACTTCAACACCAGAGGGATTGTTTGATGTAAAAAAAAATCCAAAGGGATATATAGCTGCAAGAGTTTCTTAAAGGAGATGAATGAGAAGGAGAGGTCAATTGAGGTTAGTAAATTACATAGACAGTTAAATTATGATGTCTCATTTTTTAAGATTTGTGGAAGTATGTTGCGGGTATCTTTGGAGAGGATGATCTAGTATTGGACAATATGAATGAAATATAATTGGGAATGTTGAAGATGTTTGGAAATTGTTTGAGACATGAAATATATAGCATTTGGAACAGCCAGTACATGAGTGGCACTATGTTTAAATTGTAAGTCTAGTTTTTAATCACTACTGAATATATATATACCTTGTGGCTACCTTCTCCAGAAGCAGGACATTCTTCATAAGATGAAACCGCCAGAGTTGTGAGCAGTATGTTTGGACAAGGGACAAGTAGAGATGTTTTTTTTACATAAGAGGGGATGAATATCTTATCAGGCCTAGTATATATGATTTTCACTGATAGAAGAGGTGTGAGCTGACCAAGACAAATTGTAGCGACCATTATCCCCAGATCTCTCTGCTCTTTAACATGCAAAATCACACAATTTCAAAATAAAAATAATGATTGAGAGGAAGGTGAAGGAGTGGGAGAAATCTGAAGGGTTATACATTTTGAGGAGTTTATTATAAAAAGTTTCCAGACCTTCATCAATTGTATAAAGGACCTAAGCCTTCTTGAAGTGAAGAAATATTGTCATCTTTGTTTCTTGAGTGAATAGTTTAGTATTGTCAGCAAAATGATACAAGGATGAGAAATGAACAGACAGGGAAAATATGTACTCCGGGAATAGTAGCAGGGAGAATAATATTGTGGCATGAGCTAACCATATACTAACTGTTAATTAGATAGCTCTAGAATGTGTTCAATAATTAGAACACTAGGACTGGTTATAGATGTCTGTGATAATGATTGCTTAATCTAGTAACCTACATGGTGGCAACGGACTAATCAAGAATGGAAAAATGGCACATATACAGGGTGTCGATGGAAACGCAGGTTTGGATAGCATCCGGACTAGATCAAGACCCACAACCTAAGAAAGTCAGCACACTATTATACTGCCTAGGAGAAGAGGCACAAGCATTGCTTTCCTCTACGAATGTTACGGAGGAAGAGAGAGGAATCTATCAGTCAGTCATAGACAAGCATGGTGGGTTATTTCAAGTACAATGCAACGTGATCTTCGAGCAGGCAAGATTCAACAGATGGAATCAAAATGAAGGAGAACAAGTTGATAAGTACATTACGGAACTTTAAACCCTAGTGGAGAACTGTGAATATGGAGGACTAACCTCACAAATGATACGAGACTGCCTAGTCTCCCTCGGCACAATTGCAGCAAGCCATGATACTTCATGGAAAGTGAAGGTACAACTGTCCAAACAGATGACTGAGCTCAAGCTTGATACTGGGGCAGAAGTCACAGCCATATCAGAGACAACCTTCCAGGAGCTTGGGAAGAAGTTGCCGACAAAAAACTGTTTGGCCCAGTGAACACCACTCTAAAAGTTCTGGGGCAGTTCCAAGAGAAAATTACAAAGGGAGGTCCTGCCAGAAAACTATATACGTGGGAAGGATTAAAATCTCACTTACTCAGCCTGCCAGCAATAGAAGCACTAAATCTAGCAGCAAGGATGGATGCCACAATGACAACAGATGAGTCAGGTATTTTCAAGCAATATCCATCCCTCTTCAAAGGATTGGGTAATTTTGGAGAACCATACGAGATCCATCTGCAGCCAGAGGCAAGGCCATATTCCCTTTTCACCCCAGGAAAAATACCTCTACCCTTACGCTTGAAAGTGGAACGCGAGTTAGAACGCATGGAATCCCTGGGAGTCATCTCCAAAGTTGACTGTCATACTCTATGGTGCACAGGAACGGTAGTAGTTCCCCAAAAGAGTGGAGAGGTCTGCATATGTGTTGTTCTCAAGCCATTGAACGAGAGCATCCTCATAGAGGTGCATCCACTCCCTAAGGTCGAAGAAACCTTAGCTCAATTGGCAGGAGCAACTGTTTTCACCAAGATCAATTTGTAATCTGGCAAATTACCCTTACAGAACGATCACATTCATAATGCTGAATGGTCATTACTGCTTCAACAAGTTGCATTTCAAGTGCACCTGAACACTTCCAGAAAAGGATGACCCAAATCTTAACAGGTCTGGATGGAGTACTGTGCCAAATGGTAATGTGCTTGGACCAGAAACAGCCTGACAGCCGAGTCCTTGACAGGATCCAGAATGCGGGAGTCCCACTAAATAGAGAAAAATGTGAGTTTGCAAAGTGTAAATTGTTGTTTCTTGGCCACATAATAGATCACAATGGGGTCTAAGCAGATCCTGAGAAGGTTGCAGCCATACAGGATATGAGCGCATCAACAACTGTTACTGAACTACGGAGGTTCCTAGGGATGGCCAACCAGATGGGAAAGTTCACATGCAAACTGGCACACCTGACCCAGCCACTACGAGAGCTATTGGACAGGAACAGAGCATGGCAATGGGATAGAGGCTCAAGAAGAGGCCTTCTCTCTTGTCAAAAGTGAGCTGAGTAAATATGACTACCCTTACATTTTATAACCCCAATGCAGCCACAAAAGTGTCGGCAGACGCATCATCTTATGGTCTAGGGGCAGTACTACTTCAGGAAAACAAGGCTGGTTGGAAACCTGTTGCACATGCCTCCCACTCTTTGTCAGAGACCGAGAAATGATAATCACAAGTCGAGAAAGAAGCCATGGCTCTGACATGGGAAGATTTGCAACATACATCATTAGAATCAAGGTCATCCTTGAATTGAAATAGACACAGGCCATTAATTCCGCTGCTTGGATCGAAGCACCTGGTGACCAACCTCCACGTATATGCAGATTTCGACTGAGACTGGCAAGATTTGACTACTCATCTATCACGTAGCAGGGAAACAACTATCCACACCAGACGCACTGTCACGAGCACCCAGAGGGATCATGGGTGACTACACTTTCCAGGAAGAAGCAGAATACCTAATGGAAGTTTGTGTGAATAGTCTACCCGCTACTCAACAATGGCTCAGTGAGTACTGTGATGCCCAGTCATAGATACAGAGTATTCCCTAACCAATAACTATTGCATACATGGATGTACGGACAAACATAAGATAGAACCAGCAATGAAGCCATTCTGGAAGGCCAGAGGGGAGCTAACCTTGCACAAGAACCTCCTACTCTATGGAAAATGAATAGTCGTACCGAGATCTCTGCAAAAACAGACCCTTCAGAAACTGCACCAAGGCCATCAGGGCATCCAACGATGTCAACTGAGAGCAAGACATGCAGTATGGTGGGGGTGTCACAACAGATAAAGGAGATGATAGAACATTGCCTAGTTTGTGCAAAAGAATACACACCTCATCTTGAGCCACTTATGTCATCGCCTCTGCCAGACTATCCATGGCAGAAAGTTGCATCTGACCTATTTTCTACCTGAAGGAAGTCAACTACATCACTGTAGTAGACTATTTCTCGAGATATCCGGAGGTCATAAAGCTGAGATCAAGAACCTCTACTGGAATCATTGATGCCTTGAAGTCAAGACACGGTATTCCCGAGACACTCATTAGTGATTATGGGCCCCAGTACTAGAGTTTGCTTCCATTGCTGCAGAGCACAATTTTAAGCATGTGACTAGCAGCCCACACTTCCCGAGAAGCTATATATGGCTTAGCTGAAAGGGCAGTATGAACCATGAAGAACATCCTCAAACAGTCATGCAACCCATGTCTGGATATCCTCACCTACAGATCCACTCCCCTACCCTGGTGCAATCACTCACCAGTGGAGTTACTAATGGGAAGAAAGATTCACACAAACCTACCACAAGTACAGGAACAGCTCAAACCAAATTGGCAGAATTCAAAAGGCAAGATTCGGAGTTCAAGAAGAAACAGAAGCTCTCATTCGACCAACGGCATCGAACTCACACACTTCCCATAATCCCAGATGGATCAGATGTGTGGATCACTTCTGACCGCAAGGATCCAGTACCAGGGAGAGTGACAGGAAAAGCCAGCACCCCTCGTTCGTAACACGGTCAGTACTGAGAGTGGTAAAGTCTGGCAAAACAGGATCCACCTCAACATCACACCCGACACCTCGAACCTAGCGACCAGATATGACCAACCATTAACCATATACTAGCTCTAGAATGTTTAATAATAGACTCTATATTTAGGAGACTAGGACTGGGTATAAATGCTGTAGGGTTTGTGATGATCATTGCCTAATCTAGTAACCTAATAATCATACAAGAATGTTGGAAAAAGCCCATTCAATTTCCACGTATTGATGTTGATTTATACGGTAGTCTTTGAACCAAAGCCAGAGAGAACCTGTGATACCTATCATCCAAAGTTTATAAAGGAATTCTGAATGTGGGACCAAATCAAAAGCTCTGCTGAAGTCAAGGAAGATAATATCTGAATCTTTGTGTGTGTATCAGTCGATTTAAATATTTCAGTATAGGAAATGAGGAATTAAGAAAAACACAGGATCTATTTTTTATGAATCAAAACTGAGGTTTTGAGATTTTGGGGGTAAATAAATTGTAAGACTTTACTGTAATGGTCATTTCTAACACTTTTGGTATAACAGGTTGGTAATTGCTTGCCTTGAATTGGTCACCCTTCTTTGAGATTGGACATAATTTATGCATTTTGCATTCAGTCAGCACTTGATAAACCCAAATGTTAAGTGAGAAAATATGGGTAAGTGGGGAAATGAAGGGCACCAGAGCTCGGAATATAAGAATCGATGTTGTCACAACCAGGAGCCTTACTGACTTCCAGAATAGAGAGGGAATTGAGAACATCGTCTGATTTATCGAGATTTTGTTTAGTTAGTATTTTGGTGTTGGCATCTCTAGTTACAGAAGGTAGATTATAGTCACTTCTGGTAAAGATCTAGTTAAGGTGTTGATTGAACAGTTCTGCTTTCTGTACACTAAGGTGGAACTATGTGTGAAACCTCAGGAATGTTAAGGTTTTCTATGTTTATAGATAGATCTTAGGTTCAAACAGAGCGAGTTAACCAGTTTTTTTCGTATAACATTGCTGGGTGAACATCATGAGCAAGTGAAGACTAGTTTCCATTTTGGTTAAAGTAGATCTGTTCTTGGCAGAGTTGACTCAATGGCATTGACTATGAATGCACTTCAGTTGGTATCGTATCTCTTGTGAGAACCATCTTGGGGATGGATGGGAAGGAATTTTACATTTTGGTACAAAAAGGACAGCGGCTCTGAGTGTAGAGGATTTGATGATGTATAGATTAAACGGGGAGTGGAGATTACTGATTTGCTCTGAGTGGGAAGGGATAGATGGGAGAAATGGAGAGATATGAATTTCCTCTGATTTGGAGGGTATGGTATCAACAGGTGATAAAGGGAGAGAAGAGCATACAGCTGACGAAGGCTACAGGATCTAGTTCAAACATCGAGAGAATACAATTTCAAGTTGAAGGTTATTGTAATATTACAGCTAGCTGTTTGTTTTCCAGCATGGACAGAGAAAATAGAATAGCCTGTCATTGCTGAACCAACCATCACCTTTAGAAATCAATTCCAAGCTGATGAATGAACTTAATGTTTCTTCAAAAGAAGCTCTAGAAAAAGGCCGGGCTAGGGAACTTCAGGGAATTCAACAGGCTGGCAGACATAAAAGCAGAGCTTGAGAGATCTCAACAAGGAGAAGGACGAAGTAAAGAACCTATGGAGGATGAATTGGTTGTCTATGATGAAGAGATAGGGAGAAGGAAATAGCCAGACTAAAGGTCAGGCTGGCAGCTGCAGGTGTCATAGATGGTGGTGTAGCACCAATGAGGTCATCTCTGGTACCTCACTATCATATACTATTTCGCTTGCTTTGCATGCTGTTGATCCTCCTGCAACTATTGTCACCTCTGACTCTTCCATTGTAGGTACATCCACCACTAGTCATGCTATGCACAGAGGTAAAGCACCTCTTGTTGATGTTTTTACTGGTCAGAACCGAGCTACACTGGAAGATTGATTACCTACCAACTCTAGAGAGGATGTCTTCATGGAATAACTGGAACTATGAGGAGCTACTCATCCAGTTTGCAGGATATGTTCGAGGCTTCCATGAGTGAAACCTAATAAGTACTGAGGGCAAACAGTCTTTTGAGGAGGCTACTTAAGTACTGAAGAGCCCTCCTGGGGCCAAAGCTCTAGTCACCCAAAATTTCTGCTATGTCATGCAGAAAGAGTCAGTGACTGCTGGGAACTTGATCTGACAACTTTAGAGGACTTTTCAGACAGCATATGGAAGGGATCACATCATATCCATAGACATCTTTTCCTTGACTGCAAGGAGAATGTCCAAAGCCAAAGCGAAGAAATCTCGTAGTGATAACTGGAGTAATTGGAGTGAAATTGATCCTCAGTCATTCCTACAGATGATGGTGATGTGTGTCTTATCCATGTTCAGGATGCTGGAAGCACCAAGTGCTATGCCAAAGTGTGTGTGCAAGGTGTAGAGTCACAAAGTTTCATGAGAAAAGGGCTGATATCACAATAATGAGGGAGAACTATTCAAGAGAATTGCTTCTATGGCCGGGTTGAGGAAGAAACCGTCTATTAAAACTTCTTTCTCCTACAATGGTCAGCCTTCGAAGTTGACAATCCAGTTCAAGGACAAGGCATTGGAGACAACCATTTACATCAAAATGGATGCAGAGGACCAGCTGCTTCTTGTCGGGGAAATTACCCTCTCCTGAGGCCTTCCTGCCTCAACGAATAACACTGGTCTGAGCAGAGACTACTTCTGGTAATTTCCACCGCGACGCCTAGGAGCTCAGGGTACTGGCTACACCACCAATCACCCCTCCTAGACCTAACTGGACAAGCCGTACCTCCGCCTCTCTCTCTAGGCCCTTTACGGTCTTGCCCCTTTGGCCCCCTACCCTTCACTTGGGTAGATAAGTATTTGATTAAAATACAAGTCAATGCCAAAGACACATACAGAGTATAGTCTAACTTCTCTCTCTCTCTCTCTCTCTACTCTCCTTATATACATACATTCAGTCACATGATAATGATAGCCAATCCAATACTATAGTTCATTCTATCTGTAATCTTGGTCTTGGGTGTTCTTGTGGTATTCATTGTGGCTGTTCCCTTTTAGTCTTGGGTGTATCCAATACTTGTGGTATTCACTGTGGCTGTTAACTTTTAGTTAATCTTAGTCTCTTGGGTGTACCAATGCTTGTGGTAGTAGTGATGCATTAACTGTGGGTTGTGGTGCCTGGCTAGGGGGTGTTGGTGGTATTATGTCAGGGAATGAAGGTGAGTGTTCTTTCCCTGACATTTCCCCCTCCTCTAGCCGTGAGTCGTACTCTCGGCTCAGGCCATCCGCGTTGCCGTTTTTGGCCCCCGATCGATAGGTGATGATATAATCGTATTGCTGGAGATACATTCGCCATCTGGCTATTCGTCCATGGCTATCCCGCATTCTGTCCATATAAGTCAAGGGGTTGTGGTCCGTCTGGATCTCAAAGGCCACACCCTGGAGGTAGGTCCGAAAATGCTTCACTCCCTCAATTATGGCCAATGCCTCCCTCTCGATTGCCGAGTATCTTGTCTCTCGAGGCAGTAGCTTGCGAGATCCGTACGCGAGGGGATGATCCTCGCCGTCGTCGTCCATCTGGGACAGGACATACCCAATCCCCGAACTGGAAGCGTCCGTCTGTAGATAGAACTTTCGATTCCAGTGAGGTGTTCGGAGGACTGGGTAGTGTGTGAGCCTGTCCTTCAGGGTGGTGAAGGCTACTTGTTTCTCTGCTGTCCACTTGATGTGGTTTGGTTCTTCCTTGCGAGTCGCTGTTGAGAGTGGGGTGGCTATGGATGAGAAGTTAGGGATGAATTTTCGGTAGTAGCCGCAGACTCCCAAGAAGGCCCGGATGTCCTTCTTTGTCTTGAGCTGGCTGTAGGTCCGTATGGCCGCGACCTTTGCTGCTACTGGGTGTATCTTGCCGTACCCCACCTCGTGTCCCAAGTAGGTGCACTGATTTCTGCCGAACTGGCATTTCTTTTCGTTCACCGTCAAGCCTGCTCTCTGTAGCCTGGTGAATACCTCTGCTAGGTGGTTCACGTGTTCTTCCCATGTGTGGCTAAAAATAATGATGTCATCCAGGTACGGGGCGGCGTATTCGGTGGTATCGGCCAGGACGTTGTCCATCAACCGCTGGAATGTGGAGGGGGCGGATGCCAAACCAAAGGGCATGGTGGTAAAGTGGTATTTTCCCCATGGAGTGACGAAGGCAGTCTTGGGTTGGCTTGCCTTCTCCATGGGTACTTGCCAATACCCTTTGGTTAGGTCCATTGTGGAGATCCACTTGGCCCCTCCTACTCGATCGATCAGCTCCTCGATACATGGGATGGGGTAAGGGTTGGCCTGTGTGATTAAGTTTAACTTCCGATAATCTACACAGAGCCGTTTCCCTCCGTCGGCCTTCGGTATGATCACCACCGGGGCTGCCCAGGGGCTCTTTGAGTGTACAATTAAGCCTTGTTGCAAGAGATCGTGGATTTCCTTCCTGAGGAACTCATGGGTGGTGTGGGCGAGCCTGTAGGCTGGTAGTCGGATGGGGGTGGCATCCCCAGTGTCGATTGTGTGTTCCACCACTTCCGTTCGTCCTGGTCGTGTGCTGAAGAGGTTGGTGAACTCCTGAGTGAGTCGTCCCAGTTCCTCGGTCTGGGTTGTGTTGAGATTGGTTGGTGTGTCCTCTTCGTCTGGGTCAGAGTCTCCGGTCGTGGGACAGTCCGAGGCTACCATCGCGGCTGAACCGGGGGAGTGTCACGCCTTCATCCCGTTCACGTGGTAGACTCGGCTGCTCCGGGAACCCTGACCTGTGTTGATCTCATAAGTGACATCTGTTATTACTTTACTCACAGTCATTGGCCCGTGGCCCCTGCCACTCATTCATCAACTTGTTTTGTTTTCGGGGCCTAAAGACCAGCACTTGGTCTCCCACCTCGAAATGCCTACTCACAGCTTTTCTGTCATGCTGTCTTTTCTGGGCTACCTTTGCCTCCTCCTCACTGTGGGACGCTAGATCCCTTACTAAATTCAACTTTTCCCTGAGAGTTCTCAGGTACTCCACCACCTCTACCTCCTGGTCTGGCTTCCCCCCCCTCCACAGGCTGGCTAGCTGCTCTATGGGCGTGTTCATGGGTGTTCCATACACTAGCTCATGGGGGGAAAACCCAGTACTCCTGTGTTTGGTTGCTCTATATGACCAGAGTACAAACGGTAGGTAGTGGTCCCACTCCTTCTCACATGTACGCTTCTCCCCTAATTTCCTAAGGAGGTAATTGAGAGTCCCATTAAACCTCTCCACCATACCATCCGTCTGAGGGTGGTATGGGGAGGTTCTTATCTGCCTTATGCCCGTCATGGTGCAAAATTGTGACATTGTTCTTGAAATAAAGTTTGACCCGTTATCGGAGAGTATCTCCTCTGGGGTACCTATTCTCGCCGTCAAATCCAAGAGACACTCAATTATTGTTTCTGAGGTGGTATTGGGGATGGGGTATGCCTCAGGCCACTTGGTAGCGTAGTCCATCACCACCAGTACGTACTTATTCCCCCTCCTTGTCCTACACAAAGGCCCGAAAATATCCATGGCTAACCGCTGGAATGGTTTACCTATTACGGGGAGGGGGTGCAAGGGTGCGTACCGGGGTGTGACTGGCTTTGCCCTTTGGCACTGAGGACATACACCAATGAACTCACTCACATCCTTATGAAGGCCCGGCCAGTCGAGAGAGCGACGGATGGTTGCCATTGTGCGCTCCTGGCCGAAATGTCCTGCAATGGGGGAGCTGTGAGCCAATGCCAAAACCTCCTGTCGGTTGGGTTCGGGCACGGTGATGAGGGTTGGTCCTCCTTGCTCCAGTGGTCGATGTACGAGGAGTCCCTCCTCCCAATGGTGCTTCTTAGCTGCTCCATCGGCGTCCTCCCGAGCTGGTTTGAGTGTGGGGTCGGTGAGTTGGGATTTTCTTAAGTCCTCTGGGCTCACTCTTTCTGGCCACCATGGTGTGGTCGGTTTTTCCCTTGGCTTCCTCTGTCTTGGGGTCAAAAACACTTCCTCCTGGAAGTGAAAGGGAAACTCATCGTCTTCCTCCCGGGACTCTGGTGGAAGTGGCGAGTCCTCTGGGGGAAATGGGATGCTCTTTAGGCTTGGGGTGGGGGGGTCTTCGGGAGACGAGAGTCTTACTCCTGCTTCTTCCTGTTGCTCTTGGTCCTCTTGATCGTCGAGGGCCAGTTTGGCTGCCTGTGCCCTAGTGGTCACATATACTTGTTCTGGACTCTTGTCTCCCAGGGTTGTCGGGGCCCTCGAGACCATCTTGTCACTCAATAGTTGCTCCAGCTCGGGGACATCTTGTCCCACGAGCATATCAGTTTGCAGATGGGGTGATATCCCCACTATCAGTTCAGTGGCTTTTCCTCCAATATCCAGGGTAATCCTGGCTGCTGGGAAACGGACAACATTTGTGCTGGCGGTGTGGTATGGTATTTTCCACCCCAGCCTTTGGTTCGGTTGGACCACCCGAGGGTGGACCAACGATCTCGTGCAGCCCGTATCCAGCCACACTGTCGCTCGACGGTCGTTAATGCGAGCCTCCCTGATCCACTTGTTTGGTGAGGGGGGTTCCGGTTCTCCTTTGCACAGCTGGGCTCTTTCAGCTTTTACCCCACAGTCTCTTCGGAAGTGGCCCAACTGGTTACACTTGAAGCAGCGGACCTCAGCGAGAGGTGTTGAGTTGGTGTTTTTGGGTCTCTCGGCTGGATACCCTCCTCTCGGTTGAGGTCGCCTCTGGTATGCCGGGGTTTCTCTCCCCCTGGGGGTCTCATTCCTGGGGGGGTCGGATCTGATTTGCCTGTTGGGGTTTTGGGTCCTTGCAGCTCCTCGGTGGTCGTCCTCCCTTCTCGGTTGGTTGTTAAGGTGCCGACCGAGTGTCTCTACCAGCTCGTCATACGTGTGGAGTTCAAGATTCCGCATTCTGGCCTCCAGCCACTTTGGTAGACGAGAGAGGGTGGTTTCCATTAGCATGGTGTCCTCATGCGAATGAGGGGAGGCATCCAACCACTGATGAAATGATTGTCGGTGGTGGGCACACCATGCTCCGGGGTTGGAGGTGTCAAAAGGTGTGTCAAACACCTTCCTTCTGTATGCCTCCGTAGTGACCCTATACTCGCGAAGTAGCTCGGTCTTCACTGTCTGGTAATCGTTCTGGTCTCGCCCTGGGAGTGCGGCTACTGCAGTCAGCCCTGCGCCTGATAGAGAGCCTCTATGGATGATGGCCCACTGGTGCTGTGGCCAACCTCCTGTTCCGGCCGTTGCCTCAAATGTGTCGAGGTATGCCCTCATGTCATCCGTTCCTTCCACAAACTTATGGACGGTGAGTCTGGGGGTGGTGAATCCAGGGGCTATTGCAGGGGGAGCTGGTGGGGGTGCTGTTTGTTGGGCGGTTGCGAGCAACTGCATCCACCGTTCCTGCTGCTGTTCTTGTCGGGTAGCTCGTCGCTCCTCCATTCGCTCCATCATCTGCAACAAGTCTCCAGTCAGGGTTGTGTGGGGGTTTGCTCGAGGATCTCCCTCCTCGTCCACCTCTTGGGACAGTGGATTCATGATAAGAGCAGGTTCGTCCCCTACCTCCGGTAACTGGGACCTCGACGAGGAGTATCCACCAGGGGTCGACGGGGCTGGTGTCCTGTATGGCGTCGATGTGACGAAGGAAGAGACTCCGCTCCGAAGCTGTCGGTCATGTCCTGCTGGCCGTGCTTGTCCCGTTGCCATGTCCAATTACTGACAGCAATCAAGCAAACGATCAATCAATCAAATAATAAACTATTCTGAGAAAAATTAAAATTCAAAATTCTTTCTCTCTCTTCCTATCTGGTTAGGGTTTGGTTCTCAAGCCTCAGGGCCTAGCCCAGGCTGTTTCCCTTAGCTAGCTAGCAACTCCTCTGCTCTAGCTAAGGCTGGTCCGGGATCTCCAATGCTGAGATCCCACCGCTGCCACCAATGTCGGGGAAATTACCCTCTCCTGAGGCCTTCCTGCCTCAACGAATAACACTGGTCCGAGCAGAGACTACTTCTGGTAATTTCCACCGCGACGCCTAGGAGCTCAGGGTACTGGCTACACCACCAATCACCCCTCCTAGACCTAACTGGACAAGCCGTACCTCCGCCTCTCTCTCTAGGCCCTTTACGGTCTTGCCCCTTTGGCCCCCTACCCTTCACTTGGGTAGATAAGTATTTGATTAAAATACAAGTCAATGCCAAAGACACATACAGAGTATAGTCTAACTTCTCTCTCTCTCTCTCTACTCTCCTTATATACATACATTCAGTCACATGATAATGATAGCCAATCCAATACTATAGTTCATTCTATCTGTAATCTTGGTCTTGGGTGTTCTTGTGGTATTCATTGTGGCTGTTCCCTTTTAGTCTTGGGTGTATCCAATACTTGTGGTATTCACTGTGGCTGTTACCTTTTAGTTAATCTTAGTCTCTTGGGTGTACCAATGCTTGTGGTAGTAGTGATGCATTAACTGTGGGTTGTGGTGCCTGGCTAGGGGGTGTTGGTGGTATTATGTCAGGGAATGAAGGTGAGTGTTCTTTCCCTGACACTTCTCTCAGAAGGAGTATGCAGGCAGTTGGGTGTGGTGACAAATTACAATAGTGTGGAGAAAGAGAAAGGGCCACACATTTTTAAAAAATGAGCGGTAACTAGCTAGGGAATCCATTGTATATGTAAAGCAGGTCAAATCTCTTTGTTTGCTACCAAGACAAAGCACATTTGTTATGGATGAGATCGAAGGCAAACCAGCATTACAGGTTCATTCTTGTTGGAGTCTTTTCAACAGTCAGAAGAATTTGAGGATATGGTTCCCAGGTACACAGAGTAGATGAAACCATGTGACAGTCCTATTCTCAGAAACCACAGCATTCATTCAGAACTTCGAACCAGTTGGGTTGGCCAAGCTTCTGAAGTAGAGGTGATTGATTCCGTTCAAACCCCAGAGTTTGAAGTCAAGTCTAAAGACGAGTCTGAGGATGATGGAAGTCATGAGTACCTTCATTCAATGCAAGTGAACACAGGAACTGAAGACAGAATAGAGGTCAGAGAAAAGATGCTATATAGCAGTAATGATGGCATGCTGGCAGATGAAGGTACCCACCTATCATGGCAGGAGAGGAGCTAACTTCATTCTCTCTTGTTGAAATATCATAATGTGTTCCAGCTGGAGGAAGGAGAATGGGAATGTGTTCCAGCTGGAGGAAGGAGAATGGGGAGAAACATCTGTAATGATTGATGAGATGCCAAGCCAAAAGGAACAACCTGCCTATCGTATTCCATTTGCTGCCCATCTGGAAGTGGCAATGCAACTTCATCTGATGTAAAAGAGTGGAGTCATTTGCCCTTCAAACAGATCCTGGGTTAATCCAGTGTTGCTCGTTAGAAAGAAAGATGACTCAGTGAGATTCTGCGTTGATGTCTGTGACCTGAATTCTATAACAAAGGCCGACATATTTCCACTTCCAAGAATGAATGACTTGTTAGATCAGATTGGGAAATCATTTCTCAACACTAGATCTGGCATCTGTATATTGGCAAGTCCAAGTACACCCTGACTCTCTGGAGAAGATTGCATTTATCACTCACCAAGAGGTAAATGCAGAGTGTTTTAGCCCGTCTCAACCCTAAAAATGTCCCTGACTTTGTCTGGATATACATTGATGATAACTTCTCCGAAATCCTGGAGGAGCATTTGGATCACTTGCGTGCAGTAATTGGGAGGTTAGCTGCAGCTGGGCTCAAGTTAATACGTCAAATTTCACTTAATCAGACATGTCAAATTTCACTTAATCAGACATGTCAAATTTCACTTAATCAGACATGTCAAATTTGACATGATATGAAGTATCTGGGCCATGTACTATCAACAGAAGGTCTCCAACTAACAACCAAACATGTCACTGCTGAATTTGAGTTTCCAACACCCATGATTGTCAAGGTAATTTGCCAATTCCTTGGATTTGCATATTCTTATCGGTGATTTGTGTTAGGATTTTCCAGGATAACTTATGCACTCCCTCACAAGGGAGTTGTGTTCAAATGGAACAGCGACTGTGGGTTTGCCATGGAAACACTAAAACGCAAGCTGTTGGCATACCCAGACTTTGTCAAGACAGATGCTAGCACACTGGTCTTGGAGCTGTCCTTTCTCAGTATCAATAAGACAGTCAACTTCACCCAGTGGCTTATGTCAGCCACTCACTCACAAGGGGGTAAGAAGGATTATGCTATTACTGAACTAGAGACACCGGCAGTTATGTGTGCTATAACTCATTAGCACATGTAGCTACTGGTATGGGACCAATGTGATAGTATACACAGACAAGAGCACAGCGAAGGCAGTCTTGGAGACTCCCAGTGTAATGCTTGCTGGTCAACATTTTTGGAAGTGGAGTCATGAATGTTACGATCCTGCAGGAACGGCAGAGAGAATAGCAATGCAGATACACTACCTAGGAATCCTGTAGACCCTACTACACCAAGAGAAACTGAAGCTGAAGAGATGTTCATTATTATGTATACCAATGCTGCAGGCCCTATGCATGCAATGGTGCAATAGCACAAGCTCCAAGCTGATCTCTACAATAATGCCATAGACCATGCCGCAGCTAATAGATGCAGAAAAGCAACTTTGACCCTATCATACTTGTTGATTGAGTACCAATAGATTGTTCACAGTATCCATTAAACATACTGGGATATACTTACCTTACTGTGATAGTGGATTTCGCTGTGTATGGCTATCCCCCCCCCCCCCCCCCCCCTCCCAAGGTTGAGGAGCCAGCTTGATGGCAAGCCTGACAACGATGGGTATGGGTCATCTGACATCGATGATTGGCCTCCGTGTGGCCTCTGGATAAGCTCAATGGTAAGCCGTATTGTATAGAGGGTGCGGATTTTGGATTACTTTCTTAACCACATCTCCTAGACCACTTTTCCTGGACCACTTCTCTGGATTGTTTTTATAAAGGAAAAGAGAGATGGGAAAGAAGTGGTCAATGAAAGTGGTCCAGAAAAAGTGGTCTAGAAGGTGCGTAAAACAGGAAAAGTAGTCCAAAACACTCACTCTCTAAATTATTGTTGATCTACCTCTAAGGGACTTATATTCACTGTGGTTATTGACCGTTGTTATATGGGACATTCACTAGTGAATATAGCATCTTGAATGAGTCAGGGAGATAACATCAGCCACTACTGAAAGTAATGGCTTTGTTTCATGGAGTTATGTGGTTGGATTTATCAATGAGGAGAGACATTATTCATTATTTAAATGTTGGGGGGGGGGGGGGGAGGGGTAAGACATATTAGGGGAGGGAGGGTGGGTGGGTAATGTTATTCACCATGATACCAGTAGTTTTTAAAAAATGCTACAAACTTGATTCCCAACCTAAGGCTTTTAAGTACATAAGTTCATTCATCTGCTGTGAAAAGTTAGTTCAGAGTTATCTGAGGATAAATTCTTGAAGGATGCTACTTGGCTATAACATTTATAGAGAGGAAACAACAGTAAACAACAATGATAACATCATAAAAACAACAACAATGGATTGAATTGTCAACAATTCAAAAAAAAGGGAAGAATTTACCCATTCAGACCACAAACATTTAGAGGATGCCTTACCTTATTATACCAATAACCAATTTGTGTTCCGTTTGCTATACATACTTTTAAAAGGTAAAGGGTCGACTAAATGTTTGTGTGCAAATGGTAAATTCTTGTTCTCAATGACCAGTTGACATAGTAGAATAATGACTCGCTTGATATTCAACCTAAAAATTGTCTCTCGATGATTCGGTAGCTCGAGCCTTACCATGAATGGTGAAAAACATATCATCTAACTGAAACATCAAGAGACAAATTTCAAGTTGACTACTAAGAATGTTAGTCACTAACTAAATTTTTTAACAAGTCAAATCTTCAATAAAACATTTTTGTCTCGTGTGTGCGGGTGTACTGCTGAAGAACATCAATCAGTCAATCTTTGTAATCGTATTATGCACAGATGTATCCTTGCCTCTGGCAAATTTCACCACCGCTGAGAACAATGCCAGGTTTACTATAGCAACAAAAATGACAACAACAACAACAACAACAGAGAGAAAGACATCCACCTGGTAGTCAAGATGCAATATGTGATCATCTATCTAATATTGATATTGGATCTCTGAATAATCTTCATGCTTGTTCCAACAAGTTCAGATATCACCGCATATATGCAAGAGCAAAAATGTTGTTTTATGGGATCGGCCTATTAAAATGTTACAAGACTGTACCCATGTAGGCCACACCCAGTTAGATGAACCTTTAATCATTTAAACACCAATCGTAGTACAGTCGGTGGTCATAAATTTAAGTTATAAACTGGTTTTGATCTGCAAGGGTTCAGTCTTGCTTGCCTTCCATTTTAACAGCATAGAGTTGTTTGTTTTATTTTAAACATTCTTGTTTCAAGTTTGTTTGGTTATTATAGTTGAGTAGTGGAGGAGACACCAAGTCACAGCTTCTGGGTGTCCATGGCTTTCAACACTTTTCCATTCCGTTTTGTTGTTGCACACTAGACATATCCATGTTTTATTTGTTGATACATATATCACATTGTCCACTGCACACAAAATATCAGCATATAGCATATTTTGTTGCTATTGTTGACTGTACCCATGTAGGATCAGCTACAGCCTCCTTCAAGGACTTGGTGACAGTTTCCCAGGATAACTCAACCAACCAAACAGAGATATTTTGGTAGAGGATCAGCTACAGCACTTGGTAAGAGTTTCCTAAGAGCAGAACTCCACAAACCTAACAGTGGAACTTAGCATGGGTCATTTGTTTTGCTCTAGGAACTGAGCATGAGTCATTCATTTTACATCTAGGAACTGAGCATGAGTCATTCATTTTGCTTCTAGGAACTGAGCATGGGTCATTCATTTTGCTTCTAGGAACTGAGCATGGGTCATTAGTTTTGCTTCTACACATAGTCTTGACTCATTTCTGAACAGCATGTGAGCTGGCTTGATTGCATCATATATAACCACTGCTTTTTACTGCAGTTGAGAAACAGAGAGTCGTGAACGTGCACTGGAACATTTGCAGTCTTCTAGCACTAACGTTTTTATGATTGTATGCAAGTTATGTGAGAACGGGAAAAAAGAGATAGATAAAATATCCTGCACTTCCCACTACCCTATTCCTCCATCCATTCTTTGAGAGACCAAAAACCTATAACTCCAACATGCAATAACTTCTTCTGCCTCTGTCATCATCCAACCAATCAATTGTATATACATCCACCTGCCAATATTTTCCCAATATTTTCTGTCCACACCTTCCCCAACAATGCCACGTTTCCAAGGACAATGCCACCTTTCCCCTTTTTGCTCACTTTCCAAAGTCATCCAGCCACTCTCTCCATTCCCCACCTTCCCACCTCATGTACCAATTCATTCTGATCGCTCTCAAATCCCCCACAATACAACAAGAAATAATCAATTACACATGGCTTGCACCTGTGACCTCTCTACATCTGTTCTTGTTTGCTAGTGGACCCACTTTTCAGCCTAAACAACATTCTTTCTGACCTACGTACAGACTCACATCTTCTTATCCCAGCATCATTCTTTGCCAACTCATTCCTCCTCCAGTCCTCTGTAACCTTGAGCTTTTCCTCTCCCAAGACTTACCTCACCTCTTTAAGCCTCATTGGCATAAAACCTCACAGTCTTCCCACCAGCCTATTCATCCATCCACCCCGAGTGTATTGACCACTACTAATTTTCTCTCGATCCAATCTCTTACCAAATAACACCTTCACCTCTTCCCTCCTCTCCTCTAGCTTTCTCCACCCCAAGTCTCCCTACATCACCACTTCTCCTACTGTACTTCTGATCTCCTGCCCACTCTTACCTGGGCTAACTCCAACTTTCTACACTCACTACATTTCCTCACACACACCCCCACACACCCCCACACTCCTAGTGCATGCTCCAAATCGCCTCATTAAAAGCTCCTGCACTTCGGGCAGATCCAGGGGGGGGGGTTGTTAGTAGTTAATCAACAATCAACAACAAAGACATAATTTACACTCTTCTAGGTAGGACAGGCCACTAAAGACTTGTCAAAATTTACACTGAAGCTGTTAATTTTTTTGATCAAAGGTCACAGTGAGTGGGCTGTATTTAAAGTTCAATCGGCTTTTGTGCATGAAAATGTCAAGAAAGAAGGATTCAAGAGGCTGATGAAAAGGTAACCAGTTTAGTAACAATATATATACTAGGAATAGGATGGAATATTATTTATAACTTCATAAACCTATAGGTCTGCTGAATCCAATTCTGCGGCACCAAAGAAAACATGCCCTGCAGTGTTTACCACAATCAATGAACTCTGGTCCAGGTAGTAGTGTTAGTGATGCTATTAGCAATGATCATCTATCAGACACCCCAATCACTTCAAGTGAAGTGCTTAGCAGTAATCTATCAACCCCAACCACTTCAAGCAGTGAGGCTATTAACTTGGAAGCAATGATCACAGCAGCATGTGGTTGTTTGAGAAAACTGGGGGCAAGTGTTGATGATAACCAGAGATTCGAATACCTCACTTCGCACACCAGTTCTTTCTGATACACTTCACTCTCATCAAGTCACTAAGTAGGGAAAATTCTGGACAATGTCTTTCCAGCATCACTGGTTTAAAAGGTTTCCATGGTTGTCTTACAGTCAGGTGCTTGAAGGGTGGATTTGTCGCTATTGTGTCTTTTTTCCAGAGCAACCCAATAGAGGATGTTGCCAAGGGGCAAAACCTGGTTTGCTAGTACTTTCAATGTACCCAAAACCCTACACCAAGGCCCTAGGAAAAGATGGTATTCTTATTTGTCATGAGCAGAGCTCTATGCATCGTCATGCTACAGAATGGACAGATCGCTTTGGGCATAATTATTGCAGTCCTGTAAGTAGAGTAGATATATAGCAGGCTTCTGAAAAACATGCAGAGAAAAACAGAGAAATTCTTCACCAAATAGTATACAGTGTCGAGTTTTTAACTCATAGGGAAGACAAAGTTGATTTTTCAGACTTCATCAAGGACATTTTTTGTGACAATAAATACAGCAATGGATTGAAAACAAGAAAGTGAAGACTTCAATCCTTGAGCTTTCACTTTGGTTTCTCTGTCCCAAAGCAAATGTTGATACTCACTGGGTGAAATAATAGCATCCAAAAAGGTGACAAAGCCAGAGGAGAAATTCACTTGATCTTTGCTTGGACACCAGCTTTTGCAGAAGACATCACAGCTGCTCCATCATAAGCCTGACCACGAATGTCACGAACATTTAAGGAGATGGAAGGGTGTGAAATGGATCCCAAGTTCTTTTCTGCAATTGTAGAGGCATTTGCTCTCTCAACATTAATGAGATTAATTAGGTACTCCTTAATATGAGGCTTTTGTGGAGTAGTTAGGTCAACAAACCGAACACACATAGAAAGGATTTCCTGTTTTGCATGAGGGTCAGTTACTTCATCTGCTATGATGGTAAAAGGTAAGTTGTTTGCTCTCAGTTCATTGGTTAGCTTTTCACGTAATTTACAAGCATATACATGAAAATTTGTATAGTTTTGCTTGTATACTTTGCATTTTTATCGCAAAAAAAGAAGATGCTCTTGTAGGGTAGCATTACCTTTTCCAAGGAGTTGCAATGTGGCTACAAAGTTCCCCCTGTTAACAAGTGAAAGCTCAAGGATTGTCTTCACTTTCTTGTTTTCAATCCATTGCTGTATTTATTGTCACGAAAAAATTTCTTGATGAAGTGAAGCCACTGGCTTCAAAATTACAGAAGCAAGATCATGATGTAGTCAACGCTGCTTACAAGATGGTAGATTCCAGTATTGAAAATATCAGGACTACTAGAGATAACATTGATGAAATATTCAGCTCCTGGTACAATTCTGAGTTCCTTCCACTTGCTGATGCCATTGGTGTTTCTGAATGTGTTCCCAGAAAGACGAGCCTTCAGCGGAATCGTACTAATGTCCCAAGTTATAGCTCACAGGAGCACTATAAAAGAGCAATTGCCATCCCTCTCTTGGATTCTCTCCTGGGTCAAATGAAGGACAGATTTTCAGAAGATCAGTGTCATACTAATGGCTTGTTCCACCTTGTACCCTCTATTATAACTTATAACAAGAAGTACTTCTGTGACAGAATCTGTTGACCAGTGTGTGTTTGAAAGTTTACTTCATTGGGAAGTTGACCTTCCATTTCCAATGTCACTGGGAAATGAGCTTGAAGGTGGAATGTTCTCTGGCATAGCAAGAAACATGAATTTGATTCTTCTGATACGGAAAATCATCTATATACCAGATAATCTGCTCCTAGCTCTTGGTGCTTGTGATAAGGATTCGTTCCCTAATATTCACTGCCTCCTAGTAATTGCTTGCACACTACCCATTTCTAGTGCTGAGGCAGAAAGGTCGTTTTCTCTTCTGAGAAGAATAAAGACCTATTTGAGGTCCACTATGAGTGAGGAGCATTTGTCAGATCTTTCTGTTATTGCCATGCACTATGGGGAACGAATACATGTAGATAAAGTCTATTAGGCATTTGTTCTAGCCCATCCAAGAAGATTTTTCAAGCTTCTTTGTTTGACAACTGATTTATTATGATACGATTATATGATCTGAATTGTGGGTCTTGATTATTTTTTATACTGATATGCTGATGATCTGAATTGTGGGTGTTGGTGCATGGCCTGGGTGCAGTTAAGGGTGTGGTCACAATGTGTAGGTGTGGTTAAAGGTATGACCACAACAACCCCCGCTTTTAAAAATTGCTGGATCTGCCCCTGCTGACTATCTTTCACTCCGTCTACTTCCACCTGTCTATTCACTCTTCTCATCCATGTCCCTTTTCAGCTTACACTTCTACCTTCTTCATAAGTTCACAATCAAATGACACCCTCAAATACTTGAACTCTTCTACCTCATACAACCTCCTTACCAAATTTCCAACAAGCTCTGTCTCTTCCATCACAATTACTTTAATCTTGCTCATTGTACCTTACTGGTATCTTCCACCTTAACATGTGCACATCTATCACAAGATCATTGAGAAGAACATTGTAGGTAAAAAAATCTATTTAGAAGAAAGAAGAAGAAATGCTCCAACATCACTCCAACATCAGCTCAAGCCACCACTTTACATACATTTAGCTAGTGAAGCTTCGAAAGTGCTTCAATCTTTCACTTGTATTTAATTAACTGATGTCCACAAACTCACGATCAAGTTCCTTCCGAATCTGAAGGTCATTTGAAGGGGGAGGTTTCCTACCCTACATGACTCGCTTTGAATTTGTAGCTACTTAACATGCTAATCATCTTTGTGGTCCTCTCAGCTGGCCACATCCTTTACCAATTGCTGGAAAATGCCATTGAAGCTTTTGTTTAGATATTTACTGCAGTGCTATTTATGCTTTTTGTCAGTGGAGGTATAGAAAGTTTATGGTGATGCTACTGAAGTGGCGTTGGAAGAACCGAAGAAGAGAACAGGGAGTGTGCCTGGATTAAACATTGAATAGTGGAGTCTTGTCTATGATATTCCTTGCGATTAGAAGATCTAAGCTTTGAGAAAGACACTATATGTCATGTAGAAATGCTCCATCTTCACCCACATAAACAACCAACCCTATTAATCTTCAGAGACTGTTAGCAAAATGATGCAACATACTTGTGAAAATCATTAGACTTATATACCGATGCTCACCACTTTCCATCAAGAGCAAAGTTGCAATGTGACAATGTCTAAATTAGCACTGTTAAATTCCCTCAAGTTGGTTGACATAATAAAATTACAATGACCTTCTCAATAATCAACTTGAAATTTACTCTCTCGACATTTCAACTAGATGCTCTAGCTGTCATCAGGAATAATGAGATGCTAAGTCTCTCTATATACCAGTAGCCAGCTATCCACCATGTGATACAAACCACACCCTCCCTGGCATACACGTCCAGCACACGAAAATATTTTGAACATGAAGAGCAATATTATAGTTACCTTGAACTAGATTACTTGGAGATTTCTAATAATAGCATGCTATATTTAGCTACAGTTTATAAATCTGTATAAAAGTGATGATGTGCTGTGCATGACTCGACAGAAACTGAATATCTTCACATCATTGCTGCAAGTGATTGAGCAGAGGCCACTGCTACAATAACAACTGCACATCCACAGTTCTTCAATATTGCACTTGAAAAGCTGCCATATGCATTATCGAGTCCAGTATAATGATATGATTCCTTCACACAAAAAATTATTTGACCATAGACATTTCAAGCTGCTCCAGCATAGTTTTGATTGTTGCAAACAGGTCATCAGAGTGTATCCAATGGATCTGAATATCAAGCAATCATATTATGCTTAGGATACTTTCCATCTTGCTTTGGAAATGGCAGACATCTTCAAGCTAAACTAACACATACAAGATAAAGATCTAGGAGTCTAGCACTACTAACAGTAGAAGAGTGGGACTTAGTTTTCCAATTACAGCATAAAAAAAGAGACATTTTACACCACCAGTGATAACTCACAGACTACGAGTGTCCCGATGACTTTAAGTGTTGTGGTTGGTGTAAAGAGGACACTCAAGATGGACAGGGGAAGGAGTGTGAGAAGAATTCCCCATGTTGCCACAATCGCACGCAATTTCCACTGCGTATAACCAAAGGGAGGTAGCTCTTGTTGGGAGCCTGGGAATGCTCCATGTTGTAGGAAGTACTCATATGCTTCATCCTGCAAAGATAAATATACTCATAATGTTCAGACATAACTCTCTTACCTTGATAATGCCTTCAGACACAGCACATGTTGCAGCGCTTAGCTACTTTATATATAATTACATTGTAAAAGCTTCTACCATATTTCCTCAAATGTTTACCAGGGATACAAAAATTTCAGATGTCCAAATGGAGCAAACGCTAACAAGAGTGAATACAAATGTGAAGCATACACAACCTCGATCCCTGGTAGCTGGCTTGGACTAGGCATGTACTTGCGTGTTTAACTGCATTGCATACTAGTGCACTGCCTCCTCCCCATCACTAAATTGTGTGATGTAAAAATAAGGGCTAGGGCCCCCAAGGATAAACAAAGTTTGCTAGTCTCCTCATCTACTAGTAGGTTGTTGGTTTCCTGTCCTTGTTGTTGTCGAGGTCAGAGAAAGGGTCACTAGAATCCTCTGACTTTCTAGATCAGAAGAAAGCCATGAAATCTCTTGTGCTGCCAACTCTCCCAGCTTTATTCAGTGAATGTCACCATTTCACAGACCTTGAATGATTTTATGGTCACCTCTGCTAGACTATTATATCTGCACATGTGTGGTGCAAATGCACACTGCAAACACATTCAGAGGAGAACAATGTTTTATCTGAACTTCGTAAATGGGGAAATGCTCCAAGGGCAAACACTGTTGGAGGGTGGTAACCATTCAAAGAAATATAGATAGAAATATTGTTTGTTTTATGATGTACTTCTCTGCATCCTTCCCCCATTACAACTTTATAATCCCTCCCCTCCCATCCTCTCTCTCCCCCCTCCACCCCACCCCCCCCATAGTTTCCTGGTATATCTCCGTGCATGTAATTTTGGAAAGGCCTCTCGTAGTAAAATAATATTGGTGGGGTGTGGGTTAGTTAGATGGTCATTGGGTCAGAAGTTGCTGAAATTTGGTTATATTTTGTTCCTACAAGCGGCTGGTGTGTGTAGCTCATGCTACTATTAGTTCGTTGTTGTGATATATAGCTAAGAACTGTGTCAGTTAAACCGTTTGAACTTCACCTTAATTAATGGCTCCCCGTAGGCATAGATGCCTGTGCAGCAAACAGTAAAGGTCTGGAGGAGACAGTCCATGATGGCAGCTGCGATCATCCCATTTATTTACTTTTGATATATTTCGGCTTGCTCACCCCATCAAACAAGAAGTACAGTTTTTTAATTATGATTCAGCAGTACATTTGGCATGTGCAGGTAAAATGATCAGATGTTTAGTGTAAAAAAGATTAATGTACAAGTTTGCACACAGATGTGCTTATGGAAGTCAATCAGCTAAAGGAAGAACAGTTAAAATGACAAAAATTTCACAAAGAAAATTTCCAACTCCACTCTTCTGTGTGCCATTGACCAGACCACATGTATGTCATTTTAAATTACATAGACACATATGGCACTAAAATTGTATGCATGCGAGTGACGAGGCTACAGGAAGTACATCGCACATCCATGACATATCAAGAACATCTTCATAGAACATTACACACCTTGCACTGTATGAGGCTAACTGTTGTTGGTGCAGCTGCAGCTACCTATTAGTTAAGAGTCAACTAGATAGCACAAGATTAGTCGGTATGGCCAGGCTTTCCTTGCACAATGGAACATCGCTCAAGTTCACACATGCATATGTTTTCAATCTATACAGGACCTTGTAGGTTTGAGTAAGCTCCTGCAGACTGTTGACTTCACCCAAGACAACCACAGCTATGCTAACCACAGCTATGCTAACCACAAGCTACACTAACCACAACTATGCTAACCACAAGCTACACTAACCACAAAAGCACACATAAATGCAATAATATACAAAGTTCGCAAGTCAATCCACCACATACATATACAGTAGGAAGTCAGTTATCCGAACACCTTGGGACCGAGGGTGTTCGGATAACTGAAATGTTCGGATAACTGGTCACACAAAATAAATTTAGCGATACGGGATATTATGACATTTTACTACACATAATCAATAAAAGTGGATGCATATTGTATGTAATCTAACATTTAGAATATCTAGTCTGCAGCTTGAGTAAAGTAATCTGTAACTTTTGTTTGTTTCTTATTTACAAATCTTTTTTTTGCAGTTTCAATTAGGAGATTATTTAGCACTACAGTTGTGCTCAGTGGGATTCCAGGCTGCTCCTGGACATATGCTAGAACTGTCTCTAGTGCAGTGCAAGCTTGGGAATGGGACACAGCTGGAAGACTCTCCTCTTCCTCTTCCTCTTCTCTAATCACTTTTGTCACCTGTAGCAAGTGCCACAATCTCCTCTTCTGTCAGTTCATGGTAGCCTGCATCGTTGTCGTCAGCCAAAAGCCAACCGATTCGCTCTTCTGGTGGAATGGCCAAGTTATTGAGAAGAGTGTCAATTTCTGGTGTTTCCACCTCCTCTTCCTCCCGAAATGATTTGGGCATCAACAGCTAGCAGCCGTACGTTTATGCACATGAGCACGAGTGCACACTATTGAAGGAAGGTTAAAAAAATAAATAATAAATTAAAAAAAATTAAATTAAATGGGTGGTAGGTGTGGCTTCATTTAGCGTTCGGTTGACCGACGTGTGCGGATAACTGATGTTCGGATAACTGACTTCCTACTGTATATATTCATCCATATCCTTCCCCCCCCCCCTCAATTTTTTTAAATCCAGGGTAATTTATACCCATTCTTGGTTTCTGTTGGTTCCAATTTGACAGAATTGGTTATCATCTTAAACAAGACGGCTCCTCGATACATAATCTGCAAACTGTATCATCTCCTAGTAATAATTTGCAGTTGTATTTTTATTAGCACTAAATATTCTCTCGGTAGTTGCCACCATGATTGGCAGGACCAGGGAAAGGGTTAGCAAACTTACAAGGTTTGGGTAGCACTTGATATAAGATTAGTGGCAACTTTTCTAAACCAGATTGTGCTCACCTTCATTGTTACTCCTTAAAACTGGATAAACACTTAATATACATTCGATTCTGCCTCTGCTTGGTCTATGTTGATATCAGGAATTGAGACTGCAATTCATTTACACACACACAAGTTTTATGGTTACCAGTGTTTTATATCACGATAGAGCAGTGTACTGGCAGGTGCAGGTACAAATGATCCCGTGCTTAGCATGAGATTTTTTAACCTACACATGTCCAGTACACTGCTCCATTGAATTATAAAACTTTACATCCAGCCTGAGGTGGGATGTGAGCCAGACAAAAAATAGCTGATGACACCAACTGCCATCATGAACGGTCTCTTCTTGGATCTTATATTTTTTCCTGGAAGTGAGTCAAGTTGCACAGGACATGCTTACCTGAAATTGCTCCGAGTCCCTTCACCCTTGAGAAAGGAGTTGCCCAGGGTGGATGTCTTTGCCGTAAGTTTGCTATAGGCCTAGAGCGACTAGCGGTGCTTAGTTCTTAACTCAATGGCAGACCCTCCAACTTTTCAAAATTGAAATCCGGGACATTGACCACACCCACCATGAATATAATTAAATTGTTATGAAGAGTATCATTTTTGCATAGAAAATCATTTTTGCATAGAAATGGTTGTGGCTTGTTTACATTTTGTAAGGAGTTCATCTGAAAGTTTAGCATCAAAACAACAAGAATGAGAATTGCTGTTAAACTTGACTGACATTAAAGGAAACAATGGTATCCTGGTTTAGACAGGATCTCTGGTCCGTGTGGACTTTTCTGATTATAGAAAAGCCCCTCTCTGCATCAGCATTGGAGCAGGGTGTGGTGAGCAGGGTGTGGTCAGCAGACCAGCCATGAGACGGAACAAGTAACTAAACCTTAACTCCCCAGCCAAAGTTTTGATCTGGCCCACTTACCACCAAAAAGAGCCAGCACAAGGCTTTTCTACAGTTTTGGTGATGTGGTATGTATCTGGTTTGGCTGGGGAAAGAAGAAAGTCATTAAATTCCTCTTCAATGCGGTCAAGTGATTCAGAATAAGATAAACCAATCTGCGGAAATCGTCTCGCCAAATTCAAGACAGTAGCTGTTGAATAAGTGGATGTTTTGTCTGGCTGAAGAACACATAAATTCTTTAGGAGAGGATCCCCAAAAGGAAACTTCTTTACCATTTTTGCAATGGTTGCCAGGTAGAAGTTGCATATTGCTGTAAAGAATGGCTTTGGATCTCTCTCTTCTTCAAATGCTGCAAGACAACCCCAAGTTTCAGTACCTATTCCTAGACTCTCATCTGAAACCTGACACTCTTCATCAAACTTGAGAAGTCTAAGGTTGTCACCAGCAGCAAGAATAGTTTCAACCGTCAACAAATTTTTTGCATACAGCTTTACAAGTCGACTTGGCTCTTCATAAAGTTCGCAAGTAGTATTTTCTGTTGAACCTGAAAATTTGTGTTGAACAACTACATAGAATGGAGTGGAATTGTGATTGTTTCCAGCATACCCAGTGCAGGAGTATGACTGGTGTCCACCAATCCAAACACCCATATGTCAGAGGTTGGTGGCCGGCCCCTATGATGCTGTATCCACAATAATTATAATAATGATGTTATTCTGACTTCTGGAATTGTTTATTAAAATGATCCATTGAAGACAAGATGAAAGCTAAGAATTGAAGAATAAGCTTGGTGAGAGGATTCTGTAGCCTACGAGTGATGCTAATTACTTTCTCAGTCTGTTCATCACAGGATAGGAAGTAAGATATCACACCTTCAAGCTGATTGAGATATCTATACACACGTCGAAGCAGACTTAGCCATTGTGTGGGACAATGCTTTAAGATAGCCTTAGGTTCAGAATCAAAAAGAGAGCACCAATGGTCAACAAAAAGCTGACCTCTCTTGCTGCTATGATAAAAATAATTTTAAAAAACATCAACAAATAGCTGGTCTATATTCACTGGTAATGTCTGTAACCCAGCTTTGATAGTGAGATCAGCGAAGTGGCAAATGCAACCAACATCATAGAGATGAGGCATCTCATTTTTTATGAGCTTTTGTACTCCAGATCTCGCACCTTTCATGACATTGGCAGTGTCAGACATGAAAGCTAGGGCCTTGTTGATATCCAAACCTTTCTTTTTCAAGGATTCTGTAAGAGCCTGGAAAATGTTTCTTGCAGTACCAATGTTGACCACTGGCATATCCAGGAACCTCGTACACACGTTCTTCTCTTCAGTGTCAAAGATTCTTATGAGAATGATACAAGACTTATCAGTGTGATCATTTGATTCATCCAGCATGATGGAAAACGGTTTATTGGTCATATTCTCTGTTATAGACTTTTTATAAGTGAGGTGCAAGAGCCTCTGTTACAATGGCTGCTGTTTTGGTATGCCCACATGCAACATTTTTGGCAATATCCGAATCCAGAAACATAACTTTGAACAGCTTAGTGGCATGATCACTAGTTTGGAAAGATATGTTGTGTTTAGCCACAAACAATGCCCACCTCGTCTCAGCCTCAGTAACGTTCTTTCATGCTTGTGGTCTAAAAAATGATGAAACTGATTGGGATGTAGCTAGTAGCAGCCATTGCCATTTCCTTGTGATGTTTCCCTGTGATGTTTCCCTGTAATATGGGTAGTCACATCATTTCTCCCCCCATGGGAAACACTAAAATCGGAAGAGCACAAAGAGTAGTGTGCAAATGTGTCACCTATAAAGTCATAACAAATATAATTGATCTACATTAATACAGTCAATATAAGTTCTAACAGGCTATTACCTCTATAACTCTTTCCTATTCCTTGGAATTCTTTTACCCATGTAGAGGTAAAGTGACACTGCTTCTTTGGCTTCTTGCGTGGAGGTGGTACGGATTCCGCCATAACAGAGAGAGAGAGAGAGATAGGCCAAGGTAAACTAGCAGCAGCTCTGACTGTCAGGTAGCAGCTGGATTTTCCTCCACTCGTCAGTTGTGAAGTGAAGCGCTGACTTGTGTAGGGGTCAGGTGTAGCAGCTGCTAAGGAGGAGCCTTTAGTTTCACAGTGCTGTAGCCAGTTGTAAATTGTATAAACAATTACTAATCCAGCATTTCCGGGACAAACACCAAATCCTTGCGGGACACATTTCATCAAGTACAAATCTGGGACCGTCCCGGAGCTTCCGGGACAGTTGGAGGGTATGCAATGGAGCTGATTGTTAGACCCCACTGCAGCATATTACATTCTGAAGTTATTCTTTTTTGGAATAAAATAAATACAGGTTTTGAGCTTGGCTATCCTGCTGAATAAAGTTTTTATCCTGAAATATTCTGTAATGTAAGGACATGTCCATAAGGGACAGGTGTGAGATCCCCTTGAACAGCATCTGCATTCCTATCCACTTGACCAGCTTCCCCCACAAACTATAAAACCCTGCATATACAATTACTTTCTTGATAATCAACATAATTATAGTTGCTCACTCGCATGAGGTTGATAATATAATATATGATATCAACCTCATGTGAGTCTTAGCATCTCATTATTCCTGAAGGCTAGAGCATCTCATTATTCCGATGAAGGCTAGAGCATCTAGCCAAACAGTCAGCAAAGATAAGTTGATTATCAAGAAAGTCATTGTATTTACTATGTCAGCGAAGAGTTCATTGAGAATACATATATATATATATATATGGGTAGAATCCATATTTAATGCGATGCATACATGTATGTGCAATTTATAGTACAGTACCCTCTACAATATGCAACTTCAAATGAAAAGTGCAGTGATTTACTTACTAGAATGGGAGGTTAAGTTATTGCAGTAATGGTGCTGTGATCTAGGCAGGTTAGAAATATCTGACATGGAGAGGAACTGTTACACATTTCTGCATAGAGCATAGGCAGATACCAGATGGGAGAAGGAAGTGCAATGGTTGAAGATGGACTTGTGAACTACAGGTAAGTCCTTGTTTATATAAGCCAAGTAATGATTATAGCATTGTGTTTGAAGTAGCTCTTGGTAAAGTAAAGAAAGAAAAATAACCCGAAACTGAAGGCCTCCGAAGAGGCAGTGGCTCCCAAAATGCATGCTGCATATCCCTTTTGGTTGACTTAATAAATTCAGACGCCTCGGTCATGGGAACAATGGAGAGCATGGACTCTATATAGTTCTGATGACTTATTTTGTTGTAACTATAATTATTATATAATAATAATAATAGTAGTAGTAGTAGTAGTAGTAGTAGTAGTGTAGTAGTAGTAGTAGTAGTAGTAGTAGTAGTAGTAGTAGTAGTAGTAGTAATAATAATAATAATAATAATAATAATAATAATAATAATAATAATAATAATAATAATAATAATAATAATAATAATAATAATAATAATAATAATAATATAAAAAATAATAAAAATAATAATAATAATAATAATAATAATAATAATAATAATAATAATAATAATAATAATAATAATAATAATAATAATAATAATAATAATAATAATAATAATAATAATAATAATAATAATAATAATAATAATAAAATCTGTTCACATTATTCGTGTTCTTTCGTGTTGCTCTCTTAAAAACATTTAAAAATAATAATAAAACAATATTATAATAGTTAAATGATGGTAAATTATCAAGCAACAACAACAACAACATCATGAATAATAACAGTGTTAGCAAGAATACAACCTAGTATATATATACCTTGAGTTGGTACAACTTGTAGCAGAACTTGTTGAGTTCCTCATGAGATGCAGGGAGCTCTTCCATTGGTATCCGTCTATATTTAAAAAAACAAAGCACGCTTGCCAATTAGAGAAACAATCACCATATCATACAAGTGAGTATAATTTGAGAGATGAAAACAAGTGGATTAAAAAAGGCCTCACAGAAATTGTTATGGACAACACACTCATAAACATGTGATACTCCCTTCATGTTGTACTCACCTCATGTGCCAGTAGATGTCCACTTTCTCTCTAAGAAGCATGTCCAGGTGAGTGGGAGGTCTGTTGTGAGCCCACTCAGGGTAGGCCACTGTCACATCATACACAGCCTTGAAGTTGCTCCCTCGCAGGTGCTCTACCAGGAGAGCAAAGCCCTTGGTCCTGGGAGTGAGGTGGTGCTTCAGCAGAGGGAGTCCTTTGTTCCGAGCATACTCCAGACTTTGCTCATACTTCTTCTTGGTGAAGCGAGTGCCTTCACAATAGATGACAAGCTGTGAGAAAAGAAAGACATGAAAAAGATGGAGAGAGGAGTAAGATGGTAGATGAAGTTAGGAAGAGAGGGAGATATGGAGAGGAAAATAATGACATAATGGAGGGGAAATGGAGAGGGAAAGGGAGGCAATCGACTGATAAAAAATGAAAGACAAATATTGAGGTAAGGATCAATAACTTCATAGAACATCACATAAAAGCCGGTTATTGGCTGGAAACAACGAACTTCCCATATAAGGAGTAGACATATGCTGGACTCTTTTGCAGATGATTTTAGGTGGTACCTTTTTTTTTTTTTTAAGGGTAACTAAAAGTGAATTTTTTTGGCATTTTCAGCCATAAGTGCAGCTGAAAAAATATTACTGCTTCAGGTCAAGTGTCCTTGAAATTAGAGGCGGTCAAAGTTGCACATTATAAACACTTCCCATTGTGGGTGTGGCTTAATGATGAACGGTTGCATGTAGTTGGCCTAAAGTAAATGTCGGCTTGTGAAACAATGTGTGTAGGTGTGTAGCTGCAGGCTGTAGCCCCATCACAAGGGTGTGGTGCATGTATTGCTTCTTTCCAAAGGATGCAACCTTGAACAACAAGTGAGCTGATCAAGTCAGAAAGGACAATAAATGGGAACTACTGAACACTCTTGTCTTGTGTAGCAAGCATTTTGAGGACTGGTACTTTGAGCAAAATAGCAAGATCTCAGAAGCTATGGAATTTGGGAAGGGGAAGCCAATGTTTAAAGCCGATGCAGTCCACACATGACTTGAGGAGACATCTTTGAAGAGAAGATCCCAGCAGCTGAAATACACTCACAGGAAAGGGGACCTGCTAATGAACAGCATGAGTAATGTAGGATAAGTTTAATGGTGACTTGGGACTGTTTAAAACAGCGATGTTAAACATTTCAGATAGCAGAAGCTATGACGAGTGTCAACACTAAATCTGATCCTGGTACTGGAACGGGGGCCAATTTAGAAGACGATGCTTGAATTGGTTTGTTTCTCCCAACCTTTATAGTGTTACACAAGGCCACAATAATGTAGTGGTTATAGATATTTGGAGTGAGTGACATAGGAACTCAAGTTTCCCCCACGAGTAGTGATGCCAAAATTCAGTGTTGCACAGCAATATGGAAAACTGGAACATTAGAATCAGACCTAGGATTACCACTTTATCCAAACTACCAAAGATTGTGAGTGTTCTCTACTCCCTGCACCTCCATTTTCCTTGTTAACATTCACTTGAGCATTCATCAGCTATAGATGACGGAGACGGTCACTTAGATTATACCGAGCTTGAAACTGCTGACACCGACCATTTTGATATTGATTACTTCAGCAATCATTTTTTAAAGTATGTGTTTAACTTTATAGCAGTGTGTAAGGGAAACTACCACACATTCGCTGTTGTGATGTACGAGATATTTTCATGTCCTCCTTCAGAAGACCTCTGGGTATAGCACAAGTATTTAATACACCCCTGCATGCATTCCTGGGTGTGTTTTACTCGGACTCTTTCACTCACCCCTTACCCGGGTGTGTTTTACTTGGACTCTTTTACTCATCCCTTACCCGGGTGTGTTTTACTTGGACTCTTTCACTCATCCCTTACCCGGGTGTGTTTTACTTGGACTCTTTTACTCATCCCTTACCCGGGTGTGTTTTACTTGGACTCTTTCACTCATCCCTTACCCGGGTGTGTTTTACTTGGACTCTTTCACTCACCCCTTACCTGGGTGTGTTTCACTTGGACTCTTTCACTCATCCCTTACCCGGGTGTGTTTTACTTGGACTCTTTCACTCATCCCTTACCCGGGTGTGTTTCACTTGGACTCTTTCACTCATCCCTTACCCGGGTGTGTTTTACTTGGACTCTTTCACTCATCCCTTACCCGGGTGTGTTTTACTTGGACTCTTTCACTCATCCCTTACCCGGGTGTGTTTTACTTGGACTCTTTCGCTCACCCCTTACCCGGGTGTGTTTTACTTGGACTCTTTCACTCATCCCTTACCCAGGTGTGTTTTACTTGGACTCTTTCACTCATCCCTTACCCGGGTGTGTTTTACTTGGACTCTTTCACTCATCCCTTACCCGGGTGTGTTTTACTTGGACTCTTTCACTCATCCCTTACCCGGGTGTGTTTTACTGGACTCTTTCACTCACCCCTTACCCAGGTGTGTTTTACTTGGACTCTTTCACTCATCCCTTACCCGGGTGTGTTTTACTTGGACTCTTTCACTCATCCCTTACCCGGGTGTGTTTTACTGGACTCTTTCACTCATCCCTTACCCAGGTGTGTTTTACTTGGACTCTTTCACTCACCCCTTACCCGGGTGTGTTTTACTTGGACTCTTTCACTCATCCCTTACCCGGGTGTGTTTTACTTGGACTCTTTCACTCATCCCTTACCCGGGTGTGTTTTACTTGGACTCTTTCACTCATCCCTTACCCGGGTGTGTTTTACTTGGACTCTTTCGCTCACCCCTTACCCGGGTGTGTTTTACTTGGACTCTTTCACTCATCCCTTACCCGGGTGTGTTTTACTTGGACTCTTCACTCATCCTTACCCAGGTGTGTTTTACTTGGACTCTGTCACTCATCCCTTACCCGGGTGTGTTTTACTTGGACTCTTCACTCATCCCTTACCCGGGTGTGTTTTACTTGGACTCTTTCACTCATCCCTTACCCAGGTGTGTTTTACTTGGACTCTTTCACTCATCCCTTACCCGGGTGTGTTTTACTTGGACTCTTTCACTCATCCCTTACCCAGGTGTGTTTTACTTGGACTCTTTCACTCCGGGTGTGTTTTACTTGGACTCTTCACTCATCCCTTACCCGGGTGTGTTTTACTTGGACTCTTTCACTCATCCCTTACCCAGGTGTGTTTTACTTGGACTCTTTCACTCATCCCTTACCCGGGTGTGTTTTACTTGGACTCTTTCACTCATCCCTTACCCAGGTGTGTTTTACTTGGACTCTTTCACTCATCCCTTACCCAGGTGTGTTTTACTTGGACTCTTTCACTCACCCCTTACCCGGGTGTGTTTTACTTGGACTCTTTCACTCATCCCTTACCCAGGTGTGTTTTACTTGGACTCTGTCACTCATCCCTTACCTGGGTGTGTTTTACTTGGACTCTTTCACTCATCCCTTACCCGGGTGTGTTTTACTTGGACTCTTTCACTCATCCCTTACCCGGGTGTGTTTTACTTGGACTCTTTCGCTCACCCCTTACCCGGGTGTGTTTTACTTGGACTCTTTCACTCATCCCTTACCCGGGTGTGTTTTACTTGGACCCTTTTACTACCCCCTTTTGCAGTCCAAGTAAATCGCATATTCTTTTCATCTAAGAGAATGTGTTTGAAGAGTGCTTGCTGTCTTTGTTCAACAAATGCCCAAACCGTAGAGAAGAAACCACAAATATTACTATCAGAGTAATTGGAACATTTCTTCACATCATTCAGCATTGTTTGTATTGTTCCTATGTGTACAGCTGGGACAGCTAGCCCCTGCATGAAAAATATTCCCACGGGAAACATTTCACTACCCATAGCTCTTCAGTGCATTACCAGTCAAAATGTTTCGGATGCTGACAGTTTATGGATGTTATAAGCAACCGCACATACTTCAAAGCATCTGAATTGCTTTCTTCAACTCTCCATTTTCCTTGTTTAGAACCAACACCAAAGTGACCTCTTTAACTAATTATACCATGAGAAAATCCCACCCATCAGAGGTGGTGATGGCTAAGCTGACAGTCCAGGCCATTCAGTTGAGTTCGGGATTTTATGCAGTAATGGAACTAAAGAAGCAAGTAGTTATTGATGTATAGCTTGTGCAGGTTAGTATGTAAGTGCACCTCTCCTGAATATTACATTCGTACATGCAAAGTAATGAGATGAAGGGGAGCTACCCTTTGGAGGCACTTGTGAGAGCCAAGCAGTTTCTCCAGAAGAAAAGGTTCCAAGTTGGCACGGGCGGCAGAAATGGTCTGGCCGGTCTGGCCATGAGACTGGAACTAAAAGCATGCATGCACATTATATGCACGATGACATTGGATCAATTGAGCAATTTCATTATGTGATCTGAAGGCATGGCAGAGCTACAGCAACCCTAAGGTGTTCTTCAGCACTATCCTCCAACTATATTTGCCTTTCCAAGCTGCTTTGTTTCAAGCATGACATTTGGTTACTATGATCAGAGCAATGATACTGTGTTTGCCATATCTGCCAGAAGGCTATGGAGAATTGAGAGAGGCAGAGAGGATCCAGCCTTTGTAGTTCCCAAAAAGCTAGATTAGCTATGTCTATAGATAGGTTTAACTTGCTATCGCTATCTTGCTGTGGTAACTAGCTATTGCTATACTAGCTAGCAGCTATAGATACAGGAAACAGGGTGGTTTGTAACTGGAAAGATGGCTTAGTGCATCTCGCAATGAGGCAATTGATTTCATCAAGACCATACCTGCTCCACTGAGGATGTTGGGGAATTACTTTCATCTGAGTATGCTCATCAGAAGGCCAATAATAGTCTTGCTTACTAAAGATCTTGTCCAACTTGGGTTGGCAAAGATGTGCGATCTGTGGTCATGAAAATGGAAGTTATGGCAACTATCATCAGCTTTTGAGGCTTTCGGTTGAAGACAACCCAATGGTGACATTAGAGTGTATGTGTTGATAGTGGCTTATAATAATTCCATGTATATTGTATTGTCATTATCATACATATTTCTGATTAGCTATATCCGTATATTCATCAACCATTACCAACCATCATCATATAAAACTCAGTGGCTTGAAGCCAGGCAGTAATCTCATGCACAATAGTTCATTCCCCCATTACTCACATTCTGCATGTCATGGCTTGTATATTTCCCCGTCTTCTTCTTCGCCAATCCATAATTATTAATTAATGAATGAACTGACAAAATAAAGTCTAAATAGCGATTAGTTTCTGTGATCATGCATTATGTGTCACGAATCCCAGTCTACAGACATGTGCAACATTTTATATGAATGCTTGATAAAAGAGAAGTCCACACTCTAAGTAAATCATATAATTATTGTAATTACATAATCATAATGTGGATGTTTAAGTGATGCAATGGTGGATGACAAGTTAAGCGTGCACTCTTACTCTACCTCATATGAGGTCAATGTTACGATGGAGTATTGACCTCACCACTCCTTGCATGGAGGTGTGGCTAAATGAATACAAGTTGAAGAACACTGAGCAGTATATATACACACACTTCTATAGACCTCCCTTGAATTTGGCTGCAAGTGATACTCTAGAAGGTCAGGGTAATGAAGTTAGCCATGGAGACCACACATGAGATTACCAAATTAATCAAATATTCTACCTGAAGAGAAATTTGTTCAGAGATTATATTCAATCTGAAGAAGCACTGGATTGGGTCTTATGTCCTACCAGATGGAATGTTAGAGCTGATTCTATAAATAGCAGTATGGAACCACTGCTGTGTGCCAAGTGAAGTCATATATACTTGAGTTCAACCACGCCACAAGGGAGAATTTTGATGATCTTACATGAGGAGCACAAGAAGTTAACTGATTTCAGTAGCTAATGAATTTTTAAATACCAGTAAGTAAAAATAGGCCCTGAACCTTTGGCACATTTCAATAACATGTCACATGAATCAATTATATTGACCTTCTCAATGATCAACTTGAAGAAATTTAATCTCTCTCGATGTTTCGACTAGCTGCTCCAGCCTTCATCAGAGATGCTAAGACTCGCATGAGCTTGACATATGTATGTTGTTGTTGTTGTTATTGTTGTTGTTGTTGTTCTTCTTCTTCTTGTTTTTTGGGGTGGGGGGTGGGGGAAGTTCACTTAACAATTGGCCTGACCAATCCAAAAGAGCTTCTGCCTCCCTTGGTTGGTGTACCGGTGACAGATCGGCACAAGCAGATCACGAAGTGGTTGAGGGAGATGATTCCTCTACAGATCATCACTATGATATATACTCGGCATTTGGTAAAATGTATGTTTAAAATATTACTTTGTGTCCAGAGGAAATGCTTTTGTTCTCACAAAATGCATTTTGCATATTAAAAAAAAATGCTTTGGCCAAGGATAAGGCCAGTTCACAATACGATGGATGGCAATCCATATTCTGTTCAATCCGTTTCCATTGCGTGCATTGCACAATTTTGCATTTCGTGGTTCACAACAGTTGCATTGAATCCATGAGTCCGACAGTGTGCAATGATGGACAGCAGTACTAGCAGTGAAGAAGAGTTGGATTTATTTTGCTATTGGCTAGCAGGAGGAGGTGCAGAAAGAGAAATCACTACCTGAAATCTTTTTATAGCTGGTAATGGCTAGTTACCTGGTGAGCCACTTCCTTCCAGGCATTTTCTTTGGCTCTAAGATCTTGATAGCCTCTAGCTGAGACCTGCCAGAGGTTGGGAAAGCTCCTCACCACTCCAATTCTCGAGACATGCAAAGTTCAACATGTGTTTTGTTCTAGGGTTCTGATTGGTCTGGCACAACAGATTGGATGAATCAAATCCAACTCTTGTGTTTCATATCTGTTCCATTCCCGTCAGATCCACAGTCCGTTGTGTTATCGATTCACAATATCAGCACAACAGATTGGAAGGACGGAATGCACGCAACGGATTGTCTTGCATCATATTGTGAACCTCCAGGCTTAAAGATTATGAGCTTGCAGGAGAGTGCTTTAGTGAATCACTTATACTGGTCATCAGTATCTACAGGAATTAACCCACTCACCGCCAAGTTCCCAGAGCAATTATTTTAGAAAATCAACCAGGTACACTTAAAAATAATATAAATTCTGAATTGCAAAAAAAACTCTTTTTTTTTGATAGCACGATTGTTGACAGGCCACATAATATGAATACGATTATAGAATTTAATTTAAAACCACAAATGCACTTGGGCTCCTTGCAATTGTGTTCTGCGATACCACTATATATTGTTTACCAGCAGTACTGTAAAAAAACAATAACCACAACCCAATCAAAATTCATTTATTATTACCGAATTTGTTCAGACATTTATCAACATTTGTTTTATCAACATAATTTGACATCTATTTATTTGACAGGTACAGTCAGCATGATGGTTACACTTCTCTCTCCAGTACTGTACCTTGCTATGGTATGTGAAAAAATGGTTGCGTTTCTCCAAGATTCAGAGGTGAACTTGGCAATGTTTGCATTTCACCCTGGGTTTCCCCGAGGCAGAAGGTTTCTTTGTTTCAATATATACAAGCACACCGCACAATTGTTCTTCTGTACCAGATGAACAGGAAATTGGTCAATTCCCCAATTAAGATGGTCTAATTACTGGTGTTCAGTGGATCTGTGATGTCCAACCCACTTCCTCGAACAGAAGCTGCCCACAACCTCACTAGCTACCTCCACCCAAAACGTGAAGAAGTCACGCTTGTGCCGCCCAGGTATAGCATGCTCTACTATCGCAGTCGAGAACATAGCTGTCCACAAACTACACTCAACAATGTAGGCAAGCACCTTCTTCCACTACTTGGTGGTCTGCTTACCCATGTTGTAATAAGTTTCGAGCTGGTCTCCTTGGTCCACTCCATACATATCCGCCTGGTAATCGACCAGGCATGGAGGACACATCCACCCTTGTGCCATCCAATTCCTTCCTCTTCACTGTTGCAGGTGGTTCAGCTGGTGGAAAGTGGAGAGGAAGTAGATTGTCCTCTTGTCCACCCTGACTGATGGAGGAGAGGCCATTTGAAAGATAGTCATAGTGACCACGATTCCTTACTGATGGCATAGTGAGCAGTTCCTTGAGATAGAAGTGGTTATTGATCCTTGCTGTGCCACATGCATCCAACCCCTACTCCCCCGATTATACTGGGGGAGGTACAGCATCGGGCTGGTATAAAAGTTATCCGTGTACACCTGGTGAACTCTAAACTCAGAGTACCTGCAGTGGGCGACCCACCCCCTTCCCAGTATAAATTTGGAAGTTGCCAACATACCAATAGTCGAGTTAGCCAAAACAAATGACTTGGTCCCCCACTTAGTAGGCTCAGTCAAAACAAATGACTTGGTCCCTGACTTAGTAGGCTCATCCAAAACAAATGACTTGGTCCCTGACTTAGTAGGCTCAGCCAAAACAAATGACTTGGTCCCTGACTTAGTAGGCTCATCCAAAACAAATGACTTGACCCCCACTTAGTAGGCTCATCCAAAACAAATGACTTGGTCCCTGACTTATAGGCTCATCCAAAACAAATGACTTGGTCCCTAACTTAGTAGGCTCATCCAAAACAAATGACTTGGTCCCCCACTTAGTAGGCTCAGCCAAAACAAATGACTTGATCCCCCACTTAGTAGGCTCGTCCAAAACAAATGACTTGGTCCCTGACTTAGTAGGCTCATCCAAAACAAATGACTTGATCCCCCACTTAGTAGGCTCAGTCAAAACAAATGACTTGATCCCTGACTTAGTAGGCTCATCCAAAACAAATGACTTGATCCCTGACTTAGTAGGCTCAGTCAAAACAAATGACTTGGTCCCTGACTTAGTAGGCTCAGCCAAAACAAATGACTTGATCCCCCACTTAGTAGGCTCATCCAAAACAAATGACTTGGTCCCCGACTTAGTAGGCTCATCCAAAACAAATGACTTGATCCCTGACTTAGTAGGCTCAGCCAAAACAAATGACTTGGTCCCTAGGCTCATCCAAAACAAATGACTTGGTCCCTGACTTAGTAGGCTCATCCAAAACAAATGACTTGACCCCCCACTTAGTAGGCTCATCCAAAACAAATGACTTGGTCTCCCACTTAGTAGGCTCAGCCAAAACAAATGACTTGATCCCTGACTTAGTAGGCTCTTCCAAAACAAATGACTTGATCCCTGACTTAGTAGGCTCTTCCAAAACAAATGACTTGATCCCACACTTAGTAGGCCATCCAAAACAAATGACTTGGTCCCTGACTTAGTAGGCTCAGCCAAAACAAATGACTTGATCCCTGACTTAGTAGGCCATCCAAAACAAATGACTTGGTCCCTGACTTAGTAGGCTCAGCCAAAACAAATGACTTGATCCCCCGCTTAGTAGGCTCAGCCAAAACAAATGACTTGGTCCCTGACTTAGTAGGCTCTTCCAAAACAAATGACTTGGTCCCTGACTTAGTAGGCTCAGCCAAAACAAATGACTTGGTCCCTAGGCTCATCCAAAACAAATGACTTGGTCCCTGACTTAGTAGGCTCATCCAAAACAAATGACTGGATCCCCCACTTAGTAGGCTCATCCAAAAAAAATGACTTGGTCCCCCACTTAGTAGGCTCAGCCAAAACAAATGACTTGATCCCTGACTTAGTAGGCTCTTCCAAAACAAATGACTTGGTCCCCCACTTAGTAGGCCATCCAAAACAAATGACTTGGTCCCTGACTTAGTAGGCTCAGCCAAAACAAATGACTTGATCCCTGACTTAGTAGGCTCATCCAAAACAAATGACTTGATCCCCCACTTAGTAGGCCATCCAAAACAAATGACTTGGTCCCTGACTTAGTAGGCTCAGCCAAAACAAATGACTTGATCCCCCACTTAGTAGGCTCAGCCAAAACAAATGACTTGGTCCCTGACTTAGTAGGCTCTTCCAAAACAATTGACTTGGTCCCTGACTTAGTAGGCTCATCCAAAACAAATGACTTGATCCCCCACTTAGTAGGCTCATCCAAAACAAATGACTTGGTCCCTGACTTAGTAGGCTCAGCCAAAACAAATGACTTGGTTCCCCACTTAGTAGGCTCATCCAAAACAAATGACTTGGTCCCTGACTTAGTAGGCTCAGCCAAAACAAATGACTTGGTCCCTGACTTAGTAGGCTCATCCAAAACAAATGACTTGGTCCCTGACTTAGTAGGCTCAGCCAAAACAAATGACTTGATCCCCCACTTAGTAGGCTCAGCCAAAACAAATGACTTGGTCCCTGACTTAGTAGGCTCTTCCAAAACAATTGACTTGGTCCCTGACTTAGTAGGCTCATCCAAAACAAATGACTTGATCCCCCACTTAGTAGGCTCATCCAAAACAAATGACTTGGTCCCTGACTTAGTAGGCTCAGCCAAAACAAATGACTTGGTTCCCCACTTAGTAGGCTCATCCAAAACAAATGACTTGGTCCCTGACTTAGTAGGCTCAGCCAAAACAAATGACTTGGTCCCTGACTTAGTAGGCTCATCCAAAACAAATGACTTGGTCCCTGACTTAGTAGGCTCAGCCAAAACAAATGACTTGGTCCCTGACTTAGTAGGCTCATCCAAAACAAATGACTTGGTCCCTGACTTAGTAGGCTCATCCAAAGCAAATGACTTGGTCCCCCACTTAGTAGGCTCATCCAAAACAAATGACTTGATCCCCCACTTAGTAGGCTCATCCAAAACAAATCGTCAAGACTGAGGATGGGTCACTAGAAGCACGTGCTATTACCAGGTTGCGGAACATTCTGGGACTCAATATTCAGTACAGACATAGAGCAATGATACCGTATCCTTATGATATAAAAACGATGGTCATAGAACAATTGTGTGTTTTTTATGCATTTTTGAAGTTCGTTCTGCCATAATGGACCTCCCTGGATAGCCATACACACAAACAAAGGGGTTTTTCCAGCATATAAGCACAGAGCTATATGTAAAAGAGGGAGGAAGAAGAAGTGGTTTAAACCAAGTAAGTGCATGCAGTGTAATAGCTACTCAAAATGCTTGACTTTTGCTGTTGTTTTGCACGTTATTACTACAGACACCAAAGCCAGTGAGAAGATCAGCTCACTTATTCAGAACAAGTCATTCAGTTCAGATGTGAAGGAGCTCCCAGTGTTCCAAATTTCTACTTACGAGGCATTTCATAGTGTGGTGATCAACTTCACACCAGCTTTCACTCAGAATGGAATGTGTGCAAGGTATCTATAACTATACAGTATAATGACTTTAGTTCTATGCAGTGGTGACTATCTCAAGCAGTGAATGTCACTTCACTCTCTCACACACTACACCTTAAGGCTCTACCTGGCAATGTTGCAAACAATGGAAGGAAACAAGCAGTGACTAAAAAAAGGGAGAGAAGAGATATGCAGTGTAGTATCCTAAATACAAATAAAGGAGGTCACATGGTTTGAAAGATGGTGGAGGACTACTTAAGTACAACTAATCTGGACCAGGTATGTAATATCCACTGTACTTGTTAAGCTATGTGGATAAGCTCCTTGCTCAACTTTGGGGTGCTGCGAAAGATCAAAGTTATGTGAAAACTTCAAGGGTTGATTCTCCGCTGCAGCTTTGAACAACTATTAAGAATAGGCTGTTCAAGATGAGAGCTGATGAGAGCTGATTTTCACAGCTCTAAATTTTGTTTTACATGATTATAAAGTTGAATGTATGATCGAGATGGAAATGTTTCTTTATATTCTTCACAGCACAGGATTGCAGTTCAACTCCAATATTTCTTCGCAACCAGCCTCAGCACCACCTTGTTAGCTGGCGGCAAGCTCTGTATATACATGTACTTCTTAGACCACAGATGAATAAAAGGTTGGATAGTGAAAGAAGCATTTTCTTCCCGTGCACTGATAGGGTGGCAGGGATGTCACCCTGTCCATGTGTTGAGGCATACAGAATTAAATGCTGGATGCTCTGTGATGCAGAGAATACTATCTGTGATGCAGAGAATACTATCTGTGATGCAGAGAATACTATCTGTGATGCAGAGAATACTATCTGTGATGCAGAGAATACTATCTGTGATGCAGAGAATACTATCTGTGATGCAGAGAATACTATCTGTGATGCAGAGAATATTAACCTTCTATCCCATCAATTGTCACCAAAATTGTTGCTATTTCTCTGCAACACAGATGCACACACACCACACTTGTATTCAGCAATGGCAACATTCACACCTGAAGGAAGAGTTACTTACTACAGTGAGTCAGTTGGATCATAACTTTCAAAAAGCCTTGTCTTTGTATTCATCACCAGAAATGGAATGCTCAGAGCAATTGTCTGACTCAGCACTACTGTTTGGAGTTGGCATGGGATGTGTCGCTGCCTGGCAAGCTTTCTGATGATTCAGTATTATAATATCTCCCACTGAATCCATCACTGATACTCGTACTATTGGTCCCACTGAATCCATCACTGATACTGATACTATTGGTCCCACTGAATCCATCACTGATACTCATACTATTGGTCCCACTGAATCCATCAGGGTGACATAGCTTAGTAAACCACAGTAAAATTTGGCCCAACCGCATGCAACTGTTCTGTGATCTACATCATTAGCAAGCCTCGCCCACAACAGGAAATGTTATACAATATGCAACTTTGACTGCCTATAGTTGCTAGGATACTTGACCTGAAGCAGTAATATTTATTTAGCAGCAAGTTGAAAATGCCAACAAAAAAAGATGAAAAAATTTAACTTCAGTTACCCTTAGATGAATAACAATTTCTATTACGCTTTAGGAACTTGCCAATGTGTTGCTGCTTATGGGGTCAAGTGTAGCCATCCTGAACACCAATCCCAATGTAAATTATAAGCCTTCCTATTTGTCTGTCTGTGTGTTTAACAAAATAACGCTAATCATTGCCCAACTTATGCACTATGCACTAAGAAACAATTCGTAAGGTCAAGTTGAAAGAGAATGGACAAAGGCTGATTCCATTGCACCAGTTCCCTTCTACATTGAACAGCTACAATATATTTTTATTTCAACTCAGGAGACAAGACTGTGATCAGGCTAGTTTGATGACCCTTTCCATTAAAATCATGTGCAGTATACCAATCATTATGTAAGCTGATGTACATGATCATATATGTTAAAAGGTCATCGAACTGGTTGTGGTCTACATGAATACACTCTTATTTCCTTTTTTAACATTTTGTATTCTTGTTTTCGGAATTGCTTTTGTTAAGTTTTGTGAAGTCTGTATATTACACGTAGCTATAGTTCGGTAGAGAACTATAGCTATCCAAGTCAGAGCTTCGAGGTATCCAGACATTTTTAGAACTTGTTTACTGTTGTTGTACACTACACTTATCACCTCACATCATTGTTGCCATTATTGACTTGTTATTATCCATTACACAAAAATCAGCACATGCCATATCTTGTTGCTATTGTTGACTGTACCCATGTAGGGTCAGTTACAATCTGATTTGGTAAAATTTGGTATCTTCTTCAAGTCCTATCAAATAGGAGGGTCCCACAAAATTCTGAAGAATCAAATTGCTGAATAACCCTGATATATCAAATCCATGATTATGTCTATGCCCATTAGCACTGATAAAACACCCACTTTTGGTAAGCACCTACTTTACTGTTAGTACTAGACTAAGCACTGATCGTGCGTGACCATGTGTCTCATCCTGCTCAAGTCATCTTTCTTCCAGTTCCGGTGACTGATAGATGGGATGTCCACATATGACACTTTCCAGGCTCTGCTTAGCAACAGTTAAACCATTCACCATCCTTCTAGCTAGTGTATACACTACAATCACAGCCCTAGATTGATTACATCTGCACATGGGCAATACTTGTTAAACTATTCGTGTTAAGTGCCGTTGATGGCGCGACTTAGCAACCCGCTTTTACAGTATTCATGGCCGTAGGAGCCGCAACGGCCTATACGGCAATTGCCGTATAGGTTTGGACCGAACACGCCTCCTTCACGAAAACCACACCTTTAAAATAAAATAAAAATTTAACTTTTTTTAATTTTTTTTTTTTTTTTTTTTTACATCACAGTATCATATAATTGAGACAATCGAGGTGAGACATGAATAGATGTACACTGAAGGACAACTAGCCTACCTATGTGGAATGGATAAAAATTATTAAATTAATATTTAATTAAAGATAGTCGGAGTTCGTCTTTTCAGCATGGCTTCCAGGTTACCCAATTGTCCTAAGCTTCCCGATCATCCGACTCAACCAACTAACTTAAGTTTTCCTAAGTGATCTTTCGGCCGAACCAATATCTCTTATCGCTCTTTTCAGAGCGCTTGGTTCAACCAATGGAAATGGCTTCACTACGAGACATGGTTTATTGTTTCACGTGTGTGCAAGCAATCCAAACAAGTAAGATACAGTGGGACAGCTTCCGCTAGTAAGCCTAGCTGCCACTCATATTGGCAGCAATCATTCCATATTTCACAGCTAGTATATATGTAAACTGAAGATGACAACCTTTTTGTCTGGGTTCAGTAACAGGAAGGATAGAACTCAATGTTTCAACAAACATGAGAGCACAAACATGAGAGCACAAAATCTCATAAAGCAGCTACCGATTTAGTGATCACTATACCAGGTACGACTAGTGATGTTGGAAGTATGTTATCTTCTCAACATGCTTTGCAAAAAGCCGTGAACAGAGAGTACCTTATCAAGATAGCTCAGAATATTCATAGACAAGGAATAGCTTTTCGTGGTGCTGGTGATGAAGTTGACAGTAACTTCATGCAATTAATGCATCTTCGTGCATTGGACGATCCTGCAATATCGGCCATGTTAATTAAGTAAGAAAACTGATAAATAAATATACTATAATTATAGTCCCCAAATACAAAATGAAGTTATTAAAATAAAGGCATTACATATTATAGCCAGTTCTATCCAGCAAGCCAAGTATTTTGCCCTGATGGCTGATGAAGTGCTGGATGCATCCAATAAGGAGCAATTCGTTATTTGCTTTCGGTGGGTTGATGATGATTTTCAACCCCATGAAGACTTCTATGGCCTTGACCATGTTGAGTCCATAAAAGCAGATGTCTTGGTTGTAGTTTGAAGGATGCGATGTGTCGTATGAATCTTAGCATTCATAACTGTCGTGCTCAATGCTATGATGGTGCTGCAAACATGTGTGGTATAAGGGGTGGGACTTCTACTCAAATTTGTGGAGAAGAGTCACGAGCTATTTTTGTCCATTGCTATGGTCATGCTTTAAATTTAGCTGCTGGAGATACCATCAAGAATAATCAAATTCTGAACTAGATACTACTTTTGAAATATCTAAACTGCTTAAATACTCACCTCGGTGAGAAGGCTTGTTTAACAAGATTAAAGCAGAAATTAGTCCTGGAACAACTGGTTTTAGAACCCTCTGTCCGACTAGGTGGACAGTCAGGGCATCCTCACTGCGTAGCATCATTTCCAATTATGATGTTGTTCAGGCAGTTTGGGAAGAAGCTCTTGATATAGCTAGGGATTCGGAAACCCATGCTTGGTTAATTGGTTAAAATATAGCATGTCCACTTTTGAATATTTGTTTGGTGTAGTGCTTGGTGAGTTAATCCTTAAACATATATACAGATAATTTAAGTAAAACTTTACAAAAACCCTCTTTAAGTGCCTCAGAAGGTCAAGAATTAGCCATGCTTACACGAAAAACCTTGCAAAGTCTTCAGAGTGAGGACTCCTTTGACTTGTTTTGGTTGAAGGTTTTTTCTTGTATTGGAGGTTAGCGACCCTGTTCTACCCAGGAGGAGGAAAACTCCAGTTAGACTCAGCACTGGCAGTGGTGAAGCGTGTCATCCAACTGAACCTAAGGATCTATTGAGGCAGCATTACTTTGAATGTCTTGATTTCATTATAGCATTCATAAAAGAACGGTTTGATCACCTAGCTATCACATAGGGCCCACAATTTCAGCGCTGGATGGTCACACAGAGACATATTATAACAGTAAAACAACATTTAATTATCAATATACACCATAATTATACGACTGTGGCAACCAGTAGCAGGTTTTCATATAGGGGGTGGAATCCTGCGTTATCACCCCAACCCACAAAACAACAACAACTCGGACCCTTGAAATACCCTGCACAGTCTGCCAATTAGGTACACATTTCCCCCCCCCTAACAAAAATTTCTGTATGAATCCTGCTGTATCTCCAAAAGGAGTGCTATTAGATAGAGTATAAGTTGGGTGTTTTTATTCCAGTAGCAAATAAAGCCACTCCCATTGTGGGTGTGGCTTAGTTGCCGTACAGGTTTACATTTGCTTCCTACGGGCCTGGTATTGGGTTATAACTAGTGAAGCAATCTCTCAATGGAAGGGTTTTATTACATGGCTGTGCATGGCAGATATCCATGCATGTGTATGTATATTATAATGCTAAGTAAAACAAATGGCAATCTGTAAAGGAAATCACTGAGACATTGACATCTAGGTATTGTACTGCAGTTCTCAATCGTGTCTCTGAATGACATATATGATGATGGTGGGAAGCACACTGGAACAGACAGGATAAGGACAAACTTCATTGCCTGCTGGACGTCAGTTTGTTGATCAAGATAATAAATTACAATAACCTTCAAATAGTCAACTAGAAATTGCATTCTCTCGACGTTTCGACTAGATGCTCTAGCCTTCATCAGGAATATTCCTGATGAAGGCTAGAGCATCTAGTCGAAACACCAAGAGAATGCAATTTCAAGTTGAATATTGAGAAGGTTATTGTAAGGTTATTATGTCAACTGAGAGTTTGATGAGTCTAAATGCTAGCATGCTCTAGAAATGAACAATTGTTTAGTCGGCTTTTGTTGTTGATAAACAAGTTAATGGTGCCGATATCACGCGGTATGGCACCCAAATGATGATTACTATTTTTGTGTCATGTGACTTCGAAAAATCAGGTGCACATGTGTGTCCATCCCAAAGTGTTTGTAGAAAACTTCTATTCTTACTTAATTACTTCCATTTTGTTTGGGGTTTGTTAAGAAGACGTGATAGGTTTTGCCAATCTCTTCCACATGGTTAGACATACCATAGCAGGAGATACCACTGGAGCCAGAATCAGTGAGAAGGTAAGAGATACATCAATATATGCGGTGGATCCAGGGGGTTCGTTGGGTTCCAAGGAACCTCCCTTTCTGCCTCTGTGGATTATATCTACGATCCAAATATTTTCGTATCATTGTGGATTTTAAGGCTCAGCATGAAATCAAACTTCAGGCTCCATTTTCATGCCATTTGTTCCGAGCAGTCATTCGCAATCCCCTTTTCAACAGAAGTGTTTGTGGTTGTGCTTAAGAGGACAGGCTCAAAGAACAAGTAATACACTGCCTCAAGGGTGGTGCAATAGGAATTGTTATTTCAGCCTTTCCAAATGATTGCTGAAGATACCTGCTGTGGCTGTCAGACGAGGGGGGACAATGATAGCTGTTTGCCTCCAGGAATGAAGAGGGACAGTCATCAGGGCATTGCTCTTTGTGAGTGTGTGCCACAGTGCGTGCACGGTGGAATGACAATGCATGAACTGCCTAGCCACAGTGTGTATGTGTGTGTGCATGCATGCGTGATGTGTGTGTGTGTCTCTGCATGTGAGTGCATGTGTGTGTGTGTGTGTGTCTTGTGTGAGTGAGTGATACTCACTGTATGAGCATGTTTTAAAAGCTGGACTGCACCCTCTTAGAAATGGAGATGGGGCTACAACTAGGAGGGAACTGTTGATGAGGAGAGGAAGCATGGTGTCTGTTCAACATGCTTCATTGGTGACTGGGATAGTTCAGGGATAGTTCAATACACTCCATTCCTATTCAGAGAGTGACTGGATGGGGCTACACTATCCGAAACTGGAGTGCTCTAACCTTGTGGGAGCCATCAATTCTGCCGAACCTGCCCTTGCTATTCACACCCATTATCTCATTCTGTTTATTCAATGCCATTGCATGTTGCTACATCATCATATTTATTCGTTCATGGTGGAAATCGTAGTATTCTTGTGCCACCTATATATGGTATCATGCTGGAACGTTATTGCACTTATTCATGTTGGTACATAAGGAGTATCAGGGGCACGTCCAACGTGTGTTATGTTACATTCTGCAACATAATGAACTAACAGAGAGTAGTATTTGGACCTGTAAGGAGAATATCTCCTTAAGGCTTGTCCACACTGCACAAGCAAATGCGCAGTGTGCATTGGTCATGCCCAGAATGAATTTGAATTAAAATAATGTGCATTATTCTGGTCCACCTCGATAGGTGGTTTGATGCGAATCAGAGCAACTATTAAAGTAACTACATGAGTGTGTGTCGAAAAGAATTTCATTCACTCGTGTCTTCATGATACTGCAGTTTGGATCTTTGGAGCTAGTTGTATACTATCTTTGGTGTGTGGCCAAACTAGCTAGCTAACCAACTACATAGCTTAGAGAACTGTTGCTATGTTTATACGCCCTGCATCTAGATGTCTGAAGCCTGTGCAGATGCAAACTTCGTTGGTTCTGCCTTGCCCTCAGCTCTCTCCTCTCTCTTCTCTGCAGAATATGTTTCCTGCACATCTGTAGGTTGCTGATCAGCAAGAAAATGACGCAAAAACAAACTCCATCTGAACTATGGCTATAGTATATGATTTTGACTGACTTTGGTAGGCTGATTAGTTTGGCTTTGTACGGTTTATTTCGGTGCTAGTGTGAGCGCGATGAACACGCATTGATGTGCATCAGCATTTTCCTCTGACCCAATGTGCATTAATGGGTAACAGTTTAACCCTTAGAACCCTATGCTCCCTAATATGGGCATGCCTCCCACCCTGTGGTCCTGAAAGGAAAATGACTCAAAAATTTAAAGTTGATAAATGTGTGTTAATGTCTATAAACATGTTTATTAGTATTTTCATAGCATGTATTTGGTTTCCTCCAGTTTATCTCTACTATTCCCTTTCAGGTGCCACTTTGAGCAGCAAGCAGAGATATACCTTGCACTCTGCTTTTTTATTTGTTGCTTGTAAATGGTGTATGTTTGCCATGAAACTAGCTATAGTCCAGTAGTTATATAGTTGAGATATACCCCTGCCCCTACCACCACCTCTTCTTCCCCTAGCTCGACGCCTAACGCTACCACCACGTCCTCTCTGTCCTCTACTTCGCTTCCTACTACTAGCTGAAGGGACCTGATTGTCTGCTTCGAGTCTGAGTCGGTCTTACCTCCAGCTGTAGTAGCATCTGAGCTAGAATCCTCAGACTCGAAGTCGCTGTCGTGCCCGCAATTATTACCTACCACTTCTTCTTCATCGTCAGAACTCAATACTTCAGCCAGCATTTGGTCCAGACTCATGAGATTCGACGCCATTCGGTCACAGTTTATCCTAATTCTAGAAGATACACATCAAAATGAACTAGAAGCTTGGGCAGATCCAGCTGTCCCTACGTAGAATGATGAAATCAGCTGTTTGTTATTTATAGCAACTGTCAAAATGTGATTACAAAAAAGGGAAATCCCTGGCCGAAAAATCGGCTGCTCGGGTATATATGCCTCTACGTATCGGCCGAAAAACCAGCCGCTCGGGTTCTAAGAGTTAAGTGCAGTGTGGACAGGCCTTTAGTCTTCAATGGCAGCACCAACTGGTGGCTATATACCAACTTGGCTACACCAGAGCAATACACTCTACATACATTAACATCCTATATAAATTCAAACTTGTTATGTTACCGAACTAACTAACCATTAATCATGAACCCTGCCTGAACCCTGCCATCTATAATGACTAGTTATAAAACACTTAACCCTGACCATATAAGCAAGGCCTGGTTATGGCAGAGGTTTGTACTACAGCCTTGTGGTATGCCAGAGAAAGGACAGCTGTGGTGTGTAGCTGGCTTTGGTCTTGATTGCAAAGGTAGTCAGATGCTTGGGTACATACTTGAGCTACTCATCGTATGGGGCCATAAACAGACTCTAATCTTGGTGAAAGAGAAAATGGGAAACCTCCCTCCAATGTGCATCCTGAAATCAGAAGATTCGGGTCATGGTTCTAGAGGCATACGCTTTTTGTGGTTGTTATGGGAGTTCATCTTTGACGCTGACACTTTGCCACCTAGCTATTATATCCATCAGGCAGAAAACCCTAAAAGCTCTAGAATGAGCCCATGAATGTCACAAATGATATAAGCACTCTATGGCTTGTTAAACCATAGCTCTTAAAGATCAATGATCAAACTTCCTTTCTAAAAACTCGAACAACTTTCAGACAGATGGACTTATTTTCTCTATAGCCTTCATTTACAGTACCAGCTATCGTAAGAAACACCATAACTAGAACTAGTGCCATGATACTGACTGGTGCCATGATACTGACTGGTGCCATGATATTGACTGGTGCCATGATACTGACTGGTGCCATGATACTGACTGGTGCCATGATACTGACTGGTGCCATGATACTGACTGGTGCCATGATACTGACTGGTGCCATGATACTGACTGGTGCCATGATACTGACTGGTGCCATGATACTGACTGGTGCCATGATACTGACTGGTGCCATGATACTGACTGGTGCCATGATACTGACAGGTGCCATGATACTGACTGGTGCCATGATACTGACTGGTGCCATGATACTGACTGGTGCCATGATACTGACTGGTATGCTCTAGCTTGGAATCTCTCGAGACTCAAATGGTCTATGAATTGTCGTACCACCTCTTCTATACTTTTCACCTTACCATGTATCCAACTAGGCAATCACCAGATGCCAGTTTATCACCATTAGCAGAAACTACAGTTTGCACTCGTCTTGAGCTGACCAGGGTACATTTTAGACTTGTTATAGAAATTTTCATGCTCGGAAATAGTACTTCATAATTGCAAATTTTGTTTGGAAGAAAAGCTGAATCAGAGGACAGAGTATGCAATAAATGGGAGATCGGAAGGAATTTGATACGTGTGTTTTTTTTAAATCAGAAAAGACTATAGAGTCGAAGCCTCCACAGAAGTGCATTGAGAGCTTTTACAGATTGAAGACTGTTTAGAGACAAAATGGCTCCCTAGGTACAAAGAGTTCAGCAAGAAAACATAATATAGTAAAAAATCTAATTTCTCCCCCCCCCCCCCCCCCCCCCCCCAGTTTATAACTTAATTCCTAGAACAAAATTCCTAGAACAAAATAAGACAATAAAAGGATATTGATTATATACCTCCTATAAGGAAAGTCATAATTGCCCTATAAGGTACCGGTCAATAAGTCCTACCTGGATGTTGAAGGGATAATCCTTGTAGGCCTGGGAAATGTTTTGTATCTTCAATTTGTCCTTCTGGTAGTTGTTTCTGTGCAGATAGGGGTACTCCAGAGCCCACAGAAGCTGTCCAAAGCCAGGAACATACCGAACTGACCTTTTAGGAAGACTGCGAATGCTCTAGGGAGAGAAAGAAACATCTCGCAACACAGAATACTAATGTGCCTGTCTTTTCTGGTCACGTGTCCAACTTACATGGAGGAATCCGTAATGTGCTCCTAGGACCAACCCTGCCACCCAGTCCAAGTCTCCACGGTGACTGGAGGTCACTATGTTGAACTCATTTCCAACCATCTTGTAGTTCTCCTCATCGCCAAATATGTGGACTCTCAGGTCTGCATAGTCCGTACATAACCAAACGATTTCTACAAAGTCAGTCACCACCAACAAGAATAGCAAAATAATGCACACACATACACACACACAAACATTTACTGTGCAGCTGTATTGAGCTACTCACGGCCTAGAATTGTGTATGCTAGTCCAGAAGTGATTTTTCTGTAGGTTGATCCAGATATAGGCCAGATGAAGAGGAGCAGAAGTGAGAAAATACTGACCACCATACTACTAGTGAGGAAGACATAGCAGAACAGAGAGGCAAATAGCACGAGGGGTACCATTCTCATAATTCTCCAAACACATGCAGCCATGACTGATCGGGTAGAAGCAGCTGTCGCAAGCACAGGTGAATAACGACAACCGTTAACTAACGGTTGACTTAGTTCGCGTATTTTAGGAGATTACCCACAAAATACCCTCCTCCCAATCGTCGGTTGTGATGGAAGCGATTTGGTGGTCTTTAAGGTCAGCTGATCGGAAATGTGCAGACCTTAGAGATCATAAGTCATTCAAGATCAGTGCTATTTATATGTTGGAGCAAATATATTCAGAGCCCAGATGCACTTTCGACTGTTCAGCATAACCAAACCAGCAATAGAGGAAGCAGGCGTAGCATTCAGTACTTGATCTATGGTGGAATGAAATAATTACTTTTTTTCCCTCCCGGAAAAGTATAGCTACCTTTAAAAGCTAAGCTGGACTAGCTTCTGATCATGGCAAAACCGAACAATTAACAGTATGAGTGCCAACTAAGGTTTTGTCCTAGGATGCATCCTAGGACAAAACCTTTCACCTATGAACCATTCTGCTAGCATCTCTGATTCATAGTGTGTTAAGGAATATTTATTCTGCTGGTACTCGAAGCAGCCATTACTTTCACGCAAAAGATGAAGATCTCAGCTTGTGTCTTTTGCAGGTGACAGATGAAGCAGTTGATAGATTTTTTGAAAAGGAGGCACCAGAAATGTTATTACACCTCTTTGCTGGGTTGTCTATCTAAGATGAGTTTAGTGCAGATGAAGCAAGCACATGGAGTTTTAGTAGAAATTGAACCCGAAGATGGCCATGATAGAAGTTGTTTTAAGTCACTCTACAAGCAACTCCCAGCATGAAAAGACCGGATTTGCAGAAAGGTCAAGGTTGCTAGGACTGAAGAGGATAAGAGAGTATTTTTCATTTTCAGAAAGTTCTCATGTTTGTCAAGTATGACTTATAACTCTACTCCAGTGGGTGTAAGAAAACAAAATTTACATAATCGTAAACCTAATCTTAAAAAAGCTGAGCTGGTGAGGACCATTGTAACCATGATAATTGAAGTTAAAATAATGATTCATGAATCCACCAATCATCAAGCACCCAGCCACCACAAAACACTTCAACTCTCCAGTTGTTCAGATTCTAAGAGACAGCATTTGCTAAAATTGTTACTTACTCATGATATTTTTTTCCTTCACAGAGTGATATGATATAATACAGTACGCATATCTTTATATCACAAAATTTACATCACAATAAAAATTATTTTCAGAATAATTAACATTTGCAGTATTTCTTCATACTGTCTTCCATTGAATGGCATTGCAGGTCAATCAGATAGAGGGTGGCAGCAGTTGATGCAATTATCCCCGCCAGCATACCCTATATCTTGCAGGACTGTTCTGCTCATCATGTATATACCACTCCACAGCAGCTGATTGTCCCTGCAGGTAATTTATAACAGGGCAGTTCAACCCCTCACCAAATGCACCATTACTATACAGAGTGCTACTTTACATGCAGAAGGACTGGTAAAATGATCTCCTTAAGTTCTGGTACAGGTATTTGAGAAGAACACTGAAATTTCCTTTCACCAACTAGCCTTTAGCCTCAACCTCAAAAAGATCCTTTTAAAAATGCTTCACTACTCCTAATATTGATAGAGCTTTCTCAAAGTAGAGATTTGGGAGACTAACAGTCATTGCTGCAGAAAAGCAGCTGCATTTGAACCAGCCAAAACTGTAATTAAAGTTGTAATCATGTGACCAGACGATCAAATCGTGTTGTCATCACCTAAAGCCACCAGTCCTTTTTCACTCCCTTTTTTACATGCTTGCTACGTCTGCCTTGCAACACTAGGATAATAAATATGTAGGGATTTAGATTTATCCGTGCTGCTATATTATATATAGCACTTTTGATTAATTGCCATGAATGGGTATTGAACTTAGTAATTAGCTAGCTAAATTTATGTGGAAAGATCAATCCTGCTAATCCATATTCAAAATGCTAACAGATCCTATCCATTTGTGGTGTCACTTATTTAGGTGTAATTTTGGGTGTTAGATTACCAAAGATTTCATAGCCCAGAGTCGATCTGAAGCTGAAGCAAGTTGCATGGTGAAATGGCACTTTTGTGTATCTGGCAGAACATTGCACATTTACATTCTACAGGCACATTTATAATATTCATTACAAACAAAAATAAGTGTCAAATTTTCTAAAAGAAACTGATCCATGAATATACCAGAATTGTTTTCCCCTGTTTGGCAGAGAAGGTTAATTTTACATTCCATCAGTTTTTTTTTTTTGCATGAGACTGGTTAAAATGCAGTGCTGAGTGGTACCACTGCTTCATGGGGTCCAAGATTATGCTAAATTTCAGATTGGCTATAGTGGTTATGGTGATGACAATTATGTTGATTTCCATGTAGCAGAATGGATCTAGATCTACAAAACAGCAGACGCTAAGTGGGCGTTTGTTATTCTTGAGAGCCATGTGATAGCGTCTACCGAGCTAAAGCTGTATTCAATCAGTAGGCTTATTTTAAATGTCCAAAAGATGCACAGAACCAGAAATGACATACTGAAACCACAACTGCAATAACAACAGTGGCTGTTGGCTATCGAGTCACACCACATCCCCCCTTTCAAGCCAACCTCTCGAGAGGTTTCACTGCAGTTCCTGTACGTGACCTGTTCATGATCATATTGGGAGACCTCTCTTGTGGATTTGGTTTCCTTCTTCTGTGGTTGTAGGGTTGTCTAGTACATTCATGTTGTCAGCTAAATCCGGGAATTCTCTAAGTCCATTGTATCTATCAAAATCTCTCTTTTGCCTTGGCTTGTGGAGCTAATTCAGCCTTCTAAATTCACTCAGGTATGTCATTTGAGAATTAGTTGTTTGTAGTTGGTCTGTGGAATTTGTCCTTATCCTCTCCCCATCTGGACTGAAGCTGTACCAAGGTAAAGGAGTATATTGGTGGCTCATCAAGGAGATTGTTTCAGTAGCCATTTTGTTGTTTGCACCATCCCTACAACCTGACCATTACTCTCAGTCTGTGGATATAATGGACTGCTAGTGATGTGCGTGAATCCATAAGAGCTAGCAAACTTGGAAAATTCCAATGAGGAGTATTGTCAATTGTCAGTCCTAACAATATCAGGTATGACATATTGAGAGAAAAATGACACTTCAACGAATCAATGATATGCACTGAAGCAGTCAACCTAAGTTGAATACTTCAGGATGACATGAAAAATAGTCCACAACCAACAAGTACTGCTTTACTCAAACAAGTCTGTACCGATCACCTTCCATGGGAAGTCTGATAAAGGTGCTGAAATCAATGGCTCCTTCCTTTGCTTTGTTGTTTTTGCACATTGCTATATACATGGCAGTTTTGCACCATCTCAGTCACCTGCTTGTTGATGCTTAGCCACAGATATAACTCTCACCCCACATCGCTCAATTTCCTGTTGACCTTCGTGGATCCTTTCCATGATATCTTTTCTAGTGAAGTCGGAATAATATACAATCATTAAATAGGAAGAGACACAGGTGCTCAGGGAGGAGTTTCCAGTACAGAAGCATCTCAAATTGGAAAAGGGATTTCTTTGACCATTCTGACTTGGTACACTCCATTACCTTGGAGCATGTCGGATCCTCTGCCTGGTTCTTACAGAACAATTCCAAGCACTGAGCATGTCGGATCCTCTGCCTGGTTCTTACAGAACAATTCCAAGCACTGCTGTCCAATTGCCTGTGCTTTGTGGAATAGATGTCAATGTGGCAACACTGAGCCACACAAGCTAAGCCGCTCACATGGCACACATCAATGTGTGAACCTGATAAGTCAATTGTGAATCAGGAGTTTATCAAGATGTCCAAGTCAAGATGTACTCATGAGCCTGGACAAACATATCATACTCCATGGGGGAAAGTACCCACGGGTTATAAAAGCAAACAGGCTTTTTGTATAGTGTGTGCTAAAATTCTGCAAGATATGAAGGCCCATGCTGGATCCAACAGGAGGTTGGTGCTATTCTTCTCAACTAGATCAAGTATGTTTCAGTCTGATAAAACAATGATGCATATAGAATCTCTCACGAACAACATGAAGTTGCTGGGAGGTGTCATTCATCGGTCATGGCAATCGGCCACTTGACTGAAATAATAAAGGATAGTGATGCTGGAGGAAGCATATATGAAAAGTTTAGCTTCACCACAAGAGTGTTCCCCCTTCTCTTCTCTAGTGGATAATACTGTAGAATTGTTGCTTGCTGGTTGATCAATCAACTGACATACTGAATGATAAACAAAAACTTGTGTGCATGTTTAAGATTTTGTAGATGGGTGCTAAATGCTGATGAGACTATTGAATGGATCCTAACTGCAATTTTTTGGACTTCTTCCTCTTACTGAGACCAGACTATTAAACTGCTCATTAACAGTGGTATTGCTATTGAGAACTTATCGAGTGACAGAGGATAACTTGCTATACACTGACACAGTGAATGTAAGTTTTATTTCTATCCAGTTTACTATCCTTTAACAAGCCATCATGTTGCTGAAAGGCTAAGATACACAAAGCTTGACTACAGCAAGTGCTTTTGATTTTGTTTGATACAATTTGTAGAATCCCTGGGTGTACATTACAAGGGTCATCTTTTGTGGAAAATATTTCAGGACAACCGCAACTATTTGAATTTGAAAGAGTGAATATTCTCCCATTCCACTATTTGTCTGCTATTAAAAATTATGAGGGTAAGAGAGCTGGCTATGTTTTGCATGTTTGACCACTCCAGTGAGGATTTTTTTCTCATGTTAACAATATGCAATCAGATGAAGCTGAACATGCTTGGAGCTGTTTTTGGAATACAGACAACCCTCCCTCACTATGTCGGGAAAATGTAGGGAAAACTTGAATATCATACAAGATATGTTGGATAAAATTCAGTGTATATATGTATGAACACATAAAAAGTCGACGAGACATTGAGGATGTTCCCCATACGATTTGATACCTCAATATTCCTCCCAATCTCAACACAGCTGCTCAACACTGTGCCACCAAGTTATCACAGTGGCACAATTCTTCATTGTATATTACACTATTAATACATAAAATTTACGCGCCATTCTTGTGGATATTTTTATGCATTACGTAGTAGCCGTACATATATTATTGTATTAATGCAGATCTGATCATGTGCAATATATTGTCTTGGAAAATTTGGTATTATTTTACTCAAATGACTCAGCAACAAAATACTGCTTACCAGTATATACCAAAGGACACAACCAGTTAGATGATCCCTTGTCATTTAAAATCTTACACACCAAAAACACCAAGTACACCAATATACGTTTTGGGTGTATATCTCTATGAGAGTGCATGCATGGCAAAAGAAAATCAATTTCCGTGACATTTTTCCACAAATAAAAGTGTTCAGATAGTTACAATGGCATAACATTCTGAGGTGGCCTATAATAATATAAAAAAGCAGTATAATATTGGTCATCACAGGTAAAGGATTCTATAAATATTTGTGACCAAACGTTAGGAGTATTGAGTAGGAAACTTCAATTGTTGGAAGAGGCACAAGATGAAGGGAGAGTAGATATGATGTTGAAGAAGAATGTAAGAGATACAGGGTTGAAGGAAAATGCAGTGGTGGAGAAGAAGAAGAAACACAGCCAGCAACATGGACAAGGTCAGGCAGGAAGCCCAGGATGAGGAAAAATGGGAAAACCTGGAGCATTCATCCTGCGGGGGTACACAAGCACATACAAGGATAGGAACGACTTAATAGGAGAACCATGGTTACCTAGGGCAGGAGAAGGAAATGGGGAGCAGGAATACAACTGCAATGGCAAGGAGACATGGAAGCTGTGCCAAGGGTGGTCAAAACACTATTATCATCCCCACAGAAAGACCTGAACATTGGAAATAAAGAAGAACAGCCAGATCCAGGTGGGATTAGATAGCCCGGGGATCCAAGCCAGGCCCAGGCGGGGCCAGATTGCCCGGGGAGCTAAGCCGGGGCCAGATTGCCCGGGAAGCCAAGCCAGATGAGTTGTACATATGTGGTTGGGGTGGGTGGGGAGGCTAAAGTGGAAGGTGGAGGAAGGGGGTGTTGAGAGTCGAGTTTGTTAATTGTAGGGGTTGGTGGTCGAGGGAAGTAGATTTGAAGTTAGCACTGAGGGAGATGAAGTTGGATATTCTAGAGTTGGCAGAGATCTTCCTGCAGAAAGAGGAGGAGGTGTGTGTAGTGGGGTATGAATGGCATGATAGAAATAGGGAGGTCTATAGGCGGGCAAGTGGTGGGGTAGGGATATTGGTAGATAAGAGACTGAACTCACGGATGCTTATATAGGTGGAGCAAGGGAGGGTGGAATGTGGAGTAGTGGAGCAAGGGAGGGTGGAATGTGGAGTAGTGGAGCAAGGGAGGGTGGAATGTGGAGTAGAGGGAGAGAAAAAAGTAGTGGTAGGTGTTGTTTATGTAAATCCAGAGGGAGTGAGAGTACGGGAGCCGGAAATGCTTTTTGAAGTTACTACACCAGATATAGCGATATTTGAAGGGAAAGGTGATTCTGATGGGCGATTTTAATGCAAGGATAGGTCTGGGGGAGGAAGCACTCCCTAACAGCAATGGCAGAAGGCTCCTCAACTTGGTGTTGCTTGGGAGACTGGTTGTAGGGAATAATATGAAGAACTGTGAGGGAAGGTGGACCTGGGAAGTAGGGGAGAAGAAATCTGTAATTGACTATCTATTGTGTTCGAGAAGTTTGATTGTGGGGAAGGTAATGTTTGAAGACTCTGGGAAGAATGATGTTGGCTTAACTTACTGTGGTGTCAAGTGAGGTATGGGGTTATTGGAGGAGAGAGTGGAAACAGTAAGATTGAGAGTGGATGGCAGGCAAGACTCGGTGGAGTACCAGCAGGCAGTAGAGGAAGCATTTGTAGAATTGGAAGAACAGTTGAGGGGGTTAGATTAAGAGCAGGGGTCCAATGTAACAAATAGTATATATCTGGAATGCATGGAAAGAAAAGGTGTTGACAGTGGCAGAGAAGGTTTAGGGGAGAAGAAAATAACAGAGGACTCAAAGAGATTGTGATCAGATGAAGTAGGGGAAGCATTCAGCAATACACAACAGGAAAGGAATTTGTAGGAAATTGAAGACAGCAAGATGGGGGGGGGGGGGGGTCATGATATTAAATGAGAAAGCTCTGGGATGAATATAAAAAGCTAAGGGGAAAAGTGAAGCTACTGGTAAGGAAAGATCTGCGGGAAAAGACATGAAGAGAATAAGAGAACAGGGTGGAACCATTTGCAAGTTGTTTTGGTCAGATCCGAGGGGAAAGAAGAAAAGTAGAAGATAGGAAGATTGAAGACCAACTCTGGTGGTGTGATAAAGGGAAAAGATGAGGTTTTAGAGGAGATGGAAAGATGATGGAGGATGGTAGAAGTATTAGTGGATTTTCTTAACATAGTGCTGAGGAGGGAGTGCTGTCCAGAGGATTGGATGAGGAGTTTGTTGGTACCGCAGAAGTGATTGAGAATTATAGAGGATCATTGGGGAGTTGTGTAGCGAGGTTATGGAAGTTTTGTGAGGAACAAGTTTTTACAGAGGCACAAGGAGGTTTCAGAAGCAAGAGGAGATGCACAGACCAGTTGTTTGTCCTAAGGGGTATATGTGAGATTCAGAAAAGTGAGAAGGGATCATCTTACCTATATAGCTTTTCTAGACATCAGTAAGGCTTACGACAGTGTGTGGAGGGATGGTTTGTGGTATATAATGAGAGCAAGGAGTGCAGGAGAAATTTGTACGAATGTGTGAAGGCCTCTACAACGGGGTGGAAACTAGGCATCAGATGGAGGTCAGTCAAGGTGGTTTGGGATAGAGAGGGGACATGGCAGGGGTGTCCTTTGTCACCAACATTTTTCAACATATGTGTTGGGAATGGTGAACTAAAGGGAGCTGAGCTGGGATTGAAGGTGGATGGTACATGGTGTGGTGCATTGCTCTATGCTGATGATATTGTGCTTTGGGCAGGCACAGGAGTGGAGTTGCAAGAGATGTTGGATATGGTGCAGCAGTATGCGATAAGATGGAAGTTGATAATGAGTAAGGTAATGGTCATTGGGAAAGGGATTAAAGTGGAAGATTGATGGAGGAGCTGGAAGTAGTGGAAGCGTTCAGATACCTGGGTGTGTCGTTTGATGAGAAACTGAGAGGGAATGTACACTTGGAGAAAATGAAGATTAAAGCAGAGGAATGGATTGGAAAGGCAGTGGGTGTGGATGAGTCAAGTGAATGGAAAAAGTGTGGGAGCTGTTGGCTAGGCCAAGCCTGGGACATGCTGCTGAAGTGTGGCGGCAGACTGCTTGTAGGAAATTAGAGTTAGCTCAGCTTGAGAGTTATAAACATTAGGGGCACAGTGACAGGAGTGGCAGTGTGGGGGACTTGGGATGGAGGAAGTTGGCAGAGAGGAGGGAGGACAGACAAGCTAAAAATGGATGGAGGGATAGGATGGTGGGAAGACGGTTGAGGAGGAAATACGATCTGAATGCTGAGCTAGAGCAGTGAGGTGAAGATGAAGAAGAGAAATGTGTGTAATTGGGAGGAGGATGTCGAGTGTGAGCAGTTTGAAGTGGTAGGTTGGTCAGAAAAGTATACAAGGGACTGGGATATGAGGGAGTGTGAGGTTGATGTTTAGGTTGAGGACAGGGTCAGCAGGTTTATAACAAGAAGCGTTGTAGGTTGTGTAGTGATGATAGATGCAAGTTGTGTGACAGGAAGGAAGTAGAAGATGTGGGGCACTTTCTAATAGACTGTGATGAATATGGAAGGGAATGGAAAATGTTAATGAGCTGGATGGAATTGAGGGAGCTGGAATATGGTTGGAGGAGTTTGAGATGGGGGGAAGGTGCTTGGAAGGAGGTGGAGGGTGTGAGTAATCAGGTGATGGTGGTGGAAGTATGTGCGTGCATTTTCCAAGTGTTGGCAGAGAAGGGACTAGTTTATGGCTTCACACCCCTCCCCTCCCCCCATCCACCATAACCAAGCAGTACAACTCATTTAATATTTATCAGATATGTAGCTATGTCATAGTGCTTATTACAGAGCAAGTCATCTTACCTCATTATATGCTATTTTATTATTTGTTATTTTTTGTACTCACTGGATTCAATGGGACTCAGCATAAATTCTAATGCGGGCTTAAATCGGGAAGGGTTGTCATAATCAGATAACTGCAGATTCTTATACAGCTGGAGGAAAGAAAACTGGCTACACAGACAAGTGACAATGGTGCTGCTTATGCAGAAAACAGAGCAATGCTTATAAAGAATCTAACATGGTTCAGTACGCAGTGGGTTTACTCTGGCTTACTCTGGCATCTCATAAGGCTAGAGCATCTATATAGTCAAAACATCGAGAGAGTAAATTTCAAGTGACAATTGAGGTCATTGTAATTTCATTATGTCAACTGAGAGTTCGTTGAGAGTTTGTTTGTTAATTTGGTAACAAATAGCAGGGCGATTATGATACGCCATAGCAAGATATATGAAACATTTCTTCTACAAATATTTCATGCACTAGACAGTCATTAAGGGAAATGGGAGGAGTATATATAGACAGCATGTGTGTAACTGAAAATTTGATTTTTTTTAAGATGTTTTTTGGAATGTTTGGTCTTTAATCTTCCCTTAAAATGAGACTTTTCATGAATGTTTTTTAAAGCTGTTAGGTCAGCATTTTGAAATGAATTCTGTAGTGTGGATTGCTGGTAGATGATTTGGAGCTTTTTTTAATTTTTTTATAGTGATATAGATTGCAAGCATTTTGCTTCAGTTAAGCATGGTGTTGCTCTGTCAATTATGGGCTACATGAGGTAGCTTGTTAATATGTTTGAGTTTCCATAATGTATTTTGAAAGCTCTGTACTGTGTTTTTTTGTGATAGACTTGAGTTAAATGTGTCTTTATGACTTGTGAATCATGCTTTGAAAGTGTCTGTAAGTATATAATGCTTCTCATCATGGTCTATGGTGACAGTGAGCTTGTATACACAATAGCTGAGCCAAGGCAGTTTCCTGGGAGTGGGCCATCATCTGTTGTTGTTTTTGCAGCTAGCTGTAGTTATTGTTTAGAGCTCACAAGTAGCCAATAACAACTTTCCTCTGAGCACTAACCAAAAAGAACTTCTAAAAGAAAATGTGCTGAAAAAAGAGAAATGGATTGCCCCCAGGAAACCATCTCTATTGTTTACCAGGTTATTGTCACCACAGATCATGAGAAGCATAACATCCGACTTAGAAACAAGACTTTCACAGCCTGATTCATAAGTCATAAAGACACATACATTCAGTTCACACACACACAAAAAAAAGGCACCACTGAGCTTTAAAAATACATATGGACAACTCCACAAATAGTAACATGTTAAAGCTAACTCCATAATCGATGGAGCAACTTCCTGCTCAACCAAAACAAAATGTTTGCAGTCTATGCAACACTGAAAAACTCCATTATCATTTACTCTGACAATCAAATTCCTTTCAAAAGTCCACTAAAAACATTCATCATTAAGTCCTACATCAGTCTACCCGTCAATAAATATTACAATCACTTTGTCCATCACATGTTTGTTCCGTTCCCTCCTTTCTGATGAATGCCTATGGAGTGCATGTAAAATTAGTATAGCTCATATATATTACTTTTGGGAGGGAAGAGGGGAGAGAGGAGGAGGCACGCATATCCACAGTCTAAACCGTATCTGTTCAAGCCTGGAATGATCCAACTTAGACCCAATATTGTTATTAATTATATATAGCATTCCAATGGTTGTGTGTTGCTATGGATGTCAAACTGTCTTTATCCCAATGATAATTGAGGGATGTTTATATCAACCCCACGTAACTTTAAGTGACAATGGAGATGTTTGCCATTTAATTAATGGAGTCATTACGATATTTACCCATCTTAACCCTAGCTAGATGGCAGCTTAGGATAGCGGATGCCCAGACCCCACTTTGCTATACGTACAAGTGTGATTAAAACTTCTTAAAGCTTTGTTGATATATTAAATAACATCAAATGAAAGAAAAAATTGCAAGTTTGTACATGCATGCATCCACATGTGCATTCAATATATTACTAAACATCAGTCAGTTTTCTTCTTGGAAGAGGTGTCCTTGCCCTTCGCGTATATCAGTAGCACAAGCAACAACACCGTGTAAACTATAAACACAACAGAGAGTAGGAGAAATCAGAAATAAAATCAACAACGTTCTAGGATTATATATAGACAGTTAACACGACACTGCAGGTATATCTAGGGCTATACATTTATCTATACCTAGTTAAAAAAACTGCTGCATAGGTAGATTTCTGCTTGGGATAGGAAATCCAATGTATTCGTTCCCAGAAACATTGGGTGAGGGTGATCAGCAAAGGATACACAAAACTCCTTCAACCTATCAATCAAAAACCATCATCACCTTGTAAGCCAGATACCAACTATATAGCAAGCTAGAACATCTTGCTAATGTCAATTTAAAAAATTATTATTATTTTTTTTTAAGTCAAGAGTACGGGGCAATTAAGAGGTTAGTATTCGAAGCTTACTTAATTATTTTTCCTTCATATATATATATATATATATATATATATATATATATATATTTTGGCTGCTTTAGAAGAATTTACTAGTATTTTATAGTATACAAAAAAAGAGACACTTGTAAATCACCAGACAACTCACTGAGCATGAATATGCCAACGACTTGAAGTATTGTGGTCAGAGAAAAGAAGATATTCAAAATGAACAGGGGGAATAATGTGAGGAGGAACCCCCAGGTTGCCACAATTGCACGTAACTTCCACACAGTATTGCCAATAAGGGGCATCTTCTGACGGGGGGCTGGAAATTCTCCTGTCTGTAGAAAGTGCTCGTATGCTTTATCCTGCAAAGAAAAATATATTGCCATGTGTTCAATGCTCAGGTATACCATCAAGTAAGCAGTAATTGTCCTCCACATACCATCAAGTAAGCAGTAATTGTCCTCCACATAGCAAGTGTTCACTGTGGTGGGTGTGTGGCATTTCTACAGTCTAGGAGAGGCTGTGTATATACATGTATATAATACAGGTTGTCTTTATTTAAAAAATGTATGCACATTTTATAACTTTTATCTTTTTCAGATGTGATTTTGAATATGGTGATATGTGGCTAACATTTCAGCAATAAAGGTGAGGTACTGAAGTACATAGTGCTGGAAATCTGAGAACATGAGCAAAGTCTGGCGGCAGTGAACATGTGAACTTTGCTCATGTTCTCAGATTTCATGTGTAGAACATGCAAGCGAAGATCGGAAGACTTCTCGGACAAGTAAGATTTCTCACCTCTGCTGAAGTATTGCACGCTCACTAAGAAGACCCTTAGACTATGTGCTTGTGAGACTGGAATCAGTAGAGTAAGCCTACATCGGATTCTAAAGCATGCCAAGGGGAAATCTTACATTCCTTCTTTGTTACACGCTATGATGGTTCTGCTCATAGAATAGAGTTTTGCATATGGTTTCTGGCAAAAGAGGCCAAGAATATTAGAATATTATGTTATAAAGTGTGCATGCATTATTTTTTAGACACCCTGTAGATCTTCAATATCGCATGCTGCATTCATGGCACTGAGGATCATCCAATCAGAAGCTTATTTGATGTGATAGCGATGAGGGTGCATTTGGGGACTGGTGGACATGGGAACAGTAAAAGTGAAGCTTTCTGGGGAAAATAGTACTTTGTTCTCTCTCTTAGAGCTACTTGTTTTTAACTTGCTAAACATGTTTTTCACGAGCATGTGATCAGGAGGAGATCATAATGAGCATGTGTATACACTGAAGATGGTGGGCATAATTTAGAGCTTCCAGTACAGGGATTGACAAGTGTCCAGGTCCACAAGGCAAGGATCACTGACTTTCAAGGTGAGTAATTACCACGTATGGCTGCTGACTGAACTTCACGTTACTGGAACCTTCCTCACTTGTGGTGGATAGCCAAATGAACCTCAGACGCTAACTAGGACACGACTCACAAAAAAATCGTATGCATAAAACACAGAATCTTTTTACCTGCAATTACCCATTACACTGTGATTAAATAGGAGGGTGGACGGCACTCCCTATACTCCTCTGACCCGTTTAAAATGGCAGGGGGGAAAATATCTCAATGGCAATTTTGTGATTTTAACATTTCAACTTCAAGCGTGCCTTGCCCCCCAAAATATCAAAACTGTGAATTCAGTATCTTCTATCATTGGTAAAAGGTAGTCCATAAATAAACGTGCTTGTGCACCAGCAATATCGAGTTGAGCTGAGCTGAGTCGGCAAGCAGCTGCATGTTTTCACTACATAGACCATTACAATAACCTTCTCAATAATCAACTTCTCTCGTCGTTTTGACTACATGCTCTAGCCTTCATCAGGAATAAAGTTTGTTTCCTCGGAAGCTTCCTCTTGTGACGATAGTTAACAACACATATCTGCAACAAAGCCAGGCCACTACTTATGATGCAGGTTTCTGGGTGTACATGAACACATTAGGCATGTGTTTATATAAACTCACAATGAACTCTCATCATTGACATAATAACATTACAATAACCTTCTCAATAATAAACTTCAAATTGTATTCTCTCCGACGTTTCGACTAGATGCTCTAGTCTTCATCAGGAATAATTATTGCGATGGCAGACTTTTCAAGTTCTCCCTTCCTGCATGCATCCTTATGCTCCTCAACCCAGGTCTCCAACCTCCCTGTTGTCTCGCCAATATACACTTTCTCACAGCTCCAGAGATTTCAATCACAATTGATGAGTTTATGGAGACCGATCAGGAGCATATGGATGCATGCAGGAAGGGAGAACTTGGGAAGTCTGCTTATTGTAGACCATGGAACCACCATCGCCTGATCTTTGAGGAAAGAGACTCAGTGACCGATAGATCCAGCAAATGGAGGGAATTACTCGTGAAGGAGGCACTGCACATCATCTCATATGCAATGATAAGCGCTTCCATCAAGATGCAGGGCTGAAGCTACCTAACTGCTGGGTCTTAACTCTCAAGACTACGCATGTGAAACCACGCCCATCATTATCTGTCTGATGTTGCTGTGCTTATACACTCGAGCATTCCGATAGGTCATCAATCACACGCACTTCGTGCAAAATGCATTGCCAGCGAGTATGAATGTGTTGCATTGCATCTGCCTATTCATTCACCTGATGAAGACCGAAGCATCTGCTTGAAATGTTCGCAACAAGCAACAACAACAACAACCAAACAAAAGCTGATAAAAAGCTGAAATAAATCTACAGTATTTTTAATGAAGTCTGCTGATCACCATACGCGCCCAATATGATGGTCTATTCTGTACTTGGCATTAATAGGTAAAGGGTCCTAAAATATTTGTAGTTTTTGACAAGTCAATCCAATAAATATTTTATGTTTGTTTTTATTTATTTATTTATTTTCCCCCATGTATGTGAATATATATATAATTGCAATCGCTGTCATGGATGGTGTCTTCCAGAATCCCCATCTTCTGAGGAAAGCTGCACAGGCACCTATGATTAGCTGGAATCACTTCAAATCCCTTTGTGGTAGAGAAAGGAGTAGCTCTGGTGGGTTTCTTTGCTGTAAGTTTCGTTGCCAACAGCAGTGAAGCAGCACTTGTAGCTGTTGGCTTACCTCGTTGGATACCAAACCACAGCTTACTGCATCTAATTATATGAACAGCTTATTTTGAAGGGGAAAAAGTTATAGCTATAAATATTATGGGTATTAAAAATAAAATAAAATTAATTAAGTCAATGATCAATCGGGTTAAACCCATCCAATAAGGCTTTCCAACAAGACCTATGGCCGCCACTTTAAAACAATTGGCTTCTCTAGAAACAACAAAGGCTTTGTCAGTTATACAATGATCTATGACAGTTATTTTAACAATGGTAGTTGCTCTAGTCACAACAAAGGCTTTGTTCGTAAGTAGTTGACTATTACATATTATTGATACTGTATGCTCTTGACAAACTACATGTACTATCTTCTATAATAACGCTCTTCGGTTGCATGTGGGTGGGTTCTGTAGAGGCTTCTAGACATTGCAGTTAATGTTTTGTGACGATAGTTGGCTCAGATTACAACTTTTGGTTGATCTTTTCCCTCCTTTGATGGCAACCAGTAACAACCAATACCAGTGAAGTATAGCCACAATGAAGTGCAGGTCATTAGATCACAAACCACTGAGTAAATGAGCTAGTAATTACTAAAAACCACATTATATTTGCATGAGTAGGCTCGATTATTATTATTATACTCGAGCTCTCATCATCTGGATGGCCCACGTCCAGGCACGGCTGACTACTGGGAACCCTCGCATTGCGCAATCGTGTCACGTGTATTGTGCGTGTTCCGCAAGCTCACGGAAATGCAGCTCGTTTTGACAGAGTACAATCTAGTTTCTTGTCGACATGCGAGAGTTTCTTGCTCAGATTCTTGCTCAGATTCTTGCTCAGATTCTTGTTGATACCTAAAGATGTCTGAGACTAGAACAACATGGAAGGCTTCCCACAACAGTGACAACGAGAGCGAAGGGGAGGAGGCCATGGAAGACCCTCATTTAGTCACGTCCACAGTGAAGCTTTCAATGCTCAAAAAATCTCCCGGCTATGGCTGGAAATCTTCTGCTTGTGAAAATATGGCATGACACTGCAGCTCGGATGAGTCAGGAATAGCTAAGGCAGATCTCTACCATTTATTTTTTAAATGAGTGTGTTTTCATTGTTTTCCGTCAGTGTACATGTGCAGTATTTACACACACTATATATGTGCATGCACTTAATATACATCAATAGGTTAGGTATTCTATTTCTGAGTTACGGGCAGTGCCAGATCCCAAGCTGTCCGGATAATAATAATATTATTATTATTATAAATTTATATTACTATTTGGTGGCCCAAAAGCATTTGGTTAGTTTGGGCCTGAAAAAGCAGTTTCTTTGTGTTCCCCCCCCCCCCCCCCCCCTTTGAAAAACCACAACACCCCATACCCACAACACCCCATACCCCACAACACCCCATATCCCACAACACCCCATATCCTACCAAAACTCTAAAGCTAGTGGTCAGAACACCATGTTGTTTAAAGACCAGCTCTAGCTTAAAGACCAGCTCTAGCATCACGAGCCAGACTAAGAAGCTAGCAGAGGCCTCTCAAGCACATGTACTTTGTGGCAGACTTCACACTCTGAAGTGTATTCGAGGTCAATGTCTACAACACTATTTGGACACCCTTCATGTAAAAGGTTCTGTTGAACCAAAGACGAGAAACAGCATTTGCAAGCAATCTCTCTGTCAACATCCTCCACGAGCAAAGTGCTATTCTTGGACACTTTTGGAGTGAAATGTTTTTGAGCTTCATATGAAATGGAGGAGTTAAAGCTGCTTCACAATACAATACTCGGCAAGCGTAGTGTATCCTCATATTGGTGTATTGTGCATGGTCACAATACAATACTCGGCAAGCATAGTGTGTCCTCATATTGGTGTACGTGGTTCACAATACAATACTCGGCAAGCATAGTTATCCTCATATTGGTGTACTGTGGTTCACAATACAATACTCGGCAAGCATAGTTATCCTCATATTGGTGTATTGTGGTTCACAATACAATACTCGGCAAGCATAGTGTATCCTCATATTGGTGTACTGTGGTTCACAATACAATACTCGGCAAGCATAGTGTATCCTCATATTGGTGTACCGTGCATGGTTCACAATACAATACTCGGCAAGCATAGTTATCCTCATATTGGTGTATCATAAGGTTCACAATACAATACTCGGCAAGCATAGTTATCCTCATATTGGTGTATCATAAGGTTCACAATACAATACTCGGCAAGCATAGTGTGTCCTCATATTCGTGTACCGTGGTTCACAATACAATACTCGGCAAGCATAGTGTATCCTCATATTGGTGTATCATAAGGTTCACAATACAATACTCGGCAAGCATAGTGTATCCTCATATTGGTGTATCATAAGGTTCACAATACAATACTCGGCAAGCATAGTTATCCTCATATTGGTGTATCATAAGGTTCACAATACAATACTCGGCAAGCATAGTGTATCCTCATATTGGTGTATCATAAGGTTCACAATACAATACTCGGCAAGCATAGTTATCCTCATATTGGTGTACTGTGGTTCACAATACAATACTCGGCAAGCATAGTTATCCTCATATTGGTGTACTGTGGTTCACAATACAATACTCGGCAAGCATAGTGTATCCTCATATTGGTGTATCTTGCATGGTTCACAATACAATACTCGGCAAGCATAGTGTATCCTCATATTGGTGTACCGTGGTTCACAATACAATACTCGGCAAGCATAGTGTATCCTCATATTGGTGTACCGTGGTTCACAATACAACACTCGGCAAGCATAGTGTATCCTCATATTGGTGTACCGTGCATGGTTGCACAATAAAAAGGTAGCATCATGATTTTCAGCTCAACTCCACTGTCAATAGACAACAGTTCAATAGACAACAGTGACAGCAGATTCATCGATGGACACAGATAATGGCAGGTGTAGACAAGAAGATATTCTGCTATAGCCATGAAACATCACCTAACCAGCTAGCAAGCCATCGCAATTAAACAAGCTACAGAACCAATAACTAGCTACTTAAACTGGAATACCAAGTCATAATTATACATTTGCTAATTAGTCCAATCTACCTGTGATTACTATTGAAAGGGCAGTTACTTTTGGGCAAGTGGTATGACAATTACCTTGATTAAAAAATAATTTTTAATAATGATTGCAAATCGCTCTTCATGCTGCACAGACACCTAGCCTACTGGGAAACACACTGAATCCATTTGCTTTTGAGAAAGAGGCTTTCTTTGTTGTAAGTTTGTAGAACTAATGGACTCAGCTTTCCTTTGCTTACTTCAATGGAGCCAACAAACTGTGGCTTTGCAATCTAACAAAGTAAAAAGTTCTAGAGATAGTCTCACTATTCTAATGTAATGTTATCACAGCTTGAGGTTAGCTAGCTAGCTATTTAAACCCAACATATCACCTGTTTCCAGGCATTGTTCTTTGTACTTTACTTTAGCAGACAGCCACCACACAGGTGGAGCTCTTCAGGGCTCCAATGAACTTCTTGGCCACAAATCCCATAGTCTGTAACAGCTGCTGGTGAGATGATTTCATCATGGTTATAGATTTTAATCTTCTGATTGCTCAATGCTCAAGTAGAGGCACATCCTCTTCCACAAAATAGTCCATTATCTTGCAGGTTCACAATACAACATGCTCAGTGAGCTCCACATTGTGAACACGTCCTCACTGGCAAAGTAACAGGAATAGAAGACCGTGTTCTGCAACTCCATATGGGCAGCAACAAGCTCAGCAAAAGACTGAGGACAACTGCAGCTAATAATAGATGTGGTCATACCTGCTACACTGTTTTGTGAAATACATTGCTCGTAGTCTTAGCCAGACCCCTTACCAAATCACAAGTGATTTGGTAAAGTTGTGAGACTAGATGTCTCAGTGATGATGCTTATGTAGGGATGCTGTTCTTCCAGTTTTCCCCCCTGAGATGCCTCGTCTTCAATCTTCATCTGGTTGGGCTTTTAAAAATATCTGAAATTATGTCCTACATTTTTTTTATTGATTAAATTTTTTTTTTTTTTAATTTTATTATAAATTATGTTTTATTTTTATTTAATTTTTTTAAATAATGGTGACCTACGTACATAGACCATCATCGACCATTGTTGATGTCAGAACTAGCAATCAACTATATGATTGTATTTGCTCTGTGATGCTTTCAATGCACATCAAACTGGTGAGTGGAACCTCTAATTATCATCCAATCCGTTGCCATGATGGTGCGAGCTGACAGAATCCCCATTTAAATTCAGTTTAATTTTCATAATGTGCCCCGTGCTTGTTCGATTTTCTACCCCCAGAGTTCCATTATTTTTATTACCCCCAAAGACAATGCCAAAATGAAAGTCTAAATTCGCTTCAGAACTGATGGAAAATTCCCAGTCGAATGGGGGTATATAGAATGGGAAACAGGGTGTGATATATCCAATACTGGGGCAAATTAATTTACAAACTCAAGTTGACTCGAACAAGCAGATCAAGGTGTGAGCTCATCGGCAACATTTTATAAAACAAGGCATGCAAATCAAAGGATGCAGCAGAGGGTTATTTTGTCTTTAACGTCATTAAGCTCCATAACAGATACAGGCCAATGGATTGCATATCCCATCTTGTTGACAAAGACGTTCCCAGATTTTCAGGTAGCCGAATTTTTTCCCAGTGCTCGAACTCGGACAGAAGCGATTTTGTTAACTTTGTGTTCACACCGATGCTGTTGATGACGCTCTGAAAACATCTGAAGAAAAGTTTACATGCTTACTTCAGAGTTGCTGCAGATGGCAGCAATCACAGTCAAGTAAAACTGTTTCCATAATAATTCAGTATTTCGACTGGAAGAGCAGTGTTTATAGTCAAGGTCAGGTCGTGCACCCTTAGGAATCCAAGGATGTGCCAGGAAAGATTGCAGCAGTACTGAATATCCCGTACCTCATGGACACGTAACAAAGAGGTTCTATAATAAGAACTGCAGCTAGATGGACACTGAACACCCATGGTGGTAAACAACCGGAGTTTACAGCGCTGCACGCATACGCCAATAAAAGTACCCAAGTTGAGAAGAACAAAGTGGCTGTGTTTTTTTAAACGGACAATTGCACTAGAATGGCCTGTTAAAGAAAGAAAGGATATCAGGACTGCACCCAACTAGACCACGGCCAGTTAGATGGCGCTAATCATTGCACCGATTTCCAAAGCAATACAATATTGGTGAACATGATAAACATGAAGGGTCGTTTAACATGGGGGTGTGGTCTACGTGGGCACGATCTTTTTCCTTTCTTTCTTTGGCACAGGCCAATCCAAAATTTTTAAATAAAAACGTTTTTGTTTCTTGTTTCAGTCATTTTATTTGTTTGTTTTATTTCTGTACGTTCTAGTTGAGCGGAGGAGGACTATGCCTAGTCAGAGCTTCAGGGGTCTCCAGGGCTTTTAAACACTTTTTCTAATTTGATTATTGCTGTTGAACATTATGCTTATCAGCACATGCCATGTCTTGTTGCTATTGCTGACTTTACACAATGTAGGATCAGCTACAGCCTCCTTCAAGGACTTACACACCATGTAGGATCAGCTACAGCCTCCTTCAAGGACTTACACACCATGCAGGGTCAGCTACAGCCTCCTTCAAGGACTTTACACACCATGTAGGATCAGCTACAGCCTCCTTCAAGGACTTACACACCATGTAGGATCAGCTACAGCCTCCTTCAAGGACTTACACACCATGCAGAGTCAGCTACAGCCTCCTGCAAGGACTTACACACCATGCAGGGTCAGCTACAGCTTCCTTCAAGGACTTACACACCATGCAAGGTCAGCTACAGCTTCCTTCAAGGACTTACACACCATGCAGGATCAGCTACAGCTTCCTTTAAGGACTTACACATCATGCAAGGTCAGCTACAGCCTCCTTCAAGGACTTACACACCATGCAAGGTAAGCTACAGCCTCCTTCAAGGACTTACACACCATGCAGGGTCAGCTACAGCCTCCTTCAAGGACTTACACATCATGTAGGATCAGCTACAGCCTCCTTCAAGGACTTACACACCATGTAGGATCAGCTACAGCCTCCTTCAAGGACTTACACACCATGTAGGATCAGCTACAGCCTCCTTCAAGGACTTACACACCATGCAAGGTCAGCTACAGCCTCCTTCAAGGATTTACACACCTTGCAGGGCCAGCTATAGCCTCCTTCAAGGACTTACACACCATGCAGGGTCAGCTACAGCCTCCTTCAAGGACTTACACACCATGTAGGATCAGCTACAGCCTCCTTCAAGGACTTACACACCATGTAGGATCAGCTACAGCCTCCTTCAAGGACTTACACACCATGCAAGGTCAGCTACAGCCTCCTTCAAGGATTTACACACCTTGCAGGGCCAGCTATAGCCTCCTTCAAGGACTTACACACCATGCAGGGTCAGCTACAGCCTCCTTCAAGGACTTACACACCATGTAGAATCAGCTACAGCCTCCTTCAAGGACTTATACATCATGATCAGCTACAGCCTCCTTCAAGGACTTACACACCATGCAGGGTCAGCTACAGCCTCCTTCAAGGACTTACACACCATGCACGGTGAGCTACAGCCTCCTCCAAGGACTTGGTAATAAGTTTCCCAGGAATGAGAACTACACAAACTGAACAGCAGAACTGGGCGCGGACCATTAGTCCTGTTTATAATACACCACATGCAACAAGCTACAAGGCGCCATCGAATAATACGGCACGTGCATTAGCTGGACTGCATTTTCAACAAACTCGCTGGCTGGTCCTCACCAAATACTTTACACTGCAATCGAGAAGCATATTAGTCATGGATGTGCACTGGAGATTTGGAGTCGTGCGTTACCTAAAGTTCTAGAACAAAGCACAGATCCTTGAAGAGGAAGGACAAAGGATTTTTTCAGACTTCATTTGGCCTGTCAGTTTACTATCTTAGCATAGGAGCAAAGGCACTCTCCGGAGCTAATAATGGCTGAAGCCATCATTTAGGCAGGTGATTCCTGACGAAGGCTAGACTAAACAACGAGTAACAAATTTTAAGTTAATTATCGAGAAAGTCATTACATAAGCTAAGAAGCTGCCGATGTGAGTTTTAACGGAGATATGAGCTTGTGTGTGTGTGTTTTTTTGTTGCCGTCTGCCATTTTTAAATGCAGCAGGGGGTCAAACCAACCGCACCCTAGATGTGAGTCGCCTTGAGTGCTTGCTTTTCATATAGCTGCCCATTCATAAATAGAGGCCAAAGCAAGTCTTCGAATTGGATGAAGGGCACGTGTACGAGAGAAGCAAGAGTAAAATACAGGGAAGATTATTTGTTCTCTCAATGAACTCTCAGTTGACATAATAACATTATAATCACCTTCTCAATAATCAACTCCAAATTGTATTCACTCGACATTTCGACTAAATGCTCTAGCCTAATCAGGAATATTAGATGAAGGCTAGAGCATCTAGTCGAAACATCGAGTGAATACAATTTGAAGTTGATTATTGAGAAGGTGGTAACATTATTTTTTTCATTTTGTTTACAGTTTCAGGTCTGCCAGTTTACTACCACAATGCATAGTTTACTACCACAATGCATAGTTTACTACCACAATGCATAGTTCACTACCACAATGCATAGTTTACTACCACAATGCATAGCTTACTACCACAATGCATAGTTTACTACCACAATGCATAGTTTACTACCACAATACAGTTTACTACCACAATGCATAGTTTACTACCACAATGCATAGTTTACTACCACAATGCAGTTTACTCCCACAATACATAGTTTACTACCACAAATGCATAGTTTACTACCACAAATGCATAGTTTACTACCACATTGCCTAGTTTACTACCACAATGCATACTTAACTACCACAATGCATACTTGACTACCACAATGCATACTCGACTACCAGTACTTGACTACCACAATGCAGGCTTTACCATAATGCATACTGGAAATGCTTTGTAATTAAAAACGACCCTACATGTAGATGCCTTAAGAAACAGCCAAAGTGAGTACTATCCATTATATAAGGGTTTTTTCCCTTCTTCAATTTTTTAATTCTTATAAACAGTTTTTTTCTGGACCATGAACTGTAAGCCCTTCAATATCTGCAGTATTTCAGTGCGGATGTCCCAACTTCAGCCCTAGTCACTGTCAGCGTGAATTCAAAGAGAAGCAGCAGAAGTAATCTTGACACAACTGAAGGAGAATTCATGTCGAGTACCACTTGCTCTGTGCATTTCCAGTTTATAACAGTCTATGATTACGTGAAAGGTATACCTTGAATTGGAACATCTCATAGCAGAACTTGTTGAGTTCCTCATGAGTCTCGGGGAGGTCCTCCATGGGTATGCGTCTACAGAAAGTCCAGACAAAACACGAGTTCCCAGGAGAGAAACAGTCGACCACCACATAAACCGGGAGCACAACCGGGAGCACAACTTGAGATCATAATCAACGAAACAAAATCACGCCCCCAAAACACTTTTATGGCCAACGAAAAATTCTCACATCATGATGTACCCACCTCATGTACCAGTAGATGTCCACTTTCTGTCTAAGAAGCATGTCCAGGTGTGTGGGGGGCCTGCTATGAGCCCACTCAGGGTAGGCCACTGCCACATCATACACAGCCTTGAAGTTGTTCCCACGCAGGTGCTCTACCAGGAGAGCAAAGCCCTTGGTCCTGGGAGTGAGGTGGTGCTTCAGCAGAGGGAGTCCCTTGTTCCGAGCATACTCCAGACTTTTCTCATATTTTTCCTTGGTGAAGCGAGTGCCTTCACAATAGATGGCAACCTGTGAGGAAAGAAAGATGTGGAAAAGATGGAGAGAGGAGTAGGATGATAAGATGAGGAGGGAGAGAAGGGAAGGTGGGTAGACGGTCATGGTGGGGAGAGGCAGAGGAAAACAAAGAGAATATGGAGGGAAATAGGGAGAAGAGAGATCAGAGGGATGGAGGGAGAGAAAAGAGGAGAGAGAGGAGAGAGGAGATGGAGGATGAGAAGAGAAGGGATGGAGGGCGAGAAAAGAGGGTTGAGAGGGGAAGGGAGGGGGTGGAGGAAGAAGAGATGGACAGAGAGAAGAGAAAGGATGGAGGGAGAAATAGAGAGAGAGAAAGTGGAGAGAGTTAGGTGGAGGGAGAGAAGATTGAGAGAGCGGGAGAGAAGAGAAGGAATGGAGGGAGAGGAGATGGACAGAGAGAAAATAAGGGAGGGACGAAGGAGAGAAGAGAAGGGATGGAGGAAGGGAGAGAAAATGGAGAAAGGGATAGAGGGAGAGAAGATTGAGAGAGAAAAGAGAAAGATGGAAAGAGAACATTAAAGAGGAGTTAAGGACTTCAGAAGAAGAGGGCCAGAGGAACAATAGGGAGACATGGCATCATGACAGGATACCATAACTGCTCATATCAGCTGCAGGGCTTTTGTTGATTTATATAATACAGCATCAATCTAATGTACTTCAGATCAACAACCAACCAAATCATGGTGTGTGACCATCGATTCAGCACCATGTGCTAATCAGAGCAACAAGCAATAATTAGAGGAGGAATCGAACACATCTCACCGCTTGTCAGTATACCTAGAAAACTAGTTGCTAAAAAATCAAGTGACTTCTGTACCACTCTATGCTGGAGATCGGAGGGTTTCCTGCTTGGCTCATCTCTCAACTGGTAGAAAAATAGTTTGCTCACCACCTGTTCCTTGATCTATAGGCATCCATCTCTGCACCAACAGAACTGCATTCCACTTCAATGGTGCTCCACCACAAAATCCGATAAACTTTGAGGAGTGTATACGACAATCGTTTGCATTGGAAAGTTTGGAGATCATTACATTATGAATATCATTACAGAACTTCCTTTCAGCATGCTGGACACCCAATCCTTTAAAGCTCTGGCACAAAAAAAATACCCCGTCTGTATGCACCAGACATATGGGGGTGAGGAGGGGGGAGGGAGAGGGGAGGGGATCAAACTGGCTTGTGAGATGAAAATATTGCGCAACTAGAGTAATACCTGAATGGGGAAGGGATAATCCTTGTAAACCTTTGCAATGCTTTGGATTGTCAATTTGTCTTTCTCGTAGTTGTTTCTCTGCAGAAAGGGGTACTCGAGAGCCCAGAGGAGCTGTCCAAAACCAGGAAAATATAGAACCGATCTTTTAGGAAGACTGCGAATGCTCTGGAGACGTGGGGAATAGAGAAAGATCTTGTAAGATATGGACACCACCACACCTGCACAAGCTGAGCACGTGTCAATTCCATGTGAACTTAGCGTGGAAAAGAGTTGCAGGCATGGAGCCCAAGACATCAGCACATTCTTACGTGGAGGAACTTGTATTGCACTCCGAGGATGAACCCTGCGACCCAGTCCAGGTCTCCACGATGACTGGACGTCACAATGTGAAATTCTTTTCCAAACATCTTGTAGGCTTCCTCGTCGCCAAATATGTGGACTCTCAGGTCTGCGTAGTCCGTGCATATCCAAACCAGTTCTACAGGAAACACCACCCACATCGACAGAGCAGCAAGTTGGGTAATCAAGAACTAATAATAATACAACACAGTATAAGGCATCACTAAAACACACACTAAAAATTAAATTATACACAAAAAATTATAAAGCAAATTCTGGCAAAAAAAAAAAAATTATAAAAATAAAAAATAATAATAAAAAATTAATTTAAAAATTTAAAAAAATATCAAAAATAATAATAAAAGCACCAACATACTAGAGGATGCATTCGTACGAGATTAAACTTGTCCACCATTTGACTGCACGTGGCCCAATGGTAAGGTTTGATAACTTCACAAAGAATTAACTGATGCTGACATGAGCTTGTGCAGACACAGTTTGGCATGTACCTGAAATAGGTGGAGCTATATTTCTCTGTAATCTAGATTTACAGACTGGCAATGAAATGGCATAAAGATTTATTTTTCTTGTAGCCAATAGCCAATAAGTGTTTATTTTTATATATGCATAAGTGTCAATGCACACAGCGATAACATATGCACATATTAAAATAATAACTAGCAAACTCTAATAACTACAAACAACTTTCCAACTGCCCCCAAATAACTTTCCAACTCTCCCCTCTCCCTTGGCACTATGTAGACAAATAAATCCTTATGCACAGAAAGGCGTCTGAGGACCAGTGATAGGTTACTGTGGACCTGTGGAATCGCAATTGTTAGGGACGTCAGCAGCAACACACGTGCAGTTGCAATGCAGTAACGAGAAAGACAGCACACACTCGTGCATACTTAGTGAGTGGATCAATGAAGTCCTTTATCCTTCAGCTAAAACTTGTGATGGTTACTTCTTGCAAGCTAACTTCCTGCTGTGTTGCAGTTCAGTAGTAGAGTACGGACGAGATAGGAAGCTTCACATGGTCCTTCCACAAAACATGTCAGTGTTTAGGAGAGTTTGGCAGCTATTCTTCAAACATTTCCTTCAGAGTCCTGCACATAGTACAGGGTGTTTGACTATACCAAACATACTTCCCTTCGTCCTTACAACATACAACGAGTATCAATGAAGAAATTCAACTCAATAGCTGATGCACACAAATTTTAGTTATATTTTCATCATCTTAGCAGGCACAGAGTGGTGGAGAGACATTCACTGCCTCACAGGTGCTGCCTACCATACCTCCAGGAGCTACCTAAAAAGTTGATTTGATTAATTAACACAAATCCCACTTGCACTTCACACACACACCAACAAAACCACATGTTAATGTGCCATCGAAATTCTTTCAAGTCGCTCCCTCAATCCTGCCTTCTTCTTTGTTTTTCACAAACCTTCATCCACACTTTCACATGCATTGCTATAGAAACTGCTCAGGCTGAATGCCATGCCATCCCTGCCAGCACGAACTACTTCTAGCAAATAGAGCTAACCTCCCCAGGTAGATCCCATTATCCTCTGTACAGCAGGACTGTCGCCATGAGTGCCATCAGCCGGACACTCTCAGTATCAAACTTCTCACTAATTGCTTGTTAGGAATGGAAATAAATTACTCTCAAAACTTAAATTGAACACTTGCCATTTCTTCGCACAGGGAGCTTCACTAACCACTACAGCCCATCTCCTGCTAGGTTGAAATCAACAGCATGTTCCTCCACATCCCATCTTCTAGGACTCTGGGCTCATGTACACTGACTGTACTTGCCTTCATATACATTTGCCCACTCGTCACTTTGTCACCTGCTGCTTCACTAGACACTTGTAACCTTAACATCTCTCCTGGTCACGGCAGCCTCTAGCCTTGACGTTGCCGATTTCCTTTCAGTGAAGTGTCTAGGGAAAACCGTCCTACTAAATTTGTTCTGCTGGAATGAAATTACTGGCTGCTCTAAATGGACAAACTGATGTCAACATGGGTGGGTCCATGTAGCTGACATCATCATAAATGAGGATGCTTTCTAAATATTCTGTTTACAGACCTCTCCTCCTTACCAAGAGGGAGAAGGAAACCAAGTTCTGAATCCTCCATACACCAGGAGGAAAAGGAAACCAAGTTCTGCAAGTTCTGAATCCTCCATACACCAAGAGGAAAAGGAAACCAAGTTCTGCAAGTTCTGAATCCTCCATACACTAAGAGGAAAAGGAAACCAAGTTCTGCAAGTTCTGAATCCTCCCCTCCATACACCAAGAGGAAAAAGAAAACCAAGTTCTGCAAGTTCTGAATCTTCCATACACCAAGAGGAAAAGGAAACCAAGTTCTGCAAGTTCTGAATCCTCCATACACCAAGAGGAAAAGGAAACCAAGTTCTGCAAGTTCTGAATCCTCCATACACCAAGAGGAAAAGGAAAACCAAGTTCTGCAAGTTCTGAATCTTCCATACACCAAGAGGAAAAGGAAACCAAGTTCTGCAAGTTCTGAATCCTCCATACACCAAGAGGAAAGGAAACCAAGTTCTATAAGTTCTGAGTACTCCAAATGCCTAAAATATTTTCCAGGTTCTCCATCAGTTTGCCGCATGTGCACTGCATTGATCAGTTGCCTTACAAAGTGGGACTGACTATGGCACAAATTTTCCTCACTTGTCCAATTTATTGGCAACTTGGCAACACTGCAATCTGGTTGGCTTCACCAGCATTCCTGGTAAAGTAATAAAAAAACCGTCTATAGTAACCAGACACCTTTCTGAGTGTAGTGATCGGTAAAGGGTCTGGCTATGCACGACTAGGTAATAATATGATGAACCAAACATTTCTAAATTTGGGGGGTGGGTAAGGGAAGGAAGAAAAGAGTCTGGTGTCTTCAGCATACATGACTTACTTGTGCAGCATTATTCACCATTTGCAATAACTACCAGCTACGAAAATGATAGAGAATGTTATGCATGTGCAGTGACAATAACTAACCTTTAAAATAATAAAAACATGGCAAGGAGGCTAGTTGTCACACAGAACCACACGAATTTAAAAACGTGCCCTTGGCACAAGAATGCTGCAATCTGATTGTCATACAACTCTAGTTGATGTTAGAGACACCAGACCCTAGAAAGAGATAGAGATATAGTTTGATAATGCAAGAATGCAGATCTACAATCTAAAGTAGATTTTTATATTCGTCTTGCAAAAAAAATACAGATAGCTACAAACACACACACACACACAATTCTAGTTGTCTAATAAAGTTCTGCAGAGGATGGCTTTTCTGAAAAGGTTGCTACACTTTATATTGTTTAATGTTGGCTGGCTACTTTTCATGGCATCTTGAAATTAGTGAAAATTTGCCTTAGGGATTCCCCCCACCTCATTAATTTATTGCTTACGGCTTAGAACTGTGTATGATAGTCCAGAAGTTATTTTCCTGTAGGTTGTTCCAGCTATAGGCCAGAGGAAGAGGAGGAGAAGTGAGAAAACGCTTACCACCATACCACTTGTGACGAAGATATAGGTGAAGAGAGAGGCAAATAACGTCAGGGGGATAAATCTTAGAGTGCTCCAGACTGCCATGCAGGGTTAGGGTTACACGAGCAGCAGACGCTTCTTAAACGCAATACTCCCGCACGACCATGGAACGCAAGAGTGAGTACCTTACAGAAGAACTCCCAGGAGGTGACAAAAAAGCTGTACTCGCGAGCGTAGTTCTGACCGCATTCTAGGCTGGGAATACAAGTAGCTGACGGTTAGGAATTCCGTCCCATCCCCTCCTACACCTATAAGGTGGCAGAATAGTTCAAAGTTCATATGTAGTACGCTTGTAGCCTCCGCCCATCGTGCTGATTTGCACGCACAGTGTTGCCATAGTGTTGGATTTTATTGGATTTTTGACCCTTAAATTTTCTGTTTGGATTTTATCAATAAATGTTTGTGACATTTCATGCATATCGACCATGTGCAGCCTATTTCAAAACCACTTTCTGTGGTATTAGCTGAGTGTGGTCATTTTGTGGTCACCTGGTCTGTGCAGGAATATTCATGTGGTCACTTGGTCTGTGCAGGAATATTCCTGCACAGTCCTGTGTTCACCCAGGTCTGTGGAATATGGCAGTATGGCTGGTCAGGTGCTTGCTGCAGCAGAGTGTGTTCCTCAGGTAGTTCAAGTTGGTGACAAACCCAGCCTTCAAGAGGAATTTATGGATTTCTGCACGTCGCCATTACCTCCTAAAGTCACGGCCATCACAGAGGTGGATAAGTATTGGCATGCAATCAGCCAAATCAAAGACTGCTTGGAAACTGAGTATCGCTACGCAAAACTCGCAAAAGCCTTTCTAGTTATCCCCATGGCAATGCTGATACCGAACGTTTATTTGGCCACATTGGCTTCAACAAAACGAAGCACAGAAACAGACTAGGAATTTCTATATTTATATTAAATTAGTTTTTAAAAGTGCAATTCAAGGTTCCTCAAAAATGGTATGAATTTAAACCGAACACTGAACTATTAAAGACATGTGTAAATGCTATGAACACACTTTAGTATGTTATTTCTCATGAAAGGATTTTGTTTGGATTTTTTGTTGCCAATTTTTTTTTGATAACACAGGGAGTAATTGTGAAATTACCAAAAAAAAATTATGGCAACACTGCAGTAACGTAACACTTAACTATTTTACTCTATCTTAATCCTTTTCTTTAAAATGTAATTGCATTTCTACCCCACCTCCCTCTTGCCCTTGCCATGCCCATCCCTACACTCTATATCATGATGTACGCATGTGTCCGAGGTATTGTCAAGATATATAATTATTATGCATGTATAACTTTATCAGCGCGTCGGATCATGTCAATTTCACGGACCAGACCGGCGTAAATCTTCGTGCGTTTTATTATTTCGTTTTTACTAGGGCACTTGATCACAATATCATTCTTTGAAGGAAAATTATCCATTGTTAATTGCACATGCATGATTAGGCCCACCAGGATTCATTATCTCGGTTATAAAGCTTATTTGAAGTTACTACATATAATTCATAATGAAATGAATAACAAGATGGCTGAAGTATATAGCCATATAGCTCAAGCTAGCTATTTGGGCTAAGATTTCGTTCTGAGTAGATTTGACTTGAGTAATTACTTCAGTAATGGCTATCTTTCAGCTGGGACCTGTACTGTTAAGTCCAGAAGATACAATTACTTTTCTACAAAAGAAAGGCCTGTTGTCATCCCACAAAGTTTGCCCAAGATGTGGTTCTGCCATGAACAAGCAGAAATGAGGAGTCAGTGAGGACAGGTTCAGGTAAAATGTGACTTTAATAATGTGTACTATATAATACATATATTGAGGCTTCATTAGGTGGTGGTGGTATGGACTGGACTTGCAGGAAATCAGTCTCCGTGAGGGAAGTGTCTTTTTCATAATATGAAAATCCCTCTAAAAAATTCATAGTCCTCGTGTATTGGTGGAGCCGTAAATACTCAGTCACTCAGGCAGTGCAGGAGGCTGAGGCCATTTGCGGTTGATCTTTTCCAGTGGCTGAGAGAGATCTGTGGTTGGAGACTTCTCAACAACGACCTCATGTTAGGAGGTGCTACTCCTGTGCATCCTCAGGTTGTCCAGATTGACAAGTCATGCTTCAGTCACAAGCCTAAACTGGTTGTGTCCTGTTGCTGTTTTTTACATATCAGCTTGTTGTTTTTAATTGAATTTTCGTGCTTTTACTTCCCTTTCAAAATAGGTCCAATTTGGGTATGGGGTTGGTATATAGCCTGCACTTGGTAACATGGAAGTAGTGGCCAGAAGGACTGCTGCAACCTTGCTGCCAATAATACAACCTCATGTGAGGTCAGGAGTGACCAGTGGAGAATACAGTATAGGATCAATGCAGGGGGATCACAGCACACCCCATACAGTGATGTGGTCAGGGAGTGGGGTATGGAGTAACCAGTGGAGAGCATACACCACAGTAGGATCAATGCCGGGGATCACAGCACACCATAGAGTTAATCACTTCTTGTTTTTCAAGGATCCAGTAACAAGTGTACACCGAAAACATGGAAAGCTATTGAAACAAGTCGAAACAAAGTTCAAATGAATGAAAGGGTTGCATCAACTCTCAATGCTTGGATGAATTTATGTGGTTCGAGGGTCATGGCAAAACTTCTAGAGAGAAGCTTTCGAATGTATTTGTCATGACATGGCACTAAAATACCCTGTCTAGTTATTATTTGCAAGTACAATTAACAGTAATGAATAACAATAATGAACAAGGGACATTTTTCACTACAAAAAATAAATAAAACCTGTGAATATTTATGTGGGTCTGGTCCGTGAAATTGATATGATCCGAGTTGTGTAGAAACCACCTGTTACTATAGTATTTACTCCTAAGGTCTACGGGTGGTCAAGATTTTCTATTTAAAGGCTGAAAGAGAAAACAAACACGGTAAACATGGTTTAATGCATCTTCTAGCTATTCCATAATTATCCAGCTGGTAAGTCATATGTATCATCACTATGCTTTTTACAGAGGTTGGCGATGCGATCAAGGAGTTACCAAGTTTCCTAGAAAAGATCCAAAGATTAGGAAGATGTATTTTGCTGTGGACACTACTGAGGGACCAAAGAGTTTCAAATGAATAGTTACCAGCTGTCAGGATTCAATATCTATATTGTGGGGACAAAGAAAGCCAATGTGGCTACCAGTTCAAACACCCAGAAATTTAAAGCAGTTACGTAAGCTAAGTTAAGTGCCTTAGCAGTCCTCAGTTCTCATGTGATGTTCTTTTCAATTTCCATGAGATTATATGTGCACTTGTGTGGAAGATCAGTATATTTCCTGACTTTCTCTGCATCTGTGGACTTCAGGAGATTATCGAAGATACAGAGAGGATCCTCATTCTTGCTGCCATCTTCTCGATGAAATATTCAGTGTAGCAGTGAATGGTACCACACTGAATGTGTACATCTGAACACATACAGTCAAGTCACGCACTGGAATGCTGCTCAAGAAACTAGCTAAATTATTATTATTAATTTTAGACAAGGTGATGATTGATATTGATGTGGTGACAAATGTGAGGAAAGTTAGAGTTCAAGCTTGGGCAACCACCATGAGTTGGTGAAGCAAGTAATAAGTAGAGACAAGACAGACAAGGACAGTCAAAATGGGAAAAAAGGTCAAAATGGATGTTGAGTGGTTCCACAAATACTTTATCAAGTGATTTTTTATGAAGGCTCAAAGATGTTTAGCAGGGGAACAGAATTCCACAGGTGAATGATACAGTTATGGTAAAAATGAGATCAAGTATATATATATACGCGAGTAATGGTGATGTATGCTGTTCATAGATGATCTAAGCATCCAGTAGAAGGATACACTGTTGAAATTTCCAGAATGGTTTACCAGAAAAAGTAGCCATGTGTGTTAATTCCAAGTTTTCAATCCAACTCCCCACAGAGGCTTGCTCTCACAAATAATTGAAAATCTGTCTGTCTGTGTGTATGTGCATCCTTTAAGCATGGCTACAGTTTTGAAGCTAGGAAGCTTAAATTTAGCAGGAAGTGTACTTTTACTTTGGGACGGACATAAACTATGTTGCATTAAAGTCTAGAAGCTACCATTCTCCAATATGGTTGCAAACATTGGCACTTAGTAGATACTTACCTGAGCATGCATTTCTCACAATTGTAATGACAATGCTACATGGCAAAATATTAACAACAACAACAAAACTGTGCCAGCTATGGTTTAGACCTCACCTAATGCAAACAGTTTGCTAGCAAAGATGTTTCTATATAGCCTTACTCTAGTAGAACAATCAGTTGCTGAAATGGTGATATTTACAGAGGGCAACGTCATCTTTGGCTAGTTCTGGCAATTTTTAAGTAGGTCCTCTATAATATATCTTGGTTGTAAAAAAAAAAAAAAAGAACCACAACCCCAATGCCCGTCCGTTTCGTTTCGTATCTTTTGGAGAGAGAGAGAGAAGGGCGCACACCCAAGACATTGCGACAATCATTGGATATAATTTAATGTGCTTAGTGTTGGCTTATCTCAAGGCTCAACAGGCTACAAAAAGGGTGGGAAAGTAATATTGGGATACTATTTCATTTTGTACTCCTCTGCTAGATATTTATCCTTTCCACAGGCAATCCTGGGCTCCTCTGCTACTACATGATAAATGAGACAAATAATGTTGCAATAAATATTGGATGAACGAGGGGGGGGTGGGGGGAAACAAGAATTCACCAATGTACATTTAAAGGCTATTAACTATGGAGAATTTAACAATGTGGACAACAAATATTTACAGGGGTCCTGTAAAATGTTTGTGGTCTACATAGTAAAATCTTGTTTCATTTCTAGTCAATCTATTTTTATTTTACTTCTATATAATAATCAAGCAGCCACCTATATACAAGAAGTTACTCAGTAGAACACCAGAATTAACCAATTGTTATTTTCACCAAATGTATTACTAAAGTAGATGCATGTGCCTATATATATGTATTCACATGGACAAATGCATTATTGAAGGTCTAGTTTTAGAAATGCATTGGACAGTTTGGAGTCTTCTGATATTATGACGAATGGACACGTAAGTTATGTGTGGGAAAATATAGAAAGATACATGATAGATGATGCTAAATTAAGAACTGGATTAGTAGTTGGACAGTTTAGAGTCTTCTGGTAGTAAAATTACATACAAAGTTCTTCGTGGGGGGAAAGTATAGAACCATAGATACAAGATCCCTGAACCATAGATACAAGATCCTAAACCATAGATACAAGATCCTGAACCATAGGTACAAGATCCTGAACCATAGATACAAGATTTTACGGGTTTTGTGATTTGGGGCTGCCGGTTTACTATCTTTGAGAAGGATTGAAGGCATGCTTGATGAAGTAGCTGGAAATACACTGAAAATGCCATTTGTGATAACAGTTTTACCTACCAATGATCTACCTTACAATAACATACCAATCTATCTAACAATGACGTAACAGTTTTACCTACCAATGATGTAACAGTTCTACCTACCAATGACGTAACAGTTCTACCTAACAATGACATAACAGTTCTATCTAACAATGACGAAACAGTTCTACCTAACAAAGACATAACAGTTCATCTAACAATGACATAACAGTTCTACCTACTAATGATGTAACAGTTCTACCTAGCAATGGCATAACAGTTCTACTTACCAATGCATAACATTTCTACCTAGCAATGGCGTAACAACTACCTGCCTACTGCAACCCACCTCAAGCAGTTCTTCTGATGTACAAATTAAATTCCTGTAGGGCAATTTTCCCCCCACATCATCACTGGCTTCTGATAGTTCTGATAAGAGTTATGCTTCCATCTCAGGATGTTCTGGTGTAAGGGGAAGGCAACCCACTAGCTGCTCTTCCTATTGGCTCTCATCTCCACCTCATCTCAGGATGTTCTGGTGTAAGGGGAAGGCAACCCACTAGCTGATCTTCCTATTGGCTCTCATCTCCACCTCATCTCAGGATGTTCTGGTGTAAGGGGAAGGCAACCCACTAGCTGCTCTTCCTATTGGCTCTCATCTCCACCTCATCTCAGGATGTTCTGGTGTAAGGGGAAGGCAACTCACTAGCTGCTCTTCCTATTGGCTCTCATCTCCACCTCATCTCAGGATGTTCTGGTGTAAGGGGAAGGCAACCCACTAGCTGCTCTTCCTATCGGCTCTCATCTCCACCTCATCTCAGGATGTTCTGGTGTAAGGGGAAGGCAACCCACTAGCTGCTCTTCCTATTGGCTCTCATCTCCACCTCATCTCAGGATGTTCTGGTGTAAGGGGAAGGCAACTCACTAGCTGCTCTTCCTATTGGCTCTCATCTCCACCTCATCTCAGGATGTTCTGGTGTAAGGGGAAGGCAACCCACTAGCTGCTCTTCCTATCGGCTCTCATCTCTACCTCATCTCAGGATGTTCTGGTGTAAGGGGAAGGCAACCCACTAGCTGCTCTTCCTATTGGCTCTCATCTCCACCTCATCTCAGGATGTTCTGGTGTAAGGGGAAGGCAACTCACTAGCTGCTCTTCCTATTGGCTCTCATCTCCACCTCATCTCAGGATGTTCTGGTGTAAGGGGAAGGTAACTCACTAGCTGCTCTTCCTATTGGCTCTCATCTCCACCTCATCTCAGGATGTTCTGGTGTAAGGGGAAGGCAACTCACTAGCTGCTCTTCCTATTGGCTCTCATCTCCACCTCATCTCAGGATGTTCTGGTGTAAGGGGAAGGCAACTCACTAGCTGCTCTTCCTATTGGCTCTCATCTCCACCTCATCTCAGGATGTTCTGGTGTAAGGGGAAGGCAACTCACTAGCTGCTCTTCCTATTGGCTCTCATCTCCACCTCATGACTGTCTTAAAGTTTGCAGAGAGGTTCTTGTAGGTCCTATACATGCCCTTGACTGTCATTATTGTGATAGAATATGACCACCTTCAGCTTCTCCATCGAGCAGCTTTTTCTCTTTTAAGGAGCTTTCTCCCATCAGAGTCTGCTATACTGACTTAGCCATCTCCAATTATGTCAGCCACTATTAGAGATTCCTTCCTCTCAAAGTGTTAATCATGTCAGCAATAAGCACAATCAGTCTGATGGGCGTGGTCTGATTCTGTTTGTTGTTGAAGATGCAAAATAAAATTTTGTACGCCTAACAGAGGAATTGTTTTCAACAAAAAAACTAATATTGGGATGGTCGCTTATCAATCAGGTTTTATAGCTTTTAATAGTGCAAACCTTGAGCTGGAACATCTCATAGCAGAACTTGTTGAGTTCCTCATGGGTCTCAGGGAGATCGTCCATGGGTATGCGTCTGTATGATGTGACAGTAGCCTACCCTGAGTGGGCTCACAACAGATCCCCCACACACCTGGACATGCTTCTTAGAGAAAGAGTGGACTGGTACATGAGGTGAGTATGTCTGTCCATGAATATGGTCATTTTGTTGACCATGAAGGATTTTTGAGTACCACTAAAGTTTTGTTGATTGTGATCTCAGCTTCCCTATATTATATGGTGAGGGGCGATCGTTTCTTTGCTGGGTACTCATGTTTTATTTGTACTCTCTGTACAGCATTGAAGTTGCTCCCACGCAGGTGCTCTACCAGGAGAGCAAAGCCCTTGGTCCTGGGAGTGAGGTGGTGCTTCAGTAGAGGGAGTCCCTTGTTCCAAGCATACTCCAGACTTTTCTCTTGTTGAAGCGAGTGCCTTCACAATTGATGACAACCTTTAGAAATAAAGCTAAAAGAGGAGCAGGGTGAGGATGGTGCATGATGATGCAATGAAGAAAGGGAGGGATAAAAAGATAGAATGGGGAGAAAGGAGGGGGTGGATTAGTGAAATGAAAGAGATGAAGTCAATAAAAGAAGAGGGCCAGAAAAACAGTAGAGAGGCATGACAACTTAACACAAAACAAAAGCTGGTTGTTTTATGCTTGTATAACTGTTGGCATCAACAAACTACGCGTGTGTGCAAATTCTTTGACTTCAGAATAGAGTTGTCAATTCTCAAGATAAACTGGTGAACAACAATCTGGTATGGCCTGCTTTCTCTGAGGAGCCAATAGGTCCAGGTCCTCCCCAATATCCAGCAGGAGAACAATGCTGAGCTCAGGATCTCTACCAGAGACCAGACCCAGTCCCTCCCATTATTCTTCGCCTGCTGCCACTCTCCCACCATCCTTGATGTTTTCCAGAAAGGAGACAACCAACCTCGGCTCGATGACACCAAACCAGCGCACACTGAGTTGTTGTATGCACATACAACTGCCCTACTTCCCACCAGCAAATAACTTATCTTGGACAACATCAGCAGCAAACAACTACTCCACTCCAACCAATGCTCTCAAGGCAAGAGATCGTGTGACACTAACAAAGTTTACAAATGCTACTGAAACTCATAAAATTCCTTTGACAATGGTTGGTAGCCCTCGATGTTTTAAAATATGCAAATCACCTCTCCCACACAATTCACAAAAATGTTTGAATGTCGTCAGCAATCTCACCAAATAGAGGTTTCCTTCTTGGTAAGTAAGAGAAAATTTAGGCAAGTAGTGTTGATTGCTGACAATTTTGGATTGCATGGTGCAAATGGATCTGCATTATAAGATCCACAGGTCAAATGCTCCCAGTTGCACTTCTGTTCACCAGCCTAGGGACTAGGGTGGTGCCATTGCACTGAGAAAGAACAGAGGCAAGATTTTCTGTATCATGACTTAAAACCTTGAGATTGAGATGTATGACCATCAAGACAGCTGGGTGCTTCGCTGCATGCAGGTGCATGAGGGTTAGATCATGCCTACCACCTGATGCTGCAACAATGGCATATGAAGCATGGGACTCCATGTCTCAGTATTGCTGGCTTTAAGTCTGATGTCCTCAATTCAACCATGCTTACCAGCAATGCCAGAGAACAAAATTTTGAAGAACTTATACACTTTGTTGAAGAACAGTACACTTCTCTGAATCCCAGCAAATCAGAATGAGTCCATGACCTGCAAACTTTAACTAAACTTGAAGAGCTCTGCACTTACAGTCTAAAATGGACCCTGCTAGCAGAGCAGGTACACTAGAGGGATGGTTCACTCCATAAAACAAGATGACATTGAAGGTAATAACAAAACCATACTCAATAGTTCGCCAAGGTTGTTCTACTTCCAGCCACTCTGATGATGCTTCAGCTGGTGACTGCACTGATTACAAGGATGAAGATGTCACTCATCTTGAACCAGGCAAGCAAACAGAGCAACAGAGAGATCCATAAAGACCTTCTCAATGGAATTAACATTGAAGAAAGCATGCTTATGATGAAGAAACTCCTTGGAATTACTGCAGAATTACTTAAACTTTAAACAAAGTTTATCACAAATGCCTGGATCTAGAAAAATGAACTTAAATTCAACACAATCTTTTCACTAGCTCTGATGCAGTGACATTCTGCCATGCGAATGAACTAAATTTTAAAGTTTATGTAAATGATACTTTATGCATAGTTTCTCTAATAGTCCATTCTCTCTAACAGACCATCTGGTGACCCTTTTCCCATAGTGAGACTATTACAGAGAACAGACTGAAGGAATAACTTCCATGTGATTCGCCTTCTAGCTATATAGGTATGGATGGGCTAGCTAAATTCACATAAAGCTAGCTATTCATATTTAATAATAATAATAATAACAGTAATAATAATTATTAGTATATATAATAATAAAAATAACAACAACAACAAGCAATAATAATAATAGTAGTAGTATTAGTAGTAGTAGCAGTAGCAGTAGTAGTAGTAGCAGTAGTAGCAGTAGTAGTAGTAGTAGCAGCAGTAGCAATAGCAGTAGTAGTAGCAGTAGTAGTAGCAGTCGTAGTAGTAGCAGAGTAGCAGTAGTAGCAGTAGTAGCAGTAGTAATAGCAGCAGTAGTAGTAGCAGTAATAGTAGAAGCAGTAATAGTAGCAGCAGTAATAATAACAGCAGTAATAGTAGCAGCAGTAATAGTAGCAGCAGTAATAAGAACAGCAGTAATAGTAGCAGCAGTAATAGTAGCAGCAGTAATAGTAGCAGCAGTAATAGTAGCAGCAGTAATAGTAGCAGCAGTAATAGTAGCAGCAGTAATAGTAGCAGCAGTAGTAGTAGCAGCAGTAATAGTAGCAGCAGTAATAGTAGCAGCAGTAATAGTAGCAGCAGTAATAGTAACAGCAATAATAGTACCAGCAATAATAGTAACAGCAATAATAGTATAATAACAGTAATAATAATAACAGTAATAACAGTAATAATAATAACAATAATAATAATAATAATAATAATAATAATAATAATAATAATAATAATAATAATAATAATAATAATAATAATAATAATAATAATAATAATAATAATAATAATAATAATAATAATAATAATAATAATAATAATAATAGTAATAGTGTCAAGGCCACAAACAGTGCATATAATGACGATATATTTTAAAATTGGTTAGTCTCTATAGTTTCATGCGTAAACAATATCAGAGACAATCCTTACTCATGAAACTACAGTAGGGCCAGCATATTCCAAAATTATCACTAATAACAATAACAACAACAACAACAATAACAACAACAATAATAGTGACAATTTTGGAATTGGCTGGCCCTACTGTAGTTTCATGCGTAAGCAATCGTCAGAGACAATGAGGAACTGATACGAGAGATGGGTATATAGGAGGTGGAATGGTGGATATGTAGACAGGGTGATTGACAAATAAGTGTGTTTTTTTAGGAGGAACTTGTTGTTGTGTCTGCTCTGTGGGAGGAATTCAGATCATTAGTTTCAAGTTGTTTGCTTGTCTGAGTAGATGGTGAGGATAGTTGAGTTGCATGATCTGCCATGATGGACCATTTCCATTTGATGTTGCACTGCATGTGTGTTGGTGTCTGAGAGTTCCCATATGGATTTAGAGAGTTCAGTGATGTTTCTTTCATCTTCATGACTGAAAATGAACTAGTGGTTTGTGTACATGCTTTGAGGGTTGTGTCAGTAAGTCCAATGTATTTTTCATAATAGTTGGTGAATACAGTGAGGTGAGACAGTTTTCATCCAGTGGGGAATTGTTCTTAGCAGCTGCACGTCTTGCTAGGCCCCTGTTATTGGTGGGTGGAGTTTTAATAGCTTCTTGTTGTGTGTCAGGATGATACTGTTCATGCTTCTGGGGCAGGAGTGGCTGACTTTGACGTTGTTGGTGTTGAATAGTTTGTGCAATGTGCTGCCTTTCAGGAAGTGAAACTTGATGAGGTTGAGGAATCTTTAGCCAATGTTGGTTTTCACATTTTTACCGAATGGTGGATTTATCTGCCTGCCTCTTGATCTGTGTTAGTGCTGTTGTAGTGTTGGAGTGCTTTCTCTAACAACAAGATAGAGTGACAGCACCTTCAATAAAGAGGCACCTGACTGCCAGAAAGCTCTTCATGACAGTGGCTACCACCTCAGAGGCAATACCGACCTCCAACAACAACAAACAGCATCAACGCAACCAAAAGATCAAGAGGCAGGCAGATAAATCCACCATTCATCCTGATGGCTAAACAACTAATAGCATTTGCATCAAGAAGCTTTTCAGCCAGCGAAAACAATTATGCTCAGCTGAAAAAGGAGGCATATTTCATTGGGGGGTTTGTGTTCGTAAGTTTCACAACTACTTGTATGGACAACGTTTCACTGTGTATACAGATCACAAACCACTCACAACAATTCTGAGACCTAAGAAAGGAGCTCCCTCACCATCTGCGGCACAACTAGAGCGTTGGGCACTGACTCTTTTGGCCAACACCTACGCCACTCAATTCAAACTGACCTTAGAGCATGCCAATGCTGATGGACTGTCATGTTTGTCTGTGGAGAAGACAAACAAAGTATCTGGCACTATTTTCACTGCAAGCCAAATTCAAGCATTACCTGTTACTTATTTGCAACTCAAGACAGCAAGACCCTATTTTGAGTCGAGTAATATCCTACACGAGGCATGGGTGGCCTGGAGATGTCTCTACCAAGTTGAAACCCTTTTGGACCAGATAGGCTGAGCGGAGTTTGGAAAGGGATTGTGTGTTGTGGGGTGTGAGTGATAACTCCACAGAAGGTGCTGGACGAATTACACGAAAGTCACTCAGGAATTGCAACAATGACGGCTATAACTAGAGGCTATGCATGGTAGCCAGAGTTATACAATGGTTTTTCTGAAGTTACTAAAGCCTGTATTTCTTGTCAAGCAGTACAAAATGCACCACCAGTTGCACCATTGCACCCATGGCTTGGCCATGGCAAAAAGTGCATATCGATTTTGTGAGACCAGCTGAGTCAGAAGTACCTGCAAGCTTTCACATGAAGCTTACTCTTGGGACAATAGTTTGCAACACAAACCCTAGGACATGTGTATATATGATGAATACATATACATGTGTGTGTACATTAAAAGATATAGATCTTCTTCGTGTAGGTGGAATTTTGACGGTAAAAAAATTCTCAACGAACTCTCAGTTGACATAATGAAATTACAATGACCTTCTCAATAATCAATTCGAATTTTACTCTCTCGACATTTCGACTAGATGCTCTAGCCTTCGTCAGGAAAGGCTTGAGCATTCAGTCGAAATGTCGAGAGGGTAAAATTCAAGTTGATTATTGAGGTCATTGTGATAAATTTAAAAAATAGAAACAAGACAACAAAATTAATGTTAAATAATATTGGAATGATTTGTCAGAATACAAGAATTTACTATTATAATGCAGACCACAAATTTATAGCGTCCCTTACCTAATAATGGTCGGTATTTATACGGATTTAAAATGTGTGTGTGTCTGTGTGTACTTTTTACTTTTTATATAGATAAAAATCATTTATTATCAATACTTTATTTCGGTCAAATCAATCCAGCACCCACTTGTTTAAAGAGCAGAAATCTCTGGTCTTGAAAGTTTGACTTGGATGGACTTGACATGCTCCATGACCCATGGAGTGGACATGTCTTGACAAAGAAGGTTCAGGCTGTGACTCATCCATATACGTTGACCATCAGGATGCTCTTTGTGGACTTCTTCACCCATTTTGTTCTCGTTGTCTGTACAGCAGTTCAGTACTTCACAGCCATAGAAAAACCTGTCTGAGTTTGGAATGCCACGATGTTCCTCTTAGTGAGTTTATCTTGTGTTCATGATACTCTCCATCCAATTATTGCTTTTGATTATTATAGGCAAAGGGTCGTCAAAATTCTTGTTTGTAAATTGGGTTAGGTATATTTTTGGGATATTGGTTTGACCCTCTCCTCCCTTTATAATGAAAGATAAAACTCCTTTTGCAACTTCTTGCTGTCTTAAACGGTAGTTTCAGCTGATTTTAGCTCCAAAAAACACTCCAGCGCGCCTTGAATCCATCCTTAACAAGGTAGTAAACTAGAAGCCCAAAAACCACCTTAGTCTTCCAGATATTCCATTTACGCATAGCGCCATCTTTAATACCAGAATCGATATAAAATATGGTCGTCAACATAGTAAATGCATTGCATTTTCGCAGACTAAACTGTGAAAATATTCGTTGACTACAGGCAAGCTCGCGTGGTGTGTATTGATATCAGGTGCCAATCGTCTGAAACTGCTTTAAAGAAGTTAGCGTCCAGTGACTAAACAGAAAATAATGATCTTCTAAGAGTATACCTGCCCTAAATAAAATATTGCATATATTATACTGATTTACAGTCAACATTATGTATGCATGTGTTTATTTGCGCAGTTTACAATGTGTGGTCTGCATGGGTACAGCAACAATAACAACAAAACATGGCAACTGCAATTTGTGTAGTGTACCACAAGAAGAAACAGTGTTTAAAAGTGCTGGAGTCCCAGTTTAGTTCTTCACTGCTCAACTATAATATGCAGAAATAACAAAAATGAACAAACTAATATATACACAAAAATTGAAATTTAAATTAAATGTGAAGTACCCACCTGTGGACTTGTTATGTTTGGTGGAGTTGTGTGGACCTTTTGGGTCTCAAACAAAGGCGAGTTGGGGCACTGCCTCAGGTCAGCAACTTCCTATGAGAACTCACATCAACATCTCTCAATCAGGGAATTTCTGTGGTGGTGAACATGGGAATGCTGCTTCGGTGTTGGGACTTTTGGCTTTTGTTACCCAGTTGACAGTTGACGTGTGTACAAGATTAATTAATTTTATTTTACAAATATATATATTATCTGAAATAAAATAAATAAAAATTTAAATTAAAAACATGTATTTACCTGTCCTAAAAAGCAACAATGTACCCACATACAATTTAAAGCCATCATAATATTATATATAATTATATATTTTAAGTTGGTGTATGTGATTTTAAGCAGTAAAGGGTCAAACTGGTTGTGATCTACATGGGTACAATGTTATTTTTACAGGTCAATCCAATATAGCTGTTTATAATAAAACATATTTGTTCTTTCTATATGCCTATGCAATTATCTATGTATTTTCCATATGTTTACCCACAATAAATAGGAGTAAGTTGTCCATCAAAACGGATCTAATAAGCCGGAAATTGTCATTTTAAACTTTATTTACACAGGGATTTTCCAGCCTGCTTTAATTTAATATCATATGCTGATGCTGTTTAACTAACTGGATTTTAAGTCTGGTTTGGGGTGTTTTTCTGAAACCCGAGCTAGAATCCAGGGTTAAAGACTCCATGTAAACATTGTGTATATAGTGAAAAAATATCGGACAAGATTCAAAGATCAATGAGTGTCAAGACAGGGATACTGGAGTTGTTCCATTATTATGATAGCACTTTCTAGAAACAAGCTTAGCATTAAAAACAGGCTATATAGTCAGTTGGTCTATGTAGAGGAAAGACAACTGACTGCATATAGTAGATAGAGGCAAGGATACTATACTGAATATTAACAAGATCAATAGTGCTCGTCTGAAGAAGCACTGCTTGATGACCTCACTCTTAGTCTACTACCCATCAACTGCTTCAAAATCCTCCTCTCTTGAACATATCTCCCATATACATAATTATATATATATACCAGTATATCTGTTTCACATCCAGTCATCCCACAGAGTTGCAGGGTATCTGATTGTACAACTGTGCATAGGTTGGGCATCTATAAATAACATACAAGTATTGCTATATAGAGCATCTAGTCGAAACTTTGAGAGAATACAATTTCAAGTTGATTATTGAAAGGTTATTGTAATATAATAAAGCTGCTTGACATTTGCTTCTGTTTGCGACACAATGCAATTCTAGTACTCTTTTATCTGGCATTATGACCCTTGACCTTCCTTTTCTAAGGCAGAGGAATGTAGTTGCATGCCAATTGAATTGTGGTGTTTCTGTTAATTACATTGAAAACACTCAGAAGGGGGATATGCTGAGTTAATTCTCCACAACCAAAACAACTGGCTGGAGAGGAGCACGATAAGTAACAGCTATATTCTGGAGGGTACAGGAAAAAGTGGGGGCGGTCCATTTAGGCCATGCCAAGAACAAAGCCACGCCTACAAGACACACGGCCAAACTTGGTTGTAAATGATGGCAGTTCAAAAGAATAAGTAGCTAGAGGTGATAAAGTTCACACAGTGGCAGACGTGGGTTCCACAGAACCCATTCTACATGGGTTGCTATGGTCTAACACCATCATTCCATTTTTAATTTTATTATTTTTTATCTAGGTTCCTTTGCCTTGGAATAAAACAGCATGCAGTCCAAATTCCAGACTCGTTTGCATGCTATATACTTAAACCCTACAGTGCCCCGGCATAATTATGGTAAAGGTCTCCTCATGCTTTGTCATTTGCAGCTGATCCACAACTGTCCTGCAAAAATGTACTAAAAATGTTTTCCCTATGACATGACTCACATCAATGTCTAGTTGAACAGTGTACTCTGTCTCTGTGTACCAACAATATTAGTCACTGTTGAGCCAGGTCTGGGTCATTGTTGACCTCAAGTAGGACTTTTCACATCGTAAGGAGCTGAATGTTCTTTTGCTTGTAGCATTAGTGGTTGGCATTACACAATTAGTGCAGCAAGTGCACAGACTTCAGACATTAAACTTGGTGTGAAGAAGTCAGGCTTCAAATAATCAAAGAAAGGTGATGCTAACTGAAATCCAGTATGTTACTTGATAATATATCTAATTGCGTTTTTAACTGGTTTTCATTGAAATCACAAATTTATCACAAATTTCATCTCTTATTTGATGTTTCTTTGTTTGCATGTTCCTATACTCAGGCTCAGGCTGATCAAGGCGGCACTTGATGCCACTAATCATAACATCATAGGCATCAAAATAGACAATAGCAATTATTCGTGGAAAATTGCCCTCTGGTGTACCAATTTCAAAGTCTTTTTCTTTGGCGGGGGAGCAGTGTATCATCAACATCAAGCCTCTCAGCTATACTGTTATATACTTATCAGATTGTAGTGAATGTATTTCATTATCTTTTGATTTTCTATAATTATCATGCTGGGGTTATCACTATCTTGCAACAAAATTAGGCCGAGGATCAACACATACATTAGTGCATAGATGAAGCAATACCTTGAATCATAACTTTCGTTTCAATGTTCTTTACAATCAAGACTCCTGGAGCTCATAGAGTGTGTTCTAATTGCTTAATACTTTGATAGGATAATCCTTGGAAAGTTCTTGTTATCTGTAGCCTGAGGTTTCAAGTTTTGAAATATTGCTTCTCTTTGAGGAGACTTCTTGACAAGCTATCATCACTTGATGTTTTTTAATTATTTATTGCCTCCAAGCAAGCCAAGCTCAAGGCATGGCCATAGCAGTAGGTAATGATTGCTCTTGGCTCTGCTTCAAGAATCATCTTGGCTAATCCAACACTGCTCAACTTCAAAATTGTATTCACTCGGCATTTTGACTATATAGATGCTCTAGCCTTCATCAGGAATGAGATGCCATAAATTAAAGCCAATCTCTTCAAAGTTGGAGAATAGATACATAGCAGGTTACATTGAAGAAGGGTCACTATTTTCAGAGATGGAGGTCAGCTCAAGTTGGAGGTCTGAATAGTCCTATGTGCTGGTCACTTACTTGGTTAGCTTGGTATCATATGCAAACATAATGTCTTCAGGGATGAGACACAGAGTCTACAGTCATGACAAATAGGATGATAGAAGTGGATTCAAAATGCTGTCTTGGGGCAGTACACCTGATGTAACTAGTGTGGGACCAGATGTTTCATCATCAATGCCATACTTTGAATGCTTGAATTCAGGTATATAGACTTTGTATGCCTCAACAAAAGCTTTTCTATATATATATATATATATTTTTTTTAACAAGATATCCAGCTGAAACTTCTTTTCCAATGAAAATTGATCTTATGAGTAGCTGATGAAATAGAATTGATTGATCATTTGTGGTTGCTTTAAGAATTAGATTAAATGCTCAAGGACTTTTCTGATAGAACAAAAAAGTGATATTGGTCTGTAGTAACCAGAGCCCTATCACCACACTTACAAACTGGGCACTTTATATTATACTCATCCATTAGCCAATGTTGGTAAGGCATAATCAGTTGAGACGATGAAATGGAAGGTGTAAAGGTAAAATAGATAATTTTAGTTCTTTTGGGTTGATATCAATCCCCTTTGAAGGATTTAAACTCGTCGGTCAGGGCCATGTAATTTTCTCCTCTGACAGAGAAATACCATCAACTGGAGTTAAAACATCCTGCAGTCATGGAAGGGAAAAGAGTTTGATGTAAAAACAGACAAAAACAGACAAAACCCACCAACAAATTCAAAAGTATTGTTTTTGTGATGTATATACAAGAGGTACATGATGGCTGTTTGGTCATATTCATATATATGTAAAATCAAACTAACTAATTTTTAAATATAGCAGAAGCAGAATTGTAGTATGCACATTACATGATGGCCAGAAAGCTGGACATTACTTGTTATGTCTAAATTTTTTAAACCGCTTCAAAATTCCTTTTAAGTTCCTCCAATGATATCCTTACCAGTTTTCTCCGGTTAAGAATTTGTCTCTGTCTTTATCCACAGGCAGGTGTAGGTTATGCCTAGTAGACGGGTTGAACCTTAGTTTTACCATGGGGGTATGTTGCCTCTGTGATAACAGTCTTCGGAATCAGCACTACATCCGCCACATATTGCATAAAGACAATTACTATATACTATATACAATCCAAAGCAAAAAGGAAGTTGTTGAGACCTAGTAAGTCGGTTTTTGCAATTTGATTTTTTGAAACCGAACGTACAAGACCTTCTAAATGGGGGAAGTTATCTGAAATAATTTGCTTCATTGACTCTTACATAATTTTATGTCCTCATCGAAATTTTACTCCAAGATGTTAAATTTTATAACTGCATCAGTTTATAAGTGATCTCAACAAGAGATATCATGGAGGCTAAGTCTATATATATACCAGTTTATACCATAGGTTGAAATTACTGCTTTCCAAAATATACTCTAAAAGATCTATGAAATAGTAGCTGTGAGTACCAAGTGGAATACACAGAGTTGCTGTCCAATTGCATTCACCTCAATGTTACTCAGACTTGATATTGAACTGTCAGCTGCAAGTAAAACACCACCGCCACACCTGGGAAGATATCTTTGTTTGTAATGTGCTAACCACATTTTAATTGCAATTGTGCATAATCTTGATGACAGCGCAATATGGCGATTGGAAAGAACTATGGAGAGCAAGGATGGGGTTGGCTGGGAAGAACTTCAGAAAGTGGGTCTTGGGAGTTTGGTTCGATAGGAAGTTGAGGGGAAACACACAGTTGAAAAAGATGATGGAGAAAGCAGAGAATGGGTATATGGATGGAATACAATGGTTGAGCCAAAGGAATGGTTTAGTAGAGGTTGAAAGGGGAAGGTTGGTTTTGGAACTCCTGGCTAGGCATGTGGCAAAGAAAGGTGGAAAAGCAGAGAGGTATATATGTGAGGTCCAGGGAAGGGATAAGAAAGCATTTCAGGTGGGGCAAATTATGTTGACAGGGTGGAGCACTTCTTAATTGTGTGTAGAGAATTTGTTGCAAGAGGCAAACACTGCTAGCTGAGATAGAAGGGGTTGATAAATAGCTGAGAGGTTCAGTCTGTAGTCATGAAAGGGAAGGTGGCATTATTGTTCGGGAAGAATGTAAAGGATGTGAAGGTAAGCATGATGGAGGTATATAGAAGGCTCGATGGGTAAGCGAAAGGAGTTGCTGTATGGTGGTAATGCTGCACTTACGTAGATGGACTCCCCACTTCCCTGCTTGCAAGTATTGAACTTTTTTAAAACTAGTTTAATTCTGTGTATTGTGCACTACAGTAGAACCAGGGATTATTTTTAAACTGAACTACAGTATAGCTAAAAGTTAGCCGACATTCTCGTCATGGAGATACAGCTGTGCTGGGATCAGGCTTGATGGATGGTAGACATAAAGTTGAGCAGTAGCATAAGTATTAAGGGGGGATGCAACAGAATCAGGTTACAGAGGTTGATGAAGAATCCAGACAAGGAATGTCAGTAGTGATGAGGAATGAAAGAATCAGAGATTACAAAGAAAGACTAGAAAAGTTGCCCTAAAATTTAGCAAGTAATTGCCATCAACAATTACATTGCCACTGATTTTTATACTTCCCGAGACTTTCACGGAACTGAATCCCTGCATCTCGGGGTAGGAGACAGGTGGATGTATTATAGGGAGCAAATGTCTGATAAAGAGGAGATGCAGTCCCCTGGTTGACTCATTCGCACCAAACATAACAATATTAAACCGCTTCCCTGAAGAACTCTAGACATGTTCCTCTACAGGAGGGAGCTACCGCTGGGTAAACGGCAGAGCTAGGAGCTTCGAGGGCTATATAATTGAGGACAAGAAGCAGAGTGTAAAGATAGGAAGCAGAATTTCCTAAATCAGTTACACTAGCATTGGTTAGAACGGAGGTGGAACTGGTAGCCTGACTAGCTGTGTTCAGAGCATCTTTCCCATAAATCGGAAATACAATAACAACTTTGGATGGAGACGCGTGCACTTGGCGTGCTAGGTAATGATACTTTACCTCTTCACTATAATGGCTCAGCAGGCGTTGGTGAGGAGGATTTTGACTTCTTTGGTTCACAGAGCTGCTATTGCCCAAGAATGTAGACTAACAAAACAGTTGCCTATTCCTCCACGTCAAATGTTGTGTAAGTAAATAATATTCCTATCTGCGACGTTGTTGATTTGAATGGTGCACCATCCCCGACAACAAATCAGTAACAACAGCAACCTTAAATATCATTTAAGAGTATATCATTTAAGAGCATAGGTTTTCCCAAAATGTATTAGTGGGCATCCATTTGCAAGGCCTGAGCCAGCTAAATTAAGGTGGTCTACCATACATGTGCCGTTTTGTGGTAGCTGCTACGTGTGGTAAGTGAGGGGTTCGGTTGGGGGGGGGGAGGGGGGGAGGGGGGTGATATGCCAACAGATCAATTTTGTATTGGAATAAATCGGGCCTCTAAATAATCAGTGGGGGTCAAACCCAACGAGTAGCTCCTGCCATCATTTAGCATGAGCACAATATCTGTCACAATGCCATGAAGTGATGTTTAGATATGTCAGACAACACTACTCTCTATTTTGTTGAAGTGTAGCCAAATCTTTGGAAGTTTGCTATGACAAACTTCATCCCCGAGTCCGGACACTTTGTATAATGATCACTTGGTTGTCATCAACACGAATATCAAGTGCATAAATATTGACATATTCAGGGCTTAGGTACTATGGCACCCCCTCTGACACAGACTCCACAGACTCCAAACAGACCGGCAATAGTGTCACAAGTGCTGCCACCAGCACAGACAATAGAACTGGAAGTGCTCTCCCTGGCGGCGACAATGAAATATCTGGAATTCCCCCCATGAGATGTGCAGATGAAAGATCTGGCAGTATGCCCGCTGGTGTTGACGATGGAATTGCCCCAACCAGATGTGCCAATGAATTATCTGGTGTTGGAAGTATACCAACAAACACTGTTGATATAATGGCCAAAGGTGCACACTCGACCAGCATTCACGATGCCGACGCTGTAAACGATGATGACCCAGAAGGCTTTAGTGAGGGAGCAGAGGGCAGTTTTGATGACAACATGGATGATACAGGGTAAGGTATGGACATAGAATGTTTCTAATGCCAATGAAATGCTCTTAACTTCATAGGTATGAGCAGAAGAAGCACCTAGTGAGTGAACCAAGGTAAATGGATTGAAAGGCTCACTTTTCATTCAGACAAGTCCTAGTGATGCACTGGGGGAGTAATACTGATGAAGACGCATACGTGAAATGGCCGTTTATTATTATTTTTTGGTTGTTCTAGAGATACTTCTAATGATGATTTGGAAAGCATTTTTGACGAGGAAGACCTGAGCTTACTGAAGTAAGCAGATTATGGCAAGAGTTTTGTTGGAAACTACCTAAACAATGGCACCTTTCATTCACCCCCCCCCCCTTCCCATCCAAATTACTTTTCTTGTTGCTAGGTCAGAAAATTTACAGTCTTATGAGCCATATATAATAGCCTAGCCTGTTATTCTGTTTTTCATGTGCATGTTGAATGCGATTAATTCAAAAAATATATATAGTCATCTTGTACAACTACGCAAATACCAACTATCAGACCAAAGCATGTCATTGTGCAAATTTTTTCCGGTGTTTAAAATAATTATCTGTGTGACGTGTCCTTCTGTGTGACGTGTCCTTAATTAGTCCACAAAATATTTTATATGGTGATATTAGGAATAATCTGCCCCTCCTCCTTACCTCCCTCCCTCTGTCTCTAACCTTACTTGTGTGTGCATATATTACACAAAAGTGCATATGAGAAAGACTGGGATCCGAGAGATATCTTGGTCGTTAGAAAGAAGGAAATGTCTGGCCGGAACAGGATTGGCACTTACCTAGAGGAGCTGGAGCAGCTGCCCATCTTGCATGTCCTCTGCACCTTCAATAACACGTACATTAACATCTGCGACCACACAGGACGTATTCTCACTTGGAAGTCTGCGGTTAGTGTGACGCTGTCTGTTTGGTGTGCAGTAGGTATAATAGACATGTGTGAACTAGCTAACATAGATAGTGGGTATTTATGAGGGGTTCAATATTTGCAGGACCAGTGTGGACCAGCCAGCGTAGAGAGTGGGTATTTATGAGGGGTTCAATATTTGCAGGACCAGTGTGAACCAGCTAGCATAGAGAGTGGGTATTTATGAGGGGTTCAATATTTGCAGGACCAGTGTGAACCAGCTAGCATAGAGAGTGGGTATTTATGAGGGGTTCAATATTTGCAGGACCAGTGTGAACCAGCTAGCATAGAGAGTGGGTATTTATGAGGGGTTCAATATTTGCAGGACCAGTGTGAACCAGCTAGCGTAGAGAGTGGGTATTTATGAGGGGCTCAATATTTGCAGGGACCTGTGTGAACCAGCTAGCATAGAGAGTGGGTATTTATGAGGGTTTGAATATTTGCAGGTCTAACAGAGGGATTTGCAGGGGGGGGGGGGGGGGGGGGGATATTTGTAGGTATGTGGTGGTTCATAGTTGAAGCCATGCCATCCTCTGCTGTTCTTCGTCTGACCTCTGACCTGTTGGCAGGTTCAATTCTGACCATGAAAACTGTGAATCTTTAAAGAATGTTAAAAGGAGCTACAGCATTCTGTCCTTGTGCTTAGTCGAATCTTGAAAAGTGAGTTGCTAAAAATCAAGTTCCCTCTATCTGACCCTGTCAACTGTAGCACTCTGTGTTAGCCTTCAAGTGGCTTTGCCCCTCCCTAAGCTTGCAGCAACCTGCTGCTTAACTTCAACAGAAAGCTTGCGCTCCACTCTCGTCGGCACACTGCTTGGTGCTCGGACGTGCGTCTAGATCAGGCCTGGGGTTTGAGGGATTATGACTTTATGAATCTCATTACAGCACTTGCTATAGTATACTAGACATCTGTGCAATAATAGCTCCTTTCAAACTCCTTGAGTTATGCGTTAACGGTGCCAAATATGAGGTGGGGGTGGGGGTTGTCAAGGAATTTCAATAAACAAAGATGTAGTGTTATAATTGTTAATTGGGTTTGAATAGTAGGCTTGACATTTTCTAAAGGCAGCTTCACAATACAATATGTCGCGAGGCCTTTGCTTTGGGTGAATTCCAGCAGTTCTTAATATCCGCCTTATTGCATTGCATCGCTTCGAACTATTGAATTCACCGCAAATTATGAAACTCCACTCATTAATGAGTCTAAATCGCTTGCCGATACAGCCATATACTAGGAAAGTTCCTCACTGCCTCTATCAACCTTTCCACAATCATCTCTTCCTTGGAGACACTCCCCACCCTACCCCCACCCCTTTCCCAGAAACACAAATAAAGCACACCAACATGTGTCGACTGATGCGTCCCGCGATCGCAACTAGAATAGAAACCAAATCTATTCAAGCAAAGTGACACAATGTGATACGACTTCATATGTTCACAATATCTCAAGATTGACATGTTGCTATTGCGAACAACATATAGTGAACCATCCCTTAACACGTTCAGGATGGTCTGGTGATGACAAGCCCAGCCAGAATCTTCCATGGATGTCCAAAGTACAACACCTAATCCTAGCCCTGGCCATGGGAACTTTGAATTTCGGACATCCAAAGGTGATCCCAGTATTGTCTACGACATCTCTTAGATACTGTGATTGTTGAAGAACTGTATGTATTGTTATGCCTGGCGTGCAGATTAGTCAACCTTACTGTCACAAAACATTGACGGCTGAGCAAAAGTCATTAGATGGCTTAATTCATTTATTTAGTCCCCAAGTTAGGAAGCTGTCTATCTTGGAACTGAGGTAAGTGATATCAAATTTACCGACCGTTTGCCAGTTTTGACGATCTAAAAAAATCAATTGGTTGTTAACTAACCTTGGAAATTAAGCTTTCTCAAGGTAGAAGGTAGCCCTAGTGCCTCTTCTGCCAGTGCCCACCTTGGCAGTGTATTTCACCTCTGAAGGTAGCCCTAGTGCAGAAGAGGCCAGTGCCTACCTTGGCAGTGTATTTCACCTCTGAAGGTAGCCGTAGTGCAGAAGAGGCCAGTGCCCACCTTGGCAGTGCATTTCACCTCTGAAGGTAGCCCTAGTGCAGAAGAGGCCAGCACCCACCTTGGCTGTATTTCATCTCTGAAGGTAGCCCTAGTGCAGAAGAGACCAGTGCCTACTTTGGCAGTATATTTCACCTCTGATGGTAGCCCTAGTGCAGAAGAGGCCAGTGTCCACCTTGGCAGTGTATTTCACCTCTGATGGTAGCCCTAGTGCAGAAGAGGTCAGTGCCCACCTTGGCAGTGTATTTCACCTCTGATGGTAGCCCTAGTGCAGAAGAGGCCAGCACCCATCTTGGCTGTATTTCACCTCTGATGGTAGCCCTAGTGCAGAAGAGGTCAGTGCCCACCTTGACAGTGTATTTCACCTCTGAAGGTAGCCTAGTGCAGAAGAGGCCAGTGTCCATCTTGACAGTGTATTTCACCTAAGGTAGCCATAGTGCAAAAAACCCCTGTGCCTACTTCGGCAAGACCTGGAGGTATGCAACTTTTTGGGAGTCATTTACTGGGGGAAACCTTGGCTACTGACTGTTGGATGAATCACACTGTGAGGATAGTTCTAAAAGCAGATAGTGATGACCTTCTCTCTCTATTTGAGATGCAAGGCATGTCAAGTTTGCGAACAGCTCTGGCTATAGTATAGCAATATATATATTTTCCCCGGGTCAAGTATGGCAAAATATGTGGATGTGTTGATCTGTATTTCCTCCAGGAAATCCATTAAAACAACAATCCATTAACAACAGTCATCATACAACATTGAATCATATACAGCAATAGATCAACAACAGAACTGACAAAAGCTACTGGCAGTGTTAGCAATAGCAATAAGCAGTTAGTTCATCAATGGCATTTGTAGTGTCTGGCAATATCCAGATTGTGGCAAGGAATAATTCCAAGTCTTTATTGTGTTGACTATGAACAAATTATAACATAAATGTAAATATCAGCTAGGAATAGGGAGTATGTCGTGATGTTGGCAGTTATACAAAATCTCTATTGTATCGATAATATTATTTGGATTGTTCTATCTGAAGGTCACAAATACTAGTCCTAAATTTTCAGTGATAAAGACATACGTTTACAATAACTAAAAATAAAAAAAATCCAGATATTTGATTTATAAACAACTTCGTTAAAGCCCTGAAAGGGTTGCTCCTGTCATTCTCATATTTGTGGTCAATGTATTTTCACACACAATGTTTGTCCACAAGAATGATATCCCATAGTATATGCCTGTCAGGGACTTGAGTACGCATTCCTGCGATAGTGAGCAGATCTGGATTTTGGTAAGCCGCACTGAACAGTGTTGCCAACACAATGTGCCGGGTCCAGAGGAGTTTTTGGTTGTCTCCTTGAGCGGTGATTTGTAGAAGCTGGTTTCAATTTTTTAAATAATTTCAGTGCAATCCAGATGGCGAGAAGGATAAGTGTGTTTCACATTCACTCGCTTTGGTGTTGTATTCTGTTGTGGGGTATGTCTCTGTTATTGTTGTTGTTGTTGTTTTATCCAGGGAAGCTTGGGGTACAAGAATTGTCGTAGAGGGACAAGCTTTGCTGCCCAGTCAGTAGGACAAGCAGCTGCCCAAAAAGCCCGAGAGTTGGGCATTAAGAAAGTTCGTGTCAAGCTGAAAGGTCTAGGAGTTGGGAGGCAGGTAAAGTTTCAACAAACAAAAAGCAAGTGAGGGTCATTCATTTCACCGATGGCCGACTAGTGACAATGTCAGAGCATTGCCTTCTGATGACAATCAATGCTAGTGTGTCATGTAAGATTGCATAAACAAACATGGCTCGTGCATGCATTTTTGCTACTAGGCAACCTTGGTTCAGTTGGTTTCCTGTGATTAGAAAGCCCCTCTAATACCACATGGCAAGTGGCTGGCAAAGATCAAAGAGTGATGGCATTTGTGAACCGGGATTAAAATCTGGTATCAGATGTCTGTGGTTGTCTAACGACCTGGTTTGTATCCATATCCATTTTTAGAGCCCCTAGGCTGGCTTGTGACCGCAGGATCTCCGGCGTGCGGAATCTTCATGACACTTTCTGGGTCCCACGAATGCTTGCCACTTCCTCTTAACAAAGCACTACAGGGGGGTCGAAAGCCAAGTGAACCCTAGGTCCCTTTGGGGGATGTTAGTTGGGCTCGCATCCTACTAAGCACCACATCATGACAGTGCAGAGTCGTTCTAGATATGCACCCCTACTAATGCTTGCTGTGCTATCTGATAACATAGAAATGTCAGATGGATGGATGTCTTGATGGGGGCTGGTTGGTAGGACAATTGAAAGCTCACTCTGACTACATCTGATAGATATGCACTCTTACTGATATATGCTCAAATGTTTGAGCCCACCAATATTATACCTAATGCTCCCAGATTCCACGCATGCACAGATTAATTTTCCCAGAATCCTCTTGTACATCTCCTCAAGGTGCCACTCCCCCCGAAGTGTTGTAACGAGAGATACTTCAAGTAATAATTCCACAAACTCTAGAGCCAAGAAGTTAACGCACAAAGCCCGTTGTTTTATATGGGCCATCACGGAGCATGCTGATGAGAGTGGATTGCAACCTTCTGCTGGTGCAGAGAGCTAAGCTTAAAAGGAGATTAAGGCAACACCACGTTTAGGAACAGACAGGAAATCCTGCGATCACCAACACAAGAGTGCTGGTACAATTGGCAAGGTCAGACAAAAGTCACTTCATTTCTAGAAGCTAGTTTTCAGGTTTTCAACTAAGTATACAGAACATTGTGTGCTCCTTTGAAACTACAAGTTGAATTCAGGTAGGTAGTGTGCAGGGGAGGGGGTTGCTTGTTGGTACCAACGTGAGTTACCTCATAACTGGGAATGTTGACGGAGAATAACATTGGCGGTCAAAGGTCATAACTACAGCTGCCGATATGAAACACACCCACCGACCATACGCTTGACGGTCATCCTCACCTAGTTGTAACGTGAAATGTTCGGTATCCAAATTAAAATTTTCTGGCTGCCAACAATTCCAGCTATACAGCACAGCTCCATAGCCACACCCCTCCCCATATTTCTATGTCAGTTGTCCACAAAAGCTATCTCGGTGTTTTAGCCACAGCTCTAACAAATAGTGAGGAGCCAACCCATCTCACATTCTTGATATATATGAACTGTAAATGCTGGCTGTTAAGCTGGGGCATATCAGCCAACAAGAAAATGGATGCATAACAATGAGCAAGAGTTGGACAACCAATGCTCATGCGCAGACATAATCAATTCTGAGGAGTATGTAGTTAGAAGAGAAGGAGAAGATGAACGTTCAACCGTTACCGAACAGAACCTGGCGAGTGTTGGGCATGGAAATCCTGTGTACAAATTTGTCGAATCACCCAAACTGGGAGAAACAATGAGTGTTGAGCAGGAGACGTAGTTGCGATCAACGCCCGACAAATAGAGGATATAACCAACAGTCAAGTAGGTGCTTAACATAGATACTGGCCAACCAGGTACGTCCAGTACTATTTAACACATAGTAAGCATCCACATAGCAAGCACCTAATATGGCCTTTTCAGTAATCTGGGATTAGCCAGTGTATGTGTAGAAAGCGTCCAATATATGGATCGTCGAAAATAGCCCTAGCCTTCGGCTGAAAAGGAGGAAAGAGATGATGACCCACTTGCCAACTTGGATGTTTTAGAGAATGGGAGAATCAAGAATACCAAAATAGCTCGAGCAGGGACACTGACTGGATGTTAAAAGCAAGCAAACGATTGCTTAGTGCTATCCCTAACCTTGCTGACTTCATTTCAAGTGATCATGTGACAGTGGATGTGCATCACCTCATCAACAGTGCCAGTGTCATGTTGCAAGTGCCCATTGTATATATGTGTTGCCAGGCAATCCACCCATCTGATTTTATGGTGAAGGGTTAAAGGTCGAGCATGTGGGCATTCATTGAGTGCAATGTGCTTTACAGAATATGTGCTTGTTTAGAGCAGAATATACAAAAAGCTGTGTACTCGTTGTGAAGGTGTGATAAATTGGAAGAATGCATCTCTGTGGGCCAGATTACTGCATGCATTTTTCTTGCCTTTCATGTATGTTTTGTTTATGTAGCATTCGCTGAAGGGATTTGAACTTGGAGGGCTGCAGATTATGAGCATCCAGGATGTTACGCCAATACCTCACAACGGTTGCAGACCAAAGAAGAAAAGGCGCGTATAAATGGCCTAGCCAATATACTTCTTACATTTAGTGCTAGTTAGTCAAAACAAATTTTTGATTATATATGTATGTATGTTTGTATGTATGAAGCAAAAAAAACGAGAGAAAAAATATATATTATTTGTCATGGCAACAAGCTATTGTTTAGATCACCCCAGTTAGATGCCCCCTTTAAAGTTGAGTAATCTAACACTTGTACTATTACCGACACTATTTGCATGTACTTTAAGGATAGGCACTACTTCAAGCGTGCTGTAGCACCTAAGGGGTTATTTTATAATACTTTGTCTAGATGAAATCGTCCACTAGTTTCAGCTTTGAATGTTGTAAATGATGTTCCCATGCCACGTCGCATTTAGGAAGCTTGTGACAACCCTAGACCTCTACAAGAAGTGTATTTTGTATTGGCAGCAATGGATATGACATCGCTGCATCAACAAATCAGGTGGGTGGCCCACCCAGTGCCTACATACTTCCTAGTCCCGAGTCTCGCCCGCAAGGGCAACTGACTATATGATCAGCTTTCTTGTGCTTGGTTATATTTACAAACATCCCTGGACAGTGATTATTTGCGTAACTCAACTCGATATAAACATAAATAAAGCTCAAAGGTAATTAGCCAGAGGTGCTAGAAGTGTTGTTGCTAAAACTGACATTTGCTCACCCGATGTTTTGCTCTAGCCTCCATCAGTATTGCATCTATATATCTGTTAACCGAGTTCTTAAATATGAAATGATGCTTCCGGGATGCTAAAGAGAAGGATAAAGCAGTATCATTAAAAACAAGTGTATGAATACCTACACAATGAATTAGGTGGTGCGTGGCATGTATGACACTTGTAATAAAATGGAATTTTAAAGTCATAGAATATTAACATGGTCGGCTTGACCTGATGGCGCAAGAGGTTCAAATTTGACTGCAGCTACAGGCTCAATATAAGTGTGAAGTTTCTTGGCTGCTGGTGCCATCAACAAATTCTCTTCATCTACTGCAGACGTCGCCTTCATTAATACCACATCATCATCTCCCTTGTTTGTCATCTGTTCAGTCTTCACTCTCTTTGGACTAGGAGAACTACTTCCAATCTTCAGGAAGTAGATGAGAGATTTTGAAGTGCTTCCATAGTTCTTTCTTTTTCTCTGCTTAGCATTTGTGTCAGCAGAGAAGGCAGGTTTGGTTACACAAGGGAGATCACCTTTGATTAGAGTTGGAGATGAACTGTCACTCACAAGTGGTAATAAGTTATCTCCCTCGAGATCGTACTGCTTCATAATTTCAATATGGACGTACCACGTTGGTTTACCAAGGAGTGTTCGTATTTCCTTCACAGCAATGGCCCGAATCTTCATTTCCAGCTGGCGTTTAGAAATGCCCGATATAGCTTCGTATTCCTGGAAGTCTAGATGAGTTTTATTCCTCTTCGGAGTGCTGTCTATTATTTGATTAATGTTATTGATTTTGTGAGATGCAGCACCATCGGTCATAACCGTGTCATCTTTTGAATCCAGAGATGGAGTCTCTCTCGAGTTCTTCCAAACTCTAGCCCCCCAGTGAGCCCGAAACAGCTTTATGATCTTGACCATACCCATGGAACTTTTATGTACAAAGTGGATTAGATCAGGCATGGCTGTGAACAGAAGCAAATGGAGAATTCTGAATAAGACGTGCTACTAGACAATGTTTATGACAGTGCGAAACAATTGAAGATCTATCACCTCACCATCTTCAGGGAACAATAACATACCTTGTTGGAGGTGGTCAGAGGACGACTCTAAACTGCTCTCTCCTTTACTTTCCATGGGACAAGGGATGGGGAGAGGTACAAGAGACACTGCTGAAAATTGTAACAGGAAAGCTTCATCACATGAAACACTTCCACCGGGTGAGGGTGTCGTGTCAATCATCTGTGGATGAAGCCAAAGTGGGCCAATCTTCTTCTTGCTCAAGACCTGACACTTCCTAGCAAACTCGGCCTCCCATGCTTTGGCCTTGGCCAATTGACTGTTCTTTCTCTCTTGAGGCTGGAAACGGCATACATTTGGGGGTGAATCAGAGAGAAGGTTGACGTCAATTAAATTTAGTACATACATCGTTGAAATCAGTATTTGGGTAGACCAAACCATCTTCAGTGTCGCTATGATCCCCTTCATCGTTGGAGAGATAGCCATGGGGGACAAAGAAACCATCATCATCCTCCTCCTCCTCCCCATCCATCTCTTTATACTCATCCTGTGGTTAAACACAAACCAAGGGAGAAGGAGAGCGTCATAAATACAGGTGTGAATAAACAGGTAAGAGTCGTCACTAACTTCACTGTTAGATATACTCTCTCCAGGTTCTTCTTCCTCCCACTCCTCATCACTATCCATACTGTAGTCAAGCAGATCCTACACATCAATTAGTTGCAGTCAGTAGCTTTACATTGGTAATACCCACAGTTACTCGGTAATACCCACAGCCACCAACAAACGTAAACCTGCTCCACAGTCACTCACCATCATCACAATAACCACACCTCTCCACTCACACTGTCCATCTTGAATGGGTTCCTGGGATTGATGTTGCCTCTTCGTTTGGACCAGCTCCCATAATAGGCGGGACGGTAGTTCTCATGGAACTGTAACAGTTTAAATTTCGGGATTTCCTCTTTCCGAATGCCATCCCAAGCTTGACAGGATTCTGCATCAACTTCCACCGATAATGTAGCCCGTTCACTTCTAGGCGTCCGGTTAGTATTGCTCTTGCCAAATCTTGACCTACTAGTCTGCAAGTAGTTGAGAGTGCTATCCTGATCTTCTAGGAGACAGTCAAACTTGGATGTGTCCTGAAGAGGAAGACGAGATGGACTGGCCAGTGTCATCCCATCCTTGACAGAGAAAGGGGTCAGCATTGTCTGAGAAGCAGCAAGCTCCTACAAGAACAAGAAATGATTGCCTCAGGGTTTATTCAAATTTACAGTTAGGAAGGGCAAAGGGCTCGAAGAAGACAAATAGTGCGTTACATGTCCAGTATTTCCATGTCCAGTATTTCCACAAATAATCCAGGAAACTTGGGATTATCCTGCGATGTCTCAACAAGGGTTACTAACTCTATAGAACATACATTGTGGAATCAGTGTCAGGGCTATTCTAGGACTAGGGGTATTCTATGGCTAGAGCTGGAGGTGTTCTAGGGCTAGGAGTGTTTAGGGCCTAATGATTAAACACTTCTGGGTTCCATTTATAGTCACGTTTACTAAGGATACCCAGAATCCCAGGATGTCCAAATAAAAAGTTGAGGTAGTACCGGATGTCCCTCAGATAGTAAAGTCATGAAAAGTACACGTAGACAACTCTTTCTAATACCACTCCGATATATATATATATTTTTAAAGGTGAAGTGCACAGTTATTTCTCCCTCTCTTCTTACCCTTTTTACTGCAGGTTTCTTGATTTCAGTGAAGAATGATCGAAACCTCATCTTTGCTTGGTTCTCCCTGCGTAGTTTCTCTTCCTTCAGCTGCTCTTTTTCCTCTAGCTTCTTCTTCCTCTCTTCTTCTTTTTGCTTCTTTTCATCCTCTTTCTTTTTTCTCTCTGCCTCTCGCTTCTCTCGCCGCTCTTTCTTTTCTAGTTCTTCTAGTTCTTTCTTCTCACGACGTTCCTTCATCTCCTGCTCCATTTTCTGCTGCTTCTCCCTGTAAATAGTGGATTCCAGTTCAATTTATCAACACCACTTTTTAAAAAAACCCCAGAAAATATTTTTTAAAAAACAGACCTCTTTTCCTCCTCCTTCTTTCGGTTTTCAGCATCTCTCTTGGCCTTCAACTCTGCCTTTTCTAGGCTTTTGGCATCTCTCTTGGCCTTCAACTCTGCTTTCTCCCTTTCCTTCTGTGCCTTGATAGCCACTCTTTGTTCTTTGGTGAGTTTTATCTTCAGAGAAAATTTAGTAACAAACCATGGCCACAAAACCACAAAATTAAAAATAACCATGGTTCATAGGGTAGGCATGAAGATATGAGAATTAATGGCTGAATGGGTGTTTGGTTAGAGCTTGGTTTCAGTCCTGTACTCTTAACTCTATCCCTACCTAGCTTTAGCGTTATGCTGATAACCATTGTTCGACCACACCCACCCACTCATTTTTACATTGCTTGGTGCCATATTTGATAGCCTTCCTCTCCACCCCCCCCCCCCCCCCCCCCCCCACTACAATATCAACATGAACAAAAAATAAATAGTGACCAATATGCACACATGATGATGCCATACCTACCAATGAGAGGTTAGTCTGAGAATCTGCATGAGTAGTAATAGTGTTATTCTTGTTGCAGGTGGACAATGAGCAGTTTGCCTCCAATCGTGGTGATGTAGCACAAGCTTTCTTGGAGGTTGAAAAGATTTCAGAGACTGATGGTTGGATGGAAATAGAAGCAGGAAGAACACTGTTGCCCATCGTAAGATCTTTATAACTAGAGGGCTGTGCATTATTGGTTTCCATTACCCACAAAGCTGTAATTGGAGAAGAAATGAGATGGAAAGAGAGAGAAGGAGCAAAAGCTCATCGTGAGTATTTGAGTGTTTGCCATAAGCCACAAAATACCGCTAATCAAAACACAACTAAGTGCTGATGGCAATATACTCATAGTTGCCAGATGTCCTGAATATCATGTGAGGGACTTGACACTTCGTATATTCCTATCTCTGGCAGGTAATCAAAGTGCAAAAAAACACCGAGTGTTAGTGCCAAATACCTTGATTGTGTGGATCATCGGCTAAGACGCCGGTTTCGCCACCAGCATTGCCAAAACACTCCATCATCTCTTCCAGCTTGATTATACCGTGTTAGAGAGACGAGTTGATGGTGATTGTATGCGCAGGTTACACACTGGCTCCACGAAACTAGACTGAACTCAACAGTAGCTGCCGCTAAACAGGTGACGCACCTAACGGAGCGGTGACAGTTACCGCTCTGGGCCGCAGGTTTGGCGCCAATTTCGTTAAGGTGGGGCGCATGCTCAGTGGGAGAATGAAAAAAAAGCCGCCAGATATCCGCGCGCTCCCCCCCACCTTCCTGTGTGCAAATTAACGGATATGTGTCACGTAGGTGTTGGCTATGAATAACGATTATCAAATTATGCTAATTGGACGTTTGACTTGAGCTAGCTTAGGTGTGTGTCGGTTCCAGCCCTGTATCCATGGTCGACTTATTAGTTCTAGTAGCTAGAAGAATTAAGCAGCACGTAAATTAACAGCCCGTCTATTAACAAGTTATGAGAGTCTAGTGTTTTAGCTATTTGAGAGCACGCTGAGAAACTGTATTCAGTGTACTAGAGATATACGATCCTGGATCGTGTAATTGAGATCGTTCGCTATCTAAAGTTTTTTGGTACGTTTTGTACATCGCTAGGAAGCTATTTTGAGTTTCTAAATTAACATTGACTGAGCGAATCTGGACTTAGGACGAAGTTTGGGCTATGCAGTGACTCTATGTCGCTATGTGTGTCATTGTACTGCAACCAACCCGACTCAGAGATAAAGCAACTAAGAGCGAGGTAAGTGGATTTCTATGGAGGGAGGGGGGTGCCATTTCACTTGGCTTTTCGAATGTAACTTAGTCCTTGCCCTTTTAGACTAGGGCCATCTTTTTGGTTAATTAGCGGTTGATAGGCTTCACATTCTTTCAGCTGTCCCTGGAGACGAGCCAGCTTGTAGATGATGTCATTGGAATGTCGGTGGCGTGTACAAAAAGTGCAAGATCAGATTGTGTCTGGACTTGGTTTATAAATAGTGCTTGTTTTTGCAACTCCATATTTGGGATGCTGGCATTGGTCCCATGGGATGTACAGTAATACCACACAGTATAACTGAAAGATGAATCCACCAGTGTCATCTGTAATTATGGGCATACTTTTTAAAGTCATTATTATAAAACTCTCACCATGCATACACATATGCAGGTGCCTGGCTGGACTTCATCAGGTAAACACTCTGTAAATATAATGTGAGAGTTATCTTCTGCTAAAATCAGATAGTTATTATTGCATGACTTCCCTTGCTATTGTGATAGTATCATGGTAGTGCTGCCGTATAGTAGTGCTGCCGTATATCAGGAGCCTCTCCAATAGAATTGCCTCCATTGAAGCAAGCAAGTTTGATATAAGAATAGCCTCCATTGAAGCAAGCAAGTTTGATATAAGAATAGCCTCCATTGAAGCAAGCAAGTTTGATATAAGAATCGTCTCCGTTGAAGCAAGCAAGTTTGATAAGAATCGTCTATTGAAGCAAGCAAGTTTGATATAGAATTGCCTCCATTGAAGCAAGCAAGTTTGATATAAGAATAGCCTCCATTGAAGCAAGCAAGTTTGATATAAGAATCGTCTCCGTTGAAGCAAGCAAGTTTGATAAGAATCGTCTCTATTGAAGCAAGCAAGTTTGATATAGAATTGCCTCCATTGAAGCCAGCAAGTTTGATATAAGAATCGCCTCCATTGAAGCAAGCAAGTTTGATATAAGGATCGCCTCCGTTGGAAGCAAGCAAGTTTGATAAGAAATGCCTCCATTGAAGCAAGCAAGTTTGATATAAGAATCGCCTCCTTTGAAGCAAGCAAGTTTGATATAGAATCGCCTCCATTGAAGCAAGCAAGTTTTATATAAGAATCACCTCCATTGAAGCAAGCTAACAAGAACGTCAGAGTCTAAAACAAAACTTATAGCAAAGAAATACATCTAAGAATGCCTTTTTTTGCTGACGAAGAGATTCAGTGTTTCCCATAGGCATGGGTGCATGTGCAGTCTTCCTCTGCAAGAAAAGCTTTCAGAAACAATTTGCCAGAAAGAGTTCCTAGAAGATATCAGTGATCGGTGGTTGTGATTGTCCGGTAATGAACTTGCATAATAGTAACTGCCCTTCCAAGCCCTTCCAATAGTAACCACAAGTAAATTGGACTGAACCTATTAGAGAACAAACATATATATAACTGTACACTGTCTAGATTGATTCATTTGCTTGACATTGACCACCCAAAAATCATCTTGCCCAATTGTTTCCTTTTGTCTCTTTCTTGGCCCTGGCCAAGGGACATAACTGTTGGTGGGTTTCTAGGCCCTAGCTTCATGGGGACGTCTCCCGGTTACCTAGCTTCATGGAGGGGAAAAAGCCCATCTCCTGGGCACCTAGTTCCATGGGGATCGGTACTTAGCTTCATGCTCATGTGTGCCGAGGAGACACAGCTTCACTGGGAGCCCAGGTCATTAGCTAAAACAAATACGCAATTATTTTTGTGAGTCTCAAACGAATGAATTGACCCACACAGACTCTGTATCTTCTAATGAAGTGACTTCTGTATTGTGGCTTGTTTGCTGCGTCGTTATCTTGGCTACTAATAAATAAATAATATTTTTTTAGTGCAAGTACATGTAATGAGATGTATGACGACCTAAAAAAATGTAGTCAAGTATGGTGAGATACAATGACTATTTGAGCAACTTATTGGCAGAAGCACACGAGCCAATCCAATAATCTCTGTAAATTTCTTGTTGCTAGACAAGTCTTCCAACCTTTGTGAATCCCTTTGGCCAATTGATGTTGGGCATGGTGTCCTTCTCATTGTTATGCCAGTCAGGGGACGATGTCCCAAACGGTGTAGCAAGCTATGTTGACATACAAGCTTATCATTGTTCTCGTACAGAAACCCCCTCAGTACTTCAGATGCCTGTTTACTTAACCTGAAAATCCATCATCCCTTTGCACCACTTTAACTGATGGTAACTTTATAATAAATGCTCAACCTGTCCATGTTGCTTGTTCAGGGGAGCATTTATACACATGTACAATATGTAGTTCCCCTGTCTTCGACCTGTTCCAGAACAAGAATTTATCTGTCAGGCAATGTTATGAACAGTTTTGGCATACCATACCTTATGGAAGCTAGCAAGTACGGTGGACTCTTTTTACAGTTCTGGCTCTTTATACATAGTGGGTGTCATGTAAGCATGCTGTATGCAGGATGCAGCCATCTTGAAGGAGGAAGTGAGTACCTTGTGTCTACTGACCCAAACCTCTAAAGGAAATTCTGGTTTTGACCTCAAAATATCAGTCGGATTTGAGTGCTTCCTCCACTCGAGAAGTCCATAAATCTTTTGCTTCCCTCCCCTAAATATGCATACACCTTCTAACTTACACAGCCACACCTCATCATACCGAACAGTGTTAAAAATACCACAGAAGATCGATGCCTTAGAAATTTTACAACATTCTATAAGCATTTCCTTCCTCACCCCCATACCTTTCTTCCCCCCTCCCCCCCCCCCCCCCCCCCCCTCACATTGTGTGATCAGAAGTTATCGATTTTTGACCATATTCTTCGCCGACAAGCTACAAAATGAAGTACCTTTCCTGTCTATCACTGCTCTATCATTGTTCTTTGTGATTACACTTGTTGGCTCTTGAACAGTCTTGAAGTGTAACATTGTAAAGGAGTGGCGATTGAGTTAGGGAAATTGGTGTGTTTATAGGTATTGATAGACGTATAATTCCAAAGTTTATTGAGTATTGCTCTCACAAGGAAGGGTTGACATGGTGATGCATGTACTAATTAATCGCATCATGGATTGAAATTCTATTTGGGATTGGGTGTCAGGCCACATGCCAAGAACTGACCCAAGCACACACACAGATAACATTATTCAACTACCAAGCCCAGCACTGTGTTGGGCAGGAAACGTGAATGCTTATACACATCCCAAACCATGTATAACTCCAGTGGTGGCTTGGTAGATTCCTTTTCTCCCCTGTCTCCAGATGTGTTGATACTGGATCTTTTATTCCAGACAAACTGACCTCTTTTTTTGTTTGTTGACAAAGCAAGCCTGTCATCTCTGAATTTCTAGGAGATTGGTTGTACTGTAGTTGTAGTATGTACATCTCTGTGACTTTCTCTGTGTGAGTTTCTCAGCAAGTTTCTTCAACCCATGGAAACACATTGGGTGTTTTTTTTTGTTTGTTTTCCTCAGCAACTTCCCTTCAAGTTCATTTGAACAGTACATGAAAGGCACCTATTCTAATCATTATTCGTGTGTGTGTGTGTGTGTGTGTGTATAGGTGTGTATAAGATTATGTGGGATATACAGGAGTTGCATATCAACAAGTGGCAGCTGTGTCTTTGCAATGTGAAGTGCATGTCAAGTCATAGGCCCACAAATTGCTGCACTAGGACAATGATGTATCCATGTTTCTCTCTGTTTCCCCTTTGTTAATTATTGTTGGACTGATGATCATCTTGTTACTTGTGTTATGTTATAACTGACCACTTTCCCTCCCCCTCCCACTCTCAGGCCAGTTTCCTACCAAATCAAGTGAAAGAGCAAATCTGAAAGTGTTCTCCAGTCTCCCTCAAAGTCAGGTGAGCAGGTGTAAAAACACCACAGACTAATTACTTGCTGACTTCCCCAGCCGGTTTTAAAAACGTGAGTGGTGGTCATCACGGGGAGGGATGGCCAGTCCGGTTTTGGCCAGACTACTTCCCGTACGTAATTGTTAGATTAATGTGGTTGGTCAGTGTGAGGAGGTGTGCGTGCATTTTCATGCTATTTATAGCTGCTATGAACAGGTGAACGATCGTTTTGTGCAGTGGGTCGAGTGAAATCATATCTTTGTTCACAATGTCACAAGAAAGACTCAAGAACTCGATATTACATGTTCACAAGAATCTCACAGACAAACGTACCGCACTTCCTTGATTTGAACACGCCCTCCATGAGTGTGTGCACCATTTTTCTATCTCGAAAGAAAATGAACATGCCCTCATTAGACTGCACTGCTAGACAGCTCATAGAATGCGCACGTTCTGAAATACAGTAATTGATTTGATGTTGTCAATGACTTTGCAAGTTAGGTGCAACGTAGACAAGCATTTTGATAACTTCTTTCTGTACTAAAATATTATGCCCGCAATTTTGTATACAGCACAAGTGTTAATGTAAAAGGCACGCCCAGACCATGCCCACATCTTGGCCTGACCATCTTAAAATTGCCCGAGCCACCTCTGCATCATATACATAAACACAGTCTTTGATAGAGTACACAGTCCAATGGCAGAAACAGGCAGGTAACCTCATACAGTGTGTAGTAGTACTGACCTGTATGGCGTCTCCAAACAGCATTTATATCTTGTGGCATCTACAACCTGCTGGCCCACCCAATTGGATTCTAGGCCAATTAGGGTTGGCCTGTATGAAGCCATAGATGTGTGTGCGTGCGTGCGTGCGTGCGTGTGTGTGTATGTGTATGTGTGTGTGATGTATGTATGTGTGTGTGTGAGAGAGAGAGTGAGTGTATGAGTGAGTGTATGGTGTGTTTTTGTGTGTGTGGAAAGAAAATGGCTTCTCTTGGTGAATCTAGGCAAAGCCATCTTTCTTTCTTCATCTCGTGTTAATTCAATGCAGCTTCCTGGTTTAGGATTAAAGCTGCCGTAATGTGTGTGTGTGGTGTGTGTGTGTGTGTGTGTGTGTGTGTAAATCCAAAATGTAAACTTGTGCATTCCGATAGTCTCTAATTGCCACGTGTAAGTGAACTGGAACTTTGCCACCTCTGTCTGTATTGTGGCTTAGTTTTGTTTAGTCTATGCATCTCACTTGTCTACCATCAATCAAAAACAGTGGTGCGTTGACATCGATACATAAGTACTACATCTGGCTAAGCTAAGACTTGAGTACAGAGCGAGTAACCTTGGCAGCACAATTAATAACAGCTGCTGTTCAGAAGCATGTGTGGATGTGTGTCATCACACTTGCTCCCATGAATGCTCTCAACATGACGCCTTTCTCTTGTAAGTCCCTGTGTTGCTCTCACTAGCCTCAGGCAATTGAGTTGACTATAGGGAATTAATCAAGTAAGTTATGCATGCACACACTCACATACACTCTACATTATTGAAGGTGGTGTGTGTTTGTGTGTGTGTGTGGGTGGGGGGGGGAGGGGGTGTCAGTTTAAGTCTAAGCAGCAGTAGCTATGGCTGGTTGTCAAGTAGCAAGTGTGTACATAATCATGACTGACTGACATGGGGATTAATCGTGGCCACTCAACCCTACCTGTTATACAAACCAGGCTAATTTTGATGTCGTGGCTGATGATCACTCGAGCCTAACCCCCCAAGGTCAGCGTATGTCATTTGTACTGGCTAATTTTGGTGTGTAGTGCATGTTCACTCCTGACCACAACACTGATGTGTGTATCTCAGCACTTGTCTTTCCCAGTGTGAGCCCAGCAGTAGTAGCCAGGGAGTAATCTGTGTCACATATTTTATGGCTTGCTTCCTTTTAGGTATTTTGTGTGGAGTCTGCTGATTCCCTGCCAAGTCATCAGAAACCACAGCAGCCCTTGTGTTGTGAATTTCATTATTTGCCTGGCAACACTGATTCGAACAGGAAGCCTTGGAATCCATTGTTGCCACCAGCAGAGTTTATTGAGCTATATAAGGAGTTGTCTGGTTCTGTACGGACGATGAGCAAGCCCAGTGGGAAGGAACACTTGGGAATGAACGGTTCTCGGTACGGTCGATACCCACCAGCTGTAGACGATGCAGATGTGCTTGGTAACCGTGATAAACCAAAGACTTTGGCTGGCTTTAGAGAAGACGACTGCACCAGCACAAATAGAGTTCATTCCACTTCTCTCCCATGGCAGACAGAGATGAGCAGCAGCAATGGAGGGAAGTATGTCTTCAATGCCACAGCTTCTGGAGGTGGTGATGACAATGAAGATGGTGGCGGGAAGAATTTGGATGGGGAACAGACTAAAGGGAGCAGTGACAAGGAGAAGGGAGGCTCCGAGTCTGGTAACTCGTCCTCACAGCAATCGGGGGGCTCATCAGGGAGCGTGGGGGGCTCTTCTGGAGGTCCGAGGTCCAGTGGACGTGCTAGAAGTGGTAACAGCGGAAGCAGCGAGAGCGGAGGAGACGATGGAGACGATGGTGAGGACAAGAAGAGGGGTAACTTCAGTCACAGGGGGGATCAGGATGGGGGAAGGTCGGATGGAAGCAAAGGACCCCCGACAAAAAAGCCATCTAAGCAACAGGAAGAGGATGATGAAGCGACCGACAGCGCAGATGAAGGCGGGGGTGAAGAAGACACGCCCAACAGCATGGTCATGGACTTCCACTCTCCATTGGCCCCATCTAATCGCGTAAGAGGTAGCGACGGTGCCTCGGACCCTAATAAATTCTCGGGTGGAAATTTTATTGTGGGTGGTGTCAATAGCGGTGTTGATGGTGTTGGCACGAACAATGGCAGAGGGTCTCATAGAGGCACTTCATCTACCAGTTCCGCTGCCAATCAATTTGAGAGTGGTATTGAGGAATCCTCCTCTCCTCTGAACCCTCCTCATCCTTTACGAGGTCCCACCCCCCCTCATCATCATGGTGGTGGATCGAGCAGACCCGGAACAATAGCCGTAGAGTCCTTGGCTCCTATGGAGATCAACACAGCAGAGCCTTCCAGCAGCACCGTCAGCATGATTGTGGGCTACGGGGTTCCAGCGGCATCAGCCCCGCCTCAGGGGACAGACAATAAGTCTCTTCCGGGATCAGAACTGGGAACGCCCACTCTAGATTGCCCATCGCCAATGACTGAGGAGAAAACTACCGTGAGTGCCACGCCTTTGCTGTCTCCTGCTCTCTCTCTTCTTCCTCAGGTATGTCTAAGGGCAGATTGCTATGCCAGCATAAAGGGATAAAGAGATGCAGGGTTCATGCATAGTTCAGTGGGGCCTGTATAAGCCAATTAAGTGCAAGCATAAACCATGTACTGCATAAATGGTGGGATTTTCCACAGGAGGAGAGCAATTACCATGTTCAATTTCTTTTAGTTGTGGGTTTTGGTGGTGGTTTGGGGTTGGCCTTAGTAGTAGCGGTGTGCTTTTGTAGCTACAGGCTTCAAAGATTGGCAAGACCACACCTTGCTGCTGTTTATATAGAAATGAGCAGGCCTATTACATCAGGTGTGTGTTTTCTGGTCAGCATGCCCTCCCCCCTCCCCCTCCCCCTCCCCCTGTAAGATTTGCCTGCTCTGTTATTTATGGTGCAAATGGACCCTTCTTATTGTGACCAGTGTCTCCCATATGAATTTCTGCTATATACCGTCTGTTGCATGGTTGCATCTAAATGTCTCTGAAGACTCCACGAGTCCTGCTCTACAATGCATGAATACTGCCATTCAGTTTGCATGAATACCTTCTGCAAGTCCATTCTAGATACATCCAGCAACTGCCATTGGCATGTTTATCATTACTACTTGACTGTCTATAATTAATTTGATTCACGGAAGACTGGGAGGGGATCTTATTGAAGGAGGGAAGGCGGGAAGCATAAAACGATAAGGAATGGAGTTAAGATAATTTGTTGATTTTTTTTGTGTGTGTGTGTGTGTGTGTGTGTGTGTGTGTGACTCAAGGTTTCAAAATGATCTTTATTGATACACAGAGTTTCCTGAAAGTGGAACATTATATATCCACTTTCTGGAATTTTATCACATTAGCAGTGGATCTAAACACACACACACACACACACATACACACACACATGCACACACACGCATGCACACTCACACACACATGCATGCACACTCACACATACATACACACACACAATGTGTGTGCATATACTTTATATGGCAATCCCACTGGAAATTTAATTTAAAAACAAATACTTATGACTACTAGTTGTAGGACAGCTTGTGACCTGAACTCGGGTTAGGCTGAGAGTGTGAGGGATACGCATGTTCCTCTGGGTCAGGCTGAGAGTGTGTGGGACATGAGAATGTTCCTCCTTTTGATAGTGAGGAGGACCTGACTAGTCAGTATAATGTGCAGTGGTCCTGCCTGAGCCTATTATAATGTGCAGTGGTCCTGCCTGAGCCTATTATAATGTGCAGTGGTCCTGCCTGAGCCTATTATAATGTGCAGTGGTCCTGCCTGAGCCTATTATAATGTGCAGTGGTCCTGCCTGAGCCTATTATAATGTGCAGTGGTCCTGCCTGAGCCTATTATAATGTGCAGTGGTCCTGCCTGAGCCTATTATAATGTGCAGTGGTCCTGCCTGAGCCTATTATAATGTGCAGTGGTCCTGCCTGAGCCTATTATAATGTGCAGTGGTCCTGCCTGAGCCTATTATAATGTGCAGTGGTCCTGCCTGAGCCTATTATAATGTGCAGTGGTCCTGCCTGAGCCTATTATAATGTGCAGTGGCCCTGCCTGAGCCTATTATAATGTGCAGTGGTCCTGCCTGAGCCTATTATAATGTGCAGTGGTCCTGCCTGAGCCTATTATAATGTGCAGTGGTCCTGCCTGAGCCTATTATAATGTGCAGTGGTCCTGCCTGAGCCTATTATAATGTGCAGTGGGCCTGCCTGAGCCTATTATAATGTGCAGTGGTCCTGCCTGAGCCTATTATAATGTGCAGTGGTCCTGCCTGAGCCTATTATAATGTGCAGTGGCCCTGCCTGAGCCTATTATAATGTGCAGTGGTCCTGCCTGAGCCTATTATAATGTGCAGTGGTCCTGCCTGAGCCTATTATAATGTGCAGTGGTCCTGCCTGAGCCTATTATAATGTGCAGTGGTCCTGCCTGAGCCTATTATAATGTGCAGTGGTCCTGCCTGAGCCTATTATAATGTGCAGTGGTCCTGCCTGAGCCTATTATAATGTGCAGTGGTCCTGCCTGAGCCTATTATAATGTGCAGTGGTCCTGCCTGAGCCTATTATAATGTGCAGTGGTCCTGCCTGAGCCTATTATAATGTGCAGTGGTCCTGCCTGAGCCTATTATAATGTGCAGTGGGCCTGCCTGAGCCTATTATAATGTGCAGTGGTCCTGCCTGAGCCTATTATAATGTGCAGTGGTCCTGCCTGAGCCTATTATAATGTGCAGTGGGCCTGCCTGAGCCTATTATAATGTGCAGTGGTCCTGCCTGAGCCTATTATAATGTGCAGTGGGCCTGCCTGAGCCTATTATAATGTGCAGTGGTCCTGCCTGAGCCTATTATAATGTGCAGTGGTCCTGCCTGAGCCTATTATAATGTGCAGTGGGCCTGCCTGAGCCTATTATAATGTGCAGTGGTCCTGCCTGAGCCTATTATAATGTGCAGTGGTCCTGCCTGAGCCTATTATAATGTGCAGTGGTCCTGCCTGAGCCTATTATAATGTGCAGTGGTCCTGCCTGAGCCTATTATAATGTGCAGTGGTCCTGCCTGAGCCTATTATAATGTGCAGTGGTCCTGCCTGAGCCTATTATAATGTGCAGTGGTCCTGCCTGAGCCTATTATAATGTGCAGTGGTCCTGCCTGAGCCTATTATAATGTGCAGTGGTCCTGCCTGAGCCTATTATAATGTGCAGTGGGCCTGCCTGAGCCTATTATAATGTGCAGTGGTCCTGCCTGAGCCTATTATAATGTGCAGTGGTCCTGCCTGAGCCTATTATAATGTGCAGTGGTCCTGCCTGAGCCTATTATAATGTGCAGTGGTCCTGCCTGAGCCTATTATAATGTGCAGTGGTCCTGCCTGAGCCTATTATAATGTGCAGTGGTCCTGCCTGAGCCTATTATAATGTGCAGTGGTCCTGCCTGAGCCTATTATTGTGCAGTGGTCCTGCCTGAGCCTATTATAATGTGCAGTGGGCCTGCCTGAGCCTATTATAATGTGCAGTGGTCCTGCCTGAGCCTATTATAATGTGCAGTGGTCCTGCCTGAGCCTATTATAATGTGCAGTGGGCCTGCCTGAGCCTATTATAATGTGCAGTGGTCCTGCCTGAGCCTATTATAATGTGCAGTGGGCCTGCCTGAGCCTATTATAATGTGCAGTGGTCCTGCCTGAGCCTATTATAATGTGCAGTGGTCCTGCCTGAGTCTATTATAATGTGCAGTGGGCCTGCCTGAGCCTATTATAATGTGCAGTGGTCCTGCCTGAGCCTATTATAATGTGCAGTGGTCCTGCCTGAGCCTATTATAATGTGCAGTGGGCCTGCCTGAGCCTATTATAATGTGCAGTGGTCCTGCCTGAGCCTATTATAATGTGCAGTGGGCCTGCCTGAGCCTATTATAATGTGCAGTGGTCCTGCCTGAGCCTATTATAATGTGCAGTGGGCCTGCCTGAGCCTATTATAATGTGCAGTGGGCCTGCCTGAGCCTATTATAATGTGCAGTGGTCCTGCCTGAGCCTATTATAATGTGCAGTGGTCCTGCCTGAGCCTATTATAATGTGCAGTGGGCCTGCCTGAGCCTATTATAATGTGCAGTGGTCCTGCCTGAGCCTATTATAATGTGCAGTGGTCCTGCCTGAGCCTATTATAATGTGCAGTGGTCCTGCCTGAGCCTATTATAATGTGCAGTGGTCCTGCCTGAGTCTATTATAATGTGCAGTGGTCCTGCCTGAGCCTATTATAATGTGCAGTGGTCCTGCCTGAGCCTATTATAATGTGCAGTGGGCCTGCCTGAGCCTATTATAATGTGCAGTGGTCCTGCCTGAGCCTATTATAATGTGCAGTGGGCCTGCCTGAGCCTATTATAATGTGCAGTGGTCCTGCCTGAGCCTATTATAATGTGCAGTGGTCCTGCCTGAGCCTATTATAATGTGCAGTGGTCCTGCCTGAGCCTATTATAATGTGCAGTGGTCCTGCCTGAGCCTATTATAATGTGCAGTGGTCCTGCCTGAGCCTATTATTGTGCAGTGGTCCTGCCTGAGCCTATTATAATGTGCAGTGGGCCTGCCTGAGCCTATTATAATGTGCAGTGGTCCTGCCTGAGCCTATTATAATGTGCAGTGGTCCTGCCTGAGCCTATTATAATGTGCAGTGGGCCTGCCTGAGCCTATTATAATGTGCAGTGGTCCTGCCTGAGTCTATTATAATGTGCAGTGGTCCTGCCTGAGCCTATTATAATGTGCAGTGGTCCTGCCTGAGCCTATTATAATGTGCAGTGGGCCTGCCTGAGCCTATTATAATGTGCAGTGGTCCTGCCTGAGCCTATTATAATGTGCAGTGGTCCTGCCTGAGCCTATTATAATGTGCAGTGGTCCTGCCTGAGCCTATTATAATGTGCAGTGGTAAGCACATTCATGGAACTCGTGCCCAGCATTCCGTGACAGTATAGACCTCTGCAGTAGGTGTGGCTGCAATTGCCTATAATTAGAATAAACTTTTGAATACACAAGCCTTATTATAGCCTTCTCAATAATCAACTTCAAATTGTATTCTCTCGACGTTTCGACTAGATGGTCTAGCCTTCATCAGGAATCGCACATGCATGGCGTGATGGGTAAGTAGCTCCCACAGCACAGGTGTGAACACTGATTAGTTGAAACGTTGGCTTAAAAAATTAATCTAGATAGACTGTAAAGCACATGATGTCAGCTGAGAGTAATCAATCTTACATGATTAGTTGTTGAACACCAGATTAGTGCTAAACTCCCTTCAATGTTGATGACCTTTATTTTAAGCTGTACTTCTTTCAATGTTGACCTCCAGCATTCTGTTGTGTATACTAGCGAGTTTAAAAGTTTGTATAACCAGCAGGTTTGGTTGTTTTAGGGAAGCAGCTGGTTATTGCATGGGCCTACATTTAATCTTATCAAGCCTTGCTTTGGCAGACAATGAGGGGGGGGGGGGGTCTTTACGCAGCCACTGGGTGAAGTAAGTCCTGGCCAGAGTGCTCTTTTCTAGCCAGTGTTTCTAGCCCGAGTGTGTGTGTGTGTTTTCTAGTTGGGGGGTCTTTACGCATCAGGTACACACACACACACACGTACACAGGTTGAGCCACTGGGTGAAGTCAGTCCTGTCTTTTCTAGCCAGAGTGTGTGTGTTTTCTAGTGTTATGCAATGTTTTCTAATCCTGTCAAAGTGTTTGCATGTCCACACTTCAGACAAGTTGCACTTTGCTTTGCTGTTATGCCCGCCCGTATTCTGTGTGTGTATTGAAACACACAACACATGACCCTAATCTCAATGTTTGTAAACAAGTGCCCCAGCCAACTCTCTCTCGCTTTCTTCTTTAATTCCCCTTTTCCTCCACTTTCCTTTTCTCGTCCTTCTAATTTTCTTCCCTCGCCTTACTTCCCAAAACACTTCCCCCGTCCGTCTCTTCGCAGCTGGTTCCTAGCAGTGGTGTTCCCTCCGGCACGATCCTACCACGTTCCAATGCGGGAATGGGCCTCCCTTTCGGTCCCTCCATTCCCCCTCCTCCTTCCCTTTCTTCCGCAGGAAGATTCAACCCTCTGCCATTTGAGACGACATGGACTTGGCAACCACCTTACAGGTATGTATGGCGCATGTTAGATATAAATGGCAGAGTATTTTATGCATGATGTGCCCATGTAACACACCTACACCACTTGCAGCCCTTTCCCACTTCCTACCAGCCACTCTGGAAGCGTGGCCACCACACCTGTTGTACCACTGATGGACTCCTCGTTCCTAAGGCCGGGGACAACCGCAAACTTGCCGGCTACCATTTGTCATGAGTCTGAAGGTGAGAGAGCGGGGGAACGTGGGGTGTGGGGGTTGGTGGGTGTGTGTGGATGGGTTGGAAAAGGTGGAAGAAAGGTGAAAAATATTCTGTTGTTGTGCACAATGAGTTGTTGTTTCAGTAGTCATAGTAATCTATAGCTACATGCTCACTTTGTGAATGCAGAGAGCCACCCTGGTCCTCATTTTGGGTGTTGCTCTTTAGGGTATTCAAGCATCATAATATTATCAGCCTCAGTTGATTAAGCTGTGGCATGTCATGTGACTTGGTTGGCCTCTGTCTGTGGTCGAGTCACTTCCTGGGAGATAGCCAGTACAGTGTTTTGTTTGTGGTGGCTAGGATGTTTTAGTTGAAATAATTTTGCTATAGGAGGGTTGTGATCATTGAATGGGGTGGTTGCTTTAGCCTATTGTTGAGTGGGCTGCTTGGAGAGGCTCTCTACCCTCTGACATATGAAGAAGTGGAAACCATAGATCTTAGCTCACCATAGATCTTAGCTCACCTCTCAAGTACTGTGAAGTTGCCATTTCCCCCCTCTTTTTTCCCCCTTTTTAATTCCTTTTTAAAATGAAATCTCCAAATGTCTAGAGGCTCTGTCTTATGTTACTAAGCACTATGGTAAGCACTATGGTATGCAGTGCCTAGACAACTCCCATTTAGTTACTCCGCGTGTTTTGGTTATGGAGTTGTGTGTGTGTGTGTGTGTGTGCGTGCGTGTGTGTGTGTGGTCATGCTTTGTGAACTTCCAAAAGCGATAAGCACCAATCATAACCTCGTTAGACCTCTTTTTTATTTTATTATTCAAGTGCATTGATCAAGTATGTAACACACGACCACTCATAAACTTCCACCTCATTAGCACCGAAGTTCTGAGTGCTGGGTTAGAAGCTTATGCCTTGTGCCAGTCACAGCAAATCTTCAAAGAGGTTGCACATCGCTTGGCTGACATCTGTTGCCAAGTGGGTGGGAGGATCCCAGATAATTTGAAATTTAGTGCTCGGCTGGGGTAATGTAATGGGTTGTAACTAAGCCACATATGCATGTGTGTGTGTGTGCGCGTGTATAGGGCAATGTCGACCGGTAGGGCAATCTTGACGGGTAGCCCGTAGTTGTGACTTCCACCAATTATCGTGTTTTTCTGGAGATTTCTGCATTCCTTAGCATTCTAGTGAAGTAGTAATTGGATGCGTGTGGCTCCGAGATTCTTACGAGGGCTCGTGGAATGTTTTGTTGTTGTTGTTGTTGTTATTGGCATTAATTAGTTGGTTCTGACGGTCGGCCCCTATCGGGTTACAAAGCAGCAGTTACAGTTGCGATATGGCCATTAAGCTTACAACTTACAACGTATAGTTGCCAGCATGTGGGTGGGCTTGAACAAAGTAGTATTCGGTCAATGTGGCTAGAGTAATGAATGGCTTCACTGGTCATTGAGCAAGTTATTACCGGAATAATGGACTAGAATAAATGCGTCAGCATTTGAGGAGAAAGTGGAAGGGAAGAAAATATGCCACCGTAGAGCTCCGCCGATCTGAGTCTTGGGCACAGCCAGCCAGATGTCCATGCAGCATGGCTTTGGCCGGTGACTAGTGTGTGTGCGAAGCCTTCATTTCTTCCTTGTTTTGTCTGGATGGAAATTTTATCAGCCAACTTTCAAGCGTACGTCTCAAAGCTGAGAAGGAATTGCGGGATCATGCAGTGAGCGTGGAGGCGCGTTTTCAGTGGAGGATGCCAGGTCTTGACGGCATCCCGCCACCCAACTCCTCCTCAAGTCCCAGGGCATCTGTAGTTGAGATCTGTAGATAAAGCTCGGCAATAATCGCAAGGAGCGAGTGGGTCGTGACAGCCGATGTGTTGTGTGTTTCGAAACCAAGTACGTGCATAGGATAGAGGTTCAATGGATAGTTGTGAAGTTTTAGGTGGGGAGAGGGAATGTCCGTTCGTGCACATGCACACACAAGCAAACACACACACACACACACACATGCGCACAAATACATTGTGTCAGAGCAGGAACATGGCAGTACCTATTCATATGCTTGGCTTCTAAGTGCCTATCACTATTGTGGTTGCCACTATAATAATAATACCATCTGCACCCCCTTTCCCCCCCCCTCCCCCCCCCCCCCCCTTTTTTTTTTGAATGCGTGTGAGAGTGTATGTGCGTCTGCTCTTCCTAAAGTCTTTAAGAAGCTGCTGTTTGACATATTGGACACAGCTATGCTCTCATCTAGCATTGATTTGTTCTCACTTGTACATAGGCACTATCTAATTACACTCTGTACGAGGTATTTGTGAAGCCCTTCACTGAGCTGCTTGGAAGAAATGCCTCATTGATTAATTGTAATGGAGAACTAGAAAGTAGTGCCTGACTGTGTATAAATAGCTGATTGGGAATTAAGAAGTTAGCCATCGTCGAGAGCTAAGGTATCAAAAAGGTATCAGCATTCATGTGGGCATATCCCTTGTCACTTTCGGGGCCATTTATGGGACAAGTTTGGCGGTCTGGAACATAATGTAATAAGGCCTTCTTCCTGTGAGAGTTCACACAGGAAAAAAAAAATATTTGAGAAATTGCTGCCAATTAAGCTCTGTGTAAAGAAGCCACTTACTTACACGAATGCGTCATGCGTTCCTTTTTGGTGTTGTCCGCTTGGGACGGGAACTGAGGTGTTGAATTAAGGAGCTCTTATATGGCCCATGATGCTGTGGATGACTACGGGACGTCCATAAAGCTGTGGATGACTACGGGACACTCTTGATGCTGTGGATGACTATGGGACGTCCATAATGCTGTGGATGTCTACGGGACACCCATAATGTTGTGGATGACTACGGGACGCCCATGACGTTGTGGATGACTACAGGACCGCCCATGATGCTGTGGATGACTACAGGACCGCCCATGATGCTGTGGATGACTACGGGATGCCCATGATGTTGTGGATGACTATGGGACATCCATAATGCTGTGGATGACTACGGGACGTCCATGATGTTGTGAATGACTACGGGACGCCCATGATGTTGTGGATGACTATGGGACGTCCATAATGCTGTGGATGTCTACGGGACACCCATAATGTTGTGGATGACTACGGGACGCCCATGACGTTGTGGATGACTACAGGACCGCCCATGATGCTGTGGATGACTACAGGACCGCCCATGATGCTGTGGATGACTACGGGATGCCCATGATGTTGTGGATGACTATGGGACATCCATAATGCTGTGGATGACTACGGGACGTCCATGATGTTGTGAATGACTACGGGACGCCCATGATGTTGTGGATGACTATGGGACGTCCATAATGCTGTGGATGTCTACGGGACACCCATAATGTTGTGGATGACTACGGGACGCCCATGACGTTGTGGATGACTACAGGACCGCCCATGATGCTGTGGATGACTACAGGACCGCCCATGATGCTGTGGATGACTACGGGATGCCCATGATGTTGTGGATGACTATGGGACATCCATAATGCTGTGGATGACTACGGGACGTCCATGATGTTGTGAATGACTACGGAACGCCCATGATGTTGTGGATGACTATGGGACGCCCATGACGATGTGGATGACTACAGGACGCCCATGATGCTGTGGATGACTACAGGACACCCATGATGCTGTGGATGACTAAGGGTTGCCCATGATGCTGTGGATGGCTACGGGACGCCCATGATGCCGGGGATGACTACGGGACGCCCATGATGCTGGGGATGACTAAGGGTTGCCCAAAGTAAAAAATTAAGTTACGACCTAATACTCGTTAGGATTGGGTAGGGTTAGGTAAGCAACAACTTCGAACATCTGTAGGTACCCCAGAATTATTCACTGGGCCACTCCGAAATAGCTATGGCCAACTTGCTCAATCTTGAGTGGGGGAGTCAACAAGTTTTCTGAGCTGCTACTCGACTAAATACTGACAGCTAAGACAACAACAACAGTGACCAGGACTCTGTTGGTGGAGTGTAAAATCTTTAGCTAGAGTTGAGTTAGTTGCATTTGTGCATGCCTGGCTACCTGGTAGCTGTGCTCCAATTTTCTGGGGTCCTGGTGGTAGCTGTGTTCCAGTTTTCTGACTTGGTAGCTGTGCTCCAGTTTTCTGACTTGGTGTGCTGCAGTTTTCTGGGTACTGACTTGGTGTGCTGCAGTTTTCTGGGTAGCTGTGCTCCAGTTTTCTGTGTAGCTGTGCTCCAGTTTTCTGTAGTCCTGCTAGCTGTGTGTGCTCCAGTTTTCTGGCTACCTGGTAGCTGTGCTGCCAAATGGAGGGTGGTTTCAGCTGATATTAACTTCAAAAGGCCTCCCAGCATGCCTTCCATGAACCCTTCTCACTAAGGTGATAAACCGGCAGACCAAGGAAGTATGTGTGGGGGGGGGGAGAAACACTTGGAAAGCATCTCCAAGATCTATCTACATATGTCTGTCCTATCTCTTCTGTTTTCTACCTCTCATCACTTTACGTGCAATAGGTCCATTCATAGAGAGTACCAGTAGACTCAAGTGTTCCAATGCATGTTCCACGATAACTCTGTTTCTTGATTTTGGTAAAAGCCGTTGGCGAGTGTCGACGATGCAATCATCCAGCTGAAGTGCTGTTTTATAACCAGCGATGCGTAAAGCTTTCCCTCTACATTGCTCGGGTTATACTCAAAATGAATGACCCTGCTCAGTTCCGCTGTTTGGTTTGTGGACTTCTTATTCCTGGGCAACTGTTGCCAAGTCCGCTGTAACCGATCATCTGCCAAAATACCTGCCGTTTGATTGGTGGAGTTTTCCCGAGAACTGTAGCCAAGTCCTTGAAGGAGGTTGTAAAGTGGCTGACCTGAATGGTTACCTCAACATTAGCAACAAGATATGGCATGTGCTGATTTATGTGTTTTGGACAATGGTGGTATACATGAGCACAGACAACAATAGCAACAAGTGTGGCGTGTGCTGATAATGTATTTGGTTCAACAACAATAAAGTTCTGAGTTGGACTCTGTAGAACTCTGGTGTCCGCTCAACTATATATGAGATACAGAAACAACAAACCCCCCCCCCCCCCCCCCCCGAAGCACTGACTTGGAACAAGAACATTTTTATTTATTTATTTACATTTTATTTATTTATTATTTTTTTTAGGACTGCCTGTTAAAAAGAAAAGGCACCCATGTTGACCTCAACCAGTTAGATTACTCAATACCATTTAAAATCATACACCAATCAGATTTTAAATGGTGAAGGTCATCTAACTGGTTGTGGTCAACAGGGCTAGCCTTATTTCTTCATCTCTCTTCCTCCCCCCCCCCCTTCCCCCCCCCCCCTTCCCAATAGAGTTGTTTGTTTTTAAACAAAAGCATTCTTGTTCTTGTTTTATAAATTAACTCTGTCCAGGAATAGGTGGCTTTAATTAAGAAGCAAGCCTAATTGTCTTTTCACATCTCTTTCTGTTGGGCAACATCACAGAACTTGTGAAGTTTTTAACTGTCCTACTAATGGATTCTCCTAATGCCTGAGGACAGAAAGTCACATGAGAACACTGGAGCGTTGCTATGGTTACTGCCAACCAGTTGGTTATGTAGCATTTACACACAATACTCCCCCCCCCCCCCCCCCCCACCCCCCTGGGAAGAATATGTGTTTTTATCCACCAACCAGGGAGGCCCTCCAAGTGTATGTTTTTTTGTATAAGGCTGCCCGGATGTTGGTAACCAGGATGGTAACCAAGGATGGATTGGTGATATGATTAGGATGTATGACAGCCAGTTCGCTGGCCATCTGTTACTAGTTCCCGATCGAGTCACAGCTAGACACTTCCTGTGCATTTTTTACCAGTCCTCTGACAACCACCTTGCATAATTATACCTGTTGCTGTTGGACATGTGATGCTCTCAGAGGCTTGCAGTGTGATAATGCTATTGCAGGTCGTCATCTACATGATTGTCTGTGTTGTTTCAGTGTGTGTGTGTGTGTGTGTGTGTCTGTGTGTGTGTGTCTGTGTGTGTGAAAGAAAGCTGTCGCTGGTCTAGTGCTGGCGTTTCAACCCTCTGCTGTTGGGAAAGTGTCGGGTTTCAAGTGTCGGTACTTTGATGAATGAAGTGGCGTCAGAACATGGTGTGGTCACAGTGTAGTAATAATACCAGATAAATGCTTCCTTTTCGGTGAAGACTAGTTTTTCATCTCGATACTTGCGTTCTTGTTTTGGTATGTGCTTTCCTAGGGGAGATGTTTTCCGTAAAGGCTGTAGGCATTCGTAGCTGACTTGTTACAAGCTTCGTAGACTAGCCTTAGGGAAAGCTACAAACTATCTACTCCTTGAGAGACTTCTCTGGACAAGGCACGTATTGTATTATAGAATGACCCTATGTGTAGTTGCACACAATGAAATGTCATCAACAACAGAGACCAGTGTGTGTTTTTTCTATCGAGTCATAATATTATTACCGTCTTGTGTTTGTTATTCAACACCAGGCAACAGTTTTGTGGTCACATGATAGTCACGTGACAGCAGGTCACATGGAACGGGGAAAGTGTGTGTCGGGTTTAAAAGGTGCTCGATGCATCCATTTCCATTGTGTGACTGACTGGAACTTTTGACTGGAACTTTTGGGTGTAGAAGGGAGAGGACTTTTCTGGGAGGGGCTGATATTAATCCTAGCCCTAGTAATTTGTCCAGTGGACCCTCCTGTTACTAGAGCTAGCTAAGCAACTCATGCTCTGCCTCTCTGAATGTTGAAACCACACCTCTACTTCCATGAAGTTGAGTGAGAATTAAAAATAGGGTAATTATAAATTAAAAAACACCCAAAGTGAGAAATTCTGAGTGTATGTATAATTACCACTAGCTACCGAGGTAACTGGCAACTTGGTTATGACTGATTGGGTGTGAGGGGGAGGGGGGGGGGGGGGGCAGGGTGCATAGCTCCAGCTGTCCCCTTGGTTTGGCCTGCTTGTAGGCTTCTCAAGGCAACCTCTAAGAGTAATTTAGCAGATCAGAGTGAGCTGGCCAATTATGGTGGACCTGAGCTGGTTTCTGTTGTCACTACATATGTGACCAACATGTTACTACTTCTTTGGCTTCACCAGATTTATTTATTTTATCATCATTTTAATTTTTGTATTTTTAGTTACTGGGAGGATGAAAGAATTTAATTAGGCATGATGGCATGACTGGTTGCCCACGCTGGTCATCCAAGAATGTCTCTGGGGAAATGCTCTCTAATAGAGCACTCTTTGGAATGATGGCTGCGTTAATTCAGTTGGATAGTCTGGAATGGCAATAAGTGTGCAGTAAAGACCTTCCTCAGACTGTGTGTGCGTGCGTGCATGTGTGTGTGCATGCATGTGTGTGTGCATGCATGTGTGTGTGCATGTGTGGTGTGTGTCTTTGTGGTGCATGTGTGATTAATTATTCACTAGTGTGGGCTCTTGGTTTGTGCTATAGACTATAGAACATGATGATACATACATGTACCTTGACGATTGAGTGGGGAGGGAGGATGGTCACGGGGTTTCCCCACATTAGCTCATCAATTATATATGATTCTAGCTGTGAAGGGAGGAGCTATACAGTTCGACATTCCTATCTACGCTGGTGGCAATTGGTAAAGGGTCTGTCTGCACAAGACAGCACATGACGTTTCTGAACTTGACTCCCCACTTTTTTGTTCTTCTGCTGCATATGCTTGAGTGAATTAAATAATGGAGTCTGGACCGTTGCTAGGATCTCACCCTAACAACGGAGTCTGGACCACTGCTAGGACCTCATAGGACCTCACCCTAACAACAGAGTCTGGACCGGTACTAGGATCTCACCCTAACAATGGAGTCTGGACCGCTGCTAGGATCTCACCCTAACAACGGAGTCGGGACCACTGCTAGGATCTCACCCTAACAATGGAGTCTGGACCCCTGCTAGGATCTCACCCTAACAATGGAGTCTGGACCGCTGCTAGGATCTCACCCTAACAATGGAGTCTGGACGTCTGCTAGGATCCCATCTTAACAACGGAGTCTGGACCGCTGCTTGGATCTCACCCTAACAATGGAGTCTGGCCCACTGCTAGGATCTCACCCTAACAACGGAGTCTGGACCACTGCTAGGACCTCACCCTAACAATGGAGTCTGGACCCTGCTAGGATCCCATCTTAATAACTGTTTGACTAGAGCTCTTCGAATGCAGAGACATTAGAATTCTTGTGTGTTTGCGTTTCTGGCCTGATCCTCTAGGTTAGAAAGTGGTGTGCTCATTTCAAACACCGCTCATACCATTTCTCCCTTCTCGGCTGGCCACCTGTTATCCGGTTGTGATGTCACCAGGTGGGGGTGTATGGGAATACTTACTTGCCACAAAGTCTTGACTGCTAGTGAGTGGACAGGGCACCTAAAACAACACCATCCTCAAGTTTAGTAACCACGTTACCTAATTAGGTCATGCCGGGGGTGTGCAACCACTGGTTTCTTGGCAACCAAGATGATTCAGTTCTTGTTGGTTTCATTTACTTTGTTGTGTATTTTGTAGGTATTCTAATCATCAGTGTGAGGTGGAGGAACAAACATTACTCGGGTTCTCTGATCGACATCGGCCATCATGAGTGGGCTCCGCCTCGGTAAGTAAACAAAGGGAAGCATTCCACGAGTGGAGTTACCTATAGGGGGTGTAGTTGGATCCATGAGATCTCTTTAAGTACAGGCTGTCACATGGTCATCATGTGACCCACGTATGCTACACATGCACCTTTAAGCTTGCTTGCATGTAGAATGGGCAAGTCGGTATCGGAACCTGTTCTTACTTCACACTCTTTTTGGCTGTTATATTTCACATGTGGTTTTTACGTTCTTGATGATAGCGGATATATCCACCCAATGACACGACTTGGGCAAAAAAAAGAAGCTTCACTAGAGCTGGCACACTGAAATCATACGAAGCTGTTGGCTAGCCAAGCCTGCATCTAATGTGTTACAATTATTAAAAACACGTGCAGTTGCATGGATAGCGAGGTTTACATCGGCAAGCCGTGGCTTCGACAACAACAAAGGCTAAATATAGAGAGGGGGCATTTAGCTAGTGCTAGATGGAGCAGTAGAAGACAGTATGGAAGAACTCAAGTTGTAATGACATGGAACTGGCTAGCCAATTGCCAAAATGACTGTTCGGTCTTTAGAGGCCTTGACGTTACTTAGGTTAGGTGGATAAACATTCCAAAGTGTTAATTTTCTTTTGTTGTCCCTAGGCCAGCTAGCATGTCAACAGTGCTTGCTCACCTGATAGAGCCCTCAAGCCACGAAGAAGGCACCCATAACTCTTGCTGTTACTTTGTCGTAAGACTTTAAACGAATTTCACAAGTGCAGTGCATTAATTAAGAGTTAATGGACATGCTAACAACAGCAAGGGGGGAAGGAAACCTAATCCTGCACGTGCTAGTATTAGTTAAGTGCATGCTACTATTAATTTATTCTCTTTACGTGCTACTACCGAAAGGGGCCGATATTTTCGAGGGTTTTTAATTTTTGAGTGTTCTGGATCGTGGGTATTACCATAGTCCCTGGAGGCCAAGAAGCAGTTGTTATTTTTCTGAGAAGTCCAACGCACATGTAGATAGCCGTGCCCACTTCAATAACAGGTTAGCGTCCATGAAACATAGCCCCCTGGTTAGCATCCATGAAACATAGCCCCCTGGTTAGCATCCATGAAACATAGCCCCCTGGTTAGCATCCATGAAACATAGCCCCCTCCCCCTTGGAATATAGCATGGGAAAATTCCGGCCTTTGTGGTGTAGTTAAGCATCTGCACGTGCTGTTACTAGGTTAATTAATACCATTAGGTAAGTCTCTGCACGTGTGCTACTACTAGGAAAACCAGGTGCAAGGGTCAGGTATGCAATGAATATCGTTGACACTTATCCAAGCCCGCCTCAACAGGCCATGTGCTTAGCTTAATGGAGTTACCTCACACTGTTGGTCGTGTACTTAGCCAAATCTTGAAGCTGTGATGTGAATGTGAAGTGACCTTTGTCTGACCTTGCCAATTCTACCACTCGATGTTTTCCTGCTTGACTCTTCCTAGACTGGCATCAAAATTGGTTTGTAGATAGATCTCAATGGTGGGCTTTGCGATGAAATAGCTTTCTCTGTGGAATATTTACTTGTAGGCTTCCATCTCTGCACCAACAGGAAGCTGCAGTCCACTCCCATTAGCATGCTCCGTGGTGGCCCGTCTCAGAAGCAACGGGCACATTTCAAAAACCTTGCATGGGTCAAGCGTGTGTGGGATTATTACTATGAATCTCATTGCAGCACTTCTCTGTCTGTAGTTCACCAGACGTCCGTGCCGTAGCTCGTTAAAACTGGCAGGTTTGGAAGGAGCAGAGGGAGGAGTGTGAGGGGTGTGTGTGTGTGTGTGTGTGGAAAAGAAGAGCAGGTGGGAGGGGTGGGGGGGGGGGGGGGGGTGAGGGGAACGGGAAGGGCTTGGGAGATACGACAATTCAGTCGCTAGTTCATTCATCCATTACGATGAGACTCCACTAACCCCACTACAATGCCATCACGCTGATTCATGGATGGCTACTAGTTCACACTGCACTGGGCACATAACATTTGTAGTAAACGAACCTGCTGAGTTGACTTAATTACACATCACAAGACTAAACTATAGGCTTTTTTCAAGGAATTGCTGCGTGGATCTAATTAGTGGTGTGTGTATGTGTGTGATGATGGACATGTTTGGTGTCTGCGGCTACTCGTGGTACTCCGACGATGGTTTGTTATTGCATTTTACTATTAGCATGTGGGCATTAGGGTGGCTGCAGCTTTTTCCTTTCTCGCATTCATTCATCAAGTGGTGTACAGGGCCAGGTGGCATCACATGGTGGCCACTACTACTTGAGCTCAGTTTCAATATGGCCGCTTGCAGTCATAAATGTCTCAAAATCACGTGTTTCTGTAAGAGGTTTCTGTAAGAGGTGCTATTTATCTTCGCAAGACACCATCATGCGAGGAGTTTTTTTTGGTCAGCGAGTTTTTGGGGGTGTTCTAATTTAAAAAAAATTAATTTTTTTTAAATGACCGAAGTTTGACAAAACCAACAAGGTCATAGGCAAAGCTAAAGTTCTCTGGAGATGCTGTTTTCCCCAAAATGCTGTTGCTCTGTTGAAGCCCACAGAGGTCCTCTGCAATAAGTAAGCTGTAGCTTTTGGTTCGTTGACGACTGCTCCAACATGGCAACCATTGTCGGAGGTGGAGTCCAAAAGTTGCCCAATTGCATGGTGTCTATTGTTTTGTCTCGACCCAAAAGCTGTAAGTCCATCTCATCTTTAAATCTGGTGGCATTCCATTCTACATTTTGTTGAATGGTGTAGTGGTTTGGGCCTGGGAGAGCTCTTGTCTTGGTAGCCAGTTTAATCTGTTGGTCATCTCGGATTCCTTCATGTGGTCTGCTAGAGACTCTACCCTTGGTGGAGGGGGTTGTGGTTCACAGTACAAGGGCTAGCACTTTGCTTGCATGTGACCTGCTGTGGTGTGGTGAAAAGGTCACTAAAATATTATGACAAGGCTCTGTAAAATTATGATAAGGACCAACCATGTGGTGTCTAGATAAATGTGTTGGCAAGCCTGTGCAGTGTTGAGGTCAAATTAACCCTTTGTAGTGCCTACCTCAAGGGGGCACTCACTACTGCTGACATCTTCCCCTAGTTTTTGTCATTTTTGTTTGACATGAAAAATAAATGCATTGCATTTCTCTCTGGCAATGAGGTTCACACCAAATGCACATGCTTCATGACTTGTCTGAATGCTATAATTGTGAGCACAGGAACAGATAAGGATGGGTGTGGTTTCATGTGCATAGGTATTGAGATCCCAGCAAACAGGTAGCTTCAGCCCTACATCTGCATTGAAGCGCTGACCCTTAGGTAAGATGGATGTGCAGGTAAGATGGATGTGCAGTGCCTCCTTCGCAAGCAATTCCCTCCCTTTGCTGGCTCTATCAATCACCAAAGGTTCTCTCCCCACAAGATTGGGTGGTGGTGGTGATTCCTCATATGCTCTGTGGTACTCGGATTCTCCCTTCTTGCATGCATCGTTATGCTTGGATCTCCAACCTCCTCCTTCTCTCACCAGTACACACTTCCCCGCAGCTGCAAGGACTTCTATGCACAATGGATGAGTTCGTGGAGACCAGGATCAGCATGCATACAAAAAAACTTCCTACATTTCTGATCTGTTATTGTGCTGATGTGCTAGAGTATTCAGACAAGTCACGAATTACGTGCATTTCCTGTGACACCTGTTGTCAGTGAGTATAAATTCTTGGTGTTGTGCTGTTTTATCATTCACCCTGATAAAGACCAACGGTGAAACAACAACAACAACGAAGCTGATTAAAATATTAATCTTTGAAACAGGTTTTATGAAGTCAGCTGAAAATCCCACTCTAGTGAAAAGCACACAGACATGCTTTTCACACACATATTCTCTCTCGGCATTGTCTCATTAGCGTATTTGGATATTTTTCTGTTCGGCCTTCATGCTCTCTCCTAGCATGTTCCCATTGTCTCAGCCCATGTCATTGTCTTGATTCTTCTTTTTTTGAAGGGTTTTGCTCTCTCCTTGCCTGTTCAGTCTACATATATATATGTATATATATATGGGCTGTTTGCTTCTCGGGACTGCCTTGCTGTTGCTGCTCAGGAGTTTCCTGGTTTCTATATTTTTTCTCTACTCGAATCTAACTCGGCCTCTGTTCCTGCTAGTGTGGGCCCCATCCTCATCTGCTTCTCACATTTCTGTTGGCTGTACTCTGCCTCTGCTCCTGCTAGTGTGGGCCCCATCCTCATCTGCTTCTCACATTTCTGTTGGCTGTACTCGGCCTCTGCTCCTGCTAGTGTGGGCTCCATCCTCATCTGCTTCTCACATTTCTGTCGGCAGTTTGTCTTCTTTTTTCTCTTTTTTTCTTATTCTTTCCCCCCCCCCCCCTTTTCTGGCTCCTCCCTCATCCAGCTTCGAGCTTCTCAGCCAGAATGGGAGTAGCACGTTGGCATGTGCGTAATAATTCTTTGTGGTCCTTCATGGGGGATGGGTTGTGATGATATCCCGTCATTATTTGCACGGATAGACAGAAAGATAAGTAGGTTTGTAGCCATTCCAACACTATGTCTCGAACTCCTGTACCCAGGGAAAACACAAGCAAGTGTTGCCCCCTTAAAAAAAAAAAAAAAATTTTGAATTTTTTTTTGAATCTAAGAGAGTTTCCAAGGAGTTTCCATGGTATCATTTGCTCTCCATGGCTGATACCTGACAACTGTGTTTTTTTTCCCTTGCAGGCTCTCGTGTGCCTACGCCGCAGACATGGCGGCTGTCAACTTGTACAAAGAGCAGGAGGCGGAGAACCTACAGGTGAACGTGATGGAACTTGAGGACGAAAGATCCAGCAAGGATGACATGAAGAAGCCCCTCACCTCCGATGTGAGAAGAGCCAGCAGCAAGAAGATGCTGAAGCAAAAGTTGGCAAGGGCAGAGAGGGAGCGAGGGAGCTCCTCTCCAGTGTCTGACAACCACAAGGAAGAGGATGACGAAGAAGAAGAGGAGGAGGAAGAAGAGGGCAAGACGAGGGTGAGGAGGGAGTCGCTCACGCTCTTGCCTAAACACCAGCAGCAGGAGACCCATTTCTCAGATATCAGCGAACCTAGTGACAACGAGAGCACCAGCGAGAAGCTTCCCCAACCACCGCCACCGCCTCCGTTGGTGACAGAGAGCAGCAGCAGCAACACCTCGGCGCCTTTGTCCAGAGATGCAGTGTCCTTACCTCAAGGGGCAACTCCTCCTCTAAGCTTGATCTCGGCTCAGAATATGTTTACGCTCGGTGGGAGGAACGGCGCGGTCTTGCCTTACGCCGTCCCTATGCACATTCCCTCTGCCGAGCAGAAAGGAGGGGCAGGGGGCGGAGCAACAGAGGTCGTGCACACAGCACAGCTGCCTTTGTTTGGGTCTGTGGGTCACAACAAAACCAGTGGCGTCAACAACTCGTCATCTGCAGCTGGCCAAAGCTCCCTCTGCTTCAGTGTGGTTAGCTCCTCCTCTCATCTCCCTCACTCCCACAATCATCTCGATGGAGGTAAGAAGAGAAAAGAAGAGAAGGCGGTCGTGCACTCCTCAGCGCCATCGAGGAAGCAAGTCCACCCACAGAGCAATGAGGAGGTCGTTAAATCTCCTCCTGGGAGTCCGTCTGCCCCAGTTATACGCAATCAGTTATTGCATGCCTATCACCAAAGCACTTCGGGGTCCCCACAGGGAATCTCTGTGAATCCCCCCGGACAGGACCAGAGGCACAGCATCGCCAGTTCCTGCAAGTTTGCAACAATAGAAGGTCTGCCCTTTGCCGGGACCTCTGCCATGCCTACAATGGTGGCCGTCAAGCCATATGCAGCTGCAGAATCCGTGGGGGGAGGGGCAGAGGGTGTGGGAGAGGTGGGACGTGCTCCTCTGGATTCACTCCACACCTTGGTCAATGTGGCGGCCACAAGAGAGCCGATCAAGGGACGGATCCGTCGCTCTGTTTCACCGTGTCCGAGAAGAAATAAACGATCGCCAAGTCCTTCTCCATTAAAAAGCCGTGGTTCCAACAGCGGCAGTGGTGCCCCTCCCCTTTTCAACTCTTCTTCCATTTCTTCTTCGTCTTTGCCTTCTTCTTCGTCTTCTTCCTCTTCCGTTTCTCAAGGAAATGCGGACAGAGTAACTGGACCCACCATCATGAAGCCGTTGGCCACCTACGCGTGGGGATCAGAAGTAGCCCCTCTAGTGAACACCAAAGGAACAGAAAGGACCAACGAGGACCCCGACAGTGACAGTTCGGGCTCAGGCTCTCTCATCAGCATCAACCGACAGTACAAGTCGTCCAAGAAGAAGAAGAGGACCGAACTAAGCGGGATAAAGATGCCCCCCAGTGGGGGCAGCAACAAGGATGACGAAGGCAGCTCCAAGCAGCCGCAGACCCCAGCCCTTGGCCCTATTCCTAACACCTTCAACTTGAAGATCCCACCTATTTCTCCTGGCGTGGAGACGCCTGGGCCCCACCACGGCAAGGATTCGGTGCTGTTGCATCCTCAACAGCAGCAATCGGCCAAGTCATTTGCCAGCGTTTCCCTGCACAACCCACACCTAGCATCCATGACCACCTCGCGCACCTCAGAGACCAGTGTCCAAGGCACTCCCTCACTCCAGCTACGGGCTGGGAAGATTGCTGCTCCTGCCCCACCAAAGATACTGAACCCACCACAGCAGCAATCGCAACAGCAGCAGCAGCAGCAGCAGCAGCAGCATCTTGCCACAGTTGGAGACTATCTCCAGAACCTGCCCACTGCCAATCCGAGCCACCCAAACGTCGTCTCCCCACATCACGTGATGATGAGCAGTCCGAGCATGTCCAAGGAAGTAGCAGTGGTAAAGAACCCTCCCTCTTCAGCGAGCATGCACTCATCACCTTCTACAGTCATGAGTGGGATGGACCAGGAAGTGGACGCGTCGTCGCAGAGGAGTGCTGGCGAGGGCAGCAGCAGTCACCAGCAGAACATTCTGCATAGAGGTGCGGCTGGCCTTCCGGGAGCGATCAAAGGTCGGCCAGTTATCCAGATCCCACAGGACGGAGTGTCAGGGTCTGCTAAACCAGGACCTGGAGGAGGAGGAGGAGGAGGAGGAGGGAACATGGAGAGCCTCCAGAGCTCCAGCCCTCAATATCCAGGAAGTGTTAACGGCAACTCGAAGCGAGGTCTTGTGAAGAAGCGTGTCAGAAGTCTGGATCAGGTTGGGGAGCTCCCGAGCAAGAGGCCTCCTCCGAGCGAACAGGAAGACGGCAGCAACTGCCTTCCTCCCGCTCCTCCCTCTCTGTACAGCAGCAAGCCTCCTCAACCGATGCCCACCTCTGTAGCCAAGCATATCCTTGACCCTCACAGCATCGCTAAGGAGCAAGGCGGTGAGAAATTGAAGGAATTACCTCCCGGGTTTGATTACGACCCCAACATGCCGATGAACCTGGACTACCAGCTGCTTGCATTCAACAACAGACAGCAGAAGATTGAAGAGTCCAAGATGGATCGAGGCAAGCTTGGCCAAGGCCTGATGAAGCCAGCGTTGCAACAGCCTTCTCTTCCTCACATGCAGCAACAACAAGCGGACGGACTGAAGAAGATGAAATCGTCAGACTACCTCGCTCTGCGATCAGTGAGTCCTTCAAATCCACCACACCACCATCGAGTCCCCTCGCCTTCTCCTCCATCCTCGACCGTCGTCCCATCCGGTATATACGTCGGTCCTGTTATCATAAGTTCCAATCAGCAACTCATCAAGTCAGAGCCTGACGAGTCTCGATTCTCCACTGCAGCACCTGGGCGTAACTTCTCTTCTCCCAGTGGCATGGGCAGCATGAGGGCGAGTCACTACCCCCACCACATCTTACCTGCACACAAGCAGCCGACCGATCGGAGAAAAGCTTCTGGGAGCAACGCTTTGCGACGGTCAGAACATCTACATGTGAAGACTGAGGATGAAGGTTGGCGAGGGAGTGGAATGATGAACCCGATGGTGTCCACCCCTACATCTGTGAGCGCTAGCAATAAGCAGCAGCAACACCAGCAACAGCAACACCAGCAGCAGTCGGAGCATCACATACATCACCACCTCCACCAGAGGGAAAAGGATAAAGGAACGAAGCTGCCGGACAAACACACCGTCATCGCCACTGGGAGAGCGGGAGAGGGTCTGCTTCCTCCTCAGCATGTCACAACTAGCATGGGGAGAGTCAGTCCGTCTCCTTCGAAGAAGCCAGTGACGTCCAGCCAGCCTGTGTCGGAATGGAGCCGAGGGTCGTCCTTCACACCTGCGGTATCCAGTCTCTCATACGTAGCTCCGCCTCTCCCCACGCACAGCTCCAGATCCTCTTCTAGCTCCTCCCCTCACTACGCAAGGGAACAGCACGGCACGTCCACAAAGACCGAGCGAGATAAAGAGGTTGTATCCTCCCGGCACATCACAGTGCCATTTTCTGCAGGGCTCTCTGAGCGGCACGAGCAGAGATTCGCCAGGGAAGGGGATAGTCGGGGAGAAAAACAGGGTCACGCCTCGCAGCACAAGCAGGCGTCAACATCATCATCCTCGTCAAGTAGTCACTCGGCTGCGCCCTCTGCCTTGCAAGGTCACAAACTGCAACAGCAGCAACAAGAGACGAACTTGGCCCTAGCTCAGCTGCAGCAGGCACAGTTGCAGCAGCTGCACCAAGCCCATGTGGCGTTGCAGCTACAGCAGCTGTCTCCCAATGCCTTGGCACAGCTCAGAGGGAGTGGGATCAACATTGAGGAGTATATGAAGCAGGGTCCTGACATACTCATGTGGCAGTTTGCTCAAGCTCAGGCTGCACAGCAGGCCCAGCTGGCCGGAGGTGTCCAACTGGACCTGTTCACCACTGCTTTGCTCCAGCAGCAGCAGGCTGTCCAAGTACAGGCACAAGCTCAGGCACAGGCTCAGGCACAAGCTCAGGCACAAGCTCAGGCACAAGCTCAAGCACAAGCTCAGCAAGCACAGGCCCAGGCACAAGCTCAGCAAGCACAGGCCCAGGCACAGGCACAAGCACAAGCCCAGGCACAAGCCCAGGCACAAGCTCAGGCACAAGCCCAGGCACAAGCTCAGGCACAAGCCCAGGCACAAGCTCAGGCACAAGCCCAGGCCCAGGCGCAAGTCACCCAGGCGCAGGTGCAAGCACATCAGGAACTACAGGCTGCCATGCTGCAGAATGCCACCATGATTCCTTTCATGCACCCTGCAATGGCAGCCGGAGGGCCTCACCATCTAGGAGTTTTTGATCAAAATAACATGCTAGGTGAGTTTGTGTGATTTTTACTTAGTCACCATGGTAATGGAGAGGTCGGTCCCAGGTGAAAATCTGTGGGTTAATTTTTAATTAATTTTTAATTTTAACTACAGCTTGTGCATAATGATGTGTGTGTGTGTGTGTGGGGGGAGTGGAGGGGGTGATTGCATACTAATTCTCCACAACAAATCAAAAGCATAATAATGTGATGTGACGCTAAAAAACACCTTCCTCACAAAACACATTCCGCACACATCAAGGGACCAGACTTTTGGTTGCCTGTTGGGGACAGTGTCTCAGCGGCATCTTACTAGGTTCCCCTCTGCTTGCTGGTGTGTGCCAACCAATCTTTACAATGCAATTCCAATGCACTATTCTTGTCACTCTTCAACTCTTAATTAAAAATATATCGATCGAGGATGTAGGAGGATTAGCATGACTGGTACCAGCTGAGCTTGCTTTTTACTCCTTTACTAATATTACCCTCCCCCCAGCCAATTCTTGCTCCTTGGCAATTGCTGCCAATTGAGAGGATCGTAGCTGCATCCTCCACCAAGGCATTTGCTTTTTGGTTTGTGTACTTACAGTGACCTTCTCAATAATCAACTTGAATTTTACTCTCTCAACATTTTGACTAGATGCTCTAGGATTTGTGTAGTTCTCCTGTGCAACTGTTACCAAGTCCGAGGAGGCTGTAGCTGACCCTACATGGGTACAGTCAACAATAGCAACATTACATGAGTTCTCCTGTGCAACTGTTAGCTGACCCTACATGGGTACAGTCAACAATAGCAACAAGATATTGGATGTTCTGATCTGTGCAGTGTACAATGTGGTCTACATAGTACAATAGCGTGGCATGTGCTGATGTGTGTAATGTACACCGAGAGGAAGCCGGTTTGAGGAAGTGATTAAGAAGGCAGAGTCCCAGAAGTTCAGAGTTGGACTTGGCGGAGCTCTGACACAGACGTTGATGTTTCTTGCTCTCCACCTCTCACTTCACTTAAACGTAGAAACAGCAACAAAAGCAAACAGCTACATTAGGTTGACAAGAATGTAAACGAGAGTGAATCCATGTCGACCACAACTGATGTGGTGATCCTTGACCTTTTAAAATCATACCGATTTAAAAAAAAGCAATTTATTGGTATAATACAGGTTTTACTAAAAACAAAAAGCTGGGAAAAAAAGTTTTTTTCTCATATATTACTAGTCATTTAGAATGGCGCAATGTTAAGTATCTTGTTTTCAAATGTTCTTTCTTGTTTTACAAGCAAAAACATTCCAGTTTTTCTTTCATGAAGATGACACGATTAATAATTGTGTTCATAGGCTTAAGGTTCATAGGCTTAAGGCTTTATTACCTTCTGATTTTCAACCTGGGACATATCCTCCATCCCTATAAGTCATGTAAATCAGGGATAATAAATGTTGTCATATTAGTGGTTCATAGGCTTAAGGCTTTATTACCTTCTGATTTTCAACCTGGGACATATCCTCCATCCCTAGAAGTCATGTAAATCAGGGATAATAAATGTTGTCATATTAGTGTGAGGGATTGTTGATAACCATGATGCTATGATTTCTTTTGTCTGCAGCGGCTAGTGTCGTTCCTTTTCCAACTAGTAACCTCATAAAAAGGTGACAAAATCTAAAGTAGCACTCTGACTCCTTTCTTCTCACATGCCACTATTGTCCTTGCTTTTTTTGTCGCTTGTTTATCTGTTTTTGTTGTTGCTTTTTTTGTGAACTTTTTGTATATTGTGAATCCTTTGCAGAGACTAAAGTGACTGGCAAGAACAATCCTATACATTACTATTAAAAATGCATTTCTTCACATAAAATATTGCTGCAAATTGTCTTTATATGTGGGGTGAAGGTACGGTGTCGTCAATTATTATAGTACTTTTGAAACGATCTTTACCAGCACAATTTTTACGAAAATGGCGTCGTCTCTATCCGTTGAGCAGTTGGATGTAGAAGAACTCAAGGTCACTTCTGCTGTTTTAATTGGTGCTGCTCATCACTATGGAGGCGACTGTGGTAAACAGAACGATGCATTTATGGAGTGCCGCATTGAAAACAAGGACCCACGTAAATGTCTAGAAGAAGGAAAGAGAGTGACCAAATGCGCGATGGACTTCTTCAAGAAGATCAAAGAGAGCTGTAACGAGGAGTTTACTGAACACTGGACATGCTTAGAGTACAAAAACCATGATTATAGACATTGCAGGAAGACACAGCAAGTTTACGATACTTGCATGTCAGAGAAGTTGAATATGCATAGAAAGGAACACTATTAGTGAAAACACGACGCTTATTCATTACTGTGTTGCTAGTGACAAAGTTGTAGAGATGTCTGCATTGGTAATGTGTGTGTGGGGTGGGGGGGGGGGGGGTCTCTCATTCTGTACTACTGGTGGTCAATGTTAGAATTTCATTCTGGATGGGACACTTGAAAGTATACTCATATGATTCTTTTTATGACCAACGACTTGTCTAGGATCCTATTCTGTGTAATTTGAACACAGTATTTTGCTTCCTGCTGAGTATGTGTTGTATTCAACTTATCCGCTCAACATCGGTAAGGACCATGTAGGATTGTTCCACCAATGAATACTTTCATGTACTTGCTGCCTACTGGTGAGACAATTAAGAAAAGAAGTCCCTCTCGGAGGATACCTTTGGCAAATAGACAGGTGTGACTAGAGGGTGACTGATTCTGAGGCAGGATATACTACCATTGCTAAGCAACATACAATTATGAAATTCACACTAGATTTAGTCTTCACATGACGATGTAGTCATACTTTTTAAAGTAGTCAGCAACTGCTTGTGATGACTCGTCACAGACTACCTTCTTGCTTAATGTGCTGGAGTCTTCAAAGATCACTTGGAGTAGGCTTGACATTGGCACAGGTTGAATAGCGATTGTTCATGCCAGTCAAAACTCTCGAGGTCAAGTGCTTCAAAAGGAGGAGGGAACATTGATGGCATACGTGTCAATAGGTGATGTTGCCGAAAACAATCCCAGGGTCATCTATGGATGATCTAAGTTCTTGCCCTAGGGCTATGGCTAGAGCTTTAGGTGTGGCTACACCTTTGACCTGGAATATCCTAGGATGGTCAACAGCACGCACTGGGCAACCTAAATACACACAGCCTTCTATCACTACTCCAGACAGGCTATGCTATTTCAGACTGGCAAAGGACATCAAAACAACAATGAACAAGTTGGCTGCTAACAAAGATACTCGGCGTAACCAAAAACAAACCAAGCATATATAGCTGGCAACTGGAATGCCAGAGCATAGATATGCCTAGCTATGTAAAATGGACAAGGCATGAAAGAAAGTGTAACGAGTCCTGACATGGCAGGAATTTATGTGGTAAAGGGTCAGCCTGAGCCACCCACGTCAGACTGGGGTCATGGAAATTAAAGTGTATATGGAAGTTTGGTATTGGAAATATATAACAGTCAGATTGTGCATCAACATTACCAATCTATGTACATCAAACATTTCTCTGGTAGATGCAAGTGCACAAAAAGAATGTATTTCTTACATGAACTGTGCAGATATATAAAAGCATCATTTCTCTAGCATAATTTGAATGGGTGGCAGAGTAGGCTGACCTTCCAGCACAGCAATGATCATTGAAAAAGATGCCACATTTTTGTGAGCTGCTGAATGTCACCAAAAATGATATAAATATGCTACTAGTTTGCCCACATAAGATCAGAGATTGGAAATGGGATCAGAGATTGGCAAGGGAAGCCATTGACATAACTTTTACAAGAGTTTACAGCTCAATTTGCTGATTGAACTATATAGTGCGAGGTATGAAAAACAGATTTGTCACGAACACAGACACAACAGCTGGTGTCTTTTTCTCTCCGCCCACGTGACTGCACCCATGGCGGCACAGTTGAAACAATATTTTCCCGTCGCACTCCATTCAGTTTCACTTTTACTAGACTGCATATCAAATGATCTGTTTTTCCCTGCCAACACACAAAGCAATGGGCAGTATATAGTGTATACGTGGAATCGACCCTTTACCATTTAGACGTGTTGCAGCTGATTTTTGGTCGTTTCTAAAACGTGCCGATACTCCTGCAATTTTGTTGGCTCCTCAAGATCATGCAAGTTCAGAAAAAACCTGACCAGACATATTGGCAATTGGTAAAGGGTCGCAGAAGCAGACTGTACAACACTACAAGTTTAATGATTTAATGTTGCTATTGCTGAGCCTGTTAAGGCCTGCACATAATCTATATTTTAAAAAGAAGTCAACAGAATAAAATTATCCACAATATTAAGTTACGAGTGTCCCGCTGCTCAGGAAGGGGGGGGACAGGAGTGGACCAAAGATCATTCCTCAGCTGACCATACAACAATTCCTTTCTCCTCTGCCACCACTTCCCTACCCAATACATAACACACTCACCCACCTCCTCCATCACTGCATCACTTACTCCCTCCACATCTTTCCCCAAAAGCAATGCCACCTTTCCATCCTTACTCACTCTTCTTAATTCATCCAGCCACTGTCTTGCCCCTGCAATTTTGCGTACCTCATCTATCAGAACCAGCCGATCCCTCTCAAATTCCCTGCATGTCACCAAGAAATGTTCCACATCCTCCCCTGCTCCACTATCACACATTATACACCTCTCATCCCTAACTATCCCACATCTCTTCTTATCCTCTAACAACCCAGCTGATGCAGTCCTCAGTCTAAATTGCAGCCGCACACCTTCCTGACCATGCATGGACCTCACATACCTCTCCACCCCTGCACCATTCTTTGCCGATTTATAATAATTCAGCGTACTTTTCCCCGTCTACTTCCTCCTCCCAGTCCTTCTCATTTCTCACCTTCACTTTCCCCTTCCACTTGCGCACTGACCCAACCTCGTTGTTTATCTTGTACTTTCTCCTCAAGATCTCATATTCTTCCCACCATCCAATTCCTCCATCCTCTCGTAGTTTATTTACAACAACTTTAACCAATCTGCTCTGTTCCAACACCTCTAATCTCTTGCCAAACAAAACCTTCATCTCTTCCCTCCTCTCCTCTAGCTTCCTCCACCCCATATCTCCCCGTATTGCCACTCCTGCTACTGTATCACTTGCCACCAACAGTCTCCTACCCACTCTCATCTGTGCTGACTCCAACTTCTTGCGAGCATTCCGTCCTCCTGTCCACCACACTTCGGCTGCATGCTCCATACTGGGTCTCGCTAGAAGCTCCCACACCATTCTTCCTCTGTCTACTTCCACCTGCCCATTCACTCTACTCATCCATATTACCTTTCCAACCCACTCTTCTGCCTTCTTCTCTAACTGAACATTACCCCTTAGCTTCCTATCAAACCATATTCCTAAGTACTTGAATTCTTTGACCTTTTCCAATATCTCCTCACCAATCCTCCAATGCACTTCTGATTCCTTCTTCCCTACTACCATGACCTTGCTCTTCTTGCTATTAAATTTCATCTTCCACCTTAACACATACGCCTGTACCACATCCAACATAGCTTGCCGTTCCACCCCTGAGTCAGCCAGAAGAACAACATCATCTGCATACATGAGTGCCCCACACCAGCAGCCTTCCACTTTGACTCCTAGCTCAGCTCTCTCCAATTCCTCTGCCATTCCCATCAGATATATATTGAAAAGAAGTGGAGACAAAGGACATCCCTGCCTAAGTCCATTCTCCACAGTGAACCACCTTGACCTCCTTCCATTCAATACCACCGTGTCTCCACCCCACTATACAATCCTACACATGTCCTCACAAGCTTCTCTTCTACTCCATACTGCCTCAACTTCTGCCACAGTCCCTCCCTCCACACACTGTCATATGCCTTACTTATATCCAGGAAAGCCAGATATGAAGCTTTTTTCTCGCTTTAGAGTTTAGTTTAATTAAGATGAAGCGCCCGGACATGCCTCCATTAGTTACCTGCTGTAGTCAAGTGTCGACCAGCACGGAAAACGGGTTATGCGCAATCGGCTACGACTGTTCTGTAACCCAACAGATTATTGCTCGTCTGTCTTAGTAACGGAAGACTAGCCATTCTCCTGGCCTCAGTTTCCCTTATTTATGGTAGAGGTCGACACCACTTGACGACTATTGGATTATGCTCCAAAGAACACGAAAATAACTATCGCCTGAGCCAAATGCACATTGCGACCCTTAAAGAAGGACGTTAACCCACGACTATTTAAAGATTGGTAAAGGTCGTGAGTGGGATAAGTCAACTGGCTCCAAGGTCATCATTACCAATAAGCATGACAGTATTGTAACAATGAACAAGGGTCACAAATTTGTTATGAGGGTCATGCATATATATATATATATATATATATATACTCACACACATTTGTAGTGCATTCTCCCTCGATGATGCCTTTTGAAGCTGAAAACTCGAAGAAACAAAACTGTAGTTATAATTATATATACACGGAATTTGAAGAAACAAATATTGTTCACTCAAGTCTTTACACATCTTTGTAATTTGAAATGTCTGCCATGATTTTTAATCCTCTTTTAGCTGAGAGATGTATCGCCTTCTCCAATTTCCCTGCACAGAATTGACAAAAACAAAATAACTGGTAGACAAGCACGCACAATGCACCCGGGGTATCAAGGAACTGAATGGAAATGTGCAGAATTCAACAAGCTCATGAATAACATACTTAGTACAAGTTAAAGAAACCTACTGAGCTATAGCTGCTGACAAGAGAGTAACCTAACCGATATATATATATATATAGCATTAGCTAGTACTAGCATGACTTGAGATAATTGTTTATCTGCTGTATTTATATATATACAATATTATTAAACAAAAATGTGGCCACTTCACACCAAATTATTGTTCATTATTGCTGTGTTGACACATTTTTCTTTTCTCTCCCCATTGGGGGGGGGGAGGAGGGAAGTTGTGCATCAAATTAGCACTGAATGTCAACATTAGGACAAAGGTGATAAGTTCCCAGCCAAACGTGTGAATGCATGAGTGCACACGCACATATAAACCTAAAAGCTGTCAAGCAGGTGGTGTTGATTCTAATCTGTATTGGTTAAGCATGGATCATGGCCATGTGTCCTCCAGCTCTCAAGTGCTAGTGCTTCTTCCTTTTCTGTAGATAGCATGTCCACGCAAGTGTTGGCCATCCCTTCCAGAGCTAGTCCAGTCAATAAATACCTCACCATCCCTTCCAGAGCTAGCCCAGTCAATAAATAACTCACCATCCCTTCCAGAGCTAGTCCAGTCAATAAATACCTCACCATCCCTTCCAGAGCTAGCCCAGTCAATAAATACCTCATCATCCCTTCCAGAGCTAGCCCAGTCAATAAATACCTCACCATCCCTTCCAGAGCTAGTCCAGTCAATAAATACCTCACCATCCCTTCCAGAGCTAGCCCAGTCAATAAATACCTCATCATCCCTTCCAGAGCTAGTCCAGTCAATAAATACCTCACCATCCCTTCCAGAGCTAGCCCAGTCAATAAATACCTCACCATCCCTTCCAGAGCTAGTCCAGTCAATAAATACCTCACCATCCCTTCCAGAGCTAGCCCAGTCAATAAATACCCTTCCAGAGCTAGTCCAGTCAATAAATACCTCACCATCCCTTCCAGAGCTAGCCCAGTCAATAAATACCTCACCATCCCTTCCAGAGCTAGTCCAGTCAATAAATACCTCACCATCCCTTCCAGAGCTAGCCCAGTCAATAAATACCTCATCATCCCTTCCAGAGCTAGTCCAGTCAATAAATACCTCACCATCCCTTCCAGAGCTAGCCCAGTCAATAAATACCTCACCATCCCTTCCAGAGCTAGTCCAGTCAATAAATACCTCACCATCCCTTCCAGAGCTAGCCCAGTCAATAAATACCCTTCCAGAGCTAGTCCAGTCAATAAATACCTCACCATCCCTTCCAGAGCTAGCCCAGTCAATAAATACCTCACCATCCCTTCCAGAGCTAGCCCAGTCAATAAATACCTCACCATCCCTTCCAGAGCTAGTCCAGTCAATAAATACCTCACCATCCCTTCCAGAGCTAGTCCAGTCAATAAATACCTCACCATCCCTTCCAGAGCTAGCCCAGTCAATAAATACCTCATCATCCCTTCCAGAGCTAGTCCAGTCAATAAATACCTCACCATCCCTTCCAGAGCTAGCCCAGTCAATAAATACCTCACCATCCCTAGTCCAGTCAATAAATACCGCAGAGATTCACACCTATAAGAAATAGACGTCTGTACATGGAGATCGCTCGTCAAATGACCACTTGGTGTTAAGCAGCCATTTTCTTGCAAACTGGCGCGTGTGCGTAACTAGCTTTTACACTATATATATATTCAGAAACTCAGAAACTGCTTAAAACCCAGACCCACTACTTTCCTCACCTCCTCTCACCCCTTCACAACAATGGTAGCCCCCTTGACTCAGTTACATGCAAGGAACCACCAGAATCAATATTTTCCTCCCCCTCCCCCTTGACTCAGCCCCCTTGACTCAGTTACATGCGAGTAACCACAACTATCATGTAATAATTAATACATATTTTATGGTGGCCCTTCACAGGAAACTTCACAGTCAACTGCTGAGGATTGTCCACAATGAAAACGTAATCAGACTCCGATTCACCATCAGGAAACTGGGAAAATGGATGAGTAGAAAGGAGGGGGAGAGAGAGAGGAGTGAGCTGTGGTCATGGTAGCTTTCATGGGAGAGTCGATGATCTCTCGCTACACAGAGGGCAAAGAAGACATATTTTCTACCTTTTCTCTATAATCTTCTTGAGGTAAGCAGTCCGAGACATCAACACAACCTAGAAGACTGCTAACAGGATACTCCTCCGGGTAATCCAAGAACCTTTTCCCTTCCCAAACACAAAAGTAAAACAACAACAACAACAGCAAATGTGAATCGAAGCCACCACAAATTAACCCTCACCTCCATAGTGGTCCATGTAGAATCGTTGTTGTTCGAGGATATCATCAGTACTTGGCTCCCTGCTGGTGGCGGCTATCCAAAGACGCCCACGATGAGTCGAGTACCAAGTACGTCCCTCGCACCTAGACAAATAACACGCCCACGATGAGTAGAGTACCAAGTACGTTCTTCACACCTAGACAAATAACACGCCCACTCACCATTGCAACGTGTTACAAGATTCATTATCACGTGATAGTTAACTTGGGGCATTAGTTGGTACTCTACTGCCCTGACTGGAATGGGGAACGGGTTTCGGCCACATTGAGATTTCGGCCACATTGAGACTAGGCCTAGGACTACACAGAGGACTTAATTAATTGAAAGCTGACTTGAAGATCATTTTTTGTAATTTTGGTGCAGCTCAGTGGCTGAGTGATCGGAGGACGAGTGTTCTTTGTTGTTGTTCACTCTCTCGGAGCTCCCCCTCTGTGCTAACCCCCCCCCCCCAAATAAATAATTAATAACAGCTCAAAATTTCCACCTGGAAGATCTAGGCCACAAAACATGGCCACGCATAAGTATGTACATAGGTAGAGTCAACATTAGCAGCTTGTGTACTGGATAATGTGGTGCACATTAGCAGCTTGTGTACTGGATAATGTGGTGCACATTAGCAGCTTGTGTACTGGATAATGTGGGGCACATAGGTAGAGTCAACATTAGCAGCTTGTGTACTGGATAATGTGGGGCACATAGGTAGAGTCAACATTAGCAGCTTGTGTACTGGATAATGTGGGGCACATAGGTAGAGTCAACATTAGCAGCTTGTGTACTGGATAATGTGGGGCACATAGGTAGAGTCAACATTAGCAGCTTGTGTACTGGATAATGTGGGGCACATAGGTAGTCAACATTAGCAGCTTGTGTACTGGATAATGTGGTGCACATAGGTAGAGTCAACATTAGCAGCTAGTGTACTGGATAATGTGGTGCACATAGGTAGAGTCAACATTAGCAGCTTGTGTACTGGATAATGTGGTGCACATAGGTAGAGTCAACATTAGCAGCTTGTGTACTGGATAATGTGGGGCACATAGGTAGAGTCAACATTAGCAGCTTGTGTACTGGATAATGTGGGGCACATAGGTAGAGTCAACATTAGCAGCTTGTGTACTGGATAATGTGGGGCACATAGGTAGAGTCAACATTAGCAGCTTGTGTACTGGATAATGTGGGGCACATAGGTAGAGTCAACATTAGCAGCTTGTGTACTGGATAATGTGGGGCACATAGGTAGAGTCAACATTAGCAGCTTGTGTACTGGATAATGTGGTGCACATAGGTAGAGTCACAACATAGGTCTTTTGAGCCTGGCTTCAGTTGCTGCTACGCAGTGGCTAATAATGTCCATACTGGGACAGAGAGATCCAGTGCTCCCACTAACACTGGGCAAGCACAAAGCGGAGCGATCATGTCCGTCAATGTGTTTGTGTATTATGCGTGTGCGTTGTCCAATAATTGTGAAGTGGAATTCCCAATTTTGCCCTCCATTAGGGTTCATCTTGTTGCAATTATGGAACTATAGCTGTTGGCATGTTATCTGAAGTCATTTAACCGCTCACTCCAGAGCAGGCTAGGCCCGTAAAAAGGGCGCTCTAATTATAGGCAGTTGTAGCTCCGCCTACTCACACATACACACAGTATATGCTGATTCTGGAATGCCTTGTCCTCCGACCTCACTTCTGACCTGGAACAGTAACTATAGAACCCCGGATAATAAAGTATGGGGGTAGGAGTTCCACGAATATTCTTTTTTATTCACTTTTTCTTTTTGTGTTGGTGTACTGCAATACACAACCCCCCTCTGGGGATCATTGGGAAGAGAGGTCCCTCTGATTCTACCCAAGTGGTTCCCTGACTTTATCACAGGCAATATTGTTATTTTGCTTGCACTGAGCCAGTTTTGTATTTTTGCTTGTTCCATGGTATGGAACAATAAATAAAGCACCTTTGTCAGAATGAAGGCAAGTGCAACACAGTGAACTGGAGAAACTCAACTGCATCTTGGAGATCTTTACCAAGTTTCACTAAGTACATCTATAGCATAGCCTGTGCAGCCTGAACACTAGACTAACGTACAGTACGCACGCACATAGCCAGTATATTCTTTAGATAAAATTGTACACGAAGCCGATGAGAAGGATAGCGATGGTGATTCACTTGCAGACTTGGATGGACCTGAAGTCGAGGAGTTGGAGGAAGTTTTCGAGAACCCGAAAACCACAATAGCTAAATCACAAGCAATCCAACAATTGGCAAATTCTAGCCTAGCGCTAGCTCTAAGTCGCCAACTCCCTTTTGCAAATGATAATGCAAATGTGATTAATGTTGGCATGCATCATTTAGTAGAATCTCCCATGCCATCTTCATGACGCGAGCACCCACTACATGTCCACCCATCTGATTCTCAAGGTGAAAAGCTAAGCGCCCATGGATGGCACTGATTACCTATATATATTCACTATCGCTTTCTCTAAGTCATCGGTTCCTTTTCCTTCACTGGCTCTGCCAGTTGCAACTGCTCGCAGCTTCTTCAGTACATACTACTGAAACAGAGTTGGCACAGCCAAACTGTTCTCTTTTATCCTGGTCCATTGGATCCAACTTCTCTTCAACAGCGTCAACCACACCTCCTCTTGAGCTGGGCATTCTTGGGTAACTTGAAGACTACACCAAGTGATTAGTTCATTGCAGCTGTGCCAGGGCACTTCATCGTGATAGCCTTACAGCCTCGTAGGTGGACAGTCCTGCCAACAAGATGGTACTACAAAGGGCCACTTTCTGGAGCCAATACGTCAGATTGAGCTGTAATATTTTTCTCTACATTACCGGGGGATGGAGGGGGAGAGTCAACAATACCATCAATATCATAGTCATCCAAACCAAACCAATATCTATGGGCTGGGGGGGGGGGGGGGGGGGCAGAATGTTAGAGGACAAAAACACTGCAGTGGAGAGAGATAGAGGGTGGGAGGAGGAGGATTATTGACGCCAGGGCATCAAGTCATGACTTTGTGGTGCTAAAGACACGGGTTGTTGGGTAACCGTCTGGGGCCATTGGGTAACCGTCTGGGGCTATTGGGCATTGCTTCTCAACTGCCGCATGGTGCATATACAATATGAGGGGTCAAAGTTTCCACTCACTTCTTGACACCATGAACCAGCAGGGACGCCCACGGCTGGTGCATGCTCAGACACACCCCTTCATCCTTCATCTCCTGCAAGCACCTGTCCTGTACACGACGAGGGTGTCTGGACCAACCTTGACCACTCCCATCAGCACGGCCACAGTCACGACTGGACTTGGGCATCGGCTTTTCCTTTTTCTTGTTAGTCTCTACAAACTTTAGAACAAAAATATCGATGAAGTTAAAATCTCCATCCTCACCTCCCCCCTCACCCCCTCACAACAATGTTAGCCTCCTCCCTCACCCTTCACAACAATGTTAGCCTCCTCCCTCACCCTTCACAACAATGTTAGCCTCCTCCCTCACCCTTCACAACAATGTTAGCCTCCTCCCTCACCCTTCACAACAATGTTAGCCTCCTCCCTCACCCCTTCACAACAATGTTAGCTTCCTCCCTCACCCCTTCACAACAATGTTAGCCTCCTCCCTCACCCTTCACAACAATGTTAGCCTCCTCCCTCACCCCTTCACAACAATGTTAGCCTCCTCCCTCACCCTTCACAACAATGTTAGTCTCCTCCCTCACCCCTTCACAACAATGTTAGCCTCCTCCCTCACCCCTTCACAACAATGTTAGCTTCCTCCCTCACCCCTTCACAACAATGTTAGCCTCCTCCCTCACCCTTCACAACAATGTTAGCCTCCTCCCTCACCCCTTCACAACAATGTTAGCCTCCTCCCTCACCCCTTCACAACAATGTTAGCCTCCTCCCTCACCCCTTCACAACAATGTTAGCCTCCTCCCTCACCCTTCACAACAATGTTAGCCTCCTCCCTCACCCTTCACAACAATGTTAGCTTCCTCCCTCACCCCTTCACAACAATGTTAGCCTCCTCCCTCACCCCTTCACAACAATGTTAGCCTCCTCCCTCACCCCTTCACAACAATGTTAGCCTCCTTCCTCACCCCTTCACAACAATGTTAGCCTCCTCCCTCACCCTTCACAACAATGTTAACAGCAGGGAGAACCAATGGAACCTTCCCACAACAGAACCTGCCCATGGGAGAATCAATGGAATCTGTCCAGAACCAGATGAACCTGCCCATGGGAGAACCAGCAGAACTTGCCCATGAGAGAACCAAGGGAACGTGCCCATGGGAGAACCAGCGGAACCTATCCATGGGGAGAACCTAAAGAACCTACTTCTTGCAATCACCGTCCTAGACTCAACAAAATGTATGGAGGCAATTGAATTCTTTATTTTGACAGGCAAGCAACCAATCTATCAACACCTCTTAATCAAACCTTCAACACTATCCACACTGTGCCGTCAACAAATGCAGACAGTGTCAACGCCCATGCCAGTCAGTGGTTGAGCCACAAATTATGTGGCCCTTCAGTGTACCTGTACCACGACAGCTATTATGCACATGCACACAAATACATACCTGAGGCCTGGTGACTGGAATGTCGTGATTATACAGGGCACCAGCATGCGTCTGCACCACACCCTCGTACGCATCCACCAATCCCCCTCCTCTTCCTCCCCTGGACATAGCTTCCTTGGCGTGTTTCTCAGCGTACAAATCTAACATGTTTCACATTAGAGTAACAAGACTTCCTGAGTGACACTAATGAGGAGTGTAGCTACAGCATAACTACAATGGTAGCCAACAAGGCCAACAAGTCACTTGGTATGCCACATCTAAGAGATAGAGGTACACAGGGACTTTAGATGTGGCCAATTATTCTTATTATTCCCTGGAAGCTACTCAGAGCCTATGGCAGGCACCACTGGTGCCCAGATTAATGGTCTTGACATTTTGGCCATTGTCGGCCAAGCTTAGAGAATGGCTATTTATGGCAAGTAAGTCTAGTGAAGTCTGGTGTACAACATTCTTGCTAACCTACATTTGGTGTGCTCTATGTGACATATTTGACGTATTTAGCATTTAGAGCCCCCCATCCCAGAAAGATGTGGCGTGCTCTTATATGACCTTTACCCAGAAAGATGTGGTGTGCTCTATATGATGTACTTCAAGTGCTACATCATTTAGCATTTAGAGCCACCATCCCACCCGCCCACGGAAAGATGTGGCGTGCTCTTATATGACATCTATGTGCTGGATCACATTTCACATTCCTTCCCTCCTCCCTGGGGGAATGTACTACGAACCTTGTGGTCCCTTTTTGGAGCTCTAGGCTTGTCTTTCTTCCAGTGAATAAAGAGTACTTCTGTGGGGGTTGGGTGCGTGCGCGTGTGTGTTTGTTTGATTATAAACAATTAGAGTCACAAGTTTGCTCAAGTGATCAGTGGGCAGGGTCAAGTGTGATGTCATAATCTTGGGGAATTCATATTTCATAGTACACTGGTGAAACTGGTTATTTATTTGATAGCTTAGTTGAGCCAGCATGTAGTGCAGAGAATTACAGCTGTTTCTCTGATGTTCTCTGATGGGTCAACCCGGCAGGATGTTCATTTCTGGAGTGCTCCAACTCTCTTCATCAGCACCAATCTACAGCTACAGCCATGCAGAATACCAGTAGGGGATACTCTGCCACAGGATCATTTCCAAGCTGGCGTAAGGGGCAGGTGAAGACAGTTAACAGTGAATTTAATCAGGTAAGAGATGAGCAAAATGGCAACAACAGCAACAACAACTAAAAGCATCGGCAAGTGGGAAAGAGATGATTTGATTCTCCCAACACGCCGGGGCATGGCTGGTGTCTATTTTAAAAACCAGAAAGCTACAGTGGGATTGAGGAGCCAGTGAGGGGATGTTGACCTGGCGAGCAGTTCCTCACCAAGGGCATCCTCATTTCTCAGCAGTCTCCATCACTACAGTAATAATTAACACTCTTGACTGCACGGGGAGGGTAGGGTGGGTGAACGGGTAAGAACATTAACAATCGCGTTGCCAGGGAGGGACCAGTGGGTCTAGATTTTTTTGTTTTTTTGCTGGGTCTGAAATGAGATGCACCAACCTAGAGCTGACCCGGGTTAAAGCACGGCAGTGTCAGGCAGACACCCGGCCACTTTCATCACTTGCCTTGCATGTACTAGCCTCATGATCACAGACTATTTACCAACTCACTACACCAAACACAAACTGGTAAAGGGTTTAGCTTGCGAGACATAATTCCCCATGACAGCTCTTGAATGGAGACAGCGAAAAAGCGGCAATGGGAAACTGAAGCTGCTTGAAATGGAAGGGACAGCTGCTGGCAACAGTGGAATCCGTGAAAGGAAGACATCTTCTCCATGTTAGATACTCACTAAGATGGTGGCTGCCATCACTTAAGGAGCTGTTGCTTAATAGCCAACCGTTGCATACCTCGTCAAAGAAGAGGCAGACAATAACAACTCTTGTTTTGGCTGACCTCGGGAAGGTGGCAAAGTCCAACAAGAAAGTGGCAACTCTTCCTCTACACGAAGAAAGGATTCCAACCAGGAGGAGTGTTCCAACCATACCTAATATGAATGCCCACAAGTACAGATTTGGCGTGAAAGTTTGACAAATAAACAATGGCACCCACTTCATGTAGAACTTGGTGCCACACCCACTACATGTAGGACACGGTGCCACACCCACTTCATGTAGGACATGGTGCCACTCCCACTTCATGTAGGGCATGGTGCCACTCCCACTTCATGTAGGACATTGTGCCACCCCCACTTCATGTAGGACATGGTGCCACTCCCACTTCATGTAGGACATGGTGCCACGCCCACTTCAGGGTGCCACACCTACTTCATGTAGGACATGGTACCACACCTACTTCATGTAGGACATGGTGCCAGAGCTCACAATCACATATATACTAGCCCTAGGCAGTATTAAAATCTGAACAAGCTTGAGCCCTAGGTAGTAGTGCCCTAGCCCTACCCTAGTAGCATTAAGCGGGAAAGACTTGCCCTACCCCTTGCCCCTGCAAATCCCAGGGTTAATTATATGTCCAAAGTTAAAAGTTCTTCCCATTTAATGCCGCCTAGGGCAAGTTCAAGGTTCTTTCCCACCTAACACTGCCCAGGGCAAGGACACTGTTCAAGGTTCTTTCCCACCTAAGGGCAAGGACACTGTTCAAGGTTCTTTCCCACCTAAGGGCAAGGACACTGTTCAAGGTTCTTTCCCACCTAACACTGCCCAGGGCAAGGGCACTGTTCAAGGTTCTTCCCCACCTAATACTGCCTAGGGCAAGGGCACTGTTCAAGGTTCTTCCCCACCTAATACTGCCCAGGGCAAGGGCACTGTTCAAGGTCCTTCCCCACCTACACTGCCCAGGGCAAGGGCACTGTTCAAGGTTCTTCCCCACCTAATACTGCCTAGGGCAAGGGCACTGTTCAAGGTTCTTCCCCACCTAATACTGCCCAGGGCAAGGGCACTGTTCAAGGTCCTTCCCCACCTACACTGCCTAGGGCAAGGGCACTGTTCAAGGTCCTTCCCCACCTAACACTGCCTAGGGCAAGGGCAAGTTCAAGGTTCTTTCCCCCTAACACTGCCTAGGGCAAGGTGGGCAACAGCTTTGAATTTTTGGACATCCATGGATGATCTCAAGATTGTGCATTTCACAACGTACCACCTAAAACATCCTTAAAAATATTTTTCCTAATTACAACAACAAACTGATTTCTTTTCAAAAAGATTTTGAGTACACGGATGGCAGATAGAACACTAAGATAAAGCTCTATTTATAGAAGTCCGCCAAGTTGGCAGATAGAATACCAAGATAAAGCTCTATTTATAGAATCCCGCCAAGTTGCACATGGCAGATAGAATACCAAGATAAAGCTATCTATTTATAGAGTCCTGCATATAGACACCATACACTGCTCAGGCCTGGATTGAATTCCTGCAGTGCCACACACTTCACAGCCTAAGACCCCTTCTTACCAACAACAAAACCGAAAGCCACTCAACTCATATAATCATGTGTACACACACACACACACACACACACACACACACACACACACACGAATGTATTTGATTGAAAACATGGCACGGAATCGTCCAGGGGGGAAGTAGGAAAACTGAGTAGTAGGCCCGCAATGAGTAAGTGCCTGATGGTCCCCAATAGTAGCGCCAACCACCCTCATGGTCCACGTGATAACTTCAGTATTAATCTAAGTAACTCTCTCTCTCTTCTACCTCAAGAAAAGTAATCCAATCATTAACACTTGCTGCGACCTCGTCACACGATGTTAAAATGGAAAACCGGCGCACATGTGTCTCATTACTTTGATCTCCGGTCCCAAAGAGTTAGGCACCACTACAAGCTTTGCACGTGCCACAAAAATATGACACCTATTAACCTAGGTGTGTGTGTGTGTGTACATAACAATGGAAGAAGTAGACCAAATATTCTCTGCGATCTGATCTTGTGAGCACCTTAAAAGCTATTCTGATAACTAGTAGAAAAAGACGACGAGAACAACTGATTTAGCAACACAGATTGTGGGTGACACACACCCTGAACCACATTTTGGATAATAAGGGAGGTCTCCAAATAGATGGAGAGGAGTTGGTGCTGGGGTACGCGGGAAGGGGGTACCAGCTGCCTCAGATGGGATGTTAAACTAGGTGAGCTACAGTCTGATCTCCCTAATATCCACTTCTTTTATATTCCACTCTCTCCACCCAAACTACCCTGAGACCCACTTTGCATCTTCACTCTACACAACAGTGTCTCCTGTAGATGTGGGTAAATGACCGCACCTGCATAAGTGTGCTACTTGTTCTAATTGAAACACACCTTCTTGCTATCATGAGGCAGTTACCATGCCACTTCAAAAGGTCTCGTTTCCCTCAAAGGAAACTAACTTCTGCTCAGCTTCTGGCAAAGAAACCTCGAGTTGAACTGTCCCTTTAAACAGAAGTCCGATATCACTGAAGAGGCCAAAAGGAGATGCTCTGAACCTGAACTGTGAACCTCAATCTGTAGGCAGAACTTTGTTATATATATAAGTACTAGTAAACCAGACACAGCTAGTCAAGCAGTTTGATGTCATTTATAAAGAGTGTCAAGCAGACATTCTGGAATGTTGGGGCTATCAGATAGCAACTCTTCACTTCGCCAGGGGATCTCCAGCGTAATCCTCCACAATGTGTGATGCTATCGAAGAGAAGATCTCCAGCGTAATCCTCCACAATGTGTGTGATGATATCGAAGAGAAGGTTGCTGCCTTCGAAATAGCTTCTTTCGGTTTAAAAGGGGAGATTTCTCACCAAAAGTCGTTTAAAGAGTAGAAACAGTTCCATAATGTTGAAAAGGAAGCTAATGTGCCCATTTTGACAAGAATAAGCGATTTCAGACAGTTTTTCCTCAAAACACTCAAAAACATCCGAATTGGAGCAAACTAGAGAGACCCTTGGAAGTCACTCCAAATTCCACTCTGTATGATCAAAGAATAGGCTGAAGGAGTGGCCAGGTACCTTGGTGTCTGAGAGCAGCAACAGGCTGGTGGGGTAGAGCCAGGAAGTGATAGTGTTGACAAAATCCAACGCCTGCAATAGAGAGGCTGGTGCTGATGTTAACGCTGAGAAAATTAGTGAGAAGGGTTTGCTAGAGTCTGGAATGTCTCCTGACCTTGAGGACATCTACAACCAGTGAAACTGGTTTCTACTTTAAATTGCTGAAGGAATGAATACAGACGACGTGCTTGTCGGACCACGACACAAAAGGCAGAAGATCGTGAGGCATTAATAACACGTAAAAATTCTACTGGACCTCCTAAGATTCCTTTGCCTATGATTGGCACGGCCGCTCAACCACGATGTTTCCTAGCATGGAAATCACTTCTCACATACAATTCATAATATATATTATATATATATAAATATGCATGGAATGTCAGCAACCTCAGCAGATGGCTCATGAAGCAAGGAAGAGAACATCGAGGCAAGTAGTGCTGATTGCTGACAATCTTGGACCCCCATGATGTAAATGAAAGGTGCATTGCAAGGTCCATGAGTCTCTCTCCCACCCAGTCGCACTTCTGTTCACGAGCCTATGGAGCAAGGGTGTCATGGCTGCACTGAAAAGGGAACTACAAGAACAAGCTTCTCCGCTACGACAGCTGGGAGCTTTGCAAACTTGCAAGATGCTGCAGCAATGGCATGTGAAGCATGTCTCAGATCACTGTGGCTAATTGCTGGCTTTAAACCCGATATCCTGCATTCAATGATGCTTACCAGCTCCATCAGTGTACTGGAACTTACCATCACCCTGCGAGAGAACCTGCTGTTGAAGAACTATGCACCTTGTTGAGGAACAGCATGCGTCTCCAAAATTTCAGCAAATCAGAATGAGTCCTTGTCCTTACTTAACGTGGACCCTGCTAGCCTAGTAGGCACACTAGAGGGCTCTGTACTTGTACTCTAGCGTGGACCCTGCTAGCCTAGTAGGCCCACTAGAGGGCTCTGCACTTGTACTCTAATGTGGACCCTGCTAGCCTAGTAGGCACACTAGAGGGATGGCTCTGTACTTGTACTCTAACGTGGACCCTGCTAGCCTAGTAGGTACACTAGAGGGCTCTGTACTTGTACTCTAATGTGGACCCTGCTAACCTAGTAGGCACACTAGAGGGCTCTGTACTTGTACTCTAATGTGGACCCTGCTAACCTAGTGGGCACACTAGAGGGATAGTCCACAACTGAAGATGATATCTCATAAGGTGATTGAGACATTCTTAGAACACTCAAAAAAACACTCGAAAGTTCTCCCTAAGGCTGTTCTACTTGCAGCCATTCTGATGGTGTCTTCATGAGAAACACACTCCACAGTCCTCCTAAGGTTGTTCTACTTGCAGCCATTCTGATGGTGTCTTCATGAGAAACACACTCCACAGTCCTCCTAAGGCTGTTCTACTTGCAGCCATTCTGATGGTGTCTTCATGAGAAACACACTCCACAGTCCTCCTAAGGCTGTCCTACTTGCAGCCATTCTGATGGTGCTTCATGAGAAACACACTCCACAGTCCTCCTAAGGCTGTTCTACTTGCAGCCATTCTGATGGTGCCTCATGAGAAACACACTCCACAGTCCTCCTAAGGTTGTTCTACTTGCAGCCATTCTGATGGTGTCTTCATGAGAAACACACTCCACAGTCCTCCTAAGGCTGTTCTACTTGCAGCCATTCTGATGGTGTCTTCATGAGAAACACACTCCACAGTCCTCCTAAGGCTGTTCTACTAGCAGCCATTCTGATGGTGTCTTCATGAGAAACACACTCCACAGTCCTCCTAAGGTTGTTCTACTTGCAGCCATTCTGATGGTGTCTTCATGAGAAACACACTCCACAGTCCTCCTAAGGCTGTTCTACTTGCAGCCATTCTGATGGTGCCTCATGAGAAACACACTCCACAGTCCTCCTAAGGTTGTTCTACTTGCAGCCATTCTGATGTGCTTCATGAGAAACACACTCCACAGTCCTCCTAAGGCTGTTCTACTTGCAGCCATTCTGATGGTGTCTTCATGAGAAACACACTCCACAGTCCTCCTAAGGTTGTTCTACTTGCAGCCATTCTGATGGTGTCTTCATGAGAAACACACTCCACAGTCCTCCTAAGGTTGTTCTACTTGCAGCCATTCTGATGGTGTCTTCATGAGAAACACACTCCACAGTCCTCCTAAGGCTGTTCTACTTGCAGCCATTCTGATGGTGTCTTCATGAGAAACACACTCCACAGTCCTCCTAAGGTTGTTCTACTTGCAGCCATTCTGATGGTGTCTTCATGAGAAACACACTCCACAGTCCTCCTAAGGTTGTTCTACTTGCAGCCATTCTGATGGTGTCTTCATGAGAAACACACTCCACAGTCCTCCTAAGGCTGTTCTACTTGCAGCCATTCTGATGGTGTCTTCATGAGAAACACACTCCACAGTCCTCCTAAGGCTGTTCTACTTGCAGCCATTCTGATGGTGCCTCATGAGAAACACACTCCACAGTCCTCCTAAGGTTGTTCTACTTGCAGCCATTCTGATGGTGCCTCATGAGAAACACACTCCACAGTCCTCCCAAGGCTGTTCTACTTGCAGCCATTCTGATGGTGTCTTCATGAGAAACACACTCCACAGTCCTCCTAAGGCTGTTCTACTTGCAGCCATTCTGATGGTGCCTCATGAGAAACACACTCCACAGTCCTCCTAAGGTTGTTCTACTTGCAGCCATTCTGATGTGCTTCATGAGAAACACACTCCACAGTCCTCCTAAGGCTGTTCTACTTGCAGCCATTCTGATGGTGTCTTCATGAGAAACACACTCCACAGTCCTCCTAAGGTTGTTCTACTTGCAGCCATTCTGATGGTGTCTTCATGAGAAACACACTCCACAGTCCTCCTAAGGCTGTTCTACTTGCAGCCATTCTGATGGTGTCTTCATGAGAAACACACTCCACAGTCCTCCTAAGGCTGTCCTACTTGCAGCCATTCTGATGGTGCTTCATGAGAAACACACTCCACAGTCCTCCTAAGGCTGTTCTACTTGCAGCCATTCTGATGGTGCCTCATGAGAAACACACTCCACAGTCCTCCTAAGGTTGTTCTACTTGCAGCCATTCTGATGGTGTCTTCATGAGAAACACACTCCACAGTCCTCCTAAGGCTGTTCTACTTGCAGCCATTCTGATGGTGTCTTCATGAGAAACACACTCCACAGTCCTCCTAAGGTTGTTCTACTTGGAGCCATTCTGATGGTGTCTTCATGAGAAACACACTCCACAGTCCTCCTAAGGTTGTTCTACTTGCAGCCATTCTGATGGTGTCTTCATGAGAAACACACTCCACAGTCCTCCTAAGGCTGTTCTACTTGCAGCCATTCTGATGGTGTCTTCATGAGAAACACACTCCACAGTCCTCCTAAGGTTGTTCTACTTGCAGCCATTCTGATGGTGTCTTCATGAGAAACACACTCCACAGTCCTCCTAAGGTTGTTCTACTTGCAGCCATTCTGATGGTGTCTTCATGAGAAACACACTCCACAGTCCTCCTAAGGCTGTTCTACTTGCAGCCATTCTGATGGTGTCTTCATGAGAAACACACTCCACAGTCCTCCTAAGGCTGTTCTACTTGCAGCCATTCTGATGTGCTTCATGAGAAACACACTCCACAGTCCTCCTAAGGTTGTTCTACTTGCAGCCATTCTGATGGTGTCTTCATGAGAAACACACTCCACAGTCCTCCTAAGGCTGTCCTACTTGCAGCCATTCTGATGGTGCTTCATGAGAAACACACTCCACAGTCCTCCTAAGGTTGTTCTACTTGCAGCCATTCTGATGGTGTCTTCATGAGAAACACACTCCACAGTCCTCCTAAGGCTGTTCTACTTGCAGCCATTCTGATGGTGTCTTCATGAGAAACACACTCCACAGTCCTCCTAAGGTTGTTCTACTTGCAGCCATTCTGATGGTGTCTTCATGAGAAACACACTCCACAGTCCTCCTAAGGCTGTCCTACTTGCAGCCATTCTGATGGTGCCTCATGAGAAACACACTCCAGTCCTCCTAAGGTTGTTCTACTTGCAGCCATTCTGATGGTGCCTCATGAGAAACACACTCCACAGTCCTCCTAAGGCTGTCCTACTTGCAGCCATTCTGATGATGCTTCAGATGATGACTTCATTGATTCCAAGGATGAAGATTATGCACCATACAAGCAAACAGGGCAACAGAGCTGTAAAACCATCTTGAAGAAAGCATGCTAATGGAGAAACCCCTTTGCATGACCGCAGAACTAAATGAACTAGAACCCATCACAAATGCCCAACCACAGTCTAAATGAAGATGACACTAGAACCCATCACAAGTGCATCACCGCAGTACTAAATGAAGATGATACTAGAACCTAATGTATGGCCGAGGACTAAATGAAGATGATACTAAAATAATGCATGGCCAAGTATTAAATGAAGATGATACTAGAACCTACAAGTGGCTGGATCTAAAGAAAGAGAAAAATGAACTTGAACTCGACGAGATTTTTCCCCCCATCCCGTGGCTAGCACTGATGCACATACGGTCACATTTCATAAGGCAATGGAGTTCCTGTTTATTATGTGTACAATACTTAAGATAATTTGCCTAATAGTCCTTCTCTCTAATAGTACATCTGGCGACACCTTGCCCATACATAAGTGGACTATTAGGGACAGACACGAACACATTTTGTAAATTCCTTCCACTCATTGCAGAAGCATGCCTTCAGGCTATTTTTATTTAAAAGAACAGGAAGAGAAATAAATGGCAACACCGTGGTTGGTTGGAGGGAAGGGGACAAGCAGCTAGAAAATCCATGATGAAGCAGCTTTTGGGGTGCAGTAATACCAACAAACCACAACCTCCATAACTCCTTCAATTAGGAGGAGGGGGGGGGGGGGGGGATATATTGCAGCTGCACCCATTTACTGGCTTACCCACCCAGAGAACCTTTGTACCTCTCTCTTTTCCTTCCTCTTTGAATTTCGAAACATTTCAAATAAGGAAGAGCATGGAGAACTCGTTGTGTTGTGTCCACCATCTTGATTCATTGACCACCTTGGCCAGCACTGTCTTGCTTGGATACACTAAGAAGATAAAGCTGCTTGCCATATAACAGTACGACAACCATGCAGTGTGCTATATTTAGGATGTGGATAATACTTGCGCTTTTAACAATACAGTAAGGAGCTGGTCACTGAGCGAAACTCTTCACTATGTGCAGTTTCTTCTACCTCACTGTTGTCTTCAGCCTTCACTTGCTCTGACCAACAGTCACGACTGAGTCACCTCCTACTCCGACCAACAGTCACGACAGAGTCTCCTCCTGCTCCGACCAACAGTCACGACAGAGTCTCCACCTGCCCTGACCACCAACAGTCAAGACCAAGTCACCTCCTGCTCTAACCAGCAGTCACAACCGAGTCTCCTCCTGCCCTGACCAACAGTCAAGACCGAGTCACTTCCTGCTCCAACCAACAGTCACGACCAAGTCACCTCCTACTCCGACCAACAGTCACGACAGAGTCTCCTCCTGCTCCGACCAACAGTCACGACAGAGTCTCCACCTGCCCTGACCACCAACAGTCAAGACCAAGTCACCTCCTGCTCTAACCAGCAGTCACAACCGAGTCTCCTCCTGCCCTGACCAACAGTCAAGACCGAGTCACTTCCTGCTCCAACCAACAGTCACGACCAAGTCACCTCCTGCTCCGACCAACAGTCACGACAGAGTCTCCACCTGCCCTGACCAACTGTCAAGAGCGAGTCTCCTCCTGCTCTGACCAAAAGTCATGACTGAGTCTCCTCCTTCTCTGACCAACAGTCATGACCGAGTCTCCTGCTCTGACCAACGGTCACGACCGAGTCACCTCCTGCTCTGAACAACAGTCATGACCGAGTCTCCTCCCGCTAAAGAGTCCATGTTTTTCCATTGCTTGGTGAGACATGAAATGCATGCATGATAGTTTCCAGGCTATGCTCCAAACCAGTTCAATCGTGCACCATCTTTGGAGGTAGCCCGGTACGTTGACCCAACAATTCGTACCCATAAGAAGATGGCGCATGGATGCTGATCACTAAGCAGTTGCTTAATGTTAAGCGTCCATTTTCTTGCCGACTGATCCATTGCGACTGATATACAAGCACCCTGCACCTCTCTTCTGCCACCACCACACCACGAGTGACATCAACACCACACACACACCTGGCACTTCCCACACCTAGCCCCCTCCACACACACACACACCACTTGCAAGAGTGGGTGTACAGACAATGCTAATGGTTATCAGCTAAGTACAAGACCACATCATCACTATGTACGAGACGCAGACACGCCCATATACTATGGCAACCTGCCTCACCCACACAGCTGGGCAGGCTTCATTCTTTAAAGAGAGAGAGGACTTGACGAGGAAGAGAAGGAAATAAAGGAACTTGGTTCAAAGTCATTTTATTTATAACTGATAAAATAAAAAAATTCAGATGTCCCGAATAAAGATGACTGACTCGATATTACGGATCCCAGAATCTGCACTAAGATAGCAGTACTCTAAGGGTAGTCGTGTTCTAGGGAATAGGAGTATTCTAAGGCTAGGGATATTCTAGGAATAGGAGTATTCTAAGGCTAGGGATATTCTAGCAATAGGAGTATTCTAAGGCTAAGATATTCTAGGAATAGGAGTATTCTAAGGCTAGAGATATTCTAGAGCTAGGAGTATTCTAAGGCTAGGGTGTTCTAGGAGTATTCTAGGCTAGGGGTATTCTAGGAATAGGAATATTCCAAGGCTAGGGTAAGCAATATTCTAGGGCTAGGAGTGTTCTAGGAGTGCTCTAAGGCTAGGAGTGGTCTAGGAATAGGAGTGTTCCAAGGCTAGGGATGTTCTAGGGCTAGAAGTATTCTAGGCTAGGAGTGGTCTAGGAATAGGAGTGTTCCAAGGCTAGGGGTGTTCTAGGGCTAGAAGTATTCTAGGCTAGGAGTGGTCTAGGAATAGGAGTGTTCCAAGGCTAGGGATGTTCTAGGGCTAGAAGTATTCTAGGCTAGGAGTGGTCTAGGAATAGGAGTGTTCCAAGGCTAGGGATGTTCTAGGGCTAGAAGTATTCTAGGCTAGGAGTAGTCTAGGAATAGGAGTATTCCAAGGCTAGGGGTGTTCTAGGGCTAGAAGTATTCTATGGCTAGGGGTGTTCTAGAAGTGGGAGTATTCTCTCGTATTCTAAGGCTTGGGGTATTCTAAGGCTAGGGTATTCTTGGGCTAGGAGTGTTCTAAGGATAGGAGTATTGCAAGGACAGCACTAGAACATTGAGACTGAGTGACTGTACAGCAACGAAACCGGAATACTTCATACTTCCAGACTATCCATGGGATCTAGAATACACCTAGCCTTAGCCCTAGTCTTAGCCCTAGAGCAGGAATAGTCCCAGGAATCCTGGGAAAGGTTGCACCAGTACTGGTCATGCCTCCAAAGCAGAGGCATTCCAAGGCCATTTCTCCAAGACACATCTCCTTGTTTGGGTGCACTTCAGCACCAGTGATTCACATCATTATTAGCCAAGAGGAATTAGCAGCTCTTAGAGCATATGTCCACCTTAGGGCCCAGACTCAAACCACACTAAAGAATAACTTGGAGCCTTTCCAAAGGAGCTCGACACTCGATTAGGTTGCAGCTTAACTTTTGGCAAAGGCTACTTTGGCACGGTTGTATTTCTGTACACAATGTTGTAGTGCCTGTAGAACACCATAGATAGTCAAAATGAAGTAGGTATGCAGAAGCTGTGGGTCTCACCAAGACGGGCCGCCGACAGGCCACAAGACTTCTTGTGTTTTCGACCTCCTCCACCCCTCCTCCCTCACTCTCTCTCAGCCGCTGTGCAAACATTTGTTGTTATTGCTTTAGAAGTTGCACGTATGGATGCTGGCAATGAACAAGCTGAAAGGCAACCTCTAAAGGTGAAGAGCCATGCACGGCCAACCCTCTTCCTCCTGGGATTCCTGAGATTCGTGTAAGATTATTCCAGCATTGATCCTGGAATCAGTGTCATGGCTAGGGGTATTCTAGCAAGTGCTATGGTATTCTAGTGCTTGGGGTAATCTGAGGGCTAGGAATATTCCAGGGCTACGGGAAGTGCTAAATTTCTGGGCTAGTGGAAGTGCTAAAATTCTAGGGCTAGAGGTATTCTATGGAAGGATATCTAGGGCTAAGGGCATCCTAGGGCTAAGGGCAAAGGGCATCCTAGGGCTAGGTGAATTCTAAGACTAGAGAGCTTAGGAATAAACTTGAGGTATCCTAGGGCTAAGGTATCCTGGAGATACTCCTCTACCACTTCTCTCAACATTTCCCAACTAACCTATGTTAGAGTCATCTTCCACCACTCTCCGGCCAGCTATGTCCAAGGTCACAACTTTTGTCCTGCGAGAGCCATACTTCTGCTCTCTCAGACTGTCCTCCTTCTTCTTCAAAGCCTCTTTCTCTTTTGCAGACAACCAGCGGTTGTTATCTACCGAGAAGTAATCAGACTCGTCGTCAATTACCTTGGTGCAATTGGCACTAGAAATGAGCAGAAGGAGGGAGGGGGAAAGGAGGAGTTTAGAACAGATATTGGTGGGTTACAGAACTATCAAGAGGGGGGGCGCTATGAAGGGTTGGTTGGAGGTGGGAGGGAGTGGAGAAGGAGAGAGAGGAGGGGTTGGTTAACTGTTTACATGCAAGGAGGAAGATATGGCCCATAGAGACTATTGCCAGCCTACTTCAACCCATTGTGATGTTGGCCCTATGTTAAGAGGGGTGGGTGGGGTTGGCCCTATGTTAAGAGGGGTGGGTGGGGTTGGCCCTATGTTAAGAGGGGTGGGTGGGGTTGGCCCTATGTTAAGAGGGGTGGGTGGGGTTGGCCCTATGTTAAGAGGGGTGGGTGGGGTTGCCGAGGAAGGAGCAAGGAAGTTGTTTGGGGGCTAGTGGGCGCCGACATAGACATCATTGCCTTGACTCATAAACAACAGACTTGCTGAGATTACTTCTCATCATTCCAAGTCAACATTCCCCATGGACAGTCCTTGAACAGCACCCGACGTCAAGGAATGCCATTGCAGTCTGGGAATGGTGTCTGGGAATGGCCCAGCTGCCAGAGCCAGAGCTCAGTTACCATATACGCCTGGCCAGCAATGGCTTCCCTCTCACCAATGGATTGCAACAGACTTGCACGTAATAACAATAATAACAAGAATAATAGCATAGGAATGGCACTTGCAATTTTAGCTATGCACCATTGCCGACAAACATGTTTTGATGGACAACCCAAGAGGGAGTGATACTGCAGCATATGGCACGTCATTGGAGATGGAGGGCATCGCACGTTAAAATACCCCAAAGGCTAAAATAAAGGCTAAAATAAAGGCTAAAATAATATAATAATAATAATAATAATAATAATAATAATAATAATAATAATAATAATAATAATAATAATAATAATAATAATAATAATAATAATAATAATAATAATAATAATAATAATAATAATAATAATAATAATAATAATAATAATAATAATAATAATAATAATAATAATAATAATAATAATAATAATAATAAATTAAAAAATGTATTTAACTTGGGAATTAACTTGGGGAAATAACTGGCTATAATTATGTCTATAAACCCGACGAGCGTTCCTGGCCCATGTCTTCATTTTGACAGCACTACCAGAGAGCAGGGCATTGCTCTCCCTGTGGGGGAACGCACCACTACTATGGCAAAGTCCAGTGGCCATTATGTTGTGGCGTCACGATCCACAGGCCTACTAGCTATGAAAACTGTTTACCAAATTGAACGGCACAAGAGGATATGTCCAGCAGAAACTCAGACAGCGTTCACAAAGACAAAAAAGAAGGAAAAGAAGATGATAAACAAGAGCAACCAGACATTGCAAACCTCCATTACCCCCCAACAATTTCTCTTTCATTAAAGAAAGTGGTTAGGGTGAAAAAAAGGCTTCAACCTCGCTAGCAGACTGCTTGCATTATGCGAGCTCTAAGGTAGCTAGTGTATTCGTTGATAACGTCGCCATGTTGCATAATTTGTTAGCATCGTTGTCAACGTGAAAGACGCACGTGCAGGTTATCCCTGAACAAAATGGTCGACATAACCCACTTTCATGCCGCTGCTGGCAACATTTACGCCCGGATCACCACCAACATTTAATGGATTGGTCCTTGACCGCTGCCTAACCTGCCCATTAAATGTTGTGGAAATCCATCCATAAGTTTTGGTGTCATCTGCTAACAGAACGGACAAACAAACAAACAAACAAACAAACAGGGGTAAAAACACCACCTCCTTGAAGGAGGAAAGAATAAAGCATAATTAAACACCGGATTATTCGCTGCACATGCCCAGTAGACTGTTGTATCATCACAAGACTTCAGTCCTGATTTGACGGGGAAAGCTGGGAAAGCTAGCAAAAAAAACACAAAAAAAACAGCTGACGATTGCAGCTACAGGAACGCTTTAGTGCTGTTTCCAGAAGCCCGTCTTTCATAGAAAAGCTGCGCAGGCACCATGCCTTACCTGAAATTGCTCTGAATACCTTCATACTTGAGAAAGAAGGTGCTCTTGGAAGCATTTCTTTGCTCTAAGTTCTACTGTAGATATAACGTGACATAGTACTATGTGAACTTTGTTGGTCACCTCAATGGAGCAGATCCTCGTAGAACCTCAATGGAACAGATCCTGGAAGAACTGCAGCTCTTGTAATTACATTCTAATGATGTGAACAATCACCAATTGCCAACAACCCCCACCCTCCTCCAAGACGGTCTAATCACCAACTGCCAACAACTCCCACTTCAAGAAGGGTCTAGTCACCAATACTCACAACCTCCTCCTCCAAGGTCTATTCACCAAATGCCAACAGCCCCCACCCCCCCTCCAAGAAGGTCTCATCTCCACTGCTGACAACACTAGCAAGTGCCTTCTCTAAAGTTAGCTACTCTGTCCATTTCAAAGATCATCAAATCACCGGTATAAATATCTGTGACTTTCACCACATAGACACCGGGCGTTTTACCCCGACACTAATTCTGATATTCCTAGAGCATATAATGCCAGTATGCGCTGTCAATGGATCACGCAACTCAGAACGCAATTCTTGCTGCACTGTATTGCGCCCACACCTGGTAAAGGGTTACACTAAGGAAAAGAATATCTCGGGCGGGTTAATAACGATGTTTTGTGAACACCCTCCCTCATAGCATTAAACGCTGTTGTTTTAGGCTGTAGGATGCAATGGATACAAACATCATTTAATACATTGGCAGCTCCTAAGCGTAGAATAGGGGGTTTTCTCCTGTTCTTCAGTGTCACCCACTTGGAACCTTTTCGCCCAAATCGTATTATATTACATCCTAACCATCATACCCCCCCCTCAACTCCACCCCCCTTTAGAATCCAGATTCCTCCGATTGCCCCCATCCCCTTGGGAAAATTCTCCAAATGAAACCCTGCAAGAGGGTTAACTTTCATAGGTATATATATATATACCCTTCAAAAAGTTTCAAGGATAAGCTTTCAAGGAAGCCCTCAAGGGGGGTCGATGGTATTTTTTACTTAAATTTTTTTTTTAACTTGTGGTTACAACTTTAGAGCTCTGTAGATTCTGCAAACTTCATGGTATGGACTTGATATATAGCTCAAAAGATAGGTCTCTCTGTGTGCTCTCTTTTGATACTAAAATATGTTTCATAGCCCTCAAGAGGAAACTCTAGCCTGTGCACACACACGGCTAATGCCGCTGAGCATTAGTGGATCAAGGTTTGTGGGTGGAATGTCAACCCCACCAAAATACACAAGAGATCCACCTATGTCACTACATCCAATCCAGGCATTATTTCAACACTTCTGAAAGCTATCCTCACTCGACTCTTGGGAGCCCCCAGTGGGGGGGAGTTGGATGGAAAACTTGGTATTGCCGTGCACGGCGCATCTATCTATGCTCCGTACGTTCACCCGACGCATCTATCTATGCTCCGTATGTTCACCCGAAAAAATATATGAAAGAGTCACCCACCTCCTTTAAATAATGTGGGCTTATGCAAACTGGGAATGGTCGTCATGGTGAAGAGAAAGATCGAGAAAACGGCAACACATTCCAAGCTAAAGAAAAGTAAACTGGCTATGCGAGAACAGGTTGTGTGGCTAATAGCCGCCAGGAAAGGAGGATGGAGTTTCACTCTCAAATGGCTACTCAACTCATTAACATGCCACAGCCATGGGACTGGGATCATTTTATTATCCATGGGACTGGGATCATTTTTGTCATTTTATTATCCATGGGACTGGGATCAATTTTGTCATTTTATTATCCATGGGACTGGGATCATTTTTGTCATTTTATTATCCATGGGACTGGGATCATTTTTGTCATTTTATTATCCATGGGACCGGGATCAATTTTGTCATTTTATTATCCATGGGACTGGGATCATTTTTGTCATTTTATTATCCATGGGACTGGGATCATTTTTGTCATTTTATTATCCATGGGACTGGGATCAATTTTGTCATTTTATTATCCATGGGACTGGGATCATTTTTGTCATTTTATTATCCATGGGACTGGGATCATTTTTGTCATTTTATTATCCATGGGACCGGGATCAATTTTGTCATTTTATTATCCATGGGACTGGGATCATTTTTGTCATTTTATTATCCATGGGACTGGGATCATTTTTGTCATTTTATTATCCATGGGACTGGGATCATTTTTGTCATTTTATTATCCATGGGACTGGGATCATTTTTGTCATTTTATTATCCATGGGACTGGGATCATTTTATTATCCATGGGACTGGGATCATTTTTGTCATTTTATTATCCATGGGACTGGGATCATTTTTGTCATTTTATTATCCATGGGGACTGGGATCATTTTTGTCATTTTATTATCCATGGGACTGGGATCATTTTTGTCATTTTATTATCCATGGGACTGGGATCATTTTTGTCATTTTATTATCCATGGGACTGGGATCATTTTTGTCATTTTATTATCCATGGGACTGGGATCACTTTTGTCATTTTATTATCAATCTTGGTAAAGTAAAAACACAGGCACTGCCGCTCTCTTCATGGACTGGCCACATTGGCATACAGTTATCAACTTCTGCATAATCTTCACTTTAGTACTCTTCTGAGAATTCCTGCAGGAAGCACTGCCTGATGAGCTTACTCGCAGTGCAGTGGTGCGTGCATCCTCAACAAAGCTCCTCCCACAACCACACCTCCACGTGGACATCTCCGCTTCAGAATTTGCCATCCCATTATGTTGCAGGACATCGAGTTGTTCAACGGTGCACCCGTTTGGAATCCGTAAGGAATATATAAGTACATCAAATTCTTGGCCACTTCCCCATGTCAAAATCCAAAGCACTGGGACATGATGATGACATCACGACAATGGCTGCAATCTTACAATACTAGGATTCAAGTTTTGTCCCATGGGGGGGGGGGGGGGGGGGCCTCAGGCTACAAAAATAATTGTGATAAAAATGAAAAATGAAAATAATAAAAAAGCCTTATCCTTCGCACCTTTGCTTGCCACTTAATGCCTTGCATTCGTTACCAGTAATAATGGATGGCAACAGCGTTGCTCAGCGCTGTTTAAAATGACCTTTTACTTTTCTTCCTCCCTCCACCCACCCGAATAGAAAATTGGCGCGGTTCTGGGTATTTGAGACAACGACTGTGTACATACATGGGCAGCTTCAGTTTCATGGTGGGTGGGTGCATGTAGTGTATCTTGGAAACAAAATGTCTTGTAATAATGGATGGCATGCAAAAGTTTGCGAATACCTTGTCTGGTCAAACTCAAGTAATTTGTTTCTGTGATGAAGAGCTTGGTGAAGGCCTTCAGTTGCAGTGCCACCCTTCTGGAAATGGTCAAGTGGTCTACCAACATCCTAATATAAAAAGTGTGTGTTTGGCAATATGGGCTGTCTGAAGCAGCTTCAGTGGGCAAAACATCCAAAATGATAGCCTACAACTTTGGCAGACACCCAAATGAAATAAAGTTAGAGACAAATGGATTAACATGCCAACCAAAGAGAGACATGTGAGAGCAAGAAGTTCTGTCACACACAGTTCCTCTTTGGGACACCATTCAAGTCAGATTTTTTTCTTTCCGGCTGTGGCTTTCCAGGGGCAGATCTAGGGCTTTGCTTATGGGATGGGAGAAAAGAAAGAGGAGAAGAGAGGAAGAGGAGGAGGAAGGGTTGGGGGGAAGGAAGAGGAGGAGGAAGGGTTGGGGAGGAAGAGGAGGAGGAAGGGTTGGGGGGAGGAAGAGGAGGAGGAAGGGTTGGGGGGAAGGAAGAGGAGGAGGAAGGGTTGGGGAGGAAGAGGAGGAGGAAGGGTTGGGGAGGAAGAGGAGGAGGAAGGGTTGGGGGAGGAAGAGGAGGAGGAAGGGTTGGGGGGAGGAAGAGGAGGAGGGAAGGGTTGGGGGGAGGAAGAGGAGGAGGAAGGGTTGGGGAGGAAGAGGAGGAGGAAGGGTTGGGGAGGAAGAGGAGGAGGAAGGGTTGGGGAGGAAGAGGAGGAGGAAGGGTTGGGGGGAGGAAGAGGAGGAGGAAGGGTTGGGGGGGAAGAGGAGGAGGAAGGGTTGGTGGGGAGGAAGGGTTAGGGAGAGGAAGAGGAGGAGGAAGGGTTGGGGAGGAAGAGGAGGAAGGGTTGGGGGGAGGAAGAGGGGGGAGGAAGAGGGGGGAGGAAGAGGGGGGAGGAAGGGTTGGGGAGAGGAAGAGGAGGAAGGGTTGGGGGGAGGAAGGGTTGGGGGAAGAGGAGAGGGGAATTTAGCTCAAGTCCTGCTACACTAGGTTATAATGTAGAGATGTAACCTAGGTTATAATGTAGAGACCTACATAGGTTATAATGTAGAGATGTGACCTAGGTTATAATGTAGAGACCTAGGTTATAATGTAGAGACCTAGGTTATAATGTAGAGATGTGACCTAGGTTATAATGTAGAGACCTAATTAGGCTGACCCTTCTACCACTGACACATCAATAGTTTCAACAACGTCCTTGTACATCACAAGTTAGTCAGAAGGTCATTGGGCTGTGATGTAGGATTGCATCAAATGGTCAGTACAACTACCTCCATCAGTCAATTTCAGAGGGATCACTCTTGAAGCTATCCTCGGATTCGAGCTCGGGGAAAAAAAGCATCATTTGAGAGATGCAATGTCCGAGCAACCTTCTCGTTTGCCATTAGAAAGGGCCTTGGCTAATTACGCCGCACCGCACATGCGCAAAGCAGAGTAAAGTAAAGTAATGCGTTGTTCATCGGTAGCGATGTTTCTCCAATCGAATTGTCAATTTTCCACTTTTTAACGATCATTCGAGACTCTCTACCTCATCGCTGCAAAAGACACCTGGTAGGTTCACAGGATTCTCCAGCCAGCAGAATACCAGAAAAGGCATTTAGACATCATAATCCAGAACACTACTAGGTCTGTTAAAAAAAAGAAGGTTGCTCCAATTATAGGTAATTGTAGCCCCACCTACTCTACGTATATATTGTTTGTACTTGTGCTGACTCTGCAATAATCTGCCGACCTCATGAACTATACAGAGCAACGGGCAAGAGTTCTTATGGACATGTTTGTCAATTACCAAATGAACCCATATAGCAAGGTGAAAGGTCATGTTTTGTAACATGATCACTAATCTCCCACATTGGGCAAGGGGTACGGCTCATGCTTAATTAACTGCCCCGCCCAAAACAAGGAAAAGTTTGAATTCAACGCACACATGCAACTGACCTCAATGTTGTGTTTCTTCATGAACTGTTCTCTAAACCGCCTTGATTTCTTGGAGTCCCTGATCATCAACTCTTCCTCCTCCGGAGTACATACCACTGTACCACAAAACAGACACGGCCCTGATCCTTCCTGAAAATAACACCTCTGACTCAAACTTCTCACCACATACCGAACATGGCTTTTTTCCCCCTTCAGGAAAGGTGGGGAGACACTTCTAAATGACCCGAGAGAGATTGATAAATTTCTCCTTTTTCCCTTCCCATAATTCCACAAAATCTGATATGTCCCCTCCCCCTTCTCCTTAGATAAACTTCTAAACTCATGGGGTCAAATATTTGCACGTGGTCAATGACAGCATGGGGTGGACTGGAAGCCACACCCCCTGCTGCAGTTTTTGACCCAACCTTTTACCATTAAAATTCAGACTGGATTCAGTGAAAACTGCAAATATTCAACACTTCAACAATATCCCTCAATACGGACGGAAGTCTAACGTGCTGACTCACCTGGGAACACACAATCCTCCCACACCAGATGCAATTGTTGACAAGGCTGTGCTTGAGGGCAAGGCACTGGCAAGGCACCCTTCCTGGTATGTACATGGCCACTTTAGACTGGCCCTCCTTGCTCATTAGAGGCAAAAACTTCAGTTTGTGTTTTGGGTTGGATCTCCTACTGGCGAGTGCACTCTGACCTTCAACTGGTATGACATTGCCACTTAACGGTTCTGATGTATTCTTAAACCCTGGAGGTGGCGGTTGCTAAATGTCAAGAGGATGAAAGAAAGGAAGGAGGAACAGAGAAAGTAAGGAGTAACAAAGAGAAAAGGGGAAAGAGAGATAACATATTTGACAGGATGTGCAGTGTGATCATGTAGGTACGTTCTTTATCAAATGCACCCACTTTTGAGGGCGCTTCCTGAGCATGGACCATGTGATCTCTATAAGGATCACCTTCCTTATTGTCCTCTGTGGTGCATTCTTTAGTGTAGAGATGCTTCCAGCGATAGAGGAACTCGTCCATAAAAGCTTTCGTGTGCATGGTCTCGGAGCCCATCACGTCCTGTAAGTATTCAGTCAAATCCTTCTCCTCTTCAATACCGAGGAGGTAATCCAGAAGATCACTCTCCACGGCGGATTTTAGCAGCAGCGAAAGTTCCCGCTGACACCACCACCTCAGAGAAGAAAACTCCTTATCTTTCCCTCCCTCTCCTTCAACTCTTTTGTCCGCCATGTTAGACCGCGGGGAGACGGAGCAGCCACTTGGTGTGCGCGTCACTAAATATGCAATGCGGGTGGGCGAAAAACTAGTAGCACTGAGCATGTGCGCAAGGAAGCGTGGGAGTACGTTATTTTCTATTACTTCCTCAAAACAGCTGAACAACACATTTAGTGGTTTTTTAGTTAACAAGAGAAGGACTTAGCAGTGAATCAGGCATTTACTTGTAAAATGGACGGAATCAAGAAAAAGCTAACAACTCTGAAGAAGCAAGTTGAAGAAGCAGATGAACATGCTCTTGAACTTGAAAAGGAAAAAAAAGAGCATGAAGCTCGAGCTACAGAGGTAAACAAGCCGATTTCCTAGCTATGGTGATTTTATTTTTGTTCTACACCTTCTTTGTTCATGAGATAGTTTGAAAATGAGGTGGAATCACTGAAACGTCAACTGAAAATGAAGGATGATGAGCTGCAAAGTTTGGAAGAGAGGTTCCAAGAGAAGACCAAAGTGTGTAAAATAGCAGAGGAAGAACTGGAGGAGGCTGTGAGGTATGAACTTGCATGAGAAATAATAGAGCAACAGTCTGTGCAACTGCAACTAAAATTTCAACTAGGGTTTCCCTGTCTGCTAGCTACCACAGGAATGACAGGCCACATTAGTTTACAATTAGTTCAGCTTAATGCATGCTTGTACTAGTATCTCCTAATAAGGTGAGGTATGCTAGGCTCTGCCTCTCTTTCATGATTGCATTTTTGTTTTGCTGGTCTGGAAGAGTCTATTTCTAATTGTGTTATAGGGTACCCGATGTCATTGTTCCCTTTGAAGACCCACATGCCTGGCCAAATAGTCGATTTATATTATGCGTTTGTTCATTCAACCACCTCAGATCCCACAAGAGTCACTCATCTTTTTTTAGTCATTCTTTTCAACTTGTGTGCATCTGCATATTTTCCCTTCGACTTCATATTTTTTTGTTATATTACTATATAGTAAAGAAACCAACTGAAGTGTAGTTACATGCAATATGCAGGAATACTCATGAAGAGTGGTAAAATGACCTGCATTGAGTGTGCTGAATGTCACAGAGCATGAAACACCAAAGAATATACATAAATTTATAGTTTTATCGAGAATCACATCTTTAGCAATGTCTATTAAGTTACAGATCAAGGGGGCTGGAGAACCTGGAGGTTGCACCTCCCATCCTTCCCGCCCCTTCCTTTTCACCTTGCAATTATTATTAGACACTTGCCTTGGAGTATATATTACCTGGCTAGCTATTGTAGTTTCTATCTCTGCATAATTGTGTTTTATTTTGTAGAGAAGTGAAAAAGTTTGAATCCACACAAGAACAAGATATCGATCAAGTAAGATTTGGATTTCTGGAGTTCTAATATTTACAAATGTATTATTATTTAGAAAGAGGATCTATCAGAAAAGATGAAAAATTATAAAGAGCTCAGTGAGCACCAGCAGGACCAGATTGAAGCACTAGAAAGAAGAGTCAAGGTTCTGGAAGGTGACCTTGAGACCACAGAAGATGATTGTGATGACTCAAAAAGGTTTGTGTGTGATTTAAGCACCATGCATCATGCGTGTGTGTGTGTGTGGGTGTGGGTGTGTTGTAGTTTGGGTGTGTGTGTGTGTTGGTTTGTGATACCAACTTCATATAGCAGATGATGATATTGATGATAATTGAAGGTGTTGGTGGTGATGTTAGTATAATTTCTTCTAACAGGAAGCTAGCAGACTTGGATTCGCAATTGACAACATTGACGAACGACTTCAAAACCAAAGAGGGTAGTGAAGCAACTGTAAGTAGGTGCCACTTGAGGTGTTTTGCTTGTTGCTGTATGTGCATGTATACTGATTGTATGGAGCGAATTCTTGAGTTGCATTTGTATGTGGCAATGTGTACATAAGTGATGAATACACGAATAAATTTATGTGCGAGCACAAGGCTGCTCTGGTCGTGGACAGATCTGTTAGTGATATGAATTATAACTGATTACTAATAATCCTTCTACTCAGGGACTATAAACATTATCTTGTTTGGTGCATTTTTTGGTATTACATAGCCAAGATATTTGGCAATCTACAAGTTATATACTACATTACCATGAAGATTTAGTTATTAGAAGCTGCGTGCCAAAAGGAGTGGTTGTAGCATTGCCAAATATGTACCATGACAGATACTATATGATTGCTCTATTCTCTCCCCTGTTATATATATTTTAATTAATAGGTTGAACTTGCCATTGTTTGTTGTTACTAGTACATCGAACAAAATGATCAGTACGTTGAAAAGTTGAAGAAACTAACCAAGATTTCTAAAGAAAATGAGGACCGAGCTGATGAGAGTGAGAGGGCCATGAAGACCTTGCAGATGCAGTATTCCCAGCTTGAAGGTTAGTGATGGTTTGATCCTCAATATGATAAAAGTTTTGAAAACCAATGTTTTTTCCCCTTTCTTTTATTTAGGTGAGCTGGACAAAGAAAAAACCAAGTATGATGAAGCCAAGGAAGAGTTGGCTTCAACTCTAGCTGAACTTGGTGATATATGAAGATGTTCATTAGAATTTATAGTCATTTGTTGACACAATAGAGAACCAAATCTGCTATGTATTATATTTTTATGTACACATTTATTTGGTTTGATATGGTAAATAGAACAACAAGAACGACTTTATTATGAGGTGTACACCGGTAGTCATATTTATAGCACATGAGAGCACATGTATGTATGTATGTATTTAAAAAAAAATCAAAATAAGAGGAAATAATGCTCACTCATATTTGAGGGGGTCAGTTTGGTTGTTCACAACTTGAAATTAACTCCGGGCATTCAACAAGAACTTGGCTCCTAAACGTCCAAGCATTTTATAACTGTAATACGCATGCTCAAATTTTGTCGTCAGTCGCCGCAAAACGTTCGCGTCACCAGTAACTACAATCTACTAACTATCTGCTAGGTGAGCCGTCTATAACCATAGCTTTGGGGCTGTTCTTGATAAGTTATGCGTTACGACCCTACCTAGCCAACTCGTTATATAGTAAGCTCTATGTTTATATTTGGTAGTTAGTGCTCTTAAAAGGTAGCTGACGATCTATATAACGTGTAGGTGTTTTCAGAAAGTTTTAGCTGCTCTTTGCCAACAAGCCTTTCTATTTCACGTGATGACTCTGTTGTTATAAAAACGGGTAGAAACCAGCAAACTACTGGATAGGGAGATCTCTTTATGGATTTGTGGTCACCTATGTGTTTGTGGGGGAGATGGTCAAACTACATTGGGGAAAATAGTCTAAATTCCATGAATTCTGTATTTGCAGGTAAGCTTCACGTATCAGAACTTTAGCACTCCTGTTGTCTGTGCATCAACACTAATCACTATGGAAGGTATCAAGAAGAAAATGGGTGCTTTGAAGGAAGAGAGAGATAAAGCTGAGGAAAGAGCCGAAGAAGCTGAGCGCATGCAGAAGGCTCTTCAAGCTAGTAAAGATGAGGTAAGTAACTGTTGTAAATTGTATATATACATACATATATATAATGGCTAGATGTGTCTTTGTATGAGGCAGAGTGGGAAGAGGGTGGGGTTCTGTTAAAGGAGCTGGATAGAAGGTTGATAGTAATATCCGTAGTTGTGAAGCCATAGTTGCAACACAATGGTATGTAGTGGCCATGTGTTAATAGACTATTGCAGCAAACTTGAATACCAGGATCTCCCTTCCTGTTCCCTTTTAAAATTTAGTGGAGAGAGCTATATTGACAGAGTTGCACGAGTTGACTTGAGGCAAAAATAAAAGGACTTCAATAGAGTGTATAATATTGCATATATGAGATTTGATATTTCACTTGATGGATAAGGTGAGCTCTGGTTTGGTATAGTGATGACTTAGTCCCCTCATGTAGTGTCCACCCTATGAGTTGTAGCCTCGGCAGGCACTCTCTCTTTGGTTGTCCCAAATAGACACCTCAGTGATTTGTGTTGTAGCTGTTTCGAAAGCTGTGCGTTCTCTCTTGGCAATGATCAGGAAAACTATTAGAATTATCTGGAAGCCTTGCAAGACAACTTTGTTGTTTTACTTGGAATTCATGATTCAGACGTAGGGTGAGGTACGGATACTGAAGAGTGAGCCAAGGACAAAATGGTGGTTAAGACAACTGTAAAAAGTGTGTGTATATGCTGGAAAGTTTGCTGTCGGACTTGTGTATGTATGTGTTTTGTGTGTGTGTGTGTGCATTAGTCTATGTCCGTACTTTACAATCACACGAGTGTTGACAACACTGAACACTCCTAATAAATTACTTGTGAACTGTTGATGCCTAATTTTTGAGTAACTTCCCACATGTATACAAGCACTATTTGGCTAGTTGCTTTGCACAAGTGATGCTGGTGTTTCCTGCAAGAGGATTCATTCAATGCACATGTGCTAGTATAGAGGCAAACCCTTTGAAATAGTGAACACTGAAAGCTCTGCAATGGACATTGTTGTGAAGCACTCTCTTTCAGAACTCATGGTATGCTAGTGGTGGCAGAAGTGAATTCCACGTCAGCTCTTAACCAAAGCGAGAAAGCTGCAACAACATGCATAGGAAGTTGTAGACTAATTTGCCTGCCCATGAATGATTAAAGACAACTGTTTTGGGCTGACTAGTTAGTGTATAATATACTAGCTGAGATATCCACACTCTCTGGCAGGAATTCTTTCAAGCAGGTGTGGCATATCCAGCGGCCTCTAAACACATACACACACACACACTGATCTCATAGAATATCTGACTCTTAATAGGGGGGATTTGTGAATGATTTCACCCAGGATCGAACCTTGAGTACGAAGCGAACAGGGAGGGGGAAAGGGGGGGGGGGAAAGGAAGAAGGAAAAGCAAGGGGGGGGGGGGGGGAGGAATGAATGATTCCATGAAGTGGGTGTGGTCCATAAACAATGGGTGGGTTCTTGGTTATGCCCCACCCCTCCAAGATCTGTCATCTTATTTGTGTGTTAGCCACACTGAAATTTGTTTTAGCTGCAGCTAGCTACTTGAGCGCTCTTTAGTGTGAACTCTGCCCATTGTTTGCCCCAACCAGTAAATCTTGCCACCATAGAACCTACTTGGTGTAAATCCTGCCAGTTCAACCTGTTTACGCTGATTTAGTGTAAATAGTATTATTGAGGCTTCCAATTAAGCACATGAATTGGCTGATTCACTACAAGTGCCAACCAAGCCCTGTACAAACTGCTTACACACCCAACTCCACAAATCAGTGACAAACCACTCTTGAAAGAAAGTTAGTTTGGAATCCCAAATCAACTCTTGAAGTAAAAAATTGAGTGGCCTCTGTTTAACCTTATCAACTGTGCCACTCAGTGGAATGGCTTCCTGCTTGGTTTCCCCCTGGACTTGCAGCAGAAGTGGTTACTTGCAGTAGCTGCTGGATAATTAACTTTCGTTACTGCACTACCAAGAGAAATCTGCAATCCATTCTCACCAGCATCTTGCAGTGGCGTTGGCCCAAGCATCTCGCCACTCACTCCATTGTAAATCTCACGGCTACTAGGAATGCATATAGGACAGACCAAACCACAAACCTTGGAATATATTTCCAGGATCGTTTACATTGGGTCCAGACTTTGTGGGATTATTGGCGAGCAAAGTCCTCTCACTGGGGAATTGAATGGGAAAGTTTGTGTTGCCATGCGCATGGCCATATCTGTTAGGCGTGTGTGACTTGCTGGCTATATATCTGTCATAGGATCACCCATAAGGGTAGAAACAGCTCATCTGGCCTAATTGAAACAGGCTTACATCAACAAACTTGGGCTTACATCAACAACTTAGTGAGGATGGGTTGACCGATAAGGGGAACTGTTTGTACATGAACTGGAGAGTGCCTATGGCCTGTGCTGTCGGGACAGGTATGTTGGAGTTCAGTTATGATAGAGCTACTCAATTCCTCAATGTAGCATGGATGCACCATTTGTCATGAGCTATGTCAAGATTGGCAAGGTCAATACACAATTCCCTATGTGTACTGCCACTTCCTGGGAGTTGCTCTCTCACTCATCAAGTACAAAAGAGGACAGACTACATACACATCTGGTATGTGGAGAAAACATAACTGATTCCTTATAGTCAACAGAGAAGAGATGTGCTAATGATTTGGAGGACATACTGAACACACAAAGCAGACGTGGAGTGCAGAACAAAATGCCTGCAGTTCTTGTCAGTTATCGCAGGGTCTTCCCTTCATTACTTCATTACTTGTGGTATTATTCTACAAGCATTGCCTACTTAACTTTCCCGTCTTCAGGGGAAACCACTTTTAAGTACAGTTAGAAGGACCCTCCTCTCTTCCGCAGGAAAATTTCTGCAAGTTTAGAAAACTTGCACCAGTTGGAAATCTGTGAGGGATATATATAATTCTAGGCATATTGTAATCTCATTAGGGTCATGATGAAGGCACCACAATAGCAGGTTTAGGACATTGATGGTGTGGCTAATGCCTTGGGCAACGCAATCTATGCATGCAAATAAAAACAACGAAATGGGCTTGGCCAAGGCTGCTTCAGCGAGCCAAGCAAATGCATTTCTAGTTATTTTATGAATCTCGTTATAGTACTGCTTATTGTATATTAAATGTGTGCTCTCTCCCTTAAACACTTTTAAACCAGTTGACCATCAGCCTAATTTGTGGTTTTTATAATCATAAAAGTTATAGCTATAGCATTTCCCCCAAAGCTTTCAGAATGCAAACACAGTAAGCTGCAGTGAGGTATAAGCAACATCTCCAGTGAGGTATAAGCAACATTTCCAGTGAGATATAAGCAACATCTCCAGTGTGGTATAAGCAACATCTCCAGTGAGATATAAGCAACATCTCCAGTGAGGTATAAGCAACATCTCCAGTGAGGTATAAGCAACATCTCCAGTGAGGTATAAGCAACATCTCCAGTGAGGTATAAGCAACATCTCCAGTGTGGTATAAGCAACATCTCCAGTGAGGTATAAGCAACATCTCCAGTGAGGTATAAGCAACATCTCCAGTGAGGTATAAGCAACATCTCCAGTGAAGTATAAGCAACATCTCCAGTGAGGTATAAGCAACATCTCCAGTGAGGTATAAGCAACATCTCCAGTGAGGTATAAGAAACATCTCCAGTGTGGTATAAGCAACATCTCCAGTGAGGTATAAGCAACATCTCCAGTGAGGTATAAGCAACATCTCCAGTGAGGTATAAGCAACATCTCCAGTGAGGTATAAGCAACATCTCCAGTGTGGTATAAGCAACATCTCCAGTGAGGTATAAGCAACATCTCCAGTGTGGTATAAGCAACATCTTCAGTGAGGTATAAGCAACATCCAGTGAGGTATAAGCAACATCTCCAGTGAGGTATAAGCAACATCTCCAGTGAGGTATAAGCAACATCTCCAGTGAGATATAAGCAACATCTCCAGTGAGGTATAAGCAACATCTCCAGTGAGGTATAAGCAACATCTCCAGTGTGGTATAAGCAACATTTCCAGTGAGGTATAAGCAACATCTCCAGTGAGGTATAAGCAACATCTCCAGTGAGGTATAAGCAACATCTCCAGTGAGGTATAAGCAACATCTCCAGTGAGGTATAAGCAACATCTCCAGTGAGGTATAAGCAACATCTCCAGTGAGGTATAAGCAACATCTCCAGTGAGGTATAAGCAACATCTCCAGTGAGGTATAAGCAACATCTCCAGTGAGGTATAAGCAACATCTCCAGTGAGGTATAAGCAACATCTCCAGTGAGGTATAAGCAACATCTCCAGTGTGGTATAAGCAACATCTCCAGTGAGGTATAAGCAACACTCCAGTGTGGTATAAGCAACATCTCCAGTGAGGTATAAGCAACATCTCCAGTGTAGTATAAGCAACATCTCCAGTGAGGTATAAGCAACATCTCCAGTGAAGTATAAGCAACATCTCCAGTGAGGTATAAGCAACATCTCCAGTGAGGTATAAGCAACATCTCCAGTGAGGTATAAGCAACATCTCCAGTGAGGTATAAGCAACATCTCCAGTGAGGTATAAGCAACATCTCCAGTGAGGTATAAGCAACATCTCCAGTGAGGTATAAGCAACATCTCCAGTGAGGTATAAGCAACATCTCCAGTGAAGTATAAGCAACATCTCCAGTGAGGTATAAGCAACATCTCCAGTGAGGTATAAGCAACATCTCCAGTGAAGTATAAGCAACATCTCCAGTGAGGTATAAGCAACATCTCCAGTGTGGTATAAGCAACATCTCCAGTGTGGTATAAGCAACATCTCCAGTGAGGTATAAGCAACATCTCCAGTGAGGTATAAGCAACATCTCCAGTGAGGTATAAGCAACTTCTCCAGTGAGGTATAAGCAACATCTCCAGTGAGGTATAAGCAACATCTCCAGTGAGGTATAAGCAACATCTCCAGTGAGGTATAAGCAACATCTCCAGTGAGGTATAAGCAACATCTCCAGTGAGGTATAAGCAACATCTCCAGTGAGGTATAAGCAACATCTCCAGTGTGGTATAAGCAACATCTCCAGTGAGGTATAAGCAACATCTCCAGTGTGGTATAAGCAACATCTCCAGTGAGGTATAAGCAACATCTCCAGTGAGGTATAAGCAACATCTCCAGTGAGGTATAAGCAACATCTCCAGTGAGGTATAAGCAACATCTCCAGTGAGGTATAAGCAACATCTCCAGTGTGGTATAAGCAACATCTCCAGTGAGGTATAAGCAACATCTCCAGTGAGGTATAAGCAACATCTCCAGTGAGGTATAAGCAACATCTCCAGTGAGGTATAAGCAACATCTCCAGTGAGGTATAAGCAACATCTCCAGTGAGGTATAAGCAACATCTCCAGTGAAGTATAAGCAACATCTCCAGTGAGGTATAAGCAACATCTCCAGTGAGGTATAAGCAACATCTCCAGTGAAGTATAAGCAACATCTCCAGTGAGGTATAAGCAACATCTCCAGTGTGGTATAAGCAACATCTCCAGTGAGGTATAAGCAACATCTCCATGAGATTAGCAAATGAAAGCTAAGCTGCGGCGCACTACATCGACAATAAATCTTATAGCACAAAGTAATCCATCCAGGAGTGCCTCCTTTCTCAAGGATGGAGGGATTCAGAGTGATTCTTAGTGAGTGTGGGTGTCCCTGTGTAGCCTCCCTCAGCAGAAAGGGCGTCCACAAACAGCGGCAAAGGCTTGGAAGAGACTGCTGATGGCGGCAGTTGGTTTGCCGTTTAGTTTTTTGTTTTGTTCGCTCGCCCATCAAAACTGGAACAAAGTTTTATGACTGTTGTACGTTGACACAACGGTCTACTGAGCATGTGCAGGCAAAACAAATACAGTGCTTTAGCGTGCAGTTTCCTTCGTTTTAGAGAATGTCCGGAGTTCACTCCTGTACGCAGTTATGGCTGTCAATTGTACACACCTTTGCAGCACAGCTAGGTAGCAGCATACTTGGCTGTAGTGTAAGTATGTTATAGCTAGAGCAGTAGACTTGGCTACCGGATCAACATGGCTGATGTTAGTTAGCCAGAGCTATGTGTTATATAGGGCATGAAACATAGACAGAACATCCAGGAAACACTAGTCGACAAGAAACCTGCAGGGCTGTGAGGTGTAAAGTGTTTGTCTTGTCGCACAACAAACCCAATTGGCCACTTGATGCTCGGTCACAATACTTCAAGTTTATAGACGCACTTTTAAGGTACTTTTACATAAAGTTTGGAATGGAACTGGGACACCACAACTGGTGTGGGTCCTAATTGTGGCTTTTTCCTTTTTTCCCTTTATTTGGGGTGGGGGGGAGGGGGGGGTGAGTGTTGTGGTTGTTGGTATTCGTGGTGCTGGTAGTTGGCTTTGTTAATATTGGGGAGTGTAGTAGCATTCCCTGTATTTGGTTTGGCCCCTATTTCAGAATGGCGGATGGTAAAACCAAAACAAACATTGGCAGTTTCATGGGTGCCCCTGATGGTGGTTTCAGCTACTATTGGCTCCAAAATGACAACCTGAATCCTCCATTAAACTGGCGTACCCAAAAACCGTCATCTTCTAAGTTCTTCTGTGACGATCTCTTTTCTTTCCCTGGTATAACTTGCGTGCAATAGGTCCATACGTTATAATTCTAGTGCTGAAGATGTTCCGGTGCTTTGCAGCAACATCTGTTTCTCAATTGCAGAAAAGAGACGTGGGTAAGGACTGCCATCGAAATCGTGGTCAAGTCTAGCTTCATTACTGACAAATTATCTTCTGACAAACAATAAGCAAAAGCAAGCAACTATACAACAATATCTGCCTGTGTACTTGTGGTGTAAAATAGCATCTGCTCTCTTGGGTTAATTCTCGAGTTCTCCTGTGCCTGTTGAACTCATGCCAAGTCCTTCAATGAGGCTGTAGCTGATGCCTGGCTGACACCAACAAGAAAGACAAAAAGAATTGGGGGGGGGGGGGGAGGGGGGGGTGGAAGACAAATAGAAGGGGGGAAGACAAAAAAAATGAGGGGGGGCGAAGTAAGTCATGGTATGTACTGACTTGTGTTGTGTAAACCAATTAGATAAAGTGTTAATAGGAGTGTGGTTCATGCCTGCTCGTTTGTTTGCTGCCATTTACAAATGTTGAACTGTAAACAAGAACAAGAATGTGGATGACTAGTAAAGAAACAGGAGTGTGCCTACGTAGACCACAGAGACTCTTTACCATTTAAAAATAAATGGTAAAAGGTCATCTAACTGGCTGTGGTCTGCTTGGGCACTGTTTTGTTGTTAGTTTGTTTTTGACCTGTCAATAATTTGTCGATGCTTTTGTAGTTGATGTTTGGTAATGGTTGTTGTTATTGTTGTTTCTTCTCTGTGTGTTGCTGTGAGCATAAATACGACTTGCCATTTGCCTTAAAGTGCAGGGCATGAGTTAGCACTCCTTATATAGGTTTGACCCACTTTTTAAAATGGCAGATGGCTGAAACCCGAGCTCATCTTAGCTGAGACTCACAGTGGTAGCTTCTTAGTTCCTAAATGGTAATTTCGGCCACTAGAGGTTCCCAAAAGGCTTCGAGCATGCCTTGAATTCTTTGTTAAGTACTAAACAGAAGACCTAGTAAAACCGTGGAATTCATCATCTATCACTTTCTCTCGCTCTTTTTTTCCTCTTCGCTCGCACAAAATGTTCAGTCATAACGATTTTACTATCAGAATATTCCAAGTTTTTATTCGAAAACAAACTTATATTGTCAAAGAAGAAGGAAATAAGTCTCTACTGTAGACCATGACTCGATTGGATTGATTTGCCAAAAAAAGAGTTGATAACTATTTACCATTTAAAATCATGTATATACACCAATGTAGGGTGTGTTTTTGGGGGGGGGGGGGGGGGGGGGGGGGGGACAAATCAATTTTTTTTTGTATGAGGGTGTGTGGTATAGCGGGTGCGGTATCACTCCCTATAATTGGTTTGAACACTAATTCAAACTATCATAGCTCACATCTCAGCTAAAACTCACTCTGACAGCTTCTTCTGGTTTCAGCCAATTTGGTCTAAAAAACAACAACACTTCCAGCGTGCCTTGAATCCTTCGTGATAGTAGTAAACTGGCAGGCCCCAAGCCAAAAAAAAGAATTTCTTCAAGATCTATTATGTGTTTCTATTTATTCTACCTACTCCCACCCCACATAACTCATAACTTGCATATTTTAATATTATTACCAGGCGACTCCAAATTGTCTATTGCATTGCAACCCGTCTAAATATACCCAAATTCAGTAAAATATCATCAATGTAATAAACACGTTTGTGTGCAATATTGAGTTGAGCTGAGCTGATTCAGCACATTTTCACTGCAAATCAGTTGATTATCTGATAAGCTTACTCTTGTGACAATAGTTAATAGCACAGACATTCAACAAAACCAGGTAAACGACTTGTGATCCATGTACCTATGTGTGTGAATCCTTCCACGGTAAAGAAGAACATCTGCTAGTTGTGGAGTTACCCTGTAACTTCTTGAAGAAGGCTAGAAATGCACACACACACACACACTGAAAAAAGGATTGACCAAAAAGAATGAATTGTGTTAAAGAAGAAATGAAATGAAAATCGGTACTGTTTTTGTGTTCAAAATTTTAATTAAAAAGTAAAGGGGTCCATAGATGTTAGAGGTAAATTCTTGTTTCATTTTTGGGGTGGGTGTGTGTGTGTGGGGGGGGGGGGGGGGGGGGGGGGGGGAGTGGTCTGTTTTAAAATGGTGGAAATTGATATCTCAGCTAAAACTCACTTTGGTAGTTTGGTAGTTTCTTAGTATCAAGGTGATTTTGGCCAATTTTCACCCCCCAAAAATACTTCGAGTGTTGCTTGAATCCTTGGCAACGGTGGCAGCCCCCCAAAATAAAACATGAAATTTGTCTACAAGTCATGTCTTTATCTATTATCTACTTTTCCCCAACACGTAACTTACTTATAATATGTCTGTTCATCATAATTTTACTACCAGAAGACCTTCAAAAGACTCCTTCAGCACTATACACTACAAAAAATATATAATAATAATCCTGAAAATGGGTAACGATCATCAATTTCATAACCACGATTAAGGACTTACCAGCACAGACTTTCAACAAAAATAGGTAGCTTAATTATGATGCATGTGTCCATGTGTATATGTATGGACATATGTGTCCATGTAGTATAGGTTTGGGTGTTATACCTTTTGTTGGCTGCTCGACTATAATTATAGAGATAGATACAAGACCAAAAAAATGTTATGTCAAAAAAGAAACGAAATAAGATTTCCCCCGGCCCTTTTATTAATAATGGCAATACAAATGGCAACAATAATAATGGCAATACAATAACAATAACAACAACAATAATAAATATTAATTACAAGTTAGTAAAAGCTAACGACAAGTTCAACTCCCAACCGACCACAGTATAGACAAACATTTGCAGGACCCTTCATCTATTAATATAATGAAGACCAATACTATAATACTGCCTTTTATTAAATCAGTGGAGTTCATTACAGATATCATGTTTGTTGACTAATTCTTCTTTCATTTCTTTTTTGACTTGTCAATCAATCCAATTCCATCAATCCAATACACTATTATTTTTTAAAATAAAATATTTTGTCTTGTATATATGTGATTCTACACTTGCTATGTTCGCTGGAGTATTTTCCTATAGGCAAGTAGATATTCTTCCATATTCAACTAGTGGTTATTTGTTGCTCTATGCATGCATGAGGTTATTAACTGCCATTCTCTAAGAATTAGGCAACATTTTCTAAGATAGCGAAGCAGATCTTTTGGACGACGAAGCAATTTGAACAATTTATTGACAGCAATAAAGCTATAAATACTGTCAAGAGAAGTTGAAGTGACTTAAATGTGTTGGTATAGATAGATGGACTGACCGACAGACCATTATATTATGAAGCATATCACACTCGTTGTAGATATGGCGAGTCATTTCACTCGTGAGCTATATTTTCACTCGCCTTTGCCTTGTGAAATTACGGGCACCTGCTCATAAAATAGCTCGCCATATTCCACAGTCAAAATTATTATTATGAAATCACCATGGCAGAGAAGAGTTGAACAGTGAACTTCAAAACTTTTAAATCTGTAGTATATTTGTCTGTATCTATCTCTGTGCCTTCCCTCACATAACTTGCATAAAGTAGGTCATAACAGATTTAGTACCAGAAGGCCCAATATCATGTTGAAAATTTAATTTTTCTCGATTGTTTGAGGTGTGTGTGGATCATCAGGCACAAATGTTTAATTATTTTGTATTCGAGTATGTCATAATATTCCGTGTGATAAGCTAAGAGCATTCTGTTGGTGATTTTTGTCTTATTTCTCAGGAACCCCTGAACCCATGACAACCAAACTTTGTGTAGCCTTTAAAATCTATTCAGAGAAGTTTTAAATATTGGTTTTGAGATGAAGAGCTTGGCTCTTTTCATTCTATTCGCAATCATGGATTTCCATTTTGTTTAGGGAATTAACTGCATTTTTCACGTTCCCAATGATATTGACAGTGTAACCTAGATGCATTGTCAACAACTAACTTACGAAAAGGAGTCAAAATTATCATTATGAAATAACCAACGCAAGCAAAACCAAAACAACTCCCCCCTCCCCCCCCCAAAAAAATCTTCGGAAAGCAGTCAAAATTAAGGAACGATTTTCCTGTAATCACAATGCAACTAAAACAAAATTGTGATGTTTTGTTATCCTCGAGGCATGGAATAGTAAGCGTAGCAAATTATAGTGGCGCTCCGGAGAAGCAAGAAAAGGAGGGAAACCTTCATCACGAGATCGTCGACAAGTAAGGTAAAGCTACAAAATGCTAGAGCGGCATCCTAGAGTGGCGATCAGGAGAAGCTGCACACAGCCAGAGGAGGAGAGAAGATTACTGTGCATCTAGCAAAGCTACTGGATGGCTAGGCCCATCTTCATGGGGAGCATAGTTACTGGTGGCTAGGCCCATCTTCATGGGGAGCATAGTTACTCGATGGCTAGGCCCATCTTCATGGGGAGCATAGTACTGGATGGCTAGGCCCATCTTCATGGGAAGCATAGTTACTAGATGGCTAGGCCCTGCTTCATGGGGACTCTAGCTACTGGGTGCCTAGGCCCTGCTTCATGTAGAGAAGTAGAGAAAAACTATTATGTTAGACCTTTTGACATTTTTATGGGTATTTTAATTTTCACCACACCCTGTAATTACAGATATCTTCAAGTTTGTATTTTCTTTAATGCAACTATGATCAATACTTGCATCGCTTCTCTTTTTCCCTTCCCTCCCTTAGGAGAGACCGAGTCACCCTGATGTTATATTTTCAGACTGGTTTGACATCCAGAAAGATTAGCTGTAGCAACAGAGTGTGATCAATACCTGCTTATTTGTCCTAGCAGTGCCGGGTATGTAGAAGCGTCTTCATAGGCTGATCCATATAAAACTTTGTGTGATACCACCCAGAGAAGGCTTTAATTAAGACAACCATTTTCTTAGTTTAATTTTTTTTTAATGGCTCATATTTGGACCTTTTTGTAGTATTTTGGCCTCCCTGTAAGTCGGATTTCCCTCACTTTTTTTCTGAATACACCAGAAACCAGACGTATAGAAGGTAACAGGCACCTTTACAGGTGGATCTTACTTTTGGGAATGGCACTTTATGACTGGATTTTGCATTTTGAATTCTACTGTGATGTCACTTCACTTTCTTTGCTGGGAAACACCCGGGTACTCCAGCTCATATACATGTACAATAAAAATAAGCAAGAAAAATAAGCAAGAAAAATAAGCAAGCAAAATAAGCAAGCAAAAAAAAAAACTCAAGACAAACTCAAGACAAAAGTGTAAAAACATTTAGCTCGTCAAAAATGTAAGGAACAAGACTGTACCACACAGTTAAGACCCTTTACCAGTTAAAAATCGATGTGAGCACAAAAATATTTTTTAAATCTGTATAGTGATCGGTCTACGTGATTTTAAATGGTGAAGGGTTTTCAAACCGGTTGTGATCTGTCTAGTTTCCTTTTTGACCAATAATAATCGAATTTGTATGGTAAAGGGTCGTCTAAGTTGTTGGCCATTATTGCCACTCATTTTCCTGCTCCACCCAGCATTTACTTTCTGTATCAGCCTGTGCCTGCTCAGTGATTTCCTGTTCTCAATTTTTTTCTATGCTGAACGTGCCATCTTCAAAACCGTAGGAACTGTGAAATGAATATTCAAGATCTTCATATGTTGTATCTTTATGTATCTCCGGTTTGTCTTGTCCCACATTTAACTTATGTACAATAGGTCCGTCCATTCATAACAATTTTACTACCAGAAGACTCCAAATTTTACAACACATGTTGACGATTGATGCATTTTTCGATTGTGGAGAGAAATATGTGGATTACGATTGTTAGGCAAGCGGGTTTTGTCGATGGCACAATTTAGTTTGGGTGCTATGTAATGGAATTGATCTCTTGGCCCTTCAGTATCACATTGCACAGTACAAATTGCATCATAACACTGAATGAGCAGAGCAGGAGACTGTTCGGTTGATTTACTGAGAAATGTATTCTACTCTGCTGTTTGGTTGGGCAGTTCTTATCACCAGTGGAGACTGACCTCTGTAGTTGTACTTGGTGGGACATGCTTGGAATTTGCAGCTCTGGTGTCTTGGCAGTGATGTTTAGACAAAACATACAAACCAGTGTTCAAAGCCTTCAGAAACTGACAGATCTGCTCAGGCCTGGACTGAAAAGCACAGCCCACAAACCGCTAATGTCAGCGTAAGTCATATAACTTTACCACTAGGACTAGTGTAGGTCATGTAACTTACCACTAGGACTAGTGTAGGTCATATAACTTACCACTAGGACTAGTGTAGGTCATATAACTTACCGCTAGGACTAGTGCAGGTCATATAACTTACCACTAGGACTAGTGTAGGTCATATAACTTACCACTAGGACTAGTGTAGGTCATATAACTTACCACTAGGACTAGTGTAGGTCATATAACTTACCACTAGGACTAGTGTAGGTCATATAACTTACCACTAGGACTAGTGCAGGTCATATAACTTACCACTAGGACTAGTGCAGGTCATATAACTTACCACTAGGACTAGTGCAGGTCATATAACTTACCACTAGGACTAGTGCAGGTCATATAACTTACCACTAGGACTAGTGTAGGTCATATAACTTACCACTAGGACTAGTGCAGGTCATATAACTTACCACTAGGACTAGTGCAGGTCATATAACTTACCACTAGGACTAGTGTAGGTCATATAACTTACCACTAGGACTAGTGCAGGTCATATAACTTACCACTAGGACTAGTGTAGGTCATATAACTTACCACTAGGACTAGTGCAGGTCATATGACTTACCACTAGGACTAGTGCAGGTCATATAACTTACCACTAGGACTAGTGTAGGTCATATAACTTACCACTAGGACTAGTGTAGGTCATATAACTTACCACTAGGACTAGTGCAGGTCATATAACTTACCACTAGGACTAGTGCAGGTCATATAACTTACCACTAGGACTAGTGCAGGTCATATAACTTACCAGTAGGACTAGTGCAGGTCATATAACTTACCACTAGGACTAGTGTAGGTCATATAACTTACCACTAGGACTAGTGTAGGTCATATAACTTACCACTAGGACTAGTGCAGGTCATATAACTTACCACTAGGACTAGTGCAGGTCATATAACTTACCACTAGGACTAGTGCAGGTCATATAACTTACCACTAGGACTAGTGCAGGTCATATGACTTACCACTAGGACTAGTGTAGGTCATATAACTTACCACTAGGATGAGGCCTGTTCACTTCCTTGCAAACGGCATTATTTTGTTGCGTCCTGTTCCAAATCCTTTTTCCTTTTCTGCACCTTCCTTTGCTTTCGTTTCATCCATTTTACAATATTTTTTATGGAGATTTCAGAACCATCAGTGTGAACAGCCTAGTGGGCGTCAGCATGAACAACCTAGTGGCTGTCAGCGTGAACAACCTAGTGGCTGTCAGCGTGAACAACCTAGTGGGTGTCAGCGTGAACAACCTAGTGGGCATCAGCATGAACAACCTAGTGGGTGTCAGCATGAACAACCTAGTGGGTGTCAGCATAAACAGCCTAGTGGGTGTCAGCGTGAACAACCTAGTGGGTGTCGTGGGTGTCAGCATGAACAACCTAGTGGGTGTCAGTGTGAACAACCTAGTGGGTGTCAGCGTGAACAACCTAGTGGCTGTCAGCGTGAACAACCTAGTGGGTGTCAGCGTGAACAACCTAGTGGGTGTCAGCGTGAACAACCTAGTGGGCATCAGCGTGAACAACCTAGTGGGTGTCAGCGTGAACAACCTAGTGGACAACCTAGTGGGTGTCAGCATGAACAACCTAGTGAGTGTCAGCATGAACAACCTAGTGGGTGTCAGCATGAACAACCTAGTGAGTGTCAGCATGAACAACCTAGTGGCTGTCAGCGTGAGCAACCTAGTGGGTGTCAGCATGAACAACCTAGTGGGCATCAGCATGAACAACCTAGTGGCTGTCAGCATGAACAACCTAGTGGGCGTCAGCATGAACAACCTAGTGGGTGTCAGCATGAGCAACCTAGTGGGTGTCAGCGTGAGCAACCTAGTGGGTGTCAGCGTGAACAACCTAGTGGGCGTCAGCATGAACAACCTAGTGGCTGTCAGCGTGAACAACCTAGTGGGCGTCAGCATGAACAACCTAGTGGGCATCAGCATGAACAACCTAGTGGGCGTCAGCGTGAACAACCTAGTGGGCATCAGCGTGAACAACCTAGTGGGCATCAGCGTGAACAACCTAGTGGGTGTCAGCGTGAACAACCTAGTGGGCATCAGCGTGAACAACCTAGTGGGTGTCAGCATGAACAACCTAGTGGGCGTCAGCGTGAACAACCTAGTGGGCGTCAGCGTGAACAGCCTAGTAGGCATCAGCGTGAACAACCTAGTGGGTGTCAGCATGAACAACCTAGTGGGCGTCAGCATGAACAACCTAGTGGGCGTCAGCGTGAACAACCTAGTGGGCGTCAGCGTGAACAACCTAGTGGGTGTCAGCATGAACAACCTAGTGGGTGTCAACCTAGTGGGCATCAGCATGAACAACCTAGTGGGCATCAGCGTGAACAACCTAGTGGGTGTCAGCATGAACAACCTAGTGGGCGTCAGCGTGAACAACCTAGTGGGTGTCAGCGTGAACAGCCTAGTTGGCATCAGTGTGAACAACCTAATGGGTGTCAGCGTGAACAGCCTAGTAGGCATCAGTGTGAACAACCTAATGGGCGATAACATAACAAGATATTGTAAACAAGCCATTGGCACTTTTTAAATTAATTGTTTGAAGTTTTTCGAGCATGTGCAGTGGGCTTTTTTCAGATTTTGTTTGCAAAGTGTAAATTGGCCCGGCATGCTTTGAGTCGGGCTTTTTTCAGATTTTTGCAGTTCATGCTGAAGCATTAAGTAACCTCGAATGAGCTTTGGGTTTAATGAGGGTCAAATGTGCCAGCATAATTTTTTTATTTTTTTGCTGGATCGTGCCTTGATCCAGCCAATTTAAGCAGCGGCCCACCAGGCATTGCCCAATATGCCAGTCCGGGCCTGGATCTGCTCCAACATGTCCAAAGCACCATGCGTGGTGCTCCTTACCAGGTGAATCCAGTAGAAACATGCCATAGAGCATTAGCTTCTTGCAGTGTTGCCATAATATTTTTGGTAATTTCCAAATTACTTGCCTGTGTCATCAAAAAAATTTGGCAACAAAAAATCCAAACAACAATTTCATGAGAAATAACATACTAAAGTGTGTTCATAGCATTTACACATGTCTTTAATAGTTCAGTGTTCTGTTTAAATTCATAGCATTTTTGAGGAACATTGAATTGCACTGTTAAAAGTGAATTTAATGTAGAATTTCTAGTCTGTTTCTGTGCTTCGTGCTTCGTTTTGTTGAGACCAATGTGGCTAAATAAACGTTTGGTATCAGCATTGCCATGGGGTATAACTAGAATGGCTTTTGCGAGTTTTGCCAATGTGGAGTAGCGATACTCAGTTTCCAAGCAGTCTTTGATTTGGCTGATTGCATGCCAATACTTATCCACCTCTGTGATGGCCGTGACTTTAGGAGGTAATGGTGACGTGCAGAAATCCATAAATTCCTCTTGAAGGCTGGGTTTGTCACCAACTTGAATTACCTGAGGAACACACTCTGCTGCAGCAAGCACCTGACCAGCCATACTGTATTGTTGTAAGCCTGGTTGAAGCCATTTGAGATTGGAGAGTAACAGGTGACTCATAGGTAATCGTTTGACAGCTCCCTTGGCTGCAGCAATCCACCAAGCTTGGATAGTCTCCCTAAATTTTCTCACATCTTCAGATGATAGTCCATCCTCTTCTTCAAGGTATGATAGTGTGTTGTGACCTACGAAAACTTCGTGTAAAGGGAGATACTCTTCTGAGTTATCAATACACACTTGTGAAACATGTTCAGCAGCACACACGTACTCAGAATTCATGAACCGCAACAGAAATTAAGCCATCTAGCTCTTGGTAGAGAACATGAAGAAGTGGAGATTGCTGCTGCATGTACCTGTTGAAATTATTAACAATTGGTATATAATGCAGAACATAGAAAGAGGAAGTAAGCTTTGGTCAGAGGCTTTTCAAGTACAATTTTTACTCTTCTCACTACTGCCTGCTTATCCTCAGCACTTCGAAAGTATGACAGTAAGGCTTCATATTGCTCGATAAGACGATTTACACAAGCTTCAAGGCTGAGCCATCATGTTTGGCATGCTTTTAATAACTTGTGTGGCTTGCATTCCACAAAACTCTAAAATTCTTCAAACTGTCGCAGCCTCCTTGGGCTCTTCTGGAAATAATACCATACATCAGTTGTCAGATCTTCCAATTCATCAGGCAAGACTTTGCAGGCCTCATTTGCTGCTATGTAACCATGACATCACTGAATTTCGTGCTCCCAACATTACATTGGCCCCATCTGTACCTAATCCGACAAGATCTACATAAAGGAGGGTAGTGGATTCTTGAAAATGCTTATCGATTGCGTTAAATAGCAGCTCTGCAGTTGACCTCTCTACACTCTCTAGGGCAAAGAAGACACATCTCACCTGTCCTTGGGTGTTATCGAAGAATCGAAGCATAATACCAGCTTGTTGTGTAACGGTAATATCAGTTGTCTCATCAGTTTGGAGGCTGAAGTATTTAGTCTCTCTAACTGCTGCGGAAATGGTTTTCCAACAATCCTGGGCAATAACTTTCAACACAGCTGTTGCTTTACTACGGCTGCACTTAAAGTCTTTAGAAATAGAAGAATCAGGAAACATCAACTTGAATAGTTTGGTACAATGATCTCCCAATTGAAAGGCAAGATGGTACTCTCCAAGGAAATATGCGAAGAGTTACTTCTGCATGGATTACAGACTCCTCTCTTATTGGCCCAAAGTGGGATTGTAGAGGCAGTACACTCACACCATCTTTTTCTGAGTGTTTGTGTAATTTCGTTTCCTGATGTCTCCTGAGATCTCTAGTACCCACCTCTTCCAAGGTTTATATCACGAGAGCACTTCATACAGAAGGCAAAAGAAGATCCCTTTCTCGAAGTTGTGGCCCATGGGAAAGTCTTTGCATACTGGACACACAATCACTTTTTTGCAGACTTAGAAGACCTGATAGAAGTAGAGATTCGACTGTCAATGTCAACCTCATTATCAGAATCAGAATCCATATCTGAAGAATCTTCTTCTGGTAACCTTGAAGTACTGGGTTCTGAAGATGCCATAGCTAACTCTCTCTGACACTCACTGTGAAAGATTCTAACTCTTGCATAAATCAGGCTTTAAATACCCAACCAGATAGCTCATGCATGAGCATGCACATAGATCAAAGGGTTCTGGCTCTGCAGGCATATTCCTGCACAGACCAGCCTGGTCTGACGGTCCAGGTGACCACATAATAACACAGGACTGCGAGGAATATTCCTGCACAGACCAAGTGACCACATGAATATTCCTCCAGGTGACCACAAAATGACCACACTCGACTAATACCACAGAGAGTGGTTTTGAAATAGGCTACATATGTTCTGATATGCATGAAATGTCAAACAATTTTCTAATGTAATGAAAAATCCAAACATTTATTGATAAAATCCAAACAGAAAATTTTTAAGGGTCAAAAATCCAAACAGTTTGGATAAAATCCAAAACTATGGCAACACTGTTCTTGGCTCTTGGCAGGCTACTCCACAAACAGTGCAGGTTTAAACTTGGTTTTTATCCCTTGCTACAAAAAGGTCACAAAGGAAGAGAAACAATTCTTGGTCGGTGAGAGCCAGAGATTTCACTTCATGATGTACTAGCCATCAGGTAGAATGATCACAGACAGCTGGTTTCAGCAAGTTCTACTTAACATCGCCAGGTTGGCACTTCAGTACTGAGACAAAGGAATGTGTTCTATAAAGAGAAAATTAAAAACAAATAAAAGTCGAATAGAATAGAAAGTTAATTTTTAAACACATGCAAATTGATGATGTATACCTAACCACACCCCTCCTCAACCTGGCGAATGGTAGGATCCAAAAGGGAAGGTGCTGCTTAATTAGAAATTAGAATTAGGCCTAGATAGGCCTAGATGAAGTCCCTCTCCAGCACCAAGGTTCTGTGAAGTGGGGCCTAGGCATCTAGTACCTAGGCTCCGTGTGAAGTAGGGCCTAGGCATCCAGTATAGTACCTAGGCTCCCTGTGAAGTAGGGCCTAGGCATCCAGTATAGTACCTAGGATCCCTGTGAAGTAGGGCCTAGGCATCCAGTACAGTATATAGACTCTCTGTGAAGTAGGGCCTAGGCATCCAGTATAGTACCTAGGCTCCCTGTGAAGTAGGGCCTAGGCATCCAGTATAATTATTACCTAGGCTCCCTGTGAAGTAGGGCCTAGGCATCCAGTACAGTATATAGACTCTCTGTGAAGTAGGGCCTAGGCATCCAGTATAGTACCTAGGCTCCCTGTGGCCTAGGCATCCACCTAGGCTCCCTGTGAAGTAGGGCCTAGGCATCCAGTATAGTACCTAGGCTCCCTGTGAAGTAGGGCCTAGGCATCCAGTATAGTACCTAGGCTCCCTGTGAAGTAGGGCCTAGGCATCCAGTATAGTACCTAGGCTCCCTGTGAAGTAGGGCCTAGGCATCCAGTACAGTATATAGACTCTATGTGAAGTAGGGCCTAGGCATCCAGTATAGTACCTAGGCTCCCTGTGAAGTAGGGCCTAGGCATCCAGTACTGTATATAGACTCTCTGTGAAGTAGGGCCTAGGCATCCAGTATAGTACCTAGGCTCCCTGTGAAGTAGGGCCTAGGCATCCAGTATAGTACCTAGGCTCCCTGTGAAGTAGGGCCTAGGCATCCAGTATAGTACCTAGGCTCCCTGTGAAGTAGGGCCTAGGCATCCAGTATAGTACCTAGGCTCCCTGTGAAGTAGGGCCTAGGCATCCAGTATAGTACGGCTCCCTGTGAAGTAGGGCCTAGGCTTCCAGTACAGTATATAGACTCTATGTGAAGTAGGGCCTAGGCATCCAGTATAGTACCTAGGCTCCCTGTGAAGTAGGGCCTAGGCATCCAGTATAGTACCTAGGCTCCCTGTGAAGTAGGGCCTAGGCATCCAGTATAATTATTACCTAGGCTCCCTGTGAAGTAGGGCCTAGGCATCCAGTATAGTACCTAGGCTCCCTGTGAAGTAGGGCCTAGGCATCCAGTATAGTACCTAGGCTCCCTGTGAAGTAGGGCCTAGGCATCCAGTACAGTATATAGACTCTATGTGAAGTAGGGCCTAGGCATCCAGTATAGTACCTAGGCTCCCTGTGAAGTAGGGCCTAGGCATCCAGTATAGTACCTAGGCTCCCTGTGAAGTAGGGCCTAGGCATCCAGTATAATTATTACCTAGGCTCCCTGTGAAGTAGGGCCTAGGCATCCAGTATAGTACCTAGGCTCCCTGTGAAGTAGGGCCTAGGCATCCAGTACAGTATATAGACTCTTTGTGAAGTAGGGCCTAGGCATCCAGTATAGTACCTAGGCTCCCTGTGAAGTAGGGCCTAGGCATCCAGTATAGTACCTAGGCTCCCTGTGAAGTAGGGCCTAGGCATCCAGTATAATTATTACCTAGGCTCCCTGTGAAGTAGGGCCTAGGCATCCAGTATAGTACCTAGGCTCCCTGTGAAGTAGGGCATAGGCATCCAGTATAGTACCTAGGCTTCCTGTGAAGTAGGGCCTAGGCATCCAGTATAGTACCTAGGCTCCCTGTGAAGTAGGGCCTAGGCATCCAGTGCAGTCCCAGGCTCCCTATGAAGGATGGTCTAGGCACCTACCTGTAGTGGTGCTCTCCTGGTATAGGGTATGGCCATGCAGGTCAGTACAAGGGATGAAGGTTAGGTCAGAGTGAGGGCGGGGTTAAAGGTAGCCAATGAAAGTCATGAGGTGACTGGTTAAAGGTAGCCAATGAAAGTCATGAGGTGACTGGTTAAAGGTAGCCAATGAAAGTCATGAGGTGACTGGTTAAAGGTGGCCAATGAAAGTCATGAGGTGACTGGTTAAAGGTGGCCAATGAAAGTCATGAGGTGACTGGTTAAAGGTAGCCAATGAAAGTCATGAGGGGTTAAAGGTAGCCAATGAAAGTCATGAGGTGACTGGTTAAAGGTGGCCAATGAAAGTCATGAGGTGACTGGTTAAAGGTAGCCAATGAAAGTCATGAGGTGACTGTTTAAAGGTAGCCAATGAAAGTCATGAGGTGACTGGTTAAAGGTAGCCAATGAAAGTCATGAGGTGACTGGTTAAAGGTAGCCAATGAAAGTCATGAGGTGACTGGTTAAAGGTGACCAATGAAAGTCATGAGGTGACTGGTTAAAGGTAGCCAATGAAAGTCATGAGGTGACTGGTTAAAGGTAGCCAATGAAAGTCATGAGGTGACTGGTTAAAGGTGACCAATGAAAGTCATGAGGTGACTGGTTAAAGGTGGCCAATGAAAGTCATGAGGTGACTGGTTAAAGGTGGCCAATGAAAGTCATGAGGTGACTGGTTAAAGGTGGCCAATGAAAGTCATGAGGTGACTGGTTAAAGGTGGCCAATGAAAGTCATGAGGTGACTGGTTAAAGGTAGCCAATGAAAGTCATGAGGTGACTGGTTAAAGGTGGCCAATGAAAGTCATGAGGTGACTGGTTAAAGGTAGCCAATGAAAGTCATGAGGTGACTGGTTAATGGTAGCCAATGAAAGTCATGAGGTGACTGGTTAAAGGTAGCCAATGAAAGTCATGAGGTGACTGGTTAAAGGTGACCAATGAAAGTCATGAGGTGACTGGTTAAAGGTGGCCAATGAAAGTCATGAGGTGGACTGGTTAAAGGTAGCCAATGAAAGTCATGAGGTGACTGGTTAAAGGTGGCCAATGAAAGTCATGAGGTGACTGGTTAAAGGTAGCCAATGAAAGTCATAAGGTGACTGGTTAAAGGTAGCCAATGAAAGTCATGATGTGACTGGTTAAAGGTGGCCAATAAAAGTCATGAGGTGACTGGTTAAAGGTAGCCAATGAAAGTCATGAGGTGACTGGTTAAAGGTAGTCAATGAAAGTCATGAGGTGACTGGTTAAAGGTGGCCAATGAAAGTCATGAGGTGACTGGTTAATGGTAGCCAATGAAAGTCATGAGGTGACTGGTTAAAGGTGGCCAATGAAAGTCATGAGGTGACTGGTTAAAGGTGGCCAATGAGTACTAGTGAGTGCCTAAACCCCAAACACACAGAGGTTATTCATTTGGTCATGCTGGCAGTGCAGTGCTGTTTAGTGGATACTGGCTAATAGTGTCTTGTTATTCCAATGCAACTCTGTTGGCTAATCTATAGATATTGCTCCAAACTCGATATAGAGTACCATTGGGTTGGTACAATGCAACTAGACAAATAGAAAATGGTGGGCACAACTGACCGTATTTTTGTCTTTTTCTTTTTCAGCAAGAGCAAGAATGTGATGCCTTAAAACGCAAGATAACATTACTGGAAGCGGACATGGAACAAGTGGAGAGTGAAAAGGAGAAGACTACGACCGACAGGAATAGATTCGAGGCGGAGGTAGACGATCTAAGCAGAGAGAACAAAAAAATGAAACGAGAGATAACCACCTTGGAAAGTAAGTTTATTTAATAACCGAATACCTTAGTTAGGATATCTCTTGTGACATGCTGGTAAATTATAATGAATGCTGATTAATGTTTAAGGTCTGTAAGTGAACCGTGTGTAGTTATAGGATATGTTTGCTTTTTAGGTAACGAGTAACCTATCAGGGAAATGCATGACCTTATTTAGCTATCTTTATAGTGTGGTGTGTGTGTGTGGTGCTTTATGTCGGTGCATCCTGTGGTCAGCTTTCCACATAAAAGATATTCATGATGGATGACATACCCGTCAAGGGGTCAAAATGGCTGGGAGACATTGGAAGGTGTGCATCTGGCTTATGAATGAGAGAGTGCAATAGCACTCGCTATAATTGGGTTGACCTGTTTCCAGAATGTCAATTTGGTATCTTTTGTTTAGCTCCGAACCACTCCTAGAGTACCAAATCCTTTGTTTACCAATTAAACACCAACGCAAATACGGACCTCATTGGGATCCTTTCTAAATTTGAACTACGCACTCATTCCTCGTATGCACATGCCCAGTAGACTGCTCTAATAGTGGACAAGGTGAGCGAGCAAAATTATTATTAATATTTTGACTGATAATCGCAACTGCTTTCATGAACAGTCTCTTCCTGGATTTTGGTACTATTTCTGGAAGTTCTTCTTTAATGGAAAGCTGCACAGGCGCCTAAGCTTACCTGAAATCTTCGCTCTTGAGCAAGGAGGTGCTCCTGGATGGATTTCTTTGCTGTAGGTTTTGTTGTAGACATATAGCGAAGCAGCAAATGAGTAGCTTTTGTTTGCTTGCTTCAACTGAGCCGATTCTTATACCAAAACTGCAGCTTATTGCATTTCCAGTTTGAGAAGTTTATTTATAAAAAAATAAAATATAATTCTTACAACAAACCACAAGACCTATTTTTTTACTTGAATCCCTTTTTCTTTCCTTTCTTTCTTCTCCCTTCCTCCCCTCTCCAACCCTCCCTCCTTTCTCTCTCCTCCTTCCCCATCCCTTCCTTTATCCTCCTCTCCTCCTTCCCTCCCTCCCTTTATCCTCCTCTCCTTCCCTCGCTCCCTTTATCTTCCTCTCCTCCTTCCCTCTCTCCCTTTATCCTCCTCTCCTCCCCTCCTCTCCTTCCCTCCCTCCCTCCCTTTATCCTCCTCCCTCCTTCCCTCCCTCCCTTTATCCTCCTCCCTCCCTTTATCCTCCTCTCCTCCTTCCCTCCCTTCCTCCCTTCTTCAACATAATATAACCTTTATGCTCTAGGTTAATTTGTTTTAACTTAGTTCTAGAAGACCCCACCTTTCCATTTTTATGGTCCTAGGTCCTCTCTTCAAAGCTTGAAACCACCGCTCCTATCTACTTTCATCTGAAGACTTGATGTCCTGTGTGTGTGCAGTGTCCTTACACGTTCATTTATACCAGTTAACTGCCGACTTTCTGTGCGATTGGGATACATTTTCAAATAATTATTGGTGGATTTAATTGGCTGGATTTAATTGGCTGGATTCAACCTACGAAATCTAGTCATTTTTCTGGCTCAAGATTATATACTTCATGTTGAGAAACTAAGACATGTTGACCAAAAGGGAAGAACTACATGTAGTTAACTATTCCAAAACAACATATCATTTAATTACGCATAAATCCTTTTTTTTTGGGGGGGGGGGGACGTTGTGAGGGTTTTTTCCCCCCTTCCTTCAACAAGTGTAACATATCATCATAACATTACATATAACAGGCTTTGACTAGAGCTCACAGCCAACTGTACATCCAGTTCCACAGCACCAGACACAAGCAAACAAACAGGTTTGGACATCATCTAAGTATGCCAAACACCTTGTATAAATGTAAGGTATGACACAGCAATGAAAAAACTTTGCGTGTGTGTGAATATAAGTGACTTGCAAGGTACAACAAACTCACACTGTGCCAGTGATACCAGACAGCTGGACAGGACAGAACGTTAGGTGACAAGTCGAGTCAAATGCTAGCATTCCACCCCCAAGGTTTTGTATTTTCTAAAACAAATTTGGCCAATTTGTCCAGCACACAGTTTGTCCGGGAGGAAGGATAAAACAGCATTGCAGGTGTAAACACAGTTTGTGATAAACTTTCCAGATAAACAGTATCTATAGCTCTAACTTTCCCCCCAGAAATATACTGCTTGGCTACAAAATCCTGTTAATTGACGAAGGCAAACAAAAACACGCAGTGCTATGTGTAGAACAAACTTACAGTGGATAAATTCATCCTTGCGTTCCTCTTCTCTCAAGGCTACGGGATCAAGAGTGTCTCCCCTGTAGGCTGGGCCTTCCTGCCCACAGAATACAATCCTGAATTGCTAAAATTGTATTTAAAAAGCCAATCCAACACATCACTTGTGGATACCATCTTTTCTACAAATGTTGCCCAACTGGCATCCATCCCAGAGGTTTTATTGCCTGACGAAGATTTTTTATTGTGATTTAGCGGTCTACTGGGCATGTGCACACCAAACTAGATGCCTAGTTAAAATTTAAAAAAAATAATTTTAAAAAAATGCACCCAACTGTGCCTTATGGTGCTAATGGCATTTAATAGCAGAGGCCTGAGTGGCCAGCTCAACTGTTGCAGGACTCAAATATAAAATACAAGTTGCAGTTGCACCACTCTTAGGTATATAACTATAGATGTCTTCACCTTCTTCCTCATCAGAATCTTCCTCAGGAATGGCTGTATCATCCCTGGTGATTTGGGCAATGAAGTCGTCCAAGGTTAATCTCTTGTCATTGCAAAGATTATCAAGATTGCGGATCGTCGGTAGAAACACGATCACTTGGTTGCCTGTGTCTCCCGGACTCAATATTCGGTACAGGCATCCGGACTCAATATTCAGTACAGGTTACTCAATATTCGGTACAGGCATCCGGACTCAATATTCAGTACAGGTGACTCAATATTCGGTACAGGCATCCGGACTCAATATTCAGTACAACAATATTCGCTACAGGTATCTGGCCTCAATATTCGGTATAGGCATCTGGACTCAATATTCGGTACAAGCGTCCGGACTCAATATTCAGTACAGGTCTGGACTCAATATTCGGTACAGGCGTCCAGACTCAATATTTGGTACAGGCGTCCGGCGTCCGGACTCACAGGCATAGAGCAACAAAAGCGTTATAGTGATACACCAATAGTGCGAATTCTTATGTATTTTCCAAAATTTCTCCGCCACATGGCTCTTACAACGGTGAGGGTAAGACCTTCACTAAGGCAGTAAACTGGAAAACCTATAAATTTTATGAAAATGATGTTTCTTTCTGTCTTTGTTTTTCTCTGAAGCCTAGTCACATTCTTATCAAGTTTAGTACCAAATATACATTATGAACAAAACAATATGGAGAGATAGTCATATTCATATCAAGATTAGTACCAAATATACATTATGAACCAAGGAGAGAAAACCCCCAGCAACTTTGCTAAGGTCATTGGTCTGTCAAAGGTCATCATCTTAAAAACATTACTAGACAGAAAAAAGGCCAAGCGGCACATGCATGGATAGGTTAGTTTGAGATGAGAACAAATCAGAGGCCTTGTGTGTGTGTGTGTGTGTGTGTGTGTGTGCGTGTGTGCATGTGTGCGTGTGTGTGTGTGTGTGTGTGTGTGTGTGTACATATAGACCAGGTAAGGCCAAGAACACGAGGTGTAGAGCAAAGGTTTATTCCACTTCTCTGAGGGAAAAGCAAGTGCTGAACATTACAATGTACACTTGTGCTTGAATTATTAGTCATGTGACGAAGTAGTAGTGAGTCATGGTTGCCTTCTTCGTGGCTTGAGGGCTCTATCAAGTAAATGCTGTTGATTCGCTAGCTTGTTTAGGGACTGTAAAGGCACTTGGTGGAAAATACCAAAGGTTTATTTTTCAATCAGCTTTTGTTGTTGTTGTTTTGCCAATATCTCAACTGAGTGCCTGTCTTCATCAGTTCAACACCTATGCACTCTCGATGCCCCGTGAAAATCCGAGGGAGCATGCGATTCTCGCACCCGGTCATACCAATAACTGCATCACGTCTCCAAGGTGACAACCTCTAGTTAACCCTTCACTGTCAGATTGCTGGGGGCATTAAAAAAAAATGAACCAGCTTCAGTTAATATCTATACCAAATCAGAAATTTACTGTAAAGTCCCTAGCAATCATATTACTTTCGTTTTCTTACCGCAATGGAGATGGTGCAATGGAGATGGCGCTTATACCACACTGGAGATGTTGCTTATACCTCACTGGAGATGTTGCTTATACCACACTGGAGATGTTGCTTATACCTCACTGGAGATGTTGCTTATACCACACTGGAGATGTTGCTTATACCACACTGGAGATGTTGCTTATACCTCACTGGAGATGTTGCTTATACCACACTGGAGATGTTGCTTATACCTCACTGGAGATGTTGCTTATACCTCACTGGAGATGTTGCTTATACCTCACTGGAGATGTTGCTTATACCTCACTGGAGATGTTGCTTATACCACACTGGAGATGTTGCTTATACCACACTGGAGATGTTGCTTATACCTCACTGGAGATGTTGCTTATACCTCACTGGAGATGTTGCTTATACCTCACTGGAGATGTTGCTTATACCACACTGGAGATGTTGCTTATACCTCACTGGAGATGTTGCTTATACCTCACTGGAGATGTTGCTTATACCTCACTGGAGATGTTGCTTATACCTCACTGGAGATGTTGCTTATACCTCACTGGAGATGTTGCTTATACCACACTGGAGATGTTGCTTATACCTCACTGGAGATGTTGCTTATACCTCCCTGGAGATGTTGCTTATACCACACTGGAGATGTTGCTTATACCTCACTGGAGATGTTGCTTATACCTCACTGGAGATGTTGCTTATACCTCACTGGAGATGTTGCTTATACCACACTGGAGATGTTGCTTATACCTCACTGGAGATGTTGCTTATACCTCACTGGAGATGTTGCTTATACCACACTGGAGATGTTGCTTATACCTCACTGGAGATGTTGCTTATACCTCCCTGGAGATGTTGCTTATACCACACTGGAGATGTTGCTTATACCTCACTGGAGATGTTGCTTATACCTCACTGGAGATGTTGCTTATACCTCACTGGAGATGTTGCTTATACCACACTGGAGATGTTGCTTATACCTCACTGGAGATGTTGCTTATACCTCACTGGAGATGTTGCTTATACCTCACTGGAGATGTTGCTTATACCACACTGGAGATGTTGCTTATACCTCACTGGAGATGTTGCTTATACCTCACTGGAGATGTTGCTTATACCTCACTGGAGATGTTGCTTATACCTCACTGGAGATGTTGCTTATACCTCACTGGAGATGTTGCTTATACCATACTGCAGCTTACTGTGTTTGCATTCTGAAAGCTTTGGGGGAAATGCTATAGCTATAACTTTTATGATTATAAAAACACACAAATTAGGCTGATGGTCAACTGGTTTAAAAGTGTTTAACCGATTGCACGCCGTATTCCTAGTAGCCGCGGGCAAATTATTCATGAATTAACGAGGTATTTTACTTATTATTTTTATATCTTCCGTTCTGCAGGGACTCCACCCATGAAACTTGGGTCATATTCAGCCACATGATAGCTCTACTTCCTGTAAAAAAATCGAGCCTTCCTTACCAACTGGGCAGAACTAACCAGCATTATAAAACCTTGTCATCTTCTTGGGGGTGAATATTTTCATATTTTCACACTATTATACACACATTATAATGCCAACACAAGATGGAGCATCTATTTACAAACCCTCTACCAGCTGCAAAGCCAGTGGGTTGTTTTCCCCATCAAAATGCTAACACGTAATAATACAAAAAACAAATTATAAGAGAGTGAAAATGCTAACACATACTAGAATAAAACCATAATATAAAACACAATTATGTAAGGGAGTGTCTTGGGTAGAGCTCCGGTCTTGCTGTCACGGGTAGAGTAGAACTTGCTCAGTCTGTCACGGGTAGAGTAGAACTTGCTCAGTCTTGGGTATAGCTTGCTTGGTCTCCGGCATGATATTTCACCATGTTTTTATTCTACACAAACATGAGATACCAGGATAAGAATAACACTTGAATACTGGAGAGACGAGAGAAGTAGACGAAGGGACAGGGAACGAGAGAAGTAGACGAAGGGGCAGGGAACAAGAGAGAAGTAGACAAAGGAGCAGGGAACAAGAGAGAAGCACAGAAAGGAGCAGGGGGTGCATAAACATTACTGATAGTCCACCAAGGTATGGTATTTACGAAAACAGTCACGGCCTGTTGATCCACCACACAAAGGAACCTTACAAAAACAACACTGGGACCTTGCCTCATGCCTGTAACCTTTACAAATGCAAACTACACAGCGCTTCTTTGCACAGCACTGTGGGAAATGACCTAGTTTTAAATTGAGGCGATCTAGCTGACTATTTGCCTGACTACAACGTTGACCTGCACGCTGCCGAGAAGAGAAAGAACCAATCAAAGATTTAGCTAGAACAATCCTAGCTTCTAGATAATTACCCTTCCTTACTGATATTGGAGCTCGGACAGAAGAAAACAAAATAAATGAATTCAATAAACAAGCTTCTATCAAATACGAAAAAACCCCTTTTCCACCATCTCCTAGACTTTCTACCTAAATTATAGTAGCCTATTCTCTGATCTGCTCTGTCCACACCTCTCATGAATGACTGATAATCAGGCAAACATGGGGGACATGGCAGATCCTCTCTAGAACCATCAATTTTGCGCCTTTTTACAGTAGGAGGTACTAAATTATTTTCCGCGGGATGTATATTAGTTATCATGTAGATTGACCGTTTATCTACCCAAACTAAAGCCAGGAGTGCACCATTAGACCTATAATCATAATAACCTCTATTTCTAATCGAAGCTTTTGTTACTAAATCTGGAGGAAAGTTCCTCCTAGTATACCTAGCTGTACCACATGCACCAAAGCCTTTACTTGTAAGCGTTTGAAATAAATTAGGACTAGTATAATAATTGTCCATGTACACATGGAAGTTCTTATGTTCTAATCCTTCTAACAAATCTAAAACAACTCTACTACACAAACCAGTTTTATCAGCTACTTCCACGTTCTTACCTGTATAAATCTGCAACCGATAAATGTACCCATTCCTAGCATCACAAAGGACAAACACTTTTATCCCCCATTTTATTGGTTTGTCCTTCATATACTGTTTGAAGCCAAGCCTACCTTGAAAGGGAATCATAGCTTCATCAATACTAAGCTCTTGATGCAAGGTATATTCACTCTCAAACTTAGGAGTAATCAAATCTAATAACTTCCTTACCTTATAAAGCCGATCATAATTCAGGTTACCCTTTGTAACCAACAAACCATCAATAGAATTTACATGTACATAACGCATTAGCTCCAAAAACCGAGTCCTAGGCATTACTTTACGAACCAAAGATCCAGACAAATCTGAGTGATCAGTGGACCAGTACAATTCTAAGTATGGAAGTGTGGAAACTCCCATTATTATCAACATTCCTACAAAAGCTTTCATTTCCTCTATATTAGTATCTACCCATGGCCTGGAGAGACTAGCCATCCTAGAAACGTAACTGTTCGTCTCTGCTACTAGGAGTTCCCACACTTCAAGAGTAAAAAAAAGGTAAAATGCATCTAAAAATGTACTTGATGCACCAAGCAATGAAGAAGTTGGACCAGCTATTGCTGTATAGTCCAATTTCAAAGGAGTTGGCTCCTTTATTTCCCACTTACCTGTGACCTCAGTTAGCCTAGAACTAGTGCCAGATGCTTGGGCAGAACCAGTGCCAGATGCTCGGACAGAACCAGTGCCAGATGCTCGCACACGCCTATAACCTCTGGCCCGCCTACTACCAGTACCTTTTGGAGGACCACTAGCAACACTTACGACTCCACTACCGCTTGAGCTGCTTCCCCCTTGGCCAGTACTCCCTCGCCCGCCTCTCCCTCGGCCAGTACTCCCTCGCCCGCCTCTCCCTCACACAACTCCAGCACCAGTCGTGTTCCCACGCCCTGTAGAGACTTCAGGCAAGGCTTCCTCATCCTCCAATGTAACAAAAGGAGTCATAGATGCCTCATCTCCACTCTCATCATCTGATGCTGTAGGAAAAGTAGTGGGGAGGGTGGGAAAAACAAGATATATATATATATCAAGTTTGTGGTCAACATTTGAAAATTCAAATTCAAATGAAAATCAACATCAACAACTCAACAACTCCAACCTACACTCTTAGCTATAACTTTTTTCCTATAACTATCCTGTCTGAATTTGGAATACCAACAGAATAAGCTATTATTTGGCAATAGTACACTCTCAGTTGACTATGGTAAACAAAGGCTATGAAGCGCTAAGGTTAAAAGAAACTTACAATCGAGAAGTCCATCCAAGCGCGCCTCTTCTCTTAGAGCAACTGGATCCAGAGTGTTTCCTCGGTATGCATAGATGTCTTCACCTTCTTCCCCAAATGAATCTGACCCAGAATCGCCAGAATCGTTGGCTAAAAGTTGAGAAATAACGTCCTCACAGGAGAGCATCTTTGAGCAGTTAAAAAAAAAAGCTCGACCAACAAAAATGGCGTTCAACCGCAGGATTTTTGTTGCACGATGCATAAACCGGAAATAATCATTTTTGTGACGTTCTCTAGTCTACTAGGCATGTGCAGAACCCAACCGGGGCTGTTAGCTCGTAACGGTTCATTTTATATATTTTTGTGTGGCGAAGGATGTAAGGTCTCGCGCCATATGGCGCTTACGGCGTTTAATCGGTTAACTGATTACACGCCGTATTCCTAGTACCCGCGGGCAAATTATTCATGAATTAACGAGGTATTTTACTTATTATTTTTATATCTTCCGTTCTGCAGGGACTCCACCCATGAAACTTGGGTCATATTAAGCCACATGATAGCTCTACTTCCTGGAAAAAAATCGAGCCTTCCTTACCAACTGGGCAGAACTAACCAGCATTATAAAACCTTGTCATCTTCTTGGGGGTGAATATTTTCAGATTTTCACACTATTATACACACATTATAATGCCAACACAAGATGGAGCATCTATTTACAAACCCTCTACCATATGCAAAGCCAGTTGGTTGTTTTCCCCATCAAAATGCTAACAAATAATAATACAAAAAACAAATTATAAGAGAGTGAAAATGCTAACACATACTAGAATAAAACCATAATATAAAACACAATTATGTAAGGGAGTGTCTTGGGTAGAGCTCCGGTCTTGCTGTCACGGGTAGAGTAGAACTTGCTCAGTCTTGGGTATAGCTTGCTTGGTCTCCGGCATGATATTTCACCATGTTTTTATTCTACACAAACATGAGATACCAGGATAAGAATAACACTTGAATACTGGAGAGACGAGAGAAGTAGACGAAGGGACAGGGAACGAGAGAAGTAGACGAAGGGGCAGGGAACAAGAGAGAAGTAGACGAAGGAGCAGGGAACAAGAGAGAAGCACAGAAAGGAGCAGGGGGTGCATAAACATTACTGATAGTCCACCAAGGTATGGTATTTACGAAAACAGTCACGGCCTGTTGATCCACCACACAAAGGAACCTTACAAAAACAACACTGGGACCTTGCCTCATGCCTGTAACCTTTACAAATGCAAACTACACAGCGCTTCTTTGCACAGCACTGTGGGAAATGACCTAGTTTTAAATTGAGGCGATCTAGCTGACTATTTGCCTGACTACAACGTTGACCTGCACGCTGCCGAGAAGAGAAAGAACCAATCAAAGATTTAGCTAGAACAATTCTAGCTTCTAGATAATTACCCTTCCTTACTGATATTGGAGCTCGGACAGAAGAAAACAAAATAAATGAATTCAATAAACAAGCTTCTATCAAATACGAAAAAACCCTTTTCCACCATCTCCTAGACTTTCTACCCAAATTATAGTAGCCTATTCTCTGATCTGCTCTGTCCACACCTCTCATGAATGACTGATAATCAGGCAAACATGGGGGACATGGCAGATCCTCTCTAGAACCATCAATTTTGCGCCTTTTTACAGTAGGAGGTACTAAATTATTTTCCGCGGGATGTATATTAGTTATCATGTAGATTGACCGTTTATCTACCCAAACTAAAGCCAGGAGTGCACCATTAGACCTATAATCATAATAACCTCTATTTCTAATCGAAGCTTTTGTTACTAAATCTGGAGGAAAGTTCCTCCTAGTATACCTAGCTGTACCACATGCACCAAAGCCTTTACTTGTAAGCGTTTGAAATAAATTAGGACTAGTATAATAATTGTCCATGTACACATGGAAGTTCTTATGTTCTAATCCTTCTAACAAATCTAAAACAACTCTACTACACAAACCAGTTTTATCAGCTACTTCCACGTTCTTACCTGTATAAATCTGCAACCGATAAATGTACCCATTCCTAGCATCACAAAGGACAAACACTTTTATCCCCCATTTTATTGGTTTGTCCTTCATATACTGTTTGAAGCCAAGCCTACCTTGAAAGGGAATCATAGCTTCATCAATACTAAGCTCTTGATGCAAAGTATATTCACTCTCAAACTTAGGAGTAATCAAATCTAATAACTTCCTTACCTTATAAAGCCGATCATAATTCAGGTTACCCTTTGTAACCAACAAACCATCAATAGAATTTACATGTACATAACGCATTAGCTCCAAAAACAGAGTCCTAGGCATTACTTTACGAACCAAAGATCCAGACAAATCCGAGTGATTAGTGGACCAGTACAATTCTAAGTATGGAAGTGTGGAAACTCCCATTATTATCAACATTCCTACAAAAGCTTTCATTTCCTCTATATTAGTATCTACCCATGGCCTGGAGAGACTAGCCATCCTAGAAACGTAACTGTTCGTCTCTGCTACTAGGAGTTCCCACACTTCAAGAGTAAAAAAAAGGTAAAATGCATCTAAAAATGTACTTGATGCATCAAGCAATGAAGAAGTTGGACCAGCTGTTGCTGTATAGTCCAATTTCAAAGGAGTTGGCTCCTTTATTTCCCACTTACCTGTGACCTCAGTTAGCCTAGAACCAGTGCCAGATGCTTGGGCAGAACCAGTGCCAGATGCTCGGACAGAACCAGTGCCAGATGCTCGCACACGCCTATAACCTCTGGCCCGCCTACTACCAGTACCTTTTGGAGGACCACTAGCAACACTTACGACTCCACTACCACTTGAGCTGCTTCCCCCTTGGCCAGTACTCCCTCGCCCGCCTCTCCCTCGCACAACTCCAGCACCAGTCGTGTTCCTGCGCCCTGTAGAGACTTCAGGCAAGGCTTCCTCATCCTCCAATGTAACAAAAGGAGTCATAGATGCCTCATCTCCACTCTCATCATCTGATGCTGTAGGAAAAGTAGTGGGGAGGGTGGGAAAAACAAGATATATATATCAAGTTTGTGGTCAACATTTGTAAATTCAAATTCAAATGAAAATCAACAACTCAACAACTCCAACCTACACTCTTAGCTATAACTTTTTTCCTATAACTATCCTGTCTGAATTTGGAATACCAACAGAATAAGCTAGTATTAGGCAATAGTACACTCTCAGTTGACTATGGTAAACAAAGGCTATGAAGCGCTAAGGTTAGAAGAAACTTACAATCGAGAAGTCCATCCAAGCACGCCTCTTCTCTTAGAGCAACTGGATCCAGAGTGTTTCCTCGGTATGCATAGATGTCTTCACCTTCTTCCCCAAATGAATCTGACCCAGAATCGCCAGAATCGCCGGCTAAAAGTTGAGAAATAACGTCCTCACAGGAGAGCATCTTTGAGCAGTTAAAAAAAAAAAGCTCGACCAACAAAAATGGCGTTCAACCGCAGGATTTTTGTTGCACGATGCATCAACCGGAAATAATCATTTTTGTGACGTTCTCTAGTCTACTAGGCATGTGCAGAACCCAACCGGGGCTGTTAGCTCGTAACGGTTCATTTTATATATTTTTGTGTGGCAAAGGATGTAAGGTCTCGCGCCATATGGCGCTTACGGCGTTTAATCGGTTAAGGGAGAGAGCACACAGGCAGTACTATAACGAGATTCATAAAATAACTCTATGAAATGAATTCAAGGCATTTGTGTGGCTCGCTGAAGCAATCATATATTACAGGTCATATAATTATTACAGGATAGCTCTATTGTTGATAAACTCTGCGGTCAGTGTTTGTGACCATATACTGACCACATAATATGAATATCATTATCTAAATTTTACCAATACTAGAACATAGTTCTTGCATATAATGCAAGCTTATAAACATTCAGCAATCAGTTGCTGTTGTTGTTTGATAAAATACAAACATGGGCCATAAGTATTTAAAGCTATTATAGACAGGAAGATATCACTGTCACTGTAATAAAGTCCACAATAGAACTTAAAAGTACTGAATTTTTGTATCTTATTGTTTAAATGTACTCTGTCCAAAACATAGACTAGGCCTCACTCTTCACCACCAAGTACCACACATATAAATATGATTTTACTTGCTGCATCTGACATGCTGAATCTGTTTTTACATGTATAATTGAGTTGTGAGAGGAGAGGAAATGGAGAGCAAGGAAGCAAAAGAGAAGCTAGTTCACTAGTATCATCATCCATCATCAAATCTATAAATATAAAATACAATTCCAGCTAATGATATACTGGGAAGCTAGCTATAGGCACTGCCTGTGTTTTACCCAGGAAAAAATAACTACAGCGCGTTCCAACATTTCTAGTATGGTGGCCATCTTATTCAAGGCTCCACGTTCGGAAGAAGGCTCTCCCAAGTAAGAAAGGATGCCACAATCTTCTCCTTCGCTGGAGTCATCTTCAGAGGAGTGAAGAGTATCGCCCGTCACTAGAAGAATGACTTCGCGAGACTTAATTGGGTCGTCAAAATTGTGAGTGGTCCACATCTGACCTTGGTTACCAGAAATTAACACACTTCAAATTAGGTGCATAAATAGAGCATGATATAGAGCATGATATGAGCTATTTTCTGATATAAAAATTATTGCACATAAACTATTGGGCATGTGTGCTTTTTATCAACAAAACCCAGAGCACCAGATGGCGCTGTTGACGGTGAGTGGGTTAATAAGATGGATCTGTAACTTCGGGGAAAGGATTAGCTATAAGGGCTGGGTCTGGTGGAGGCTCGGTGCTCCGCATCAGTTGAAGCCAAGTTGTGGAGCATCCGACCATGGATGGCCACAACTTGGTCTCCATTTCCCAGGGAGGTCTCTCGGCAGACGATTGATAGCTTGAATGGACAAGTAGAATACAAATGAAGCGTTGCAATAGCTGATGAGCAGTGTTGATGCAGTGTGATTTCTGCCCAGTGCTCTGAATGTCACAGGATGAAATTCAACCAAGTGCCAGTAAACAGAGGGGGGAGGTGTTTTTTTTAATTTGGTGGGGTTTTTTACCTCTTATGGTCGCCAAATGCCTCATCATCTAATTAGTGATGCAAATGAATGAGATTGCCATTGTCCTATGTACTATCTAGAGAAACCAATGGGCTTGGGTGCATTGATGGGAGAAAGAGCTTGACCCTCGACGTATAAAAACCAGTTGAAACGTCATTGGAAGGGGAAAAACAATTTTGAAATAAATCTTGAGCTGAAAATTCCCATACAAGTGCATTGTTTCTTTAGCTTGCTAGTGCTTAGGCCAAAGACTGTGCCAGTCATTTTAGCTTTAAGCTAGCTAGTGCCTTGATCATTTGGTGTGCTTTACTTGAGTTTCAGCTAGAGGGTGGATGATGAAAGGATGATCAAGGTAGTGAGAAATCCCTTGCATTTGGAGGTTTCCAATGTTCTTGGAGAGGCTTGTGGTACTCCACCCTGTTGTCTTTTATGCGAGAAAAAGTCAGAGTACTCGCATCCTGTTCTTCCATCTTGTTAGAGCGATGTCTGTCATCATAACCGTTCATTTCTTGACAGTGTGCTTGTTTGGGATATCAGGGTTGAAGTTTATAAATCAATGGGGCGAGTTCGTAATTCCGGTTATTGATTCCTTGTGCATGTATTATGAACAGCTTGTAGCCTCATGATGCTATGTGGTGCAAAGGCCTTCCAAATATTGTAAACAAGCCTCGCTGGCAAGCAGCTTTAGTTAAATTTCACCATGCGAGCTTAGCATAGCATTTTCGTAATGGCTACCAGGTTGAATTCTTTGTGCAGATATATCTGCTATCGGCCATGTGCTATGTACGTAGGTTATGCTTGGTGAAAGGTCTTTCAAATGGATGGTTTGTTTGTTTTCATAAGAAACTCTTTCTAAGTTGTATTACTCAGACATATTGTGTTGTAATGCCTCCATAATTGAGAAGCTGATTGTGTTAAAACAGAAAGACCAGAGGTACCTTACCTGCACTCTACATCCTCTCTAATGCAGGACATATCCTTCTTCCTTTTTATCATGGTCGGCTTTTGCCAACTTTCTGTGCACTTATTGTCCATATCTTGAAAAGTATATAGTTGCTAAAAATTGGTGTGACCATGCTATTGTACGTCAGTCCATTTGCTTTATGTAACTCTTCGTTTGCAATCATGCACCAACAGAAATCTACACTCCACTCGTGCCAGCATGCTATCCATTTTGAAACTAGGAGAACTACAAACTTTTCAATTCTACTTGTACGACCTTTTGCATATGGTCTAGAGTTAAATATTACTCGTTACAGCACTTCCTGTAGTATGTTAGATACCCATATGATAAGGTCTGTGTGCCCCAGATGGAGAATGTGTGATGAGTGGGCATGTTTCCACACAAAGGATGAGTGGCCATCTGCCCCAGGTGGAGAGTGAGTAGTGAATCAGAAAAGTTGAACTAATTGACTGCCATAAGCGGATATGTCTGCAAGCACTGACATTTCCCAATATCAACCACACCAGATTTTTTAAATCTGCACATGCCCAGTGAGTGAACTGCTCTATCATTGCATAATATCATACAATTTTCTGTTCAAAGGAGCAAGTAAAATGATTAAAATTTTTTATATTTTTTTAGCAACTGCTTTCATGAACGGTCTTTTCCTGCTCTTTCCTGCTGTTTCTGGGAGCTCTTCTGCTGAGGGAAGCTAAACATGTACCTTTGCTTACCTGGAATCACTCTGAATCTCTTCATTCTGGAGAAAGAAGGTGGTCCTGGATGGATTTCTTTGATGTAAATATTGTTGCAGGCATAGTGCGATACAGTACTGCTTAGCTTTTGTTCACTTATACCAACGAAGCTGATTCTCACCAAACTGCAGCTTATTGTATTTGCTTCTAATAAAGTTGGGGCGAAAATTTATGGTTGTATAAAAGCACATAAAACTGGCAGTTAATGGACATCCATTTTTTCATGCAGATACAATCATAGTGTGCACTTGTATTTGTCTACAGATGACTTGTCAACAGCAGAGGATAACTTTGAGAAAGCTAAAGCGGAGCTCACTCAAACGCTTGAAGAGTTGGGAGAGATATAAACTCAAGATGGCCTCTACCTTAACTCAATACACTGTCCAAACTTTGGATTATAAATAGGTTCATATCTTGAAATGTAGTTTTTAGTGTAGTGATTTATAGTGATTTATAGCAAATGTAACAGCTTATTTGTGGTTATTTTTTATTTGGATAGTTTATTATTGTTATCATTTTAAATATCTTAACAATTTTATTGTCATTTTCTGGTCATCCTATTTTGTAAAATATTAGTTTCACCGAGTTGTGTAAATGTCAAAATGTCAAACAAGTGTGCAACATGAATATATAAAATACCATGCAGATTAATATGTACACAGATGGAAAGAGGGTGATCTAGTTGGCACATAGTCCGGAAACAGATGCTATAAAAAGTTTGGGTACCAAATTGATAATGATAATATAATATCTCTATGAGGGTTCTTCCGCTTGTTTGAATATTACATAACTACCTCATGATGGATAAGGGAGAGTCCAACTACCTATTGATCCACAATAGAGGGGTAGGGGGCAGGGTGAAGGTGAACTTGGAAGAAACTAATCTCGGGAGCTATATAGAATACTAGAGCAATAGATTGCAGCATTTACCATGGAATTACGCCAAACCCTGTGTGTGCGCGCGCATGTGTGTGTTGTAGTGTGTGTGATCTAAATTAATAACAGCGTCCGTGTTAGCTTAATTAAATGTGTGTGATCTAAATTAATAATACTTCGCGTCATGTTTGACTTACCACTGAGATACGGCTACAAAACATGATGTTTTATTGCGCATGCTTGTAGTAAAACGCCGAAGGACATCTTTTGGGTGCGAGTTGGCTGACCGTGTTGAGCGAGACCCGAGTTCTTGGACATCCTTGGCGCGTGAAGAATCTCGTAAGAAGTATGTCACTGTGTGTTCCTCACGTTCTTGTTGTACTAAAAAGTGGCACATTAGGTGGTGGACTGTATTAGCGAGTGGCCCTGCAAATACAGATACTGTGTTTGTCGGTCAACTCAGCTAGCTTAGTAGCTATAATTTTAGGATAGCGACAAGCTAGATGTTGCCACTGTTGTTGGTCGGTGCTAAATACATGTCAGGTGTGTGAGTAATGATAACCCTTTACCAAACTCTGAGAGAGAGCCCTGTTCATTATTCACAGGAGGTAAGTGCAGGTTTATCGCTACCTAGCTAGATTGGCATGGTTATGTATTTTTCAGTCACCTTAGCAACCAGCTTGTCAACTGCTTGTATTGTTATACAGGCCTTGTGAGAAGGGATTGTAGATAGTCTCATACATACAACTGAGTACTAAAATGGAGCAGATAAAAAGGAAGATGGCGGCTCTTCGAGACGAGAAGGATCGTGCAGCTGAGGAGAGAGATGCATTTGAAGAAGAGAGGAACGAGGCCAGGGGGGGACTAGACAAGGTACATGCATATGGTTGTTCATCAGTGATGTGTGTGTATGGATGGAACACTTCACATGTATATCAAACCTCTCACTAAAATATAAGTCTAAAGTGCATTTCTAGGCTATATAGTATACTGCATGCTTATTGAGATGTGTGCTTATTGAGATGTGTGTGGATATTCTTCCAGTGTCAATCCCATTGCCCTTTTCTGTCATCTTGGAAGCCGTAGTGATTATGTGGGAAATAAATACTGTTGCAAAATCCACCCCACCACCTTCGTAAAGATGGCACACTTTTATTTGTGTGACACCTAACCTCTACTTTTACAAGGATGGTTTAGTGCACCTTCATAAAGATGGCCAAGTGCACCTTCATAAAGATGACCTAGTGCATCTTGATAAAGATGGCTCAGTGCTCATCTCATCCACTGCACCAGCTCATATAGATACCCAATATTTCTGATGTCTTGATCTTAACACCCCCCCCCCCCCCCCCTATCTCACCATCATGTTGCTAAAACCCCTTCAAATAACATCACTTATGCGAACAACAAAACCTACTTATGATGACAACTAACTAAGAGGAATGTATTAAGTAGAGGAATGTAGCTGACGGACCTCAAGTCTGAACTGCTGGGCAGAATGTAAAGAAGTGCAGTCATACTGAGCTTATATCCTGTGGGTGAGGAGCCCTAAGAACAATGCTTCACATGCTCGATACACAGTGTTGTAGGTGATCTTTGCATGCAATCATCATATCTGATAGTACTGTGTGTGTGTTGTTGGTGTGTGTGTGTGTGTGTGGTGTTTTTCACAGCAGCAGTATTTCCTTATTAGGTCATTATACTAAAGTTTGTATATGTGTGCATTTGGCATTTCTATGGCAACAGGACATTTGTGCAGTTTTTAGGGCATGCAGTAAATTTGACATGTACAAATCTGCTCACAGTTCTTTGACTTGCTAAGGCACTGAACTACAAGCTTATGTTTTGTCTGAACTCTGTAGAGGATTAAATTTAATGACCCAGACCTTGCTTCAATGGAATCTATGACCTGTTTAGTGTTCACACAAATACTCACCATGAATGTTAGTGAATGCATATTTGATACGAGTGTCCATGTACTTGCATGGGCAACTGAGAGAGGGTGGTGGTGGGGTCTTTGATAGTGTCTACAACCCATTTTTATCAGGTCTTGGTGGTTGCAGCATCCACTCCAACCTGCATAGTGTCTGTACGTACTGACACACGCTGCTGTGAAAGGGTCTGGTCTCTGTTCAAACATGTACCTATATTATGCACTGCTGTGCTGCCTTTAATTCTTAAGTGTAGATTGTGCCTGCGAGTCCTCTCTGAAGTTAGTGTTAAAGTTTATAGGTGAGCTGTTCACCACTCCAGCTCTGCTCTGCAACATTTCAACAGTTTGCCATCCCTTCAGTTCTAATTTCTAATTAGCACATTACATGCACTCGGCGATCCATACCTGCGAGAAATGGATTTCATTTGTGCATGGACATTGTTTGGTAAAAAGCTACTCCAGTTAAGCACCCATTGTGATGGTGTAAGTGTTGTGCGTTTAACCAGCTCTGTAATGTGTGTATGGTAGAGATTGTGCTACCGTCTTCATGCTAAAATATTTATCAAAGTGCGACTTGTGTACCCTTTAGGCTGAACTAGACGTGCAGGATTCACAGCGAAAGGTGAAAATGTTGGAAAATGACTTGGACACGGCGGAGGACAGGTATACTGATGCCAATGAGAAAGCCAAGTCTTTGGAAGCAGAAGTTGAAAATCTCACCAGACAGAACAGACAATATGCCCACAAAATGGACATTCTAGAAGGTGTGTGGTGTGTGTGTGCACGTGTTTGTGTAGTGCATGCGTGTTCACTAATCATTTCATTAAAAATTTATTTTTATTTTTAATTCTTGTGACAATGGCAGTAAATGCGAAGAAGAAGTACACAAATGCTGAGATATGCTCTCAACAAACTCTCAGTTGATAAAGTTCAGATACAATGACTTTCTCGATAATTGGCTTAAATTTACTCACTCAACATTTTGGCTAGATGCTCTACATCAGACCAGCCCAAGTGTCAAGTGAGTTTGAGCTGATTATCGAGAAAGTAATTGTATCAATGCTGTGATAGCATATTTCCTCGAATTGTTACCACAATACCAAGAGTGGACGCTGAATGAGGTGAACCCCAAAAAGTAGGCCATGACAATTCATCTCGACCCCATGGTGGCTAGCTTGGACTAGGCATGACTTGCGCATTTAGTCTGCTGCCATACACCACCGCCACCTCCTCCCAGTTACTGTTTATAGCTTGCTCATGCTTGGAAAATAGGACTAGGGCCTGAGCAAAGTTATAAATAAAGTTTGCAAGCCCCCATCTCGAGTTCATTGGTTTCCAGTTTTTCTCGGTCATCGTCGAGGTCAGAGAAAGGCTTGTTTGGGTTCTGGTACAGTGGAACCTAGATATCTGGGGCCTCGATTATTCAGGTATAGAAGTGGCTGAATTATGTAGTCTAGCAGATGTACAGTACGGCAGGCGTGTTACAGCTTGTGTCGTACATGTGTTGTAAGTACTAATTATGGCCTCTGTTGCTACCAAAAAATTAAAAAATGCAACAAGTTGTTCGGTCAATTCCTGACAAAATAAAAATCTTAGAAATGCTAGACCACTCTGTATAGCATAATAGCTAGGCACTTCAACAGTTATGTGGATTAATTCACTTATCCAGCTTCCGGCTTCATGGAAGAAATTTGTGCCAAGGGGGTCCGGATGGTTGAGGTTCAAACTGTACTGCTACAGTTGCCTCCTCTCCAAGCTTTAGACAGTCAATGTCACCCTCTCCACTGCCACCTGTTCCACTGGATGATTTTATGATCACCTGCCAGACATGAATATCTGCTCACATGTGGTGTGAACCAGCATTCTGAATAAAATTAGAGGGAGAACACCATTTTGATTCGAACTTTGTAAATGAGTGAACACTACTCAAGTGCAAATACAGTACTACTGGAGGGTGGTAACCATTCGAGGAAATGCAGTTAGCACCTTAGGTAGAATTTGGTGTGCATGTGCGTGCGACTGATTGTAACTGCTTAAATTCCGGCTACAGCTGGGAACCTAAAAATATATATGACAATTCGGACATTACAATGACTTTCTTGTATTGAGAAAGTCGTGGTAATTTGTCATGTCAACTGAGAGTTCGTTGAGAATTTGGACATTGACATGATGGCATTAAGATTTGGCAGTGATGGTAAAGTGGATGGGGCAATATCTACTTGTGGCAAGATCAAGCAGAGTGCTCAACAATTTTGGATTTGCTGGTTACGATCATCCTATAAAAGAAGGACCACAGAAACTGGTCTTTGCCTTGTACTTGAGCAGGAAAGAATATGCCATGTGTGTATGTGTATTTTTAATGGTATTTCTTATGTGGCTGTTGTAATCTCTGACTGCCAATTAATTTACCATCAACACTTCCTCCTTTGTGGTGTGTGTGTGTGCGTGTGTGTGTGGGTTCACCTACTACTACAGAGGCTGAATCAGATAGCAAAGTAGAAGCTCTCCGGTCCAAGGTTCGTATCCTCGAGGATGAAAAAGAGGAGTTGTCAAGGATGAACAAAGGACTCCACCGTCAGAATGAAATATTGGAAAGTAAGTTGGTTTGAGTCTTACCCTTTCCCTCCAAACTCCCTCTAGCGAGGCCTCTTCCAGTTTCTCTTGCATTCATTCTCTTCTCCTAGACACAAAATGTCTGCTAAAAGTCCCTTCTCTTGTTTTCAGTCATTCAAATATTTTTGTATTATCACGCTGACTTGATTATGAACCAGCTACAGTGTGTGTGTGTGTGTGTGTGTATGTGTGCCATACAGTACATATCTCATAGTGCTGGCTTTGTTGTGTCTTGAGCTTAATTAACCTATAGAATCATGCCAGTGAGATAGTTCGGTGATGTCTGTGCTGTGTTAGTGTTGTCCCAACACCTCTATAAGACCATGAGGTGATGTCTGTGCAGTATAGAGGTTGTCCCAACATCTTTTCAAGACCGTCTGAGGTGGTCTATGTGATAATAGAGAGCCATCCAACACTTCCACAAGACTGTGGGCTCTAATTGTTGGTGAAGGCAAGCTATAGTCAATCATGGTGCTACTTAGCACTAGAAGTGATAGAAGATGAAGGGGCTGTAGGGCACTTGCCTAGAGAGTTCATATCTTTTTTATTTTCAAAATATTTTTTTCAAAGTGGTAGAATGAAATACAATAAGCTGCAGTTTGGTATAAGAACGAGCTCTATCGAGGTAAGCAAACAAAAGCTATGCAGCACTCTATCACGCCATATAACCTACAGCAAAGAAATTCGTCCAGTTCTCAAGAGCCATCCAGGAGCATATCTTTTCTCAAGAGTGAAGTAATTCAGAGTGGTTGCAGGTAACCATAGATCATGTCCTTGTGGACAGCTTTCCTCGGCAGAAGGGCTTCCAGAAATGGCAGTAAAAGCCTGAAAGAAACCGTTCATGGCGGCAGTTGTGTCTGTCAGTCATTTTGAATTATTATTATTATTTTCATTTTGCTCGCTCTCCCCGTCAAAATAGAGGTCAAATTTCATGACTTTTGTAATGTTATAGCGGTCTACTGGGCATGTGCAGATGCCGTATTTAGCACTAACGGTTCGTTAAAAAAAAATAATTTCTTGTGAAGGAATGGTATCCTAGTTTCCACTTGTAGTTGCGAATGGTGGTCATCAGTTAAGAGAAAAACTAGGTAGGTTTTTAGGTCTTCGGTGAGAAGAGAATCCATCCTGGTGACCAGTTTTGCTTGTAGCTTCTGCCGATTAGGTTCCTACTCGACCTCCTTGTCCAACTCACTTCTCCACTTTTGGTAAGTGGCAAGGCTAACTTTTCACCTTTTGGTGGCAATAGTGGTGAGATCGTTATTAGTCGTATTGAAGGTATTAGTGCCCAGTCGCATGATCTGTAGACATCTAGTGCCATAATGTGTGGGACATCCTCCTACAGGGTGATGACGTAGCCCACTGTCTTGGAAAGAGCATCCCTATGTGGTAGTTTTTGACTGCCGCCATTTCACACTAGCAATACACGCACACACACACACACCGGTGCAGTGGCTAAACCTGACTGTTGGGTGTGATGTTAAAAATAGACAATTAAGTGGAAACAACATGGGTAGTTGGAGTTGCCTGTCACGTGCAAGCCACGGTAATCCAGCCGCCAGATCTGTGCTATGTTGATTATTTCAAGTATCTAGGATTCGTGGTGCATGTTGTCAGATCTATTCTTGTCACAAGGCTAGCTGGCGTTCAGCATCATGACATGTATAGGTTCCTTTTTAACATTATGAAACTCTTTCTACTCTTAATGCAAACAGTTTTAGCCTCACTCTATTAGCTAGCTATGCTAGAGCTCACCTTGGACATTGCATTGTCAGACTATCCCTTGTCACCCCTGGACCCAGCTATGCCCTAGCCATCCCTGGCCTTAGCTATGCCCTGGCTCTGCCCTAGCCATTCTTGGCCCTGGCTCTTCCCTAGCCTTAACTTTGTTCTGGCCTTAGCTCTGCCTTAGTTATGCCCTACCCCTTCCCTGACCCTATCCATTACCACAACCATTGGTAGCTCAATCCATTGCCCTGCCATCCCTGACCTAGCTCCCTGGTCCTAGCTCAATCCCTTGCCCTAGCCATCCCTGACTCTAGCTCCCTGGTCCTAGCTCAATCCATTGCCCTGGCCATCCCTAACTCTAGCTCCCTGGTCCTAGCTCAATCCATTGCCCTAGCCATCCCTGACTCTAGCTCCCTGGTCCTAGCTCAATCCATTGCCTTAGCCCTGGTCCTAGCTCAATCCATTGCCCTAGCCATCCCTGACTCTAGCTCCCTGGTCCTAGCTCAATCCATTGCCCTGGCCATCCCTGACTCTAGCTCCCTGGTCCTAGCTCAATCCATTGCCCTAGCCCTTGCCATCCCTGACTCTAGCTCCCTGGTCCTAGCTCAATCCATTGCCCTAGCCCTTGCCATCCCTGACCCTAGCTCTGTCGATTGCCATAGCCCTCCCTGGCTGAATCATGGTAGCAGACGTGTAAAAATGTGAGGACTACTCTGAGAAAACGACCACATACGACCATTATGAGCAGTGAGGCTGGCCTCTTACTGCTACCTTATAATCAATGACTGAAGAGGGGGGTGGGGGTGTGTGGTTTGGAGGAAGAGGGGATAATAAAAGGACACTTTAAAAATATACATTTGGGGGGGGTGGCGGAACTAACAATAGAATTCACGTGGAAAATATTTGCGGATTGCAAGGCCTGAGCTATTGGTAACTCCATGAGCTATTGGTGACTGCCTGAGCTATTGGTAACTCCATGAGCTATTGGTGACTCCATGAGCTATTGGTGGCTCCCTGAGCTATTGGTGACTCCCTGAGCTATTGGTGACTCCCTGAGCTATTGGTGACTCCCTGAGCTATTGGTGACTCCATGAGCTATTGGTGACTCCATGAGCTATTGGTGACTCCATGAGCTATTGATGACTCCATGAGCTATTGGTGACTCCATGAGCTATTGGTGACTCCCTGAGCTATTGGTGACTCCCTGAGCCTTTAGTGACAGCAACACTATGCTCTGTTGCTCTCCATCTACTTCTCTGTGGATTGGATTTTAACCGCAAAATGCAGAGGATATTTATTTACTCATTGGAATCAACTTGGTCATAATTCCTCCTGCTTTATATTGATGGTACCTTTTTAAACACTCTTGTGCTTATAAATATTGCATCTAGCTGGACCGCCTCTCTAGAGTTTTATAGCTTCATCATACATCATATGCCCTTGCACATGCAGTTTAAAGGCATTGGCGTACAATATAGGACTAAAAATAGCTAACCGGAGTGAATTCTACAATGTTTGTGCTCATGGTACTGGAAATGCAAAAAATATATACATTTGTTTTGCGTATTGCGTGTGTGTGGGTCAACGAGGCAGAAGCCGAGCTATTTGAAAGAGAATTTCCTCACAAACTCCCCAAGGCTCTGTGATAATGTTACAGCAGCAGTGTAAGCATTAGCACTTAAATTGTCCCCAGGATGAAGCTAACTTCTCTGGATCACTGGTGCTGAACAGCTAGCCAGTAGTGAAAGAGCTGACTCTATGACAGTGTTCACTGCTATGCTGGATGTATTACATAATGAGTGTTCACTGCTATGCTGGATGTATTACATAATGACAGTGTTCACTGCTATGCTGGATGTATTACATAATGACAGTGTTCACTGCTATGCTGGATGTATTACATAATGAGTGTTCACTGCTATGCTGGATGTATTACATAATGACAGTGTTCACTGCTATGCTGGATGTATTACATAATGACAGTGTTCACTGCTATGCTGGATGTATTACATAATGACAGTGTTCACTGCTATGCTGGATGTATCACATAATGACAGTGTTCACTGCTATGCTGGATGTATTACATAATGACAGTGTTCACTGCTATGCTGGATGTATTACATAATGACAGTGTTCACTGCTATGCTGGATGTATTACATAATGACAGTGTTCACTGCTATGCTGGATGTATTACATAATGACAGTGTTCACTGCTATGCTGGATGTATTACATAATGACAGTGTTCACTGCTATGCTGGATGTATTGCATAATGACAGTGTTCACCGCTATGCTGGATGTATTACATAATGACAGTGTTCACCGCTATGCTGGATGTATTACATAATGACAGTGTTCACTGCTATGCTGGATGTATTACATAATGACTGTTCACTGCTATGCTGGATGTATTACATAATGACAGTGTTCACTGCTATGCTGGATGTATTACATAATGACAGTGTTCACTGCTATGCTGGATGTATTACATAATGACAGTGTTCACTGCTATGCTGGATGTATTACATAATGACAGTGTTCACTGCTATGCTGGATGTATTACATAATGACAGTGTTCACTGCTATGCTGGATGTACCACATAAGGATTGGATCCCGTGTTCTGATAGATCTGATCTCCCTCGCAATAAGTGCCACAGTCGTTTGTTTCTGGCACAGAAAACCGCCATGAAATGGGGTTGGCTCATACTTGTAGCTATTTATAGCCCCTATATCAAGCGACAATGCAAAGTATCTCATTCTCTGTGCTTTACTTTGGCCTTCAACACTTCTGCTCTTAGAGGTAAGGCTACCAAGCCAAACCTGCAGTAACTTTCTAAGGTAACTGTTGTTACTAAGTGGTTGAGAGATCTCCTCTGTCAAATCACATGGATCCTGAGTAGTTGAATTGCTTCTGACATGCCATAGAAGGCTCTGGAGCTCTCATAACTGTTTGTCTGGAGAGCTCAGAGTAAGTTGACTAGTTCAAGGTAATGAATCCTGTGGATGCTGTCATTTTCCTCCATAATGTCCTCTGCATAATGGCTACAAGCAAGCTATTGGATAAGTGTCAAGTGTCTATGTAACTCTCTCCAGATGTCTGCAGCCGTTAAAAAAAAAATCCACACCAAGACTGTTGTCCGATATGCTCATTTCTCTTGAGCCTGTTCAATGCTAGCTCTCCATATCAACACTAAGGCTTTCATTTTTCCCCTTGTAGATCAGTTCTGCAACTGGTGTGTTGTGGTCTTGGAGGGAGTGTCACTGTTGGTCTTGGAAACACCAGCCAAGTTTGAACTAAGGTTGATCGTTATCCGAGTGGCTAGTAGTGAGCCCTCACTCTGATGGGGAGGCTTGCTAGTGAGCCCTCACTCTGATGGGGAGGCTTGCTAGTGAGCCCTCACTCTGATGGGGAGGCTTGCTAGTGAGCCCTCACTCTGATGGGGAGGCTTGCTAGTGAGCCCTCACTCTGATGGGGAGGCTTGCTAGTGAGCCCTCACTCTGATGGGGAGGCTTGCTAGTGAGCCCTCACTCTGATGGGGAGGCTTGCTAGTGAGTCCTCACTCTGATGGGGAGGCTTGCTAGTGAGCCCTCACTCTGATGGGGAGGCTTGCTAGTGAGCCCTCACTCTGATGGGGAGGCTTGCTAGTGAGCCCTCACTCTGATGGGGAGGCTTGCTAGTGAGCCCTCACTCTGATGGGGAGGCTTGCTAGTGAGTCCTCACTCTGATGGGGAGGCTTGCTAGTGAGCCCTCACTCTGATGGGGAGGCTTGCTAGTGAGCCCTCACTCTGATGGGGAGGCTTGCTAGTGAGCCCTCACTCTGATGGGGAGGCTTGCTAGTGAGCCCTCACTCTGCTTGCTAGTGAGCCCTCACTCTGATGGGGAGGCTTGCTAGTGAGCCCTCACTCTGATGGGGAGGCTTGCTAGTGAGCCCTCACTCTGATGGGGAGGCTTGCTAGTAGGAGCCACTAAAAGCAAAAAGAAAAGGCTGACCAGGAATTCATCAATGAGGAGCAGCTCGAGTTTCCCCAGCAGCTTTCTCTGCATGAACTTGACGCTGTTACTTCAGTTTTAGTCCAAGCACACACAAGAGTGTGTGTAGATTTTTCTATAAAAAAAAAAAGGTTTAAACACAATTATTTTGTTGGGGGGGGGGAATTAAGAATTTTTTTAATTGTACCATGGCTGAATGTATATGGCAGTGGTAAGCCCAGGCACTAGTTGTAGAGGGCAAAATAAGACAAGACAGCCTATACAGTGAGCTACATGGTTGTTGCACTTACCCTTCATGAACAGAGCACTGTTATGCTGGCTTTGAGCGTACACATTTGTCACGCTTTCTTCAGCTGCCATGCTTTCTTCTACTTTTCAAGCGAGCCTTGGTTTACAGAGATGACTTGTGTAGAAGACATAGCTAGTGCTCTAAATAGATGGGCCAGGGGAGGCCTCGAAATGTTGAGAGGCTCCAACGGTTGCGTACTCAAGCTAAGTTAGTATCTTCACGTCACCCACTGCCATGGCAACGCATTTGAAATGCAATTGCTCCACTAATTAATTTCTGAGGCTTGCTGGAGGGTAACAGTTTTATGTCACAGCTCAAAGGATCATTAGGCATCACAGGTATCAGCATTAAAAATAAATCTCATTTGATAATAACAGCATTAGAGTATTTCCCCCCAAACTGGTTACATGTATTATATAAGCTGCACAAGCTGCACGCACATCTAGTGCCTAACATGGTGAGCGTTAGAAGTCACAGAACTCCATAGTCAAAATGCACGTGGGTTAGCCAGATAACATGATCCTTGATTTGACTGAGTATGATTTGACTGCATATACTCCACTAATTTCATGACCTGTCTAGTTGTTGGTACTATTTGAGGACGCAACTCTATCAGGTGACAGTTTGTGAACTAGCGGAGTTGTCCATGCAGGCCAGCTTCGTCATGGCCAAGAGATCATCACTGGCCTCTCATGCCATGTCCCATAATGTGTAGTTTAGCTGTCCCTGCACTTGCTGCTATCATCCTGTCTTTGCAGATATGCCACAGCCATTAAAGATCACTTAATTGGCTTCTCCTCAGATTGACGTCTCTAAGCCTTTCTGCTTACAGAATCATGCAAATCATGCAATAGAGACATTACATATTCATGATTGTATGCAGTTCCTAATTTACTGGACTGGGCATAATTACCTGACTGGGCATAATACCTGACTGGGCATAATACCTGGCTGGGCATAATACCTGGCTGGGCATAATACCTGGCTGGGCATAATACCTGGCTGGGCATAATACCTGGCTGGGCATATAGGCTGGGCATAATACCTGACTGGGCATAATACCTGACTGGGTTTCAGTTAGAGTATGTGCATTGCAATGCACATTTACAGGTGGGCGTGTGCAGTCTAATTGAGGGCATGCAATGAGCTAGTAAATGGTGCAAGGTCTAATTGAGGGCTGAGTGCTTGAAGCAACAGAAACTACATGGGAAGACTTATACTAAATAAGGGATGTGTAGCTTCATAATTGGCTCTTTGGTAGTAATGGTGAGCATATTGAAGCTGTCCTCTTTGCCCTCTATTTCCTGTAGACGACTTGGAAAAGACCGAGGCAATGTATGAAAAGGCCAAGACTGAATTGGCAACGACCTTGATTGAGCTGGAGGATATGTGAACACTGGGAGTGATGGGGGTGATGCGTGTAATTCTTTTTCTGACATGTACCTATATGTATGTTTGTAGATTGATGGAAATGTTGTAGATATTGCACACAAATGTTGTCAGTGATGGCTTGATTTAAGCACTACTTAGTGTGCTCAACAATTATTGTTTTTATTACCCATGCCACAGATAGCATTCTGGGGTGGGTTGTGCTTTGGAGGAAATTTGTGGTGATAATGATCGACATGGTTATAGTGGATTTTGGCGAGTCACACCTGATTTCCATGTACATTGCATTGAGCACATGTGCAAGAAATCTGCATCGTTTTTATATATGGAACTGGCTTCATTCAGGCTGGTATTCAGGCTGGTCCAGTAGTGCCGTAGACAATACTGGATATCGAGGGAAGTTGAAAGTTCCAAGTCGTTTCTTTAACCATATTCCTAGCCCTGTGTTCCTAGTCTTCTAGCCTAGACCTATACCCTTAGTCCTACAGCCCTAGGCAATATCAGGTGGGCAGGAACTTTGACCATCACATCCATGGACATGTTAATACATACACCATAAACACAGTTTTGTGTGATATATATTACCACTTCCTGTCCACTTCCTGTCCTTGGTTATAATCTTCTACGCACCACACTAACTCCTTAATAGGAGGGAGTTTGTCCCATGGAAGAATCGTTATATCATTTGCTTGTGGCGAGGCATTTATGGAAACTCGAGGGTCCAATTGTAAAAACTATGGTCGTGAGATGTGAAATAGGAGGACTGGATTCTAACCACATCAGTGTTGGAAGCTCCACAGTCGAACCTCTGCTGGGAGTCCTTTAATCCTAGGAACAGAGGTGTGGTTTTACAATAACTATAACATAATATAGTTTGCTGTATTGGCAGCATGTCTGGGTCTTTTTCCTGCCTGGTGAGTGCCCTAGCCTCATTTCACGGTGGGAGTCCTGCTGGGCATGCACAAGATCCGCTTCACAGGGAGTCCTGCTAGCATAAGATTCATTTCGCAGGAGCCAAGCTGGTATGACAAGATTTACTTCACAGGAGCCCAGTTGGCGTACATCTGATTCATTTCATGGGGATCCCAGCTGGATACACGAGGAGCCCACTTGGCATGCACAGGATTCACTTCATGGGGAGCCCAGCTGGATACA